>OX451735.1:831269339-832469339 GCA_948472305.1 Vicia faba | reverse complement strand
CCAGACCCAGATTCAGCAGGTGCGAATAGGGAGGAGATTCGAATCAGGGGGTAAAATCCCCCCTGGACCTTTAATATGTGTTTCGTTTTTGCAGGAAATATATTCTCAGGATCCTGTTCAGAGTTTTGAAGCTCAACAACTTAGCCTCGAACTGGACCCAGGACTTCCAGATTAAAGGATGACATACCCAGATCGAACACCCTCAGAGTGCAGCCCCTCATGCATCTTCGATCCAGCCTATTCACTGGGTCGAAAGACAGCCTGCACCTCTTTCGACCCAGGCCTCCAGAATTATATTTTTTTCTTGATTTGCTGCCTGGCACATTTGTACTTTGTTTACTTTGTTTTTGTTTATTTCTTTTAGTTTGTTTTTTAATCAACATAAAAAATCATAAAAATAAGTAACTTAGAATTAGGATTTAATTTAGTTAATTATTTTAACTTATTTTCTCCAATTTTAAAATCAGTAGACTTAGGATTTATTTAAATTCAATCCTTTTCATAAACAAAAAAAATGCAAAAAAATATTAAGTATGTTTTAGAGTTAATTTTAATCAGTTTTTTTAAATTAATTAAATTTGACTTAATTGAACATTTATCATTTTCTCAAAAATAAAATAAAACTTAAAAAATATTTTATTTTTTTTAATTAATTAATCATTAGTTAGGCTTATTTCTTAAATCAAAAATGACAAAAAATATGTTTTATTTAATAAAAAAAGGGTCAAAACCCAAGGACACTCCGATTCAATTTTTTTGCGCGCGCGTTTATTTTATTGTAACTGCCTACTGGGATGTAATAGATTAACTAAGACTTTTACTTTACTGCTTTATTCCCCCAATTTTGGACATGTAAATAATTCCCCTCCCCGAAGCCTTGTAATAGCGTAGGATTTACAATTCCCGCACTTTAAATTCCTGTACATATATTAACTGTTTAGATGTATGCTAACTAGGATTGCATGACAAGATTAACTCTTAATTTAAAATCAACTATAGCTCACCATAACATGTACAAAGATAATATAAACTGAAAACTGACACACTTGCACATGCCACTCTTAGGGTACACCTCACTTGGTTGCCTCTAACGTGGTCATTGAGTATAGGATGTTTTAGAGGTCGCCCTTCTGTCCAAAAGATCAAGTTTCCTCGAAATGGTTGCCTCGGAAAATGATCTAAGACATTAGGGTTACTGCTAAAGTGTCCTAACATTGCTTTAGTGACCACACGTCCCTTAAATCGAATTGACCCGAAAACTCTAATGACGGTGCTACCTACTTCTCAATAGTGGGATAGCACTTATAAAGGACATTTGCACAGTTTAGTTCCTTTTTGAGTAGGTAGAGGTTCTTAAGTACTTGCTCCTTTAAAAAACAAAACAAAACTTTTCGCACTTACACTTATTTCAAAAAACAAAACAAAACTCTTTTCAAAACCCACAAACATAAAGAAAAGAAAACTTTTGAAAACATAGTGAGCAAGTACCTAAGAGCCCGTGGATAACCATGGATAGAAAGGGTGCTAACACCTTCCCTTTCTATAATCTACCTCCCGAACCCGAGAAACATCTCGAAAAGGAATTTTTCTGTGCTTTTGTCCTTTCCTTGTTGGATAAAATAAAAGACGGTGGCGACTCTTGCTTACCGCGACACTTTGCAAAAACAAAACACAAACGCGAACCAGCATTAAAAAACAGTCAGTTCTCATTCCCACCGATCACAGAACTGGCGACTCTGCTGGGGATTATAATAAGTGAGGTGTACCTTAGGATTAGATCACTTGTGTTTTCAATTGTATTCTTTGTATGCTTTAAATTTTGTGGGCTTGTATCAGAGTTCTATAGATCCTAACCTGGATTTGGGGTACCCTTTTTAGGTAAGTAGCAGTAAACTGTGAGGGATCTGTCCGGCGTAGACCGACACGGATGAAGCAGTAGCTACGTTGGTGTGGCACCTTAGTCTGTACCGATATCCCTTGTGTTGAAACAAGGAGAATATGGGTCTTCTAAGGAGTCATTAAGCACCAACTGACCTTAGAACCTTAAATTGACAAACTTGGCCATAGAACAGTAGCAGTATGCTACACTCATTGAGACTAAACTCTCGCGATGGTTTCGGCCGCAAGAAAAGGTTGCTAAGCTGGAATTATGACCGATTGAGAGTAGTCAGTGATATTGAGATCCTCTAGAACCCGGTTACTATTTTTTAGGACAGGTCTTAACCAACTGAAACTGAAAGAGGGTAGTACCTGAGCTTCATGCCAGCCTGAAATCTAAGGGCTCTTTTGTGTGAATTGTGTGTGCCTTTACCATGTTTGCCTTTTGTGAATATTTGTGGTATGCCTTTACCATGACATCATAACATCATAACATTGCATACATCTTGCATAAGGACTAACCTATTTCAAAGACAAGAGGGTTTCATCTTTGCTCTGTTTTGTAGGACATCATGATGCCCATGCGTAGGAATACTATCTAGATCCACTTTGTTCAAGTACCTACTCTGCTTAAAGAGTTGGTTGTCAGGATTCCAAACACTACTTCCTTCATCAAGAGGCATGGTTCTCTTCTCAGTTTAGTCACCTCAAAGTTGGACGAACAAATGATGAGCGTCTTGGTCCAGTTTTATGATCCGCTATATCATTGCTTCACCTTTCAAGACTTCCAGCTGGTTCCTACCCTGGAAGAGTTCTCTGATTTGCTTGGCATCTCTATTTTGGAGCAGACTCCATTTACTGGTTGGGAAAAGACTATCAAGCCTGAAGAGATTGTTGCAGCCCTTCACTTGACCAAAGAGGAGGTAATGGCAAACTGGGAGACTAGAAGTGGAGCTAAGGGTTTTTTGGCTAAGTTTCTGGTTGACAAAGCTAATTACTTCTGGGATGGCTTAGACTTCAAAGAATACGAGGACATTTTGTCTCTCTTGATCTATGGTCTTGTATTGTTTCCAAATCCTGACAATTTTGTTAATGTTAATGCCATAAAGATCTTCATCTCTCGGAACCCTGTACCCACTCTCTTAGATGATATCCTTCACCAGCTCTATACTCGTACTGCCCAAAAGCGGGGAACTTTGATGTGCTGTGCTCCTTTATTGTCGAGGTGGTTTATTTTGCACCTCCCTAAATCCATGTTGAAGAACGAAGAAGGAATGGGTTGGGCTTATAGGGTAATGTCTCTTACTAATAATGACATTATCTGGACTTTCAAAGGCTTGGATGAGGTGACTGTCATTGATCAATGTGGAGAGTATCCTAATGTTCCATTGATCGGAACCCATGGAGGAATTTCTTATAATCCATGTTTAGTCCTCCGCCAATTTGGAAGAGACATAAGAGAAGGGCCTCATGAGATGTTGATGCCTCATATCATCTTTGATTTCTAGGGAGATAGTGACGAGTTGCATCGTAGATTCATCAAGGCTTGGGATAGAGTTCACCAATCTGACCCACATGAGTTGGGACCAAAGACTTCTCTGCCAATGGAGCCATACCTCAGATGGGTCCGCATCCGTGCCCAGAAGTTAGGTATGCCATACGAAGCTGTCAGGCCTATTACTCTTGAAGTTGCTGATAAAGACGGGGTTGTTCCAACTATTTTCCATCCTCATATGCCCACTGATATTGGCACACTGAAGAGGTCTTGGACGCAACTGTGGGAAGAACGGGATTCTTATCGAGAGAGGTTCAATGAACAAGAACAGAAGATCCAGAAGCTGACTAAGCAACTGGAGAACGAGCGGATCCTGAATGATTATATCCGCACGGAGAAGAAGAGGCCATGAGAGCATTGATGGACCTTGGATGATTTCTTTTACAGTTTCTATTTACTTTTCAGTATTTCCATTCTTGTAACGCCTAAGGGCAATTTGTTGAACAATTTAAATTCTGAAGTTAAATCTAATAAAGTGTGTTTCCTTTCTTGTTTACAAATTTGAATCCCGATTGTCTTTGAAATCATAAATCATGCGCATTTCATATCATGCACTTCATAAACAGGTACCCTTTTACAGGTCTCTTATCTTCTTCGCTGTTTATTTCAGCAATCATCATGTCTGCTGAACCTTCCACTGAGCAAGCTATCAAGGCCCTCCAGGCCCATAACGCCCAATTTCAAGAGCTGGTCATGAATCTAGCTAAAGGTCAGCAGGACCTGAAGACCCTGATTCTGAAAGAGAGGAAGAAGAAGAAGAAGAGGACCATCCTGTTCAACACTGGACGCAGGTTTGGAAACGGGATGCAGAATGAAATTGATCTGGCCACCCCGTCTGGAGAGAAAGACAGTCTACAAGAAAGGAGGGCTCCTAGCCCTATGGTCTCCGACAACGAGACGGACTATGATGAAGAACAGTATCCTCCTGCTGAGGATAAGTACAAACAGCTGGAAGACCGTTTGAACGCTATGGAAGTGCAGAAGGTGCCCGGTCTGGACTTCGGGGATTTGGGTTTATCATCTGGGGTGGTGATTCCCCACAAGTTCAAGGCACTTGCCTTTTCCAAGTATGACGGAGCTTCCTATCCAAAGCTGCACCTCTGGTCATATGTGAGGAAGATCCAACCTTACACTGCTAATAAGAACTTGTGGATCCATTTCTTTCAAGACAGTCTTTCAGGGACTCAGCTTGAGTGGTTCTATCAGTTGGACGGAGCCAGTATCCGCAGCTGGGAGGATTTGGCTGCTGCGTTCTATAGGAAGTATCAGTATAACTTCGACCTCGCTCCTACGCTTACCCAACTCCAGGGTATGTCAATAGGGGCGGGTGAAGGATTTAAAGAATATGCTCAAAAATGGAGAGACCTTGCCGGAAGGGTGCAACCACCTTTGGCTGATCGTGAACTGATTGATATGTTTCTAGGGACCCTGTCTGGTCCATTCTTTAACCATTTGATTGGAAGCTCTTCAGCCGGGTTTACAGACCTTATCTTGACTGGTGAGAGGGTTGAAGCTGGTATTAAGGCTGGAAAAATACAGAAGGGTGCCTCGTCGATCACAGAGAAGAAACCATTTAAGAAAGAGTCCAGTGCTGTCTAGAGTTCAAGAAGACAGAACAGACCTGAACACCGCCAAGTTGTCAATGTGGTTGTTATCTCAAAACCTGCTGGTGCTCCTCAGCATCACAACCAACAAAGGGATGATATACCTCGAAGGCAATTTACTCGTCTCAGCATGACTTTGTCTCAGATGTTGCCACAGTTGCTGAAGACCAATCTGGTGACTCTAAGAGAAGCTCCAAAGAATCAAAATACTGCATCACCGAAGTATAACCCTAATGCCCGCTGCGCCTTTCACTCTGATAGCCCAGGGCATAATACATATGATTGTTGGAGTCTAAAGAACAAGGTTCAAGACCTAATCGATGCAAAGGAGATTGAGTTTGAGGCGCCCGAGAGGCCTAATGTTGTGACTGCTCCCATGCCCAAGCATGGAGTGAATGCTGTAGAGGAAGACTTGTTTGTAGCTTCTGTGGATGATATTGTTACCCCTCTGATGACTATCAAGAGGAACCTGTTGCTAGCCGGTTTATTTCTGGGTTGTGGTGAAGGTTGTCATTTGTGTTCTGTTTTACCTACTGGTTGCCCATATTTGAAGTCAGGTATCCAAAACCTGATGGATAACAAGGAGATCCTGTTTGAAAAGACTGATGTTCCATCCGTTCATTCTGAAGAAGTTGCCATCGTTACCATTTTCGACAATTCTTCCAAGGCTCCCTCGAGGACGCCTGTTAGAATTACATCTGTTCCGAAGATCGCACCTATAATCATCATTGTTCTGGGACCCATCCCCTATACCTCTGACAAAGTTGTCCCTTGGCACTATGGGGTCGATGTTTATGTTCTCGGAGTTAAGCAAGAGTTTGATGCTGATACCGGCGTCAGCAACATTACTGGGCCTGCTAAAGTCACCCGCAGCGGTAGACTTTTCTCACCTGATATTGCTTCCCCAGCTGTCCAAAGACCTATTGTCATTAAGCCTGCAAGTTTACCTACTGTTGTTCCTGATCAAATTCATATCCTTCCCCCTGTCGCCGAGTCTTCTGACGCTCGGGGCAAAGGGATCACCACTAATATGCCTGCCCAGACGGAGGCGCCAAAGACAATCAATGTTGAAGCTTCCAAACAGGAGATGGAAGAGATTCTGAAGATTATTAAGAAAAGTGATTTTAATGTAGTTGAGCAGCTGGGGAAAACTCCATCCAAGATTTCTATGTTATCACTGTTGTTGTGTTCAGAGGCCCATGCCAAGGCTCTGATTACCTTCCTAAAAATGGCCCACGTGCCACAAGAGACCTCAGATGATCAATTTACCGATTGTGTGGCCAATTTAACTGCTGATAATGGTTTGGGTTTCACTCCAGAAGCTCAGAGGGTTGTTCGAAGTGCAAGGATTGGAAGACCTCCTATGTTCATCAGCAACTCGGGAGTAAATGCAATCGAAGATGATGTGGAGGAGTCTGAATTTGACAGCTGGATCTATCCTATGACCAACGGTGGACCAAACAACTGGAGAGCAAAGGATTTCATCCCTATTACTTTTGTTACTCAGTAATGAAACTTTTTGTTTTAAATTTGTAACAGACAATATTGTAAAACTTTATGGCCCGGTGTCTTACCCGGAACACCGTGGCTTCATTTGTGAGGGCTTTTGTGTGCCATTTTCATATATCATTAATAAAAGCATTGGACGTTTTTGCATTTCAAATTTTGCGCTCCTTGTCTTTCTTTATTATATATTGCAAAACAGCTATTTTACACACACTCACATATACAGGTCTCAATCCACTCTGGATCTCACTGGTAACGACTCTGCTACTGCCAGTTATAACTTCGAAAATCCGATCAACTTAGCCGAAGACGAAGGTGAAGATGATTGCGAAGTTCCTGGTGATCTTGCAAGACTACTACTCCAGGAAGAGAGGGCCATTCAGCCACATGAAGAGCCAGTGAAAACAGTGAATCTGGGTACGGAGACAGACAAGAAGGAAGTCAAGATCGGTGCAAATCTGGAGCTTAGTGTGAAACAACGATTGATTTAGATGCTGCATGACTACGTGGAAATCTTTGCCTGGTCTTACGAAGATATGCCTGGGTTGGATACCGACATTGTGGTTCATCGCCTGCCTACCAAGGAAGACTGCCCTCCGGTAAAACAAAAGGTTCGTCGTATGCGTCCAGAGATGTCTGAGAAAATCAAGGCCGAAGTTATGAAACAATTTGACGCCGGTCTTATAGCAGTAACTTCTTACCCTCAGTGGGTTGCCAATGTGGTTCCAGTATCGAAGAAGGATGGTAAGGTCCGAATGTGTGTTGACTACAGGGATTTGAACAGGGCAAGCCCTAAGGATGACTTCCCTCTACCTCACATCGACGTTCTGGTTGACAATACTGCTCAGCACAAGGTATTCTCCTTTATGGATGGTTTCTCCGGTTATAATCAAATCAAAATGGCTCCTGAAGACATGGAAAAGACAACTTTCGTTACCCAGTGGGGTGCCTTTTGTTACAAGGTCATGCCTTTTGGGTTAAAGAATGTTGGGGCAACATATCAACGTGCCATGGTTGCTTTATTTCATGACATGATCCATCATGAGATTGAAGTATACGTCGACGATATGATTGCAAGGTCCCAAACTATGGAGGAACACCTTGACCATCTACAGAAGTTGTTTGACAGGTTGAAGTTATACAAGATGAGGTTGAACCCGAACAAGTGCACCTTCGGGGTAAGGTCTGGCAAACTACTAGGTTTCGTCGTGAGCGACAAAGGTATTCAAGTGGACCCTGCCAAAGTGAAAGCCATACAAGAAATGCCAGCTCCCAAGACAGAGAAGGAAGTCAGAGGCTTTCTAGGGCGTCTGAACTACATTTCCCGATTCATCTCACACCTAACTGCTACTTGTGAGCCAATCTTCAAGTTACTGAAGAAAGATCAAGTGGTATGTTGCAACGATGAATGTCAGACTGCTTTCGAAAGAATCAAAGAGTACCTCCAGGAGCCACCTATTCTTATGCCACCAGTTGAAGGGAGACCTTTAATTTTATACTTGACAGTGCTCGATAACTCAATGGGGTGTGTGCTGGGGCAGCATGACGAGTCTGGCCGAAAAGAGCATGCCATTTATTACCTTAGCAAAAAGTTTACCGACTATGAGACCCGATACTCACTGCTCGAGAAAACTTGCTGCGTTTTGGCATGGGATGCTCGCTGGCTGAGACAGTATATGTTGACCCACACCACTTTGTTGATTTCAAAGATGGATCCAATCAAGTATATCTTCGAAAAGCCTGTCTTGTCCGGAAGAATAGAAAGATGGCAGATGATCTTGACTAAATATGACATCCAGTACACGACTCAAAAAGAAATCAAGGGAAGTGTATTGGCAGACCATTTGGCACATCAGGCAGTGGATGATTACCAGTCTATGAACTTTGAATTCCCGGACGAGAATATCATGTTGATAACTGATTGTGAAACACCTAGACCGGATGAAGGACCTGAGGAAGGATCCCGATGGTCTATGCATTTTGATGGAGCTTCAAACGCTTTGGGTAATGGCATTGGCGTTGTGATCATATCTCCTAAAGGCTCTCATACTCCATTTACCGCCTGACTATGTTTTAACTGCACCAACAATATGGCAGAGTATGAAGCCTGCATTATGGGTCTTCGAGCAGCAATTGACCTAAGGATTAAGTTTCTGAGTGTCTTTGGAGATTCCGCTCTCGTGATCAGTCAGATCAAAGGAGAGTGGGATACGAAACACCCAAATCTTATTCCTTACAAGGAGTATGTATTGACGTTGCTTCCCCATTTCGAGGAGATAACCTTTGAACACTTCCCAAGAGAGGAGAATCAGTTGGCGGACGCGCCAGCTACGATGTCTTCTATGTTCAAAGTCAAGTGGGACAACGAGGCTCCCCGGATCATTATTTGGAAATTGGATGAACCTGCACATTGCTGTGATCTTGAGACTGAAGAGGTAACATAAAAACCTTGGTATCATGAAGTGAAGAGGTACCTTGAAGCTCAAGAATACCACGAGGGTGCATCTATTAATGACAAGAAGTTTCTAAGAAGGTTCGCGGCAAAGTTCTTCATCAACAATGGCATTCTTTACAAACGTAACCATGATTCAACCTTACTGTGTTGCATGGATAAAATTGAAGCAGAAAGAATCATGGCAGAGCTGCATGAAGGTACTTTCGAAACTCATTCCAATGGACATACCATGGCAAAGAAAATCCTTCGGGCAGGATATTACTGGTCCACAATGGAAGCCGACTGTTATCAGCATTCTCGGACATGTCACAAATGCCAGGTCCATGCTGATAAGGTCCACATACCTCCAGTTCCTCTGAATATTTTGACAACACCTTGGCCTTTTGCAATGTGGGGCATTGATATGATCGGCGAGATCAGACCTACGGCATCCAACGGGCATCGTTTCATCCTGGTAGGGGTTGATTGCTTTACCAAGTGGGTTGAAGCAGCTTCCTTTGCTACGGTAACCAAGAACGTTGTGGCACGATTCATTTGGCACAACCTGATCTGTCGATACGGTGTACCAGAGAGGATCATTACGGATAATGGTACCAATCTTAACAACAAGATGATCACTGAGCTCTGTGAGCAATTCAAGATACAGCATCACAACTCTTCTCCCTACCGGCCGAAGATGAATGGGGTTGTTGAAGCAGCAAATAAGAACATTAAGAAGATTGTGTAGAAGATGACAGTGACATACAAAGACTGGCACGAGATGTTACCATTTTCTCTTCATGGGTACCGTACCTCAGCACGGACGTCAATAGGGGCAACACCCTATTCCTTGGCTTATGGCATGGAGGCAGTCTTGCCCATTGAAGTTCAAATACCCTCTCTTCGGATCATGAAGGGTGCAGGTTTGAGCGAAGACAACTGGATCCAGACCCGACTTGATCAATTGAATCTAATCGACGAAAAGAGACTTACTGCTATTTGTCATGGTCAGACGTACCAAAAACGAATGATCAAGGCATTTAACAAGAAAGTCAGACGACAAGAGTATCAAGTTGGAGACCTGGTAATCAAGCGCATTATTCTACCTCAAGGTGATCCCAGGAAAATGGACCCCTACTTACGAAGGGCCATTTGTGGTTAAGAACATCTTCTCAGGAGGAGCGATGATTCTAACCACCATGGATGGTGACGACCTTCCTCACCCCGTCAATGCAGACATAGTAAAAAGATACTACGCATAATCAAAGACCCTCTAGGTTGACTGGCCTAGGCAAAAATAAGGGCTTCCCGGCGAACCAAAAGGGTTCGGGCAAAAATAAGGGATGAAAATAAAAAAATCTGTACACCCGGCAAGTCGAAAACCTGAAAAGGCGGCTTGGGCAAAAATGGGTATCCCGGTGGACTGAAAACCCGAAAGGGCGGTCCAGGAAAAAGTAAGGGATTAAAGCGTAACACTATGTCTCATTGGATCACCTCGCATCTGGACTTCGGTATCAACCATCAGGCTCGGACGACACCAGTCAATCAGATTCATCTTCAACTAAGTAGCAAAGTGATGAGATGCTTGAAGATATAAAGGCAATAGCAGAGCTGGAACCCAGTGGGACTATTCACATAGCTCTTTTGTTTTCACAAATTGTATAAATTCTACTTGTTCGGCGGCGTTCTCTTACTAGGACGTCAGCCTCTTGTACAAAACGCCTATTTACAGGCCAAACTTAAAAATCATTACAAATTCATTTTCAAACAAATTTCAAATTGTTTTTCCTTTATCTGTTTTGTTTTGCAAAGAATGTCCAATGTTCATTTTTGATATATGCATTTGACGTTAACTGCTGATCATAAATACTTACATGCGAAACGAAAGATGAATTACTAGTAATATCAGAAACAGGGGCAATAAGAATTGTCCGAGTTATCTAGTTGCTTTGTCCACCAAGGTACCAAGATATATTCAGCTGAAGAATATGGCTAAGATATCTTCACTCCCCGCAGGTAAAGCAAAAATGATAGCTCTCCCAGATGAGGCTTGCAACTATGAACGAATTAGCCATACTCTCCCCCAAGCAGAGTTAGTCTACCGTCAGCCCCGAAAAGGTTTGGTATCCCTAGAAGGTCTTAATATTCCCCAGTTGAGTATAAGGATATTCTCCAGTAAGCGTAAGAGTATCCCTGGTAGTCTTAATATTCCTCAACGGAATATAAGAATGTTCCCCGGCAGAATACAAGATACCCCCAGTGGAGCCATTTCCCCAGCGCAGTCTAAAAAAAAAAGTTTCCCCAATGGAGTTGAATCATCTTCCCCAATAGATTCTGGAAGCTTATCCCCTGCGAAGCACAAATAAGCCTCCCCAGCCAATTTCAGAAGGTTATCCTCAGCAAGTTGCAACTGAAAGATCATCCCTAGCGAAGTTCTTTCTTTCCCCAAGCAGGACTTCTATCCTCAACAGATTCAATATCACCTGCAACGGTAATCCATCCCCAGTGGAGTTTATCATCAAAATCCCCAACAAAGCTTATCAACGGAATCCCCTGCGGAGTTTATCGTTAAAATCTCAGCAAAGTATCTCTTCCCCACAGAGTATTTCCCCTCGGAGTAATCTCTTCATCATGTTTATCCCCCAATGGAGTTCTTTTCTCCTGACAGGTTTATCCTTGCAATCATCTTCGTTCGTCATCCCCAGTGGGAACTAAGAACTCAACTCTATTCTCCAGCAGCTCCGGGATTTATTTTCCCGAGCTAAAACATCACATTTCCATACATCATGATACATGCATATACGCATCATACCATACAATCTCATTTATGTTGAGAACATCATTGCTTGATCCATATCATGCATTGCATATGACTGACCTTTACCTTTCAGGAAAGATCCAGTTAAGTTCTCAGCTATGTCCAAGACCTCCTCTGGTTCAGTTAAATCGATTCCTAAAGATTTTCCTGATGCCGATCCAGTTGAAGTTATTCCAAGACCTCCTCTGGTTCAGTTAAATCGATTCCTAAAGATTTTCCTGATGTCGATCCAGTTGAAGTTATTCCAAGACCTCCTCTCGTTCAGTTAAATCGATTCCTAAAGATTTTTCTGATGCTGATCCAGTTGAAGTTATTCCAAGACCTCCTCTAGTTCAGTTAAATCGATTCCTAAAGATTTTTCTGATGCCGATCCAGTTGAAGTTATTCCAAGACCTCCTCTGGTTCAGTTAAATCGATTCCTAAAGATTTTTCTGATGCTGATCCAGTTGAAGTTATTCCAAGACCTCCTCTGGTTCAGTTAAATCAATTCCTAAAGATTTTTCTGATGCCGATCCATTTGAAGTTATTCCAAGACCTCCTCTGGTTCAGTTAAATCGATTCCTAAAGATTTTTCTGATGTCGATCCAGTTGAAGTTATTTCAAGACCTCCTCTGGTTCAGTTAAATCGATTCCTAAAAGATTTTTCTGATGCCGATCCAGTTGAAGTTATTCCAAGACCTCCTTTGGTTTAGTTAAATCGATTCCTAAATATTTTTCTGATGCCGATCCAGTTGAAGTTATTCCAAGACCTCCTCTGGTTCAGTTAAATCGATTCCTAAAGATTTTTCTAATGCCGATCCAGTTGAAGTTATTTCAAGACCTCCTCTGGTTCAGTTAAATCGATTCCTAAAAGATTTTTCTGATGCCGATCCAGTTGAAGTTATTCCAAGACCTCCTCTGGTTCAGTTAAATCGATTCCTAAAGATTTTTCTGATGCCGATCCAGTTGAAGTTATTTCAAGACCTCCTCTGGTCCAGTTAAATCGATTCCTAAAGATTTTTCTGATGCCGATCCAGTTGAAGTTATTCCAAGACCTCCTCTGGTTCAGTTAAATCGATTCCTAAAGATTTTTCTGATGCCGATCCAATTGAAGTTATTCCAAGACCTCCTCTGGTTCAGTTAAATTGATTCCTAAAGATTTTTCTGATGCCGATCCAGTTGAAGTTATTTCAAGACCTCCTCTGGTTCAGTTAAATCGATTCCTAAAAGATTTTTCTGATGCCGATCCAGTTGAAGTTATTCCAAGAGCACCTCTGGTTCAGTTAATTCGATTCCTAAAGATTTTTTTGTTGCCGATCCAGTTGAAGTTACTCCAAGACCTCCTCTAGTTCAGTTAAATGGATTCCTAAAGATTTTTCTGATGTCGATCCAGTTGAAGTTACTCCAAGACCTCCTTTGGTTCAGTTAAATTGATTCCTAAAGATTTTTCTGATCCCGATCCAATTGAAGTTATTCCAAGACCTTGTCCGGTCTAGTTAAATCGATTCCTAAATATTTTTCTGATGACGATCCATTCAATGGTGACAAAATCAGTTAAATCGATTCCTAAAGATTTTTCTGAGGCGAAGCCAGTTAATGGAGACAAAATCAGTTAAGTCAATTCCTAAATATTTTTCTGAGGCGAAACCTGTCAATGGAGACAATTCGTCAAAAGAGACAACCTGTCAATAGAGACAACTCGTCAAAGGAGACACCCCGTCAGAAGAGACAGTTCAGATGCGATCCAGATATGGCTGACATTCTGATTCCAGATTCATTCAAAATACAGTCTAGATACGATCTAGATTCGGATGTCATTCTGTCACTCATTCAAATACATTTCAGATACGCTCCAGATGCAGACGCAATTCTGGCAATCATCCAGTTCCAGCTTATAGATACAGTCCAGCAATCACTTCTGGATGGCATCTTTAAGCCTATCTCCTACCAACAAATCTCCAAATGGCATCTGTAAGCCCTTTCCCGACATCACAATGCTGGTACTACACCATGCGAGTGCAAATTTCTGGGCACTCTAGTGTTCAATCATCTTCCACCTTCGGATCACGAAAGGCTCGAAAGCCAATCTATATCCTCAGGTTTAAGAAGATTGAACAGGGGCAACTGTTGTACCCCAAAATTTTCCCTCTCATGTTTCCCAAAGTTTTCCCCCTGCATGGTTGGTTACAAACTCTTGCCTAAGGAAAAGGAAAAATTTTGAGTGGTGCTTTAAGTACATTTCGATTGGCATTCTGAAAGACCCTTCGATTGGTGTTCTGAAAGACCCTTCGATTAGCATTCTGAAGGAGTATTTCGATTGGTATTCTGAAGGAGCACTTCGATTAGCATTCTGAAAGACCCTTCGATTGGCATTCTGAAGGAGCATTTCGATTGGCATTCTGAAGGAGTACTTCGATTGGCATTCTGAAAGACCCTTCGATTGGCATTCTGAAGGAGCATTTCGATTGGCATTCTAAAGGAGCACTTCGATTGGTATTCTGAAAGACCCTTCGATTGGAATTTCAAAAAGGTCCATTCGAAGAAGCATTCAAAGGGTCCATTCGAAGAAGTTTTCGAAAAGCATTCGAAGGAGGCCATCAGCCCATTCGAAAGGGAGCATTCGAAGGCCAGTTACATGTCATTCAAAATTCAAAAAAAGGACAAGATCCCATGTGTTTAGCCAACGTTACGAAATCTCATTCATGGTTGTCAAACACATAATCAAGGTCATTTAAACCTTTGTCTTCCTGTCCCCTCTACCCCCTCTATATAAAGAGATCACAAGTGACACGAAACACACACAACACACGAAAATTACACACACAAAAACTCTGCAGGAGGAGAACGAAAATATACAGAAAAAATAGAGAAAAGAAGCAGGGAGAACTTGGAGATACGCTGCCAGCACTTCCAGGAAGCCATACCCAAACCTTGCACCAGCCAAAGCCTGCCACCCAGCGAACACCTCCACCCTCAGAACTACAGATCAAAGCACCTTTGTTTGGTAAATAAATCTAATCTCAAACTCATTTCGATCTCTGATTGCATATTCATGTTCTTACTGTTGTTTGTGAATGATTTAATGTGCTACATATAAGCTACAACGCAGAGTTGGGATTGTGCCATTGCTTGGGCACAATCTGAGTTTCTCTTTCGAATCCCAGGATAAAACAAACCCAGACCCAGATTCAGCAGGTGCGAATAGGGAGGAGATTCGAATCAGGGGGGTAAAATTCCCCCTAGACCTTTAATATGTGTTTCGTTTTTGCAGGAAATATATTCTCAGGATCCTGTTCAGAGTTTCAAAGCTCAGCAGCTTAGCCTCGAACTGGACCCAGGACTTCCAGATCGAAGGATGACATACCCAGATCGATCACCCTCAGAGTGCAGCCCCTCATGCACCTTCGATCCAGCCTATTCATTGGGTCGAAAGACCGCCTGCACCTCTTTCGACCCAGGCCTCCAGAATTATATTTTTTTCTTGATTTGCTGCCTGGCACATTTGTACTTTGTTTACTTTGTTTTTGTTTATTTCTTTTAGTTTGTTTTTTAATCAACATAAAAAATCATAAAAATAAGTAACTTAGAATTAGGATTTAATTTAGATAATTATTTTAACTTTTTTTCTCCAATTTTAAAATCAGTAGACTTAGGATTTATTTAAATTCAATCCTTTTCATAAACAAAAAAAATGCAAAAAAATATTAAGTATGTTTTAGAGTTAATTCTAATCAGTTTTTTTAAATTAATTAAATTTGACTTAATTGAACATTTATCATTTTCTCAAAAATAAAATAAAACTTAAAAAATATTTTCTTTTTTTTAATTAATTAATCATTAGTTAGGCTTATTTCTTAAATCAAAAATGACAAAAAATATGTTTTATTTAATAAAAAAAGGGTCAAAACCCAAGGACACTCCGATTCAATTTTTTTTCGCGCGCGTTTATTTTATTGTAACTGCCTACTAGGATGTAATAGCTTAACTAAGACTTTTACTTTACTGCTTTATTCCCCCAATTTTGGACATGTAAATAATTCCCCTCCCCGAAGCCTTGTAATAGCGTAGGTTTTACAATTCCCGCACTTTAAATTCCTGTACATATATTAACTGTTTAGATGTATGCTAACTAGGATTGCATGACAAGATTAACTCTTAATTTAAAATTAACTATAGCTCACCATAACATGTACAAAGATAATATAAACTAAAAACTGACACACTTGCACATGCCACTCTTAGGGTACACCTCACTTGGTTACCTCTAACGTGGTCATTGAGTATAGGATGTTTTAGAGGTCGCCCTTCTGTCCAAAAGATCAAGTTGCCTCGAAATGGTTGCCTCGGAAAAATGATCTAAGACATTAGGGTTACTGCTAAAGCGTCCTAACATTGCTTTAGTGACCACACGCCCCTTAAATCGAATTGACCTAAAAACTCCAACGACGGTGCTACCTACTTCTCAATAGTGGGATAGAACTGTCTAAAGGACATTTGCACAGTTTAGTTCCTTTTTGAGTAGGTAGAGGTTCTTAAGTACTTGCTCTTTTAAAAAACAAAACAAAACTTTTCGCACTTACACTTATTTCAAAAAACAAAACAAAACTCTTTTCAAAACCCACAAACACAAAGAAAAGCAAACTTTTGAAAACATAGTGAGCAAGTACCTAAGAGCCCGTGGATAACCACGGATAGAAAGGGTGCTAACACCTTCCCTTTCTATAATCTACCTCCCGAACCCGAGAAACATCTCGAAAAGGAATTTTTCTGTGCTTTTGTCCTTTCCTTGTTGGATAAAATAAAAGATGGTGGCGACTCTTTCTTACCGCAACACTTTGCGAAAACAAAACGCAAACGCGAACCAGCATTAAAAAACAGTCAGTTCTCATTCCCACCGATCACAGATACATAAAAATCCTAAAAAAATGTAAATTTCATAATATTGCATTTTATTTTATTTTTGTTTATTACTCACATAAAAATATATTTTATTTTAATAGATATCATATATTTTCTTAATAAATTTGTAAAATATAATTAAGAAATATTTAGTTTAATTTATTTTACATTTCATACTTATAAATATTTATTTTTGCATATATAAAATTTTATATTTTTATATAATATTATTTATTATTTTAATATAAAGATTACTTAAAAAATAATATGTTAGGAACTTTATTTTCTTTTAAAATAATGATTAGGGTTAAGCCTCCCTTTTAAAAATTAATTTTTTTTCCTTATAATTTTAGGTTTAGATTAAATTTTCTTTTACATAAAAACAAAATAAAAATCTTTTCTTACATGTATATTATATTGCATCTTTAAATATTGCATTGTATTTATTTTAATTCGTACAAATTCGATTTGGTTGTAATAATTTATTTAGGTTTACATTCTTGCAAATCCCCATTCAAATTTGTATTCCCCCCTCCCATAAAATTGTTGTAATAGCTTAATAATATTTATATTACGCAATTTATCGCTTTACATGCCATGATTAGTAATTAGGGTTTGTATGATAAGATCAAAATAAACCAAAACAGAACACCCTATAATACAAGACAAAATTAAAGAATGAAAAATAATACACTTGCACACAAGCATCCTTAGGGTTTCTCCACTTGGTTGCCTAAAACAAAAATGGCCATGTTACGCATGCGAAGTATCTTAGCAAAACAAAACAAATATAAGATCATAGTCCCTCGATGACGCTATTCAAAAAGTCGCCTTACAAAATTATCTTGGTCCCTCAAAAATGCTAAGATACTTTGCAACATTGCTAATCATGGTTATACGATGACCCACGCTCGTCCCGTTTACATCCAAAGATAGGGTTGTTTACCAAATCAATAGTAAGACAACAATGTCAAAGGAATAGAAAATACATAAGAAAGACATTTGAGTAGGTAGATTACTTCTAGTTACTTTCTCTATTTCAAAACAACAATCCTTGCTATTTTCAAAAACAAACACACACATTTCAAAAACATCTTACAAATATTGAAAACATTTTCAAAAAAGACAAACATCTTTGTATACATTCTTACGAATAAGACGAGAATCATTGCAAAGATTGCCTAAACGAATGGCCTCTTTTACAAAATACTTTCGAAACCACACCAAGCACAATTTCAAACAACAAAAGCAAGTGATCTAAGCAAGTAACTAAGAGCCCATGGAAAACCATGGATGAAAAGGGTGCTAATACCTTCCCTTTTCATAATCTACCCCCCGAACTCAAGAAAACATCTCAAAGGTCTTTCCTGTGCTTTTTCACATTTCCTTTTGGATAAAAGAAAAGTTGGTGGCGACTCTTGCTAACTACGACATTTGCGATAAAACGCAAAACCTCAAGTCAGTTCTCCCACCGTATCATAGTTACATTCACACATCTGCTCCAATTTCTTATTTATTTCTGCAGACTGCAATATTGTTATAATATTTCCAGTTTTACAGTTTTTAATATTATTTTCCAGTTTCATTTAGAATTTCCGCAGGCAAAGAAAACCATTACCATTAAAGAAATATTTCTTCACATCGGAGGAATATTGCAACTTTAGTTTTCCTTCTAGCTTCCAGAATTTCGTTTAGGCTTATTTTATTTTGACAAAATATTTTGTTCCAAAGCTAATCTTGTCGGCTTGTGGAGGATAGCATACTGCACTATTAATCTTCAGTGTTTTATTCCGGTTCCAATTTTAAATATAGTTTATTTATTGTTACCATGACTATGTTACTGTATTCATGCTTTTATTTTATGTTGTTACACAATAAAATTATGTTTATCTAATTTCCCCGATACCGGTATGTGAGGTCCTAAACCGAAGAAATTTGGTAATTAATTGGCATAAATATTTTACAAAAAGACTTTTCTGGTTTTGATTTCCAATTTTAATATTAAATTGTTTTGTCACGAGAGTAAAAGACAGACTATGGATAAATCAACAGAGCGAGAGTTTGAGATTTTAACTAGATAGTGGTGATTGAACATTAAATTTAAAAACAACGAGAGCGCTTTAAAATTAATTGGACTCTATTTGTTTTCAAAAAATACTTTTAAATTTTAAATGACACAGCAAGAGCGCTCATTTGAGTTTAATAATATGGCCTGAATCGATAGAATGAAAGTGTGAGACAAGGGTTTTTTAATTAATAGTTTCCACTGAAACAATGTTTTAATACTTAAAACTATGCCAATGACTTATTGAATCCCTGAAGTCGACAAATTACATACCGGTGTCCCATTATCAATTATTAGATCTTAGATAATTCCCATTTAAACCCCAACATCCAATTTTATAATTAGCCTTAGTTTTACACAGTGACCCTAGATAACAGTAGTTTGACCATCAGTCCTTGCGGGTTCGATATATTTTAAAACTACGTGATTAGATTGTGCACTTGCAGTCACTACACCTAATAGACTCTCAAAGTCACGATGGACCTGCTATGACCACACTAGGGATTAGAGACAGTTTCTTATTTCTGTTAAGCCAAATAAGTTGGGACACATCTTTCTTAAGAAGAAGATTTAGTTCCTACCGTAGATTAACCCTAGAGTTTCTGAGCTCTCTTGTCTACAAGCCTAACCATGGTCTAGGGTTTAACAGGGGACAAATTATGTTTAGGATGTTTGATATTGAATACACCTATACCCATAGGGAAGTGGAATAACTATTAGGATTTCCACACGGCCTCGATACATTCACAATAATCCAAGAGGAACTTTTTGATGTGGGTGAACTCGACTATTTATTGGGTAGTATTATAAGTATAAGTAAGCCTGAGCCTAATGACATGCACTCATAAAACATTCATAACCCTGCCTTAAGTTATTTTCATAAGATCCTAGCACACATCCTTTTTGGAAAGTCAGAAAACATAACCACATTATCTAGAGCCTAACTTTTTATAATGTTTTGTGCATCGCAAAACCGTCCCGTAGATGGTGATACCTTCATGATAGTAAACTTTCATCGTCTTGCAAGAACTATCCACGAAGCAATCCTGATAGGAGGCCTAGTGACCATGACAGCAAATTCTATCGGTCTGAGACAACCACTGCCAAACATTGTCTCTCAAGGTAGATTTCAACCAATGAGCATCCATTTTTGCTTCAATAGGGGAATTATTGGGAACTTAGGCCCGGGTACCTTTTAACTTCTCATTAACAATCAGTTAACGCCTCTTTTCACCTTGCCTAACCCTAGGACTAGAGTTCATAACAGGAACAATTGGTTATATGATTGGGCTGAACCACAAATTTCACAGCCACCTACTCCTCAAATTTTTGACCACCTGGATTCCTTCCTCTCTAATGAAGAAAACGACCCTGAAACCCCTCCATTTTACCATCATTTTCCATCTCTCGATCAGGCTGACTCAAACACCTATGCTGCTCCAGGTTCTACTTCATCTCCCATATTTGACCAAGCTCCTGCTATAAATGCTCTTCAATCCGAGCTTGATTTGTTGAGAAATAAACTCATTATTTTGAGGATCGACTACCATTCTTTCATGGACATGGTAGAAGAACAATTGGACCATATTTATCAGCATGTCTTCTCCCATTTTCTTCCTAATAATTGACGTGGCTAATTTTACTTCGGACTTACTGCACATCTTCCTTTCACATTTAAACATTGCAGAAAATGCTTTATTTAAGTGTAGGGAGAAGACTAATTAGATTAAAATTTACATTATTTGTTGTTTTAAATTCTTAAGTACATTTTTATCATTTATTTTCAGTTATATTTTGTTTTGTTTTTCCTTCGTTTGTTTTTGGAATTTTTTTTACTTTTCATTAAATTCTCTATTATCATGTTTACATATATTTTCTATGCTTTAATATTTCCAATATATATATATATATATATATATATATATATATATATATATATATATATATATATATATATATATATATATATATATATATATATATATATATATATATATATATATATATATATATATATATATATATATATATATATATATATATATATATATATATATATATATATATATATATATATATATATATATATATATATATATATATACTGCCTGCAAGTATTGAAATATATACTTTTTATTATTGGGAAGTCTGGGAGACAAATTAAAATTTGTATTATGTTCTGCACTTTGTGACACTCACCATACAAGCGTGACGACCGTCACGCTTCACCGATTGGTCCTTCCTGGCACAAAAGTGTGCCCCTCGACACAGAGTCAGAAACACAAGTGCTTTTGTTTTAACACAAACCCTTATTGATTCTTCTTCTTATCATTTTCTTCAACCCCCACTTTAACTCCATTAAACCACTGCCTATCTCACTCCCTCCATCATCATTATCATCAAAACTCACAAATTCCCACACATTATCCACTTTGTTTTTCTCTACATATACACTCTCAAAACCCTCTTCCATTCCAAACCCCCAAATTCTCACGCAAAACACCTAACCATCTTCCATATTTGATTCAACTATGGCACATAGAAAATCAAGGCTGAAACCCGACCTTTCAGGGATTACATTTCGAAATGGTGAAGCCGGAGAACACCAGAGGTCTCAATATCTCAAATTTTATCAACGCTCAGTAATCACTACACGGTATGTTGATATTGAGTGTTTGCGCAAATTGGGACTGCTTGACAGTGTCCGGTGGTTACTTATAAATTATGATTTAGAATTCTTCTACACATAAAATCTTCCTACGTATGAGTCTCTAACTTTGGAATTCTTAAGTTTGTTCTCATACAACCCACCATGCAACGAAAGATGGCACCTATCCAGATCTGTAACTTTTAGAATGTTCAATGATGAATGTTCTATAACTCAAACAACTCTAAGTGATTTCTTTTGCTTCCCCGTGAGGGGGAGGTATATTACGGAATCCCTGCAGAAGAAGATTGGGCATCTACAACTTTCAGGATTTGGAAAGCTATCTCTAATGAGGAACCGACCAGTTGCTAGGGACTTTATGCATCATCTATACATAATCTCGCGACCCGGTATTTTCACTGTGTCATCTCCAACACTATTTTTGGGAGGATCGACAACAACAAAGTAAATTCTAAAGAATTGTTCCTCCTGCATTGTACCTTCACTCCTAACCAGAAGATCAATGCCAACACATTCCTCATGTCGCATATCCAGTCTTTATGTGCAAGAGGGTTTATGCCTTTCTTTATTGAAGGGCTAGTTATCTCTATAGCACTTGGCTTGTGCCTCAAAGACAAGCTAGCAAATCCGCCTCCACTACCACCCCCATCCATTGACATCGACAACTGTCAGGATGGACACTATATTAAGGTTAGATGAGATGGGAGGTATAATCTTATGGTTCATAATAGAGTAGTTCCTAGTGTCATTTTTCCAAACACTGCACTTACAAATGTAACAAACATGGAAAAGTGGCTTTATGATCTTACTGCTCCTGCACCTGGAGATAATATGAAAAACAACCAAGGCAATGCCCCGACTGATGAGATGGAGCAGGAAATGGAGCAAGGGGATGTTGAACAACAACCTCTTTCTAAAAACATGGCAGGCACGTCCACAAGAACCAAAAGAAGACGCAAAAGAGTACCGACCTCAAATGATGACATTATGGCTGCCATCATGCAACAAGATGAGAGGGTGCAAGCTATGCAAAACAATCAAAATTCAATGATGCAACTTATGCTAGCTATGCAAACTCGGAAGCAAGAATATGACGAAAGGAGTGAGCGTCGGGTTTCAAGAATGACCAAGGAAATGGCAGACTTAACTGTACGCATGGATGGTTTTCAAGAATATATGTACCATGTGGGTATGCTTCATCCTCCAGTTGGACGTGATGGACGAGGACGAGCATAATGGAAAGGAAGAGGACGTGACAATGCGCAAGAGTATATCAAATCTTCTTCTTCCCGTTTCTTTTTTGCTTTTAAGCATTGAGACACTGCTTGTTTCAAGCTTAGGGGAGTTAGTTAGTTAGGAAACTCTTTACTTATTTCTAAGTAGATTTTTCATTCCTACTTATATTTCCTATAATCAAAAACATATTTCTAATTTTGAGTTATATTATGCAAACTTTTCCACTATTATCTAATTTCCCCACTTTCTTGAACCATAATAAAAAAAATTGTTCGTTACTTGCATAACTTGATGCATTAGAAGAGTATACAGGCTGCTCACTTTTAAGATATATGAGAAACCTTGAGTAAAACAGAAGCACGATGGATATCATCGTAACATTCTAAATCCCCAAATTACGCTAGATCGATTCCAGTACCCTTTATACTGAAACCTTAAACTTTATTTTTAAAGTAACCCCGAGTAGTTTATTTAGCCGTCAGCACCGTCTTAAACACAAACTATGTAGGGAGTCGATGAATATAAGTGAATGATCCCAAGTATTTAAAAACTTACATGCTCTACTATTAGAAAATAGGGAATGCACCAATTAAGTTAGACGACCCTCACCCGGTCACTTAATCTAACAGATGCAGAACCTACACAATATAACATAGAAACTCGTTGTTGGTTGGTTCAGAGGTGTCTGGTACTGAACTTGGTAGGGCGTACTAGGGTCTGATCCCCACAACTTGCAATTGGGTAAATTAAACGAGGTTACCATATATATGTTCCAGAACCTCGTGCTTAAAAGGATCATATTCACTAACTGGCTACTCTACTATGTGCATGTAAAGATAAAGAGCTTAATGTGATTGCGCTAGAATTAAAACGGGTCAAATTAAGCGAAAAGAATTATGTTGATATATAATGGCATGACTAGGATTGGTCTGCACAGTGGGGGCATTTAGTGTTATTATTGTATCGTTTGTGTTATATTGAGCTTAGGTTCTCGCAAAAACATTGGCACAACCTCTTACGATTCGAATTGCATCATGTATTTGCATTTAACTTGTGCTCTATTGATTTTCATACTAACTATATTGCTCGAGGACAAGAAAAGGTTCAAGCTTTGGGGAGTTTGATAACACAAAAAGTTATAGCATTTTCCGCCCGATTTACATAGATAAAGCTTATGATTCTTTGTTCATTATGTCATATTATGTCTCTATTTGTATTATTTGCAGCATATTTCAGGTATTTAGTTTCTGCAAAGCTTACATAAGAAAAGGAAGAAGAATATTGGAGAAATGAAGAAGAAATGGCACTTTAGTAGCAAAAACGCAAACATTATGTATCAGAAGCCATGCCGCCTGTCACAGGTGCATGCCGCCCGTCACAAATTCCAAAAGTGTTCCCCTCGGCACACTTCTTGTCCTGACCGGCACAAAATGAAAATATGTTCCCCACGCCACAGCGCATGACACTCGTTACAAGTCACATATCAGTTACGAAAATGTATCCATGAAGCGCATGATTTACTGAAAATTCTCCATGATTGAAGAGCGAGGATCAAGGGAGTGTTCCTACTTTTGCTCAGCACATGGAATCTATAAAGCCAAGACAGTTACCAAAATTTGTTACGTTCACACATCTGCTCCAATTTCTTATTTTTTTCTACAGACTGCAACATTGTTATATTATTTCCAGTTTTACAGTTTTTGATACTATTTTCCAGTTTCGTTTAGAATTTCCATAGGCAAAGAAAACCATTACCATTAAAGCAATATTTCTTCACATCGGAGGAATATTAAAACTTTACTTTTCCTTCTAGCTTCCAGAATTTCGTTTAGGCTTATTTTTATTTCGTCAAGATATTTTGTTTCGAAGCTAATCTTACCGACTTGTGGAGGATAGCATTTTTCACTATTAATATTCAGTGTTTTATTCAGTTTCCAATTTTAAATATAGTTTATTTATTTTTACCCTGACTATGTTACCGTGTTCATGCTTTTATTTTATGTTGTTACGCAATAAAATTATGTTTGGCTAATTTCCCCGATACCGGTATGTGAGGTCCTAAACCAAAGAGATTTGATAATTAATTGGCATAAATATTTTACAAAAATACTTTTCTGGTTTTGATTTCCAATTTTGATATTAAATTGTTTTGTTACAAGAGTAAAAGACAGGCTAAGGATAAAATCAATAGAGCGAGAGTTTGAGATTTTAACAAGATAGTGGTGATTGAACATTAATTTTTAAAACAACAAGAGCGCTTTAAAGTTAATTGGACTCTATTTGTTTTCAAAAAATACTTTTAAATTTTAAATGACACAGCAAGAGTGCTCGTTTAAGTTTAATAATATGGCCTGAATTGATAGAACGAAAGTTGGAGACAATGGTCTTTAAATTAATAGTTTCCACTGAAATAGTGTTTTAATACTTAAAAATATTCCAATGACCTATTGAATCCCTAAGTCGACAAATTACATACTGGTGTCCTGTTATCACTTATTAGATCTTAGCTAATTCCCGTATAAACCCAAACATCCCAATTTTATAATTAGCCTTAGCTTTACACAATGACCCTAGATAATAGTAGTTTGACCATCAGTCCTTGTGGGTTCGATATCTTTTAAAACTACGTGATTAGATTGTGTACTTGCAGCCACTACACTCGACAGACTCTCAAAGTTGCGATCAAAGGTGTTGGAAATCAAAAAGAAAGGTGTAGGTGGAAAGAATAAATCTTTAGTCGGTATGATCAAAGCAGAAGGAGAAAGCAAAATTTCAAAATCACTCCCAGAAGAAGTCTCAAGTATAATCTCTCAGGTGGAATTAATAAAAGTTCTCAAGTTCAGTCAAGAAGTCAAGAAGAGATTGAAGAAGGGACGCCGAGGTGAGAAGTTAGAAGTTGAAAGTGACCTGAAGTAAAAAGTGGGTCATACTTTTGATCTGAATGAGTTTTGGGTTGCGGAAAGAACAAGCAACAAGGTGTGGAATAGGAAGTACCCCCATAATAAAGCGGATGAACCATCAAGCCCTGCGATGTTAAACGAAGCGCTTCGTGGGAAGCAACCCACGCTTTTACTGACTTAGTTTTTCTTTTTGTTATTTGTTTTGTTTGTAGGTAATAAAAAGGGGGCCTTTCAATTGAAGGCTAGGATGCGGCAGTTAGTGTGGCATTACCCTCTGTGAGTCACCCTTCTCGATCTTGTTCTGAACATTGGGGTCAATGTTTAGTTCAAGTTTGGGGGGATTTGATGCTTTGCTTTGCAGTTTATTTGTTTGTGTTATGTTATTTGTTGTGTAAATTCACTAGTTGTTCCTTCCCAAATTTTGACTGAAAGAAATTTTTGTTTTCCACAAGAGCTTGTAATTCAAAGAGATCAGGAATAGTATATAGTGATAAATGGTTGATTATTTGAGGCTAGGAAGTTCATAATAACGTGACAGTGATACGATTCTAACATGTAGATTTGTACCATAGGGCTTGAATCCTGAGAAGTACTCCTTGAGTAGTTTATCTTTACAGACTGGAATCATATAGATTCACATGCAGGTATGATTGGTTACGAAATAAATAAAGGAGACACCAAATTATGAAAAGGCGGTAAAAGTAAATTGGCTCGCTAAGTTGGGTAGCCTCACCCGGTTATTCAACCCAAAGGGGGTTGATCCTTAAACGTCGTCCAAAAGGACAATATATAAACTAAAATTTTTTGAAAATTTCATCTGAAATTAAAAATAAATAAAAGTTTCTTATTTGGTTCCTAAAAAAAAATTTTATTCATTAGTCTTGTGCATGTGATAATCATAAAACATTCTCATTGTCTTAATTTTACTGTACAAATGAAGGAGGAAAACCAGAAAAAGACTTAAGTACAAAGCATAGTTAGATAGGTATCTGAAGAGGAAGATCGAGATTAAAAGGTTCTCACATAAACTCCTCGCGTCATGTGAACATCAGACAAACTACCTTTTAATCAATGTGAACGAATGTCTCACGTATGAGTACCGATGTGCAGTGAATTTCACATTTGATCAGTGGTTTTTATACAGTTATTTACCATTGATTCCAGTTATCTTTTCTTTTTATTGTCGAGTGTGTTATTTCATTTTACCACTTTTTATGCGTTGGTTGTGTGTTTTACTGTTTTCAGGTTCAAAGGAATAAATCGAGACAAAATAGTGCAAAACTCAGAGTTATGAAAGAAATGCAAAAATCACCTCTCAAGAGGCCTAACACGGGTGGTCGTGTCACTTGACATGAGCAGTATAAGGAGGAGCACCCAGGACACGTTGAAGAAGAATGGAAGACGGGGATGCAACACAGGTGGCCGTGTTTCCTGACATGGGTCGTGTTTCCCCTCCTGGGACATAAAACAAGGAAATAAAAATCAAGAGGCCAACACGGGCGGCCTTGTTGCCTGACACAGGCCGTGTTGGCCTTTGACGCTGATTTCCTGACTTTTTTTTTCTATTTTTCCCATATGTTAAGTTGTGGGGGAGTTTTGGGTACTTCCAATCGACCTAAGTGGGTTTTTGCTATTTATAGGAGTTTCCACGATGAATTTGGGGAGTTTTTTCTGATGGAGAATTTCTATGATTGAAGAAGGAAGCATATGCAATTGTTGGAGAACATAGACTTTTCATGAGCGGAAGCAATTGAAGATCAAAGTTCACCAATAAATTGTAATGTCTATTTTTTATTCTGAAATTACTTTGAACAATATGAGTAGCTAAACCTCCCGATTCTAGGGGGTGCACCTGATTTGATTATGTAATAACTTTGAATTTCTGATTTCATCAATTCCATTGTTTTTATTATTCAATTTAATTGTACAAGGTTTTTCATGCTTTCTTTATCGGATAAATAAGGATTTTTCTACGGTTAACAATTAGTTGGACCATAATTATTAAGGTTTTTGTATGATTAGACTGTAGTAAATATCACATAAGACTAGGGATACCCTATAGTTATCGGTTAACTCTTGATAAAACAAAGACTTGAATTCATCATAACTCTCCAAAGACTTAGGATTTAGGATAAATGTTCAAAGGTTTTCCCACTAAGGACTTAGGGGAAAATAACCTAAAGGGCTTGTAATTGGTATTACGAACTTGTTGAAGAAACTAGGACTCAAGGTTCTACAGCATAACTTATACACTTTACCCAAACATGTTTTTCATACTAGTAAAAATCCAATTTACATTTCTGTTTATTTTAGAGTAACAATAACCAAACAAAACCTCAAATTAAGTTTTTGTTTAACTGAACCACGAATAGAACTCGGTACTTCTGTGCAGCCCTTGAGATCGACATTCGGGGAATTTTCCCTATTATTACAAGAGGAAAAATAGTACATTTTTATTTTAGCGATCAAGTGTGGCCAATTGGTCCAAGGCAAACTCCCTCCAAAGTTGAAGGATCCAGGAATTTTCACCATTCCATGTAACATTGGAGACTCTTTATGTGGAAAAGCATTGTGTGACTTAGGGGCTAGTATTATGCCCTTATCTATCTTTTATAAGTTGGGGATAGGTGCAACTAGGCCTACAACTTTCATGCTATAATTGGTAGATAGAAGTACTTGCTACCCTCAAGGAAAGATGGAAAACGTCTTTGTAAGGGTTGATAAGTTAGCGTTTCCTATTAACTTCACTATTATGGATTTTGAGGTTGATGAGGACACTCCCATTTTTTTGGGGTGACCTTTCCTAGCTAAGGGAAGGACTTTAATTAATGTTGAAAAAGGAGAACTCCCCATGAGGGTGAATGGACAAAAAGTGGTTTTCAATGTTCTCAATGCACTACAGTATCCTGATGAGGAGGTTATTGATTGCTCTATGATTTCCAGTTGGGAAGGAATAGTTCACAAGAGTTTACTAAAGTCAAGCAAAGTCTTAACTCAAGCACTAGGAAAGCTAGAGAAAGAAGATGTTTTACAAGAAAGTATCATGTATGGACAAATGTGTAAACCCCTTATGGGAGAGGAAACCATGGAAGTTCTGAAAATATCAGTTGATGACAAGAAGCAATGCTCTCATTCAATAGAATTACCTTCTGATCTAGAATTGAAGTAACTTCCTTCCCACTTGCAATATACATTTCTAGAGGCAAGATAGAAGTTTCATGTCATTGTTGCAATATATTTGACCGAGGAACAAAAGAAACAGCTACTGGATATTCTGAAGAAACATAAAAAGGCTTTTGATTTGCAAATTTTTGATATAAATGGACCAACCCAACTGTGTGCATGCATAAGATTTTGCTACAAGAAAATGCCAAGAATAGTATTGAGAGTCAAAGAAGACTCAACCCCATCATGAAGGATGTCATAAAGAAAGAGATTATAAAATGGTTAGATGCAGGGATTATCTATCCCATTTATAAAAGTGTGTGGGTAAATCATATTCAGTGTGTGCCAAAGAAGGGAGGTGTGATTGTAGTCAGTGTAACACCCCAATTTAATTAAGATTATTTTTATTTAAAATAATCATATGATATGATGTGTTTACTTATGTTGATATATTTTATGATGTGATGTGATGAAATTTGGGAAAATTAGAGGTTGAGGTGTTGAGGGGTGTATGACTAAAAGTGTAGAGAACATGGGGTGAATAGAGAATATTAGTAATATTGGTATTATTATTATTATTATTATATTTGTTATTAATTATTATGAATAAAATAGTGTTTATAATATTAATAATTAAATAAGTAATTAAGTTGAGAAAGGGAATTTTTGGGATATATATATTAGGGGTCTAGAGATCGATATAAGAAAACAAAAGTGAGAACACGACAAATAGATCGTAGAATGAGAAAAGGCAAGGAGAAGAGAAAATCTAGGGCAAAGAGGAATCCGCGATCTTGGGAAGATCAAAGATTTGAATTAAGGTAAGGGGTGAATGGGTTCTCTAAATTGGTGATATTAACATGAGAGGGTAGTGAGGGTTTCTTTCCCTCTTTAGGTTTTTCATGAATGAATTGATGAATGTCTTCTTTGATTGAATCATGTGATTCCATGTGATTTTTGTGAGAAATTCGTGATCCAATATATACAATGAACATGTTGTTGCTATGGTTTTTACTGTTGTTGTGTTGTTCATAAAAATCCCAAATCTGAAAAATTGTAGATCTAGGGATGTGACAAAAATTGGAGGAATTGATGTAGAAATTGGTGTAGGATTGTAGAACAATGACGTAGAATGAAATCCCTAAGTTAATATGTGAAAGAATTTTATTTTGGACCCAATTTTGGAGGTTGAAAGTGCTCAAAACGAGTGGAAATTGTTCTGATGTGAAAACAAAGTTCTTTTGGTCACAGACTGTCATTACACGTAAGGAAAGCAGTGTTATGCGTAATGCAGGACGCATTATACGTAAGGCGAGAGCATTATGCATAAGGCATGGCAAAACAGAAGGCATTACACTTAATGAAGGCAGCATTACGTGTAAGGAAAGGCAGGACAGGAGGCATTACTCGTAATGCAAGCAGCATTACGCGTAAGGCAAGGTAGGATAGAAGGCATTACTCATAATGCAGGTAGAATTACACGTAAGGCAGGGCAAGCAGCAAGGCAATACGTGTAATGCAGGAAACATTACGCATATGGGCAAGCGAAGTTGCAAAAATTCCCGTTTTCACGTGTGAAGTGTATTCTCTCGATCCATAATGACTAGTAAGGCTTAGGTAGACATAATAAGGGTAGTAATAATAATAAATTAAGTTTAAAACATGAGATTTTATGTGGAATTTATGTTGCATGATGACGATGATGATGGTCTGTATTGATGAATGTTGAAGGCTTATGCATTGTGGTAATATAGTTATGTTGTTGCATATGATGTCACAAGTTGCATAGTGATGAGGGCTCATGCCCTGTTGTTGACCTGTAATGGTGTTGTGATGAGGGCTTATGCCCTGTTATTTCCCAAATTGGCATATGCAATGAGGGCTTATGACCTAATGGTACAACATGCATTGAATTGATGTTGGTCTCATTGTATTGCATTGTTTTGAGTTGATGTTGTATTACGTGAATGATGTGTTATGTTGTGAAGTGTTGTATGATGTGTGAATTGTGTGATTACTACTTCTTAGAATGTGATATTCACCATATATTTATTGAATTAAATTCTCACCCCTTTTGTGTTGCTGTGTCTATGCTCCCCTGGGAGTACAGATAATCAGGTATCCGAGCAATGCTTGGAGTGAGTGTTATTACCTGATCGATTCCTAAGAGTCGCTATTATGTGTAACACAGGAATTGGGAATTTTTGTCACGTTTTACTTTATTTCATTTTTTATGTATCTTCCATTTGACTTATGTTAGACCATACATTTGTGGAGTTTTATTTGTTGTTGAAGCTGTAATAACATGGAATTGAATTAATTTTATCATTTCCTTGCCAAATTGATTATATTTGAAATAAAGAAGTAATAAAGTGACTTTAAACTTTATGAATATTTGAAGTATGTGACATCCTACTTATGTACTTTGATATATGTTAACGTAATTGTTATTGTGGGAAAGTGGGTGTTATAGTCAGCAATGAGAAAGATGAACTAATCCCCACAAGAACAGTGATAGGATGGAGGATTTGTATGGACTACAGGAAGTTGAACAAGGCCACTAGGAAGGATCATTTACCTCTACCTTTCATTGACCATATGCTTGATAGATTGGATGAGAAAGAGTATTATTGTTTCTTGGATGGTTACTCGGGCTACAACCAAATAGTCATAGCTCCTGAAGACCAAGAAAATACAACATTCACTTGTCCATATGGAACCTTTTCCTTCAGAAGGATGCCTTTTGGATTATGAAATGCTCCAACCACCTTTCAAAGGTGCATGATGGCTATCTTTTCTGACATTATTGAGAGTTCCATGGAAGTATTCATGTATAACTTCTCTGTATTTCGAGAGTCATTCTGGAATTGTTTAGACAACTTAGATTTAGTTTTAACAAGGTATGAGGAGAAAAATTTGGTGTTGAATTGGGAGAAGTGACATTTCATGGTCAAGGAAGGAATTATTCTTGGACACAAGATCTCAAAGAGAGTTTTGGAAGTAGATCAAGCTAAGATAGAAGTGATTGAGAAGCTGCCCCCACCACTGAACAATAAAGGCATTAGAAGCTTTTTAGGATATGTTGTCTTATATAGAAGATTAATTAAAGACTTCTCAAAGATCACCAAACCATTTTCCCAATTGGTGGAGCATGACATGCCTTTTGACTTTAGTCAAGAATACTTGAGCTCCTACAACTACTTGAAGAAAGCTCTCATATCTAATCCCATTGTGAAATTTCCTGACTAGATAAAACCTTTTGAGTTAATGTGTGATGAAAGTGACTTTGCAATTAGATTTGTGTTGGGTTAGAGGCACGACAAGGTATTTAACACCATCTAATATGCTAGTAAAACATTGATTGAAGCTCAAGTCAACTACACAACCATTGAGAAAGAGTTGTTTTCCGTTTTCTTTTCCTTTGATAAATTCATATCTTACTTGGTTGGCACAAAGGTGATTGTCTACACTGGTCATGCTGCCATCAACCATCTTCGTATGATCTAAAGATTAGAGACAAGAAGGGAGTTGAAAACCTGGTAGCTGACCATTTGTCAAGATTGCCAGAGGATGAGCAAGATAAGAGTAATGGAGAAATTCAGGAAGCATTTCCTGATGAAAAACCGCTTGTGATAACTACATCCATAACTCCATGGTACGCTAACATAGTTAACTACTTGGTAAGTAGGTATTTCCCATCCAAATTCAACTCTCAACAAAGGCAGAGGTTCTTTCACATGACCAGAAGCTATTTATGGGATGAACCCTTTCTTTACAAGAAGTTTGTTGATCAATTTCTAAGAAGATGTGTGGATCAGCAAGAGGCACGACAGATCTTGTCTGCTTGTCATGAAGCTCCATATGGAGTAAATTTAGGAGGAACCAGAACTGCAGCTAAAGTTCTACAATCAGATTATTTCTTGCTTTCTCTTTTTAAATATGTTAATGATCTGGTATGAAAATGTGATAGATGTCGAAGAGTGGGAGATATCTCCATGAGGCAAGAAATGCCTCTTACCAACATATTGGAAATTGAAATTTTTAATGTATGGGGCATTCATTTCATGGGGCCATTTCCTAATCTTTTGGAAATCTATACATATTGTTAGTTTTGGATTATGTTTCTAAATGGATAGAAGCAGTAGCGACTCCTACTAATGATGCTAGGTGGTGACTAAATTTTTGGTGAAAAATATTTTGTCTAGACATGGCACCCCTAGAGTTATCATTAGTGATGGAGGAACCGATTTTTGCAACAAAATCTTTGAAAATTTTATGGAAAAGTATGGAGTGAAACAAAAATTTGCTACTTCCTATCACCCACAATATAGTGGGCAAGCTGAAATTACAAATAGGGAAATAAAAAGGATTTTAGAGAAAGTTGTCAACCCTTCTTGGAAGGGTTGGTCTAGGAATTTAGATGATGCCTCATGGGCATATAGGATAACCTTTTAGACTCCCTTAGGCATGTCTCCATACAGACTTATCTATGGGAAGGCATGCCACTTTCCTATTTAGTTAGAGTATAAAACCTTTTGGGCAGTCAAAAACCTGAATTTTGATTTATCCAAGGCTGGCCAAGCTAGAATGCTTTAACTCAATGAGCTAGAGGAGCATAGGTTGTTCTCTTATGAAAATGTTGAATTGTACAAAGAAAAGACAAAGAAGTGGCACGACAGGAAGTGCCTGCAGAGGGAATTAGTTGAATGACAACATGTTCTCTTATTCAATTCTTGATTGAAACTTTTCCCTGGAAAGTTAAAATATAGATGGTTTGGGTCATTTAAACTCCTAAAGATTTATCCTTATGGGGAAGTGGATCTTTTGAACGAGAAAATAAGAGAGAACTTTAAAGTAAATGGTCAAAGGGCGAAAGTGTACAATGGTGAATCCTCAAACAACACAAGGATCACCTTGTTGTTGAATGATTATATCTGAATTTTTCCATAGTCAGTCTAAACGACTATAAAATAGCTCTACTGGGAGGAAGCCCAGTTTAACTTTTGTTTTTAGTTAGCTTTTTCTTTTTAAGGTTTATTGATTGATAAAATAAAGAGGGAGAAGTCATCGTCAAGTTCTATCGTGACTGTGAAAGCTGAAGCAATCTTGCATGAAAACAACTTAAATTTATTGATGTATTGTCATGAGAAATGTATTGAGAGAGGCAAGTGTTGGGACAAGAGATAAAAAGTGAAGAGGCAAAGAGCGAGTGAGTCACACGCGTGTAGCAGTCTGCTGTGCAGCAGAGTGATGTCACACAACAAGACATCCATTTACTGTTTTTGGCACGCTTTCATGATTATTAGCGGCTAGGGTTAACCCTCGCCATACCCTAGGATTTCTAAACAAGCTAATGTGTCACAAATTCAAATTTCCTTTTACCAAAAGTGTACATTACCTTTCTCTCTCCACTCTCAACCCCTGAACTTCATAACTACCTCTCACTAAGAAAAACCTCCCACTACCTTTTCACTTATTCAAAACCTTCCCACCACACTCTATAAACTCCAACTATCTTGATCACTCATATCACCTTAAACCCTTCTCTCATTCCCATTCAAAAACCTGAAACTTCCTAAAACCATAATAATGAAACCCACCATTCACAGAAAGGAATCAAGATGTGTGCCAGGAAAAATGCTACTCCTTCCATGTACATTTTCGATGATTATGGAAGTGACTGTGAGACATTTATCAGCAGCGATGCAAGGAGCAGATTCACTGATTACATCTCCAGTCGAGGGCTATTTTTTGAAAGGAGTTTTTCCCTCGACCAGAAGGATGAAAACCAAGGGTCACCTGCAAGCATTGGGTCGTTGGTTAACAACAAGAAGTGGCATAAGCTTTTCCAACACCCTGAGTCTTGCAACACTCAAGGCTTTAATGAATGATGGAGGAAGAAGAAGAAGAGGACTTGCTGAATGAAGACGAAGAAGAATAAGAAGAAGAAGAAGACTTGGTGAATGATAAATAAGAAGAAAAGAAAGTTAAGAGAAAGGGTAAGAAAGTGATGAACTCTGAGCCTGTTTTGGTGAGAGATCCTGGAATGTCTACTTAAGGCGTGCCTGTAGACGACTCGGCAAGTAAAAAGTAAAGTATTATTTTACCGGGTGATATAGGTTATATTGTATTGTGTTTATAGAGATTAGTGATAGAGAAAAACTATCGTTCAACCGTTTTAGTCCTTCTAAGTTTGGAAAAGGGTTTGCGGAAAATAGTGTAGGAAAAGTAAATAAAGCAATAAAGAAAGTGATAAACAATCATCTGTAGCTTAAGAGAATTCATTATGGAATTGCATTTCACTCTACCCGCCAAATAATTAAACTTGTAAACTAATTGCATGCAACCGAAATCACTCGTCAAAATCATCGGTCATCTTTCTAAAGAAGCCACAACAGAGGTTATGTCTAACACAAAGTTGAAACAATAGCATTGCTCGCATCGGTGATCTTTAAGCACAACACATACAACACAGAGGCATTAAGCTCTGATACCCACTGTGATTATTAGCCCTAAATCAATCTCTAGCATCTAGAAACTAATAGATACAATTCCCTAACCAAGATTCAAGAAGTCTATCCCTAGAACAACCCAAACCCGGAACATAAATGCATTAAGATCAAGGAACAACATCAATTAAGATTTGTAAAGCAAGCATATATACAATCCCATGATCAACAAATGTACATACAATAAGAGTAAAATATACATACAAAACCCACCATTGGAAAGATACATAGGGAAGAAGGAGATGAATATGAAACTTCTCGCGGTGTCAACACGATTCGAGACAATCCATAACCAATCGACAAGATGTACCACCCAATGATGTTGCCTAAACCTCTAAACTACACAAAATCAGATCAGAGCTCCTCCAACAGGGAAAGAGATGATAAAACCTACCAATATTTATTTTAGATCTATATATATAACTCTGATTTATGCAGACCATGCTAAGCGCCAAATATCGCACTAAGCACGCCGTCATTTATTCATTAAACCACCTTAGAGCGTGCTAAGCGCCAAATGTCGCGCTAAGAGTTCTCACCTCTTCCTGTGCTCTAAAACCCGCATTGAGAGCATGCTAAGCGCGACCTGAAGCAACTTTATTTCTTAAATTTGTCCAAAAATACCTATCTGGAGCCGTGCCTTCGACACCTTATTCCTCAATGCTCCATATATGCGAAAATACCTACAAAAAGACATTAAAACTATCAAATGATACATAAATGAATCATAAATACAATTATATGCTAAGTATACATATTTACACAAAAGTCGGGTTTATTCAACCAAAATTAACAACAAAGAGTCGATAAGTGCAACAAAAAGTATATGCAAATATAACTATAATTTGCACTTATCAATACATAATAATGTATAATGATGTGCTAGCCCCTCCATTCCCTGACCATATATTGGGGATGGAGGAATAAGAAGAAGAACAAGAGGACTTGGTGAATGATGAAGAAGAAGAAGAAGAAAAGAAAGTTAAGAGAAATGGTAAGAAAGTGATGAATTATGAGCCTGTTGTGGTGAGAGATCCTGGCATGTCTACTCAAGGCGTGCCTGTGGACAACTCACCTAAGAAGAAAAAGAATAAAACCAAGGGAGAAGCACCAGCTGAGAAGGAGGTGCCAATGAAAAAAGATTGTGGAAAAAGTGCCAGTGGTGGAGGATAAATCAGAATCTGATGATGATGAGACTTTAAACAATATGATCAAACAAGCAGTCAAGGACAAGAAGGAGTTTCTAGTAGAAGTGCTTAAAAAGGAAAAATATAATAAGTCCAAAAAGAATAGTTCTAAGGAAGTTATGAAGGAACTAGAGGGGACTCTTGGAGAGTCAGGTGCTGATGTGACTCATGTAGTCACCCCGAAAAAGGTTAAGGGGTCTACAAAGGCCAGCACCCCAAGTTCAGCTAGTAAAGAAGCCAAGAGACCAACCCTAACCAAGACTCTAACAACAGCAAAATCACCTCCAAAGAAGTCATCAGTCAAGACTGCAATTGTGAAACCAAATATTCCTAAGCCTGTCCAGAAGGAGGCTAGGAAGCAAGCTAAACAAGATCATGCCTGCAAAAAACTCTCGAGGAAGAGCATCGGGCTTTGTTCCTAGCTGGTAAGCTTAGAGAATAGAGGCGCTCCCTACCTCTTCAACTGACCAGTGAGGACATTGTTATTACTATAAGTTTGGGGGAGTGGTGGAAAGAGTCATGACTCGAATCTTCTCCTGTTTTACTATCAATCATATTCCTATTTGTTTTGTTGATTTTAAATGGTTGTGCTCTATCTTTTGTTATCATTTCTTTTATTTTCTTACTGTCGGCTGATTGCAGTCTATTTCAAATTAATGACCTTTCATTTCCTTCACTTTTATTTTGATTAAGTTGTTTTAGTGTGTTGTTAAAAATATATAATAAAGACATTTGAGCAAGGTATGTAAAATTCCCCTTAGGACAGACTATCTGAAGTAAAACATTGAGAAAATCCAATTGGGAATTTAACAATATATGGAACATGGATTTGAGGAGTATTTTGAGCATTAATCTTATGTTAGAAACAAGTCTTGTCATCACTCAAGTAGTATGTCATGTAGGCAGCCTTTGTGACGAAATTGATTTGGTTTTAAGTATGGAATAGGAATTAGAAATAAGGATTAGTGGGTGGTTAATACAATGGTAAAAGGATTGGAACACTCTGGGAACACTGTATAATTAGCAAATAAACACACCAAAGTGTGTAAGAAAGGAAGTTGCCAAAGAGCACTTCTAAATAAAGCTCTTGTGCCCGAAATTGGAAGAGAAAATTTTTAATCAAGTTCATGTGCCCGAAACTGGAGGAAAAGTAGCTTTCCCCATCATAATTAGCAGGTTAGACTCACCACAAATGAGATCCCGTCTAGTGAAAAGGTGGGGTAACTACACAAAAAATTTCTTAACAATAAAAGCATGCATGTGTGGGTTCTATGTGTAAGTTCAAATTTTTCTGAAGTCAATAACCCCATCAAAAGCCTGAAACTCTAAGTTACTATACCATAGGAGAAAATAAAAAAAATCTGAAAAATAGGTTGATCATCCTGATAGAAGAGTTCTGTCATGACAGAAAGTGTTTGTGGCCCATAGAACATATTCTCATAATTGCGCCTCTAGCCTGTGTTATACCTATCTTTGAGACAAGTCCCTTGAGGAGACCCTTTTTTTAGTTTGAAGAATATTGGTCTATAAAGGAGGGGCATCGATGCTTAGTGTTATTCTATTTTTCTTTACATGTCGCATCACCTGAAGACAGGTAATGATTCAAGTTTGGGGGTGTTTTAACACACATTTTGTGAGTTAATGCATGCCTTTAGTATTTTCTATTTTATATTCTAAAATTCTTTTTAGTTTAATTTCTTTAATTTTAGAGTTAATTTGATGTTTATTATGAAGCATAATAGGTGCTCCCCTTTTTAGCTTTTAATTGTGTTTTTGTGTGAACAATGGTTAGGAAAGTCGAGCAGAGGCAAGACAAAGTTGGACTACTGCAAGTTGCGCAAGCTGGTTATTTAAGATAAGAATTATTAAGAAAGAGGAATTCAATAAGGTAAGTTGTTGGCCTTAAGGAAAGCATGGAAGAAGAATAAAGGAGGGAAAACTTTGTGGTACAGAAAAAGAGGATAAAGTTATTCAAAATCAAAGGAGATAGTGGAGAAGCTAGAAAACAAAAGAGGGTATAATTGTACCCTGCTCTAGTCAGACCAGCGCCGCCTACACCTGCTTCAGATTCTATCACACGCTATCTTATCCCCCAATGTTGTCCCCTTTTTGTATGACTTCCTTGTTTGTATAGAAGTTGTTGGTATTTTGGTGCAATTCCATTTGGGCTTGATGTGATTCATAAGCAAAAGCCCATGATCCAATGCAAGATACCAATCCTAACCCTTGGCCTATATTAAGAGAAGCTTTCTAGAGAGAGAGAGAGAGAGAGAGAGAGAGAGAGAGAGAGAGAGTTCTGTTGTTCGAAAAAGATATTCACGAAGAGTTTATGTGCTTGGATAGTTAAGTGTGAGATAGTCTTCTTTCCTCATCCATACTAGTGCTAACTGACGAGTAGTAGCGTGACTGAAGTTGCCTCCTAAAGATTATCCATCTTAAGGAGACCTTCAAGTCCTCTCTTAGGTTTATACCTTTAGTCATTTGATTTATCTTAAGATGTTTATTGTAAGAGCTTTGCTTGAAGGTGTGAAAAACACAAGAAATGGGGGGGTTTGAATTGGGTTTTTAAAACAAAACTATTATTTAAAAAATATTCCCCTTTAAGTTAAATTGATTTTTACTTCACTTTTGATAATAACAATAACTAAGAACAAGAAGTAAAGAACAATGCATGTTTATACTAGTTCACTTGAAAATTATCAACCTAGTCTAGTCCACCCGCCAAGGTGATTTCACCTCACTCAATCGAGGACTTAATTCACTATAACCAAACTGATTACAATTTTCACAAGCTACCCACAAGTGACTAACAACCTTTAAGACTCGCAAGCCCCAGACTTCTTAAGGATTCATACCTACCCATTCTATTAAGGAATATCAAACAATAATCGACCTGATTATTACAATGCACAAGCTACCCACAATTGACTAACAACTTCTAAAACTCGTAAGCTCTAGACTTCTTAAGAATACAGACCTACCCAATCCCTTAAGGAATATCAAACAATTGTTTGAATACAATTTTTGTTTACAAGAATGTCGCTTATAAAAAGTTGAATGTGTAAACTATTTTATGAACAAGGACTTAAGAATGTGAAAGTTGTGAACAATGTTTGCGCGTGATTATTCAGTTAATTTTTAGGTTTCTCTCTTAGTCTTCAAGCCCTTATATAGCCAATAAAGTTATATATCCATTGAGGGATACTCTTGGAATTTCCAGAACATTGACAGCTTGAACAGTAACCTGGGGGACAAGATCGTGCAACGCGTCTGTCCTTTCATGGTAGTGGAATGAAACGTTAATTGTACCATGTGTTATTTGTACCATGTTAACGTTATCCCATTTCCTTCTTCACTTTAGAGGATTCTGTGAGCATGAGTTTAGAAGAGAGAACATAACATCTGGTCATCAAAACTTCATAGTCTTCAGAACTACGTCTTTAGAGTCTTCAGCACTTGGTTGTGAGAACCTTTCTCTTGGAACCTCGATTCTTCAGAACTTCAAGTCTTTAGAATCTTTAGACCTTCTTTCTTTTAGAGTCTTCAGCACTTGGTTGTGAGAACCTTTCTCTTGGAACCTCGATTCTTTAGAACTTCAAGTATTTAGAATCTTTAGACCTTCTTTCTTTTAGAGTCTTCAGCACTTGGTCTTCAAAATCCTTATCTTTAGAACCTTCTTATTAGAAACACAAGCTTTCAGCATCTGTACTTCAGTAGAAACATTGTCTTCAGATCTTCTAACTTTGTTTCTTTGGAACACGTTGTCTTTAGAAGCTTGAGTCTTTAGCATTTGGACTTTAGTAGAAACTTGAGTCTTCAGATCTTCTGACTGGTTTCTTTAGAACAACATTAGAGCTTACACTTCAGAGCCTTCTAGAGTTTCTTGCTACTGTTCAACAGAACTTATGAAGCATAGATGCAGAATCATTTCTCTTCTATTGTCTTAGCCACGCCATCCATCAGAAGCAGAACCTGTTTGTTAAGTACTCAACAATAACAAACATTAGAGTGTCAAAATTATTCATACAACATACTCATTTGTTATCATCAAAACTTAAAGATAATATTGCAGAACCGAATCTTGTTCTTACAATCTCCCCCTTTTTGATGATGACAAAACTATGTATTTTAATGACACAATTTTATTCTTATAAATAGAATAAGTGAAAATAGAAAGGTAAGGAATTTTATTCTCGAATAGTGCTTTAAGATCTTTGCTTTTTGATCAGAGTTCTAATTTCGTGAAAAAAGGAAAACAATTCTAATAGAAACCGAATTTTAACTGGGTTAGAATGTAAGCAGCTCTTTTCAGAGAGTATTTTCCAGAACTTGATTATTGAAATCAAAATTAAGTTCAATTAATTACTCCCCCTTTTTGTCATAATCAAAAAGGTAATTATGTGTGAAAAACATAAAAACCAGAAGAAACAATCAAGAAAAGGCAAGAAATTTCATTGATGTTCGAAGGGGATTACAACAGAGTGAACATAGACAGGGAAAGCTATCTAAACTTCAAACACATTACAACTCTCATCAAATATAGAATTGCCTCTGATGAACAGATTTTGTTGAACAGTTACCATTATACCTGCTAACTCAAACAGTTCAGCTAATACACGTCGATACGGATTGAATTATTTTAGAGAGTTTCTGGATGCTTGGATTGATAGCTTCAGATGATTAAATATTATTTCCGAAAGATGAATTGGAATGTTCTTGTGAAGGAAATAAAGAAGACACATATCCCTAGAAAAAACTATATCAAGATCTTCTCCTCTAGGATGATGATTTTTCAATAAGAATTGAAACCAGATTTTTGAAAGTGGTTTCAAGTGATCTGAACTAAGGGGTTTATATATAAATGAAGATTTAGGAATATTTGGAAACATGTCAACATTCATGAAAGAGTTGGGTAAATGTGGACTCTGGGTGGCTTCATCAATGGAGGAGTGAGTGATGGTAATTGGAACACCAAAGATGTTAGAATGAATGGTGTTTCCATCAGGACTAATGAAAACATGAAGCCAGAAATTGTTTAAGAGGTTGGGATAAACAGTACCTCTCATCATTGTTGCATACCCAAACCATCCTTGATTTTCAATGACTCCGTTGATGAAACCATCATCAGATACATAATTGGGTCTTCTCTTTTTTATTACTTCAAGAAGATTTTCATCTCCTTGAAAGTTTCTAATAGCCATGGTATTTGGACAAGATTAAGGAGAAGAGACGATTGAAGGTTATACAAGGATAATGACTTGATGAATGATTGTAGGTGAGAAGAGATATAAATAGTCAGTCAAGTAGTTCATGAAGTAAGACAATTGAAGCACTCAAGTGATGTCTCATGCTACTAAAGGAAGGAAATAAAGAGAGAAGTAGATCAAATGTTAATATGAGAGAGTATGAAAACATTTAATCATGATAGGGAATGTCAGACATAGGCATAAGGTAATTACATGAAATGATTGTTCCCAAGGAGTAGTAAAAAAAGGTAATCATGATTAATCAATTTCAAGAAAAAATAATTGCTCGTGCATGACCTAGGTAGAGTATGATAGACACTAAGTCTATTTAGGTAATGAATTTGATATTCTCAGCATCTGGAAGATCACAAGGATTTCCATCTGATTAGGTACATTTCTGACCAAAACATCTTCTGATGACTGAGATAAAACAAATTAGAAGTATTTTGATTAAGTCAGAATATTATTCCTCCGGACTATGATTGAAACACAGTTGATTCTAATGACATCTTACTATGGACAGAGATCCATTTTCAGATTCTTTAGAATCAACATAAATCTATCTTCAGCCAAGGGTTTTGTAAAATATCAGCCCATTGATGGTCTGTATCTATAAATTTTAAAGATAGAATCCCTTTCTGAACATAATCTCTAATGAAATGATGTTTGATTTATATGTGTTTATTCCTAGAGTGTAGGATAGGGTTCTTACTTAAGCAAATAGGGGAAGTATTATCACATAAGATAGGGATGTTACTCTCATATATTTGGTAATTTTCCAACTATTCTTCATTCATAGCATCTGAGTAATGCACAAGGTTACTGATATGTACTGTGTTTCTGCTGTTGAAAGAGAAATTGTTGATTGCCTCTTGCTTGACCATGAGATCAAATTCTTTCCTAGAAACTAATAGTTTCCAGAAGTACTTTTTCTCTCTAGTGGATCTCCAGCGTAGTCTGCATCACAGAAACTAGAAAGAGAATACTCTTTCTCATACATCAAGCCAAGGTTAGGGGTTCCTTTTAGATACCTTAGAATCCTTTTAACAGCAGTTAAGTGATATTCCCTAGGATCATATTGGAATCTAGCGCAAAGATGAACACTGAATAGAATATCAGGTCTAGATGCATTCAGATACAAAAGAAAGCTTATCATACCATGATAGAGCTTCTGGAAAACCTTTCCACTTACCTCTTCTTTCTCTAAAATACATGTAGGATGCATTGGAGTATTTACTATAGTGCAGTCTATCATGTTGAATTTATTCAGAAGTTCTTTGGTGTACTTACTTTGATGTATGTAAGTAGCCTCTGGTTTTTGATCAATCTGGATTCCCAGAAAGAACTTTAGTTCTCCCATCATGCTCATTTAAAACTCAGCCTGCATTAGCTTAGAGAATTCCTCGCAGAGAGATGGATTAGTATAACCAAAAATAATATCGTCAACATAAATTTGAACAATTAGAATATTATTTTTGAATGTTTTGCAGAAGAGTGTAGTGTCAAATTTTCCTCTGGTAAACTTATTTTCTAACAGAAAGTTGCTCAATCTATCATACCAAGCTCTAGGAGCTTATTTCAGGCCATAAAGAGATTTATTTAGTTTAAAAACAAAGTTTGATTTCTCAAATTTTTCAAAGCTAGGAGGCTGTTTGACATACACTTCTTCTAAAATATAACCATTCAGAAATGCACTCTTAATGTCCATTTGATAAAGAATGATATTCTAATTTACAGAAAAGGAAACTAACAACCGAATAGATTCTAACCTGGCGACAGGTGCAAAGGTTTTTGTATAGTATATACCTTCTTATTGACTATAACCTTGTGCAGCCAATCGATCTTTGTTTCTGACAACTTCACCCTTCTCATTGAGCTTATTTCTAAATACCCATTTGGTTCCAATGACGTGGATACGTTTAGGTTTCTGAATAAGATCCCATACATCATTTTTTGAGATTTAGTTCAGTTCTTCTTCCATAGCCAGAATCCAATCCTTATCTAGAAGAGCTTCCTCAATTGATGTAGATTCTATTAAAGAAACTAAACCCAGAAGCACTTCACCAAAAGGTTTTAGCGCCGATCTTGTTCTGGCTGGAGCATCTTTACTTCCAAGAATAAGATCTTTAGAATGAGAGGATGTGATTATGTTCTTCCTTGGTTGAAGTTGATTAGAAGGACTATCAACATCGTCATAAGGAGGAGCTTTTGATTATTTATATTCTTGAATCTTCTCCTTTGGTTTTGTGAATGTTATAGTCACATCTGTAAGCTTTTCACACAACTTTGACTTTTCATAGTCAAGCTTATCATCAAATCTGACATGGATTGATTCCTCCATAATTTTTTATTGTGTTATAGATTCTAAAGCCTTTAGAATGTTCAAAGTATCCTAATAGTAGACACGTCTGTGCCTTAGAATCAAACTTACCCAGATTCTCTTTAGTGTTTAACATATAACAAGTACATCCGAATGGATGGAAATAGAAAATGTTTGGCTTTCTATTCTTCCACAATTCATAAGGAGTCTTACTCAAAATAGGTCTTATGGAGATTCTATTTTGAATATAACATGTTGTATTCACTGCTTCTTCCCAGAAGTGCTTAGCCATTTGAGTCTCTTGAATCATGGTGTGAGCCATTTCTTGTAGAGTTCTATTTTTCCTTTCTACAACCCCATTTTTTGTGGAGTTCTAGGGCAAGAAAAATCATGTACTATGCCATTTGAATCAAAAAGTTTTTCAAAATATTTATTTTTAAATTCTCCACCATGATCGCTTCGAACTCTGACTATTTTGGAGCCTTTTTCATTTTGCACTTGGGAGCAGAAAGAAGCAAATACAGAGTATGACTTATCCTTGTGTTTCAATAACTTTACCCATGTCCACCTCCTATAATCATTAATGATTACAATTCCATATTTCTTACCATTGACAGAAGCAATTTTCACTGGTCATAATAAGTCAATATGAAGAAGTACTAATGGCCTAGAAGTAGAAACAATCTTTTTAGCTTTGAAAGAGGTTTTTGAAAATTTGCATTTCTGACAAGCTTCACAGAGGGAATCTGAAGTATACTTCAGATTGGGAAAGCCTCTGACTAATCCAAGTTTATTTGGTTGAGAAATTTTTCTCAAGCTAATATGACCCAGACGTCGATGTCAGACCCATTTCTCTTCTTGAACAGTCAGAAGACATTTTAAATTTTTATTTTTCAAATCTGATAATCTTATTTTTTAAATATTTTTCTTCCTCTTGTCATTGAACAGAACTGAGTCATCCTTCTGACTAACAGCTTTACATGGTGTTTGATTAAAGATAACGTCATAACCATTGTCACTTAGTTGATTGATTGACAATAAATTATGCATCGGATCCTCGACTAAAAGCACATTGTTAATAGAGGTAAGTTCACCATTACCAATCATTCCAAAGTTGATGATCTTTCCCTTCTGATTGCCTCTGAAACTAATAACGCCTCCAGACTTAAGTTCCAAATCTTGGAACATATGCCTTTCGTCCGTCATGTGTCGCGAGCATCTAGTGTCCAGGTACCATGACTAGTTTTTTAGTGGCGCCATTAAGGAGATGTATGTTGTACCCCAAAATTTTCCCTCCCTTTTCTTCAATACATTCCTCATAAAATTCTCAAATGCTCAAGGATTCTCAAGAGTTGATCAGACAAGCTCACCTCCTAAGTGTTGGGCCCCCAAATAGGGTGTTGGTTTTCTCAAGGAAATTGGACTTCTAATGACTCAAGTTACTTTCATGGTTCATCATAAGTCTCCAAGAATTCTCATACCAAGTTTCAAGTCTTGTATCATAAATGTGCTCAGTCAATTGCTCAGATAATCAATGGTATTGGGTAAAAAGTCAATAGTGGTCAACATACAGTCAAACTTCAATATGTTTTTCCAACATCAATATTTTGATGTGATATTCATCATTTGATCAAGGGTTTATCATAATTCCTCAAGAAAAGCACTCAAATCATCAAAGGGCCAAAATTATCAAAATTAGGGTTTTGACTGAGAATGACTGATCATTGACTTTTGACCTAGTACACGACCTAATGACTTGAAGCATGATCATAATGATTCAAACACAACATCTTGACCTAATTACATGGTTCAATACATTTCCAAAGGTGCAAGAGATTTATAGTTGAAGAATTGAGATCAACTGATGAAAAGTCAATTGTCACACAAAAGTCAAACTTTGACTTTTTGGTCAACTTTGAACTTCAAAGGTCAAGAGTCATCAAAACATTAATACTTGTCAAGCTTGATCAACAAGAATCACAAAGTCAACAAAAAAGTCAAAATTTCCAACACTTAGAAAATTTTTAAGTGTTTTGTCCTTAATAAATTCACTACTTCATGACCATTTTTCACTAAGATACAAGATGATTCAAGGAAAACTTTTAACATGAAAGTTGTAGAGCATGATGAACTCTACAACTTTGTCCTTGAGGAATGATATCCAAAAATTTCTTGGATTAGGAGATATAGGCCCATGAAGTCATGACATTTCTTTCTAAAACTTAGAAATTTTCAACAAGTTTGGTTAGATTTTTGTCCCAACTTCTTGGCAATTTTTCACCAAGTTCCAAGTTGATTTAGCCAAAGTGGTCAACCCAGAGGTTGTAGAAAATGTCTCAAGCTTTCCAAAATGTCCAAGAACACATTTTTATCATGCTTGAGCTAAGAGATTTGAAGAGATGAAGTTGGGCATCCATTCTTGAATTATAGGTCATATTTGTGAAGAGCTCAAGAACAAATCCTCATGCCATGCTGCATAATCTTGATTTGCCGGCCTCTTAACTTCCAAATCACTCCATAATTAAATTTTTACACAAATTTTAGAGTTATGGTCCATTTTTCCATTTTTGGCACAAAGTTAACATTGCCATTCTTGCAAAGTTGCTTTAATCACAAAGTTAACTTCTTGAGCCTCTAACTTGCTCCCTCTGCACACACACAACACAAAAGCCATAAGCAACATGTTTAAAGTTCCTAAACACTTTAGATTTCCATGTACTTCACATTGAAATCATGTATTTCAAAGATTGCTTCATTTACAATCCAACCAAACCACAACATATGATCTTGCAAATCTTATCAGCTCCTTCCCTCCAACCTTTCTCTATAAATAGAGAGGTCCATTTGCAATCTAGACACGAGTTCATAAGCCCTCTAACCCTCTCAAACTCTCCCACGTCAGAATTATACACAAAACCTCCATTGTTTCCACATTCTGACCTTGAACTTCAAACACCTAATCCACTCGTGCATTTTCATTCTAAATCATCCACAAAGCTTCTATAACTCATATAGAAGTTATTCAAACATCTGTTATACCACTGTAACATCATATTCCTCATCCTCCATTTTCAAAAATATAACTCTAAAACTTAACTTGCCCAGAAGAGTCTAGACACTCTCAATCCAAAGTAAGCATCGCAATAGCTTCTTGGGAGTTCAGTGAAGCTATCCATATCATTACAACATCTCAAAGAGTGCTCCAACTTCAAACATAATTCTCACTTTTGAGGTAAGTTTTCTAACCTTTGAACTTTCTGTACAAGCATCATTAATGTTTACTTTCTGAATAAAAAATGTAGACATCATTACCCTGAAGCTAATCATGTGCTTACATTTCATTTATCGTGCCTGAGTGATAAGAATTTTGGATTTGAAATTTCTGAAATATTAGGGTTCAGTTTGGTACCAACAAAAATTCACTTTAATCTTTGAGTGTTAGCTTATGTTAATGGCATGGTTGGATTCGTGGTAAAAAAACAAGCAACTTTCATGTTTACATTTTTAAAAATGATTGAGAAATGAAAGAGTTTGAAAATTCAAAAATGTTGTTGAAGTTACTGACGCGAGGAAGAAGACGAAGTCCATTCAGAAACAAGTTTGTAATATATTTCATAGTCGGTTTTAACTATCGGATGTATCACCACCCCAGTGTTAAAGTGCGCGCCTGTGACTATAGGGACCTGGGTTCGAACCCCAGTGGTACCCTTTTATTTGTTTCACGTTTATTTGTTTCAGATTCAATGCAAGCAGGAAGCAGGTGCGTATGGAGTTCCTCTCTTCATCACCATTTGATCATTACATGATTAAGTTCAACGCGCCACATGAGCAAACCCATAGTACATCATCATGAGCCAACAACACTAGATCTCACAGGCACCTAGACTTTTGTTTTGGGCTTGGCTAAAATTTCTTTCTCACACTTCCATTTTGCTTATTAACATATGGCCCCTTACCTTTTTATTTCATATACGTTTCTGATTCAACAAAAATTTGTTTGGGCCCAACGTTTTTTATTTTTCTTTTCACCACCCCCCTAATTTCTTTTACAACACTGACCCAATTAATTTTCCTTTTTTATTTTAATTATTTTCTTTTTAATCATTTTCTTTTTTAAATCAAAACACCAAAAATCATAAAAAATCATTAAAAAAATTTAGATTTAGTTTTCTAATTAACTATTTTAATTTTTATAATTAAAAATGTTATAATTCAATCACTTTGGTTTCATTAATTAGAATTAAGTTTTATACTTCAAATATTTTTCTAAATAAAACATCAAAAATATTTTATAAAACAATTATTTTCTCTTTAAAAATTAGAGATAAAATAGACTTAGATTTTATTTAATTTCTATTTCTTTTTAAACCAACATAGATTTTTAGTTTAATTAACTAATTAATTTATTTTCAATTAGGATTAATTAATTTCTTAGGTTAACCATCAAGCTTCTTCTATCAAAAACCATAAAACAATTTCTTTTCTCTTTTCTTCATCTTTACATTTTTGTGCATTTTATTATTTCGCATTATCATTTATGTACATGGTCTGTAATAGATAATTAGGGTTTATTGCTTTCCTCCTCATTCACAAATTTGTACTAGCGTAGGATATTTAATTTCTGTAATTTATCGCTTTCCATACTTCTGTTAGTAATTAGGGTTTGTATGACAAGATTAAAATCAATCATAGCAAAAACCTAATTAAAAAAAACTTGAAATTGCATACATGCACCTCTAGGGTTAACCTCACTTGTTGCCTCGGATAAAAAACAGTTATATCCCTCGAACGTGAGACGCTTTAGAAAAAAACCCTCGATTAAAAGATCGTAGTTACTAGATGACCCTTTGATGTTGCCTTTGGTAAACAATCTTAGTCTCTTACAAAAATTGCTAAAGCGTCTTACAAGTTGCCTTCTATGATTGTACAATGATCCACGCTTATCCCTCACATCTATTGATAGGTCTTCCTACTAACTAATGGTAGGATAGCACTATCTAAAGGAGGAGGAAAAGAACAAAGACTTTTTGAGTAGGTAGATCACTCATAATCGCTTGCTCACAAACTCAAACAAATTTCACACTTCACATTTTCAAAACAACTATTTTAAAAACACTTTTCAAAACAAACATTTTGTATACATTCTCATTAATACGAGAATCATTACAAAATTGCCTTACACTGGCATTTTCAAACATCTTTCCAAACACCCCCTTTTAATAAATATTTTCAAAACAAATATTTTGTATACATTCTCAACGATACGAGAATCATTACAACATTGTCACGCTTAGGCATTTTCAAAATAATTGCAAACATACATAAAACACAAAGCATTTTCAAAGTGAGCTAGCAATTAAGATCCCGTAGATAACTACAGATGAAAAGGGTGCTAACACATTCCCTTTTCATAACCTACCCCCCGAACTCAAGAAAATTCTTAAAAGGTCCTTCCTGTTCTTTTCACCCTTTCCTTTATTGGATAAAAGAAAAGTCGATGACGACTCTTGCTATCCGCAACATTTGCGATAAAACACAAAACCCTCAAGTCAGTTCTCCCACTGTATTACAGAACTGGCGAATCTGCTAGGGAAACTACACTCAAAGTGGGGTTACCTTAAGATCTAGATCACCTTTATTGCTTTATATTGCGGGATATGCTTGGGTTTATTTCTTGTATAGATCTTATACCCGGATCTGGGGAATTTTAGATAAGTAGCAATAAATTGTGAAAATTATACGGTGTAGATCGATATGGTTGAAGCGATGGCTACGTTAGTGTGATACATTTATTGGTACCAGTGTCCCTTGAGTTGAACCAAGGAGAATACGGGGCCGTTGTGTGGTGTCATAAAGAACTAACTGGCCTTAGAACCTTAGTTGAACAACTTATCCATTAGAAAGTAGTGAGATATCTAGCTTTGGTGTAGACTGAATTTGGTTAATACTCGATACTACACTCATTCAGATCGGGCTATCGGGATATTTCGGTTGCAGTTCTGATGCTTGTGTTGAAACAATGCCCGAGAATAAAGATTAATGATATTGAGATTCCTAAAACCCGATTACTTCTTTTAGGATAGGTTGAGCCAACTAAAACTTCAAGAGGGTACTTACCTATAAATCCCATGCAGGCTTAAACCTAAGGCCTTGTGTGTTTTGTTTGTGTATGATTAATTTTTTAAACATAACATCATAACATCATGACATCATCATTTTCACTAACCATTTCAAGGACCTAGGGATTTATCTTTGTTCTATTTTATAGGCTATGGCTTCCACTCGCAGAAACACTATCTGAATCAATTTTGTGAATATACCTTCTCGACTTAAGGAGTTAGTATTAAGGGTTCCTGAAAGTTCTCCATTCATCAAAAGGCATGGTCGACTACTCAATTTGGTTACCTTAGGTTTTGAAGAAGATATGATGAGTGTTTTGTTCCAGTTCTTTGACCTTTTGCATCATTTCTTCACCTTTCTCGATTATCAGTTAGTGCCCATAATGGAGGAGTTTTCTCAATTACTGGAAGTACCTGTTCTCAAGCAAATACCTTTCACTAGTTTAGAGAAATATCCACAACCTAAATAAATTGCATCAGCCTTGCGTTTAAAGCGGTTCGACATTGTAGCTAATTGGGAAACAAGGAGTGGAGTCAAGGGCTTTCTAGCTTAATTTCTGTTAGAGAAGGCTCCATTATTTCTGGATGCTATGAATTTTCAAGCTTTCAAAGAAATCTTGGCTCTTCTAATCTATGGGTTAGTATTGTTCCCTAATCCAGACCAACTCATAGATGTGAATACTGTCAAAATATTCCTTTCTCGTAACCCACTGCCTACTTTGCTTGGAGATATTCTGCATTCTCCTCACACTCGTACTATGAGGAAGAGAGGGGCTCTTATGTGTTTCATACCATTGCTATCTAGGTGGTTTATTTTACACCTTCCCCGATCAGTATTGAAGAATGAACAAGGTTTAAGGTGGTCTCAAAGGATGACGTCACTCTCTCATTCGGATATTTATTGGTGTTCCCGATCTCTGGAAGATGTTACTATCATTAACCTCTATGGGGAATTCCCTAATTTTTTCTCCTTGGCATTATGGGAGGTATTACTTATAACCCTTCTCTGGCTCTACACCAATTTGGTTATGCTCTAAGAGATGGTCCTCATGACGCGCTTATCCAAGGTATTATGTTCGACTATGAGAATGATGTTCAAGGTTATATTCAAAGGTTTATATGAGCTTAGGGCATGGTAAGCAAGATTTATAGCAAGACTTTAGGGTATAAGAATTATATCCCTCTGGAGCCTTATCTCAAATGGGTACGAGCTCGCGCTTAAAACCTCATGATTCCATATCCAGCTATCCTACCAGTGATTATGGAGCCTGTTGTACCCCAAAATTTGCCCTCTCTTTTATCAAGTTTCTTCTCACAAAGATATTCAATGATTCAAGTTTGCACAAGTATTTACTAGGTCAAGCCATCTCCTCAACGTTAATGCCTCGAATTAGGGTTTGAGTTTTCCTAAGGACAGTTGGACTTCTAATGTTTAAAATGACTTCCATGGATCATTATGGACCCTCAAGATTGCTCCTGTCAAGTTTCAAGTCTTGGATTACCAAAGTTGCTCAATCAATTGATCAGATGACCTAAAATCAGCTGTATTGAAAAAAAAGGTCGAATGTGGTCAACCTACAGTCAAACTTCAAGATTTTTGACCAATATCAATATTTTGAATTCATATGTATCATTTGATCAAGATTGGATCATAATTCTTCAAGAAAATTATTCAAATCATCAAAAGGGGCAAAATAGTCAAAATTAGGGTTTTGACTGAGAATGACCAATCTTTGACTTTTGACCTAGTACATGACTTATTGGTTTGAAATATGATTTCAAGGATTCAAGTACATCATTTTGACCTAAGCGCATACTATAATTCATTTCCCGAGACTCGTGGATTGATAGATGAAACTTGGTCAACTGATGAAAAAGTCAAATGTATACTGAATAGTCAAACTTTGACTTTTTGGTCAAATTTGAGTTTCAAAAATCATATTTCATCAAGACATTCAAAATATGAAATTTGGTCATCAAAAATCAAGAAAGTCAAAAAAATCAAACTTTCTAAGACTTGGAAAAATTTTCTAAGTATTTTCTATACATGTTAATTTCATTTCTTCATGACATCTTTTCACTACAATTCAAGACAATTAAAATTATTAAAATATTTCAAGTAAACAACAAGGCTTCATTTCTGAAGTTAAAAAAATTTGCAAGTTACAAATTCTAAGCCTTGTCTTGTTTGAATTTTTCCCTTTAACTCAATCTTCAAACCTTGCCACTATGCTGTCCACAAAAACCAGACTTATATCATGCTACAAATGTTGCTATCTTGAAAATCCCTAAAATATGATATACAAAGCCAGCCCTGCACCAAGCTTCCACTCCACTCCAAAACTGCTATAAATCAGTCCTACTTTGCTGCCTCTAAACACTGTCACAACCTGCTCCCACACCTTGCTATGTTGTCCAAGCCTGCACTATATCAGTCCCCATATTTGCACCAAATTAGCATATAAGATCTGCATCTAAAAGGCTATGAAATAGCATACCTAAAAAGTTCAAAAACTCATTTGTTTCCCTCTCAAATTTCAGCCAACTTCATCTACAAATAAATTGTTTTCACAACACACAAAGGGGGGGGGGATTTTTTAGAGAATTTTTGGGAGAGAAAAGAAAGAAAGAGAGAAGTCTTTGTAACCTATGTTCATTCAAAAAAATATTCTCCATTTTCATTCATAAAACAGAAAAACCTTCAACCCATTGTCCCACCTTGCAATATTTTCCACAAACCAACTATCCAAACACTTCACATCACATAGAGATTGTTCAAACACAAGAACAGTTCTTTTAGTTCCATTATTATCACCTTCCAAACATGCAAAAAATACATTATTGTATAACTTGACTGGGTTGGAGAGTGGTCCAGTAGCTTCCAATACAGAGGAAGGACTGGAGCAGCATCCTAGAGGTTCCCTAAAGCCATCACAACATCTTGAAAGAGGTTCATACTCAAAACAAATTGTAGTCACAAGGTAAGTCTTCTTGAATTTGAACCTTTCATTTCAAGCATCATTAGTGATTCATTTTTTAGGATAAAATGTAGTAATCATTTCCTTTTGAATCTAACCATTTACTTGCTTTTCACTTTTATCAAATATTATGTTAAGAATTGACCTGTACACGCAATAGAACAATGTTTAAGGCAAAAAACTGCAGTATGAGTCGATACATACTCACATGAGTCAAATCATATCAGTTGTAGAACAGGGTACGAGTCGACACAAGACCTTATGCATCGATGCATACTGTTTTCCAAACACAATACAGAGAGACAAAAGGTGCATCAGTCGACATAAAACACGAATGTGTCGACACAAACAAGAAATGAGTCGACACGTCCCGTTATGCATCGACTCATACTGAGTTGATTTGGATTTTTCAGAAACAGGAAGTGGATGAGTCGATACATTCTATTATGCATTGACTCATACTGAGTTGATTTGGATTTTTCAAAAACAGGAAGTGGCATGTGTCGATGCATGAAGCTATGTGTCAATACATAAAGTTTGTTTTACTTTCCTTGTATACTATTTTCCTTTTATATTTTTATTGCTATTTATTTTATTTAATATGGTTGTAATAGTTTAATTAGGCCTATGCTTCATCCCCATTTGTAAGTTGTACCGCCATCCCCCAAGTGATGTAATAGTTTAGGATTTTAATTTCCGCAATTTATCGCTTCAATATAATTGTTAGTAATTATGGTGTGTATGGTAAGATAAAATGAACCATTAGAAAACCCTAATCTCAAAGAAAAAAATGCATGAAATCAAACACACTTCGCACATGCACACCTCTAGGGTAACCTCGCTTGTTTCCTTGGAAAAATAGTCATGTCCCTCGAATGTGGGGCGCTTTAGCGAAGATCCTCGAATGAAAATATCGTAGTCCCTCGATGACCCTTCGACGTTGCATTCGGTAAAAAAGATCTCAGTCCCTACGAAAAATTGCTAAAACATCTAACAAGTTGCCTTCTATGACTATACGATGACCCACGCCTGTCCCTTCACATCCGACGATAGAGCTTCTTATCAATCAATGGTAAGATAGCAACATCTAAAGGAGGAGGAAAAGAACTAAGACCCTTTTGAGTAGGTAGAACGTTCATAGTTACTTGCTCACAACATTTTTCAAAAACAAAATACACCAACACTTTCAAACATGAAATATTTTCAAAAAGACAACACTTTGTATACATTCTTATAGAGACGAGAATCATTACAAAGTTCTCTTAAACGAATGCGTTTTTCATTTCAAAAACAATCACAAACACATTTCAAACAAAGCATTTTTTCAAAGTGAGCTAGCAACTAAGAGCCCGTAGACAACTACGGATGAAAAGGGTGGTAACACCTTCCCTTTTCATAATCTACCCCCCGAACTCAAGAAAATATATCAAAAGGTCTTTCTTGTTCTTTTCACCCTTTCCTTTATTGGATAAAAGAAAAGTCGGTGGTGACTCTTGCTATCTGCAACAATTACGATAAAACGCAAAACACCCAAGTCATTTCTCCCACTGTATTATACAACTGGCGACTCTGTTGGGGAAATCTTAAAAGTGGGGTTACCTTAGAGCTAGATCACCTTTAAATGATTTCATTGTTTGATTTATTTGCTTTACATTTATGGGTCCTTGTTTGGGTTTGTATTGATCCTCTACCAGGATCGGGGAACATTATTCGGTAAGTAGCAATAAATCGTGGGGACTATATGGGGTATAACAACATGGTTGAAGCGATAGCTACGTTAGTGTGACACATATGTTGGTACCGGTATCCCTTACATCCAGTCAAGGAGAATATGGGGCCATTGTGCAGTGTCATAAAGCACTAATTGACTATAGAACCTTTAATTGAACAATTTGGCCATTAGGAAGTAGTGAGGTAGTCGGCTTTGGTGTAGTCTGAAGTTGGTTGATACTCGACACTATGCTCATTGAGATCGGACTTTCAGGATATTTTGGTCGCTAATAAAGAGGCTTGCGCTTAAATAATGCCCAATGAAGAAAGATCAGTGATATTGAGATTCCCTAGAACCCGATTACTTTCTAGGACAGGTTGAACCAACTAAAATTCAAGAGGGTACTTATCAATGAACCTCATGCAAGCCTAAACATAAGGACTTGTTTGATTTGTGTGTATATGTTTACTTGTACATAACATCGTGACATCATACCATTGCATTTGCACTAACAATTTCAAGGATTTTTGGGATTTATCTTTGTGCTATTTTGTAGGACATGGCCTCCACTTGCAGGAATACCATCCAAGTCAACCTCGTAAGAGTGCCTCCTCAACTCAAAGAGCTAGCATCAAGGGTTCATGAGCATTCTCCATTTACCAAAAGACATGGTCGACTTCTCAATCTGGTTACCTCAAGACATGATGAAGACATGATGAAAGTGTTCTTTCAATTCTTTGACCCTTTATACCATTGCTTTACATTTCCTGATTACCAATTAGCGCCCACCATGGAGGAGTTCTCTAAACTCTTGGGATTGCCAATTCTTGATCAAATACCCTTCACCAGTATTGAGAAAGACCCGAGACTTAAGGAGATTTCTCGATCTTTACATTTGCAATGGTCTGATGTTGTGGCAAATTGGGAAACAAGGAGTGGTGTTAAAGGGTTTCTAGCCAAGTTTCTGTTTGAGAAGGCTCAACGATTTTGGAAGGCTCTAGATTTGTAAGCTTTTTAAGAAGTGTTGGCTCTTATAATCTATGGGATGGTACTTTTTCCTGACCCAAAACAACTCATAGATGTGAATGTGGTCAAAGTTTTTCTATCTCGTAACCCGGTGCCTACCTTACTCGGAGATATCCTGCATTTCCTTCACACTCGCACCATGAAGAGAGGGGGAATTCTTGTGTGTTTCACTCCTTTGTTGGCTAGGTGGTTTATTTTTCACTACCTCGATTTGTTTTGAATAATGAGCAAGGCATGAGATGGTCTAATAGGTTGATGTCACTCACACATTCGAATATTCATTGGTGTTCTTGATCTTTGGAGGATGTTACCATTATTGATCGATATGAGGAATGCCCTAATGTCCCTCTCATTAGAATTAGGGTAGGTATCACTTATAACCCTTGATTGGCTCTACAACAGTTTGGGTATTCTAGGAGGTATGGTCCTCGTGATACACTTGTCCAAGGAATTGCATTTGACTATGAGAATGATGTCCAAGGTTACTGTCAAAGATTTGTACGAGCTTGGGGCATGGTGAACAAAGTTGATAGCATAACTTTGGGGCATAAGAACTCTATTCCTTTGGAGCCTTATCTCAAGTGAGTGCAAGCGCACGCTAAAAATCTCATGATGCCTAATGAGGCCATTCTACCTATCATCATGGAGAATATTACCGAGGGAGATGTTCCTTACACTATTCTTCATCCTGACATGCGGACTACTCTAGAGGAGTTGCAAAGATCATGGATTAAACTCAAAGGAGAGCGACACACCTTTGAAACCCAGTTCTATGCAAGTGAGAAGAAGGTTCTGGAACTCACGGGACAACTTCATGAAGAGCGGAGTTTGAATGCCTACATTGCACCAAAGAAGATGCGCTCCTGGGAAGCTTGAGTCTTTTTGTTTTAGGAGTTTGTTTTGTATTTTCTTTATTTCTTCCATTGTAAGCCCAAGAGGCATTTTTGTAACCATTTGAACTTATTAATGTAATTAATGTTTGTTCCCTCTTGGTTTAAAAAAATTTAAATCTTGAAAGTCCTCGAAATCATTTGCATACGCATTTCATGCATCATAACATAAGCAGGTTTTCAGACACAGGGCTCCTCATCTTTCTACAGTTTATTTCAGTAAGATGGATACCAAGCAGACCGTGAAAGACTTGCAGAAACAAAATTCTCAATTTCAAGGAACTTTGCTCACCTTGGCCAAAGGACAACAAGAGCTGATGTCACCTCTGGTGGCCAAAAATAAGACAAAGAAGAAAGTTGTAATCAACATGGGGAAAATATTCAAGGGCCCCGCTCGACATGTTCAAGTGGAAGAAGACTCCTCCGAGGAGGATGAGAATCAGAATGAAGATGTGAGAAGCACCCGTGCTGGGGTTGAAAATGATCAAGCGTTTGAGGATGAAGACTACTTTAATAAACAGCACCCACCGGCTGAGGATAAGTGCAAGCAACTGGAAGATTGGTTGAAAGTTGTTGAAATTCAAGCGGTACCTGGCTTGGATTTTGGTGATTTGGGCTTAGTACCTGGGGTTGTTATCCCCCAGAAATTCAAATTTCCAATCTTTTCTAAGTACGGCGGAGTTTCATGCCCAAAACATCACTTGAGGTCCTATGTCCGCAAAATACATCCGCATACCATTGACAAGAAGCTCTGGGTACACTTCTTTCAAGAGAGTCTATCTGGAACTCAGTTAGAATGGTTTTACCAGTTGGAGGGTTCCAACATTTATACCTGGGAAGATCTGGCCACTGCTTTCTACCATCAATATCAGTACAACACTGATTTGGCACCAACTAGAGTTTGACTTCAAGGAATGACAATGGGTACTAATGAAGGGTTTAAAGAGTATGCGCAAAAATAGAGGGACCTTGCTGGTAGAGTTCAACCACCACTGGCTGATACGGAGTTGGTGGACATGTTCATGGGAACATCAACTGGCCCATTTTTCAACTTGTTAATTGGGAGCTCATCATCCGGTTTCATTGAGTTAATTCTGACTGGTGAAAGGCTAGAGAGTGGCATCAAGAGTGGAAAAATTCCCATGGCCTCTGCTCCTGCATCAAACACTATAAAGAAGCCCTTCACTAGCAAGAAAGAAATCAATGTTGTATATGGGTCAAGGGCCCATACCAAGAAGGATCACCGTCCATCCGTTAATGTTGTTTTGATCTCCAACCCCCCGTCTACTCAAAGACAACCACAACAAGCCAACCATCAAAGGTCTGAGATCCCGATAAGACAATTCACGAGGATTAGCATGTCATTGTCCCAAGCCTTGCAACACCTGTTGAAGGCCAACTTGGTAACATTGTGTAATCTTCCATCAAACCCCAATGTTTCATCACCGAAGTACAATCCTAATCCCAAATCCAACAGCCCTGGGCATGAAACTTGTCAACGTTGGGCTCTAAAAAACAAGATTCAAGATCTTATCGACAACAGGACTATTGAGTTTGATCCATCTACGACTCCAAATGTTATAACTGCACCAATTCCAAATCATGTAAAAGGTGTCAACGCAATTAAAGACACTATTTTTGTTTCCTCCGTTAAGGATTTGACTACTCCACTGACCGTTGTTAAAGAGAACTTGCTGAGAGATGGGGTTTTTCCTGGCTGTTTGAAAGACTGTAGTTGTTGTTCCGAACAAGTTAATGGATGCAAATGGCTGAAAGAAGGTTTTCAACGCCTAATAAATAGTCATGAGATCCTGTTTGAAAGAACTCCATCCATCAAAAGTTTAACCGATAAAGCTGAAGACTTTTCCATCATAACAATTTCCAACAAGTCTCTTGGGATCTCTTCAAATGGGCCTATTAGGATTTCCAATGAACTGACAATTGCTCCCTTGATAAATATTGCTCCTGGGCCGATTCCTTACTCCTCCGACAAAGCAGTCCCTTGGAGTTACTGCACTGACGTTTACTATCATAGAATCAAGCAAGATTCCTGGATCAATGAAGGTAAGACTGATAATGTTACAAATATTGCTCGTTCTAGCAAAGTAACGAGAACAGGGAGAATCTTCTCTCCTAACATCTCACCTCTAACTACTACCACGACGTCTGTCCGCATTAGCATTGATAAGCCTGGTACTGTTACTAAGGGTAAAGAGAAAGTGATTGAGCCTGTTGGATTAGAGACACCTTCCAAAGACATTGCTACTGAGGAACCCTCCACTCAAGAAATAGAGGAAATCTTGAAGATTATAAAACGAGTGATTTCAAGATAGTAGAGCAACTGGGGTAAACCCCTCCAAAATATATATATTGTCTTTGTTGCTTTGTTCTGATGCTCATGCCCGAGAATTAATTAAATTTTTGAAGAAAGCGCATGTTCCTCAAGAGACCATAACCGATCAATTTGAAAACTGTGTGGTGAGTCTGACTGTCGACAATTGATTGGGGTTCCCTAATGCTGACTTGACACCAGTTGGAAGGAATCATAACAAGGCCTTGAATGTATCTATTGGGTGCAAGGGAACTACCCTGGCCCATGTCCTGGTTGATACTGGTTCCTCTCTAAATGTTCTACCCAAAGGTGCCTTGGACTGGTTAGATTGTGAAGGTCTGGTGTTAAAGCCAAGTGACATAGTTGTGAGGGGTTTTGATGGATCCAGGAGGATGGTACTTGGAGAAGTTGATCTCCCCATTAAAGTTGATTCACAAGTTTTCAATTCTACTTTCTACATGATAGATATATGTCTCGCCTATTCTTGTTTACTTGGACGCCCTTGGATACATGGGGCAGGAGCAGTAACATCCACCCTTCACCAAAAGTTGAAATATCTAGTCAAGGAAAAGATTGTTACTTTTTATGGTGAAGAAGAATTCATGGTTAGCCACCTGAATTTGTTCAAGTATGTGGAGATGGATGGTGAGTTTATAGAGACTCTTTGCCAAGCCTTCGAAGTAGTCCTCTTATGGTTGTCGCCACCAAAATCTCTTCTGACATTCCAAAAGCTGGTGAAGTTATGCCAAGAATGGTTTCCCTCAAAGACGCTCGTGTTGTGGTTGAAGATGGAAGTTATACTATTTGGGGACAACTCCCTGAAATTCCTTTCAAAGTAGACAAGTTTGGGCTGGGTTTCACCGCTGAAGCTCAAAGGGAAGTAAGACGTGCTCGCATAGGAAAACTACCTCTTCGCATTGGTAATCACGAAGTGAATGATATTGAAGACTCTGGGGATGACTACGAATTTGATGAATGGATTTACCCGACTGTCGGTGAAGAGCTCAACAACGGGCATGCCAAAGATTTCATTCCCATCTCCTTCAACAAGGAGTAATTACTATTTACTGTTTTGTCAATTCAAGAACTTTTGTCTGTAATTTTAATTCCAAACAATGACTTTAAGCCATGTGCCTTTCCCGAGGCACCATGGTCCATTTGTTAAGGGTTTGTTCATTTTCATATGCCATATGATCATTTAATTAAAAACATTAGACCTTTTGCATTCAAATTTTGCACTCATTTCCTTTCTTGTTCTTATTTGCATTTTCAAAATATCCATGTATCTTACATGCACACACACACACACACACACACACACATACTTGCAGATCCTCATCCACTCTGGATCTCATTGCCAACGACTCTGTTATTGCCAGCTATGACTTTGAACATCCAATTAACCAAGTCGAGGACGAAGGCGAAGAAGATTGTGAAATACCTGGGGAACTAGCCAGACTTATGATGCAAGAAGAAAAAGCCATTAAACCTCTTGAGGAGCCAGTTGAAGTGATCAACCTAGATACTGAGGAAGACAAGAAAGAGGTCAAGATTGGTGCTAACTTAGAAGACAATATCAAAGGAAAATTGGTCAAGATGTTGCATGACTATGTTGAAGTATTTTCTTGGTCATATGAATATATGTAGGGGCTTGATACTGACATTGTGGTTCATCTTTTACCGACAAAGGAAGATTGTCCTCCAGTCAAGCAAAAAGTGCACTGTATGCGGCCAGACATGTCTGAAAAGATAAAATATGAGGTAATGAAGCAATTCAATGCAGGTTTCTTGGTTGTAACATCGTATCCTAAATGGGTGGAAAATGTGGTCCCCGTACCAAAGAAGGATGGAAAGGTCCGTATGTGCGTAGACAATAGAGATTTGAATAGAGCAAGCCCCAAAGATGATTTCCCACTACCGCATATTAACATCTTGGTCGACAACACAGATCAACACAAAGTCTTCTCTTTCATGGATGACTTCTCCGACTACAATCAAATCAAGATAGCTCCCGAGGATATGAAGAAAACCACCTTTGTCACACAATGGGTACCTTTTGTTACAAGGTCATGTCGTTCGGTTTAAAGAATGCAGGGGCAACTTATCAATGAGCTATGGTAGCTTTATTTCATAATATAATCCATCATGAAATAGAGGTCTATGTGGATGATATGATTGCAAGATCGCATACTGAAGAAGAACACCTTGATGACTTACACAAGCTATTTAAAAGGATGAAGGAATACAAGCTGAGGTTGAATCCCATTAAATGTAACTTTGGGGTAAGTTCTAGAAAACTCCTAGGATTTGTCGTCAGTGGTAGATATTGAGGTCCACCCTGCGAATGTCAAAGCTATCCAAGAGATGCTAGTTCCCCATACTGAGAAGGAGTTCAGAGGTTTCTTAGGTCGACTCAACTACATTTCTAGATTCATATTTCACATAACTGTTACTTATGAGCCAATCTTCAAACTCTTGAAGAAAGATCAAGTAGTCAGATGGAACGACGACTGCCAAGTAGCTTTTGACAAGACTAAGGAGTACTTGCAAGAACCTCAAATCCTGATGACTACAATTGAAGGAAGATCTTTGATTATGTACCTTACTTTATTAGAGAATTCAATGAGTTATGTGTTGGGCCAACATGACATGTCTGGTAGAAAACAACATGCAATATACTACTTGAGCAAAAAATTTACCAGCTTTGAAACAAGATATTCACTGCTCGAGAAAACTTGTTATGCTCTATCATGGGTTGCTTGCCGGCTAAGACAGTATATGTTGACTCATACCACTCTTTTGATTTCTAAGATGGATCCTATGAAGTATATCTTTGAAAAGTCAGCTCTCTCTAGACTAATAGCTAGGTGGAAAATGATTTTAACTGAATTTGATATCCAATACACTACACAAAAAGCTATCAAAGGAAGTGTGTTGGAGGATCATTTGGCACACCAAGTTGTTGACGACTACCAATCCATGAACTTTGAATTCCCGGATGATAATATCATTGTTGTACCCAAAAAATTTCCCTCTCTTTTCTCAAGGAATTTCTCACAAGGATTCTCAAAAATTCAAGCTTACACAAGTACAATTGGATTTTTTTCAGCATCAAGTTAAAGAGGAAACTATTAAAAAGGGCAAAGCAGATGAAAATAATCTTTTTAAAAAAATTGAAGAAAAAACAAGTTTTCGATTCACTTCCTTCGATTGGACTTTTGGCCTCTTTCGATGCAAGCTTGGCTTGCATCCTTCGATTGAGGGTTGGCCTCTGGCACGCTGGCTTTGATTCACAAAGTAAGAGCTTCCTGCATACAACCTTCGATTGCACCATTGGCCTCACATAGTTCACAATGCAATGGTTGCCTACATGTCTGCTTCGATTGGACATATGATGCCTGCATGCCTGTGATGGTTAGACAATTAATTCTCTCCATGCTTGCTTTGATTCACAAATTAATGGCTAGCTACATACAGCCTTCGATTGAGCCATAGCTTTCTTCTTGCACGTAAGAGATGCCCACCAGGCCAGCAAGCACAAGGCAAATAGCCTCATATAACCTCCTTCGATTCATTAGATTCATGTGGCAAAGGCCTCTTTTCTGGTTTCCTTCATTTATGCCATTTACCTCTTGCATGCTTTCTTAGTTTGGGCATGTGGATTTCTTCAATACAAGCTTTGGTTACTTTCTTCGTTTGGGTATGTTGCTTTCTTTAATATAAGCTTTGGTTGCATTCTTCGTTTGGGCTTGTGGCTTCCTTCGAATGCAAGTTCATTTGGCCATATGGACCTTTGGCAGGAAAGTTTCATTTGGATAGTGGCTCTTCGTGCAAGCTTTCGTTTGAGCAAAGGCCTCTTGCATGTTTTATTTGAAGTCACAAAGCAAGGACCTCCTGCAATTCTCCTTCGACTCAGAAGCCATTGGTTTTTCATGTTTGCCAAACTCACAAGGCAGAATTTCCCCTTTATGCTAGCGCCCCAAAGCAGGGACCTCCTTCATACACCCTTTTGTTTGGCCATGTGACCTCTAGCAGACAATCCTTCGATTGGACAAGATCCACCTTCACACAAAGCTTCAATTGGAGTTTTGGTTCCCTTCGAATCAGCATACTTCGAATTCAACTCTGGATCCTTCGAGCAAGCTTGTTTGAAGAACATTGAGCAAACCTCGTAGCCTTATCCTCCAAATCTCACTTGTCATACTATGTTACTTCTAAATCTTTACATAATCAGAGGCTTACACAAGTTTGTGATACATTACGCAAGGATTCGAAGATTTATCCACTGGATAATACCATTCTTGGATGAAATGGAAAAAAGATACGTACTCTTTTTTCATAAAGAGTACTTTAATCACAAAGTTAGCTTCCAATCTGATTTTTTTTGTCTGAACACAAGCAATGACAAAAGCATAAGTCCAATCTCTTGTATCCACCAGACAGCAGGCCCCCACTTGTACTTGAAAATTGTTTCTTTTTCGTTTTTCATATTTTATTATTTTGCAAAGCTGACCACTTCAAACACCTTTAACCATTTCTCTATAAATAGAGAAATAATTGGCAAGCTGAAGGGGGGGAATTTTGAGAGGACGTTGGGGCATGGAGAAAAAATCATCAAATTCTCAAATTATCAAACACTCTCAAACACTTAAACACATATTCAAACTCAGAGTCAAACGAAACAATACACTTGTTTCTTCCCTTCGAATCCAAAACCCAGTGAAACACCAACTCAACACTTGGTTCCTTCTTTCGAATCCAACACTAGAAACATTACCCTTGTTTCTTTCCTTTGAATCCAGGGTCACTCAGAGCAGCCACTCAAGGTCCAACACATACGTTCCAACTTCAAGCAAAGTAAGTTTCTCTTAACCTTGAACCTTTCGTTTCTAGCATAACATGTGAATAGTTATTTCCTTTCATTTCAAGCATGTACATGAAATTTTTTTACTTTTTGTTTCTGCCCTTTTCATTTTTTTTCTTGTCAAATATATGGTAGAACTAACCAGTATAGACCCCAAACGAAAGAAGGAGTTTTTGTGTGAAACGAAGCCTCGGGCTTCACCCCCCTTACTGCTTCACAGTCCAAACGAATGCGCAATAAGGGAGAAACGAAAGGTGTTCATGTTGATTCCCTGGCCCAGTCGAAAGCAGCAGCCAGAAGGAGGAATCGAAGGCTGCCTCTCACGCTAACTGCTAAGCTCAAACTAAACAAGCAGTCAGAAGGATGGCCATACTGACTTCCAGGTCCCATTCGAAAGAAACAGGAAAGGGGTGAAATTGAAAAACATGTCCTTACTACTTCCCGGCTAAATCGAAGGGTGTTTCTGCCTAGATCGAAAAGCTCATTTTTCCTCCTATTATTTTTGTTTTGTCTTTACATTTTCTTGCTATTCAATATGGTTGTAATAGTGTAGGATTTATTTTTCTACATTTTTATTGCTTTTGTACAAATGTTAGTAATTAGGATGTATGGAAAGATAAAACCAACAAGTAGACAACCTAAAAAATCAAAGACAAAATGCATGCAATCAAACACACTATGCACACATACACCTCTAGGATAATGTCACTTGTTGCCTCCGAAAAATAGTCATGTCCCTCGAATATGGGCGTTTTAGCAAAGATCCTCGATAAAAGATCATAGTCCCCCGATAACCATAGATGTTGCATTCGGTAAACGATCTAGTCCCTAAACGAAATTGCTAAAACGTCCCATAGGTTGTCTTCTATGACTATACAAATGTCCCACGCTCGTCCCTTCACATCCAACGATGGGGCTTCTTACCAAATAAATGGTAAGATAGAAACATATAAAGGAGGACGGAAAGGACATTATACCTTTTGAGTAGGTAGGATGGTCATAGTTGCTCGCTTGCTCACAACAAAAACATTTTACACACCAACACTTTCCTTTGGAACATTTTCAAAAGTTAAAACACTTTGTATGCATTCTTATAGAAACGAGAATCATTACAAAGACACTTTTCAAAATCAATTTCAAAAACACATTCCACAAACACATATTTGAACTATTTTCAAAACTAACACTTTGTACGTGTTCTTATAGAAACGGGAATCATTACAAATATGTTTTCAAAATACTTTCAAAACCCACACCACAAGCATACTTTCAAACAAAAGTAAGTGATCTAGCAAGCAACTAAGAGCCCGTAGATAACTACGTATGAAAATGGTGCTAATACCTTCCCTTTTCATAACCTACCTGGGATCGGTGGATCTGGAACTGACTGTTTAATGCTGGTTCGCGAAATGTCGCGGAAGCAAGAGTCGCCACCGTCTTTTATTTTCTCCAAATGGAAAGGACAAAAGCACAGAAAAATTCCTTATAGAGATTGCTCTCGGTTCGGGAGGTAGGTTATAGAAAGGGAAGGTGTTAGCACCCTTTCTATCCATGGTTATCCATGGGCTCTTAGATACTTGCTCACTTGTGTTTTCAAAAATGGTTTTCTTGCTTTTCAACTGTGGGTTTTAAAAAGTTTCTTTGAAAATTTCAGTTCGACTCTTGTATCAGTCCTCAAGAGTGTTTGAAAAATTGCTTTCGAAAGCTTTTTGAAAAGGTGTCGGTGTGAAAAGTATTTTTGAATTTTGTTTTGAAATTAGAGCAAGTATCTACGAGTCGTCTACCTACCCTAAGGAATTCGTCTGTGTAAATGTCCTTTAAAGTAGTGCCATCCCACCATTGAGAGGTAGGTAGCACCACCGTTGGAGGTGTTCGGGTCAATTCGAGGTTCGGGACATGGTGATCACCAGAGCAATGGGAAGACACCTTAGAAGCTACCCTCATGCCAGGTTCCCGGATCATGAGGACTTACTAAGACATCCTCTACTCGACGATCACCTTTCGAGGCAAGGCAACAGTGAGGCGTACCCTAGGGGTGGTGTGTGATTTGTGTGTCAGATTCGTTTATTTTTGTCTTGTTCATGTTATTGGTGAGCTACGCGTTTATTTTTATTTTTGTCCATTCATTCTTGCATGCATTGATTTAGCAGTTAAAAATTGCGAAAAGTAAAAGTTCTAAAGCTATTACAAAAGGCGCGGGTCCACATCGCCAAAATTTCCAGAACCCGATTTGACAGAAAATAAAGAATTAAAAATGCGAGAGATAAATATTACATGGCCTTGGGAGAATTACATAAATATTATAAAGAATAAAAAATAAATATGCGAATTGGATTTAAAGTTGAAACGAGGGCGTTGGACCCTTTTTTAACTAAATTAAATTAAACGATTATTAAATTAATAAAATTAAAAGGAAAAGAAATTTGTTTTTTTTTTGTATTTTTGTATTTTATGATTTTTTTAATGGAAAAGAATTAATTAAAATAAAATGATAACCCTAATTCTAGTTGTTTTTAGTTTATTAAGAAAAGATTAAATTTTAACCTAATATTTAACCTAATTATTTGCATGCCATTTAATTATAAAAATAAATAATAGGAAATATTTAATTATTATGAAAGAAAAGAAAAAAAGGATAAAAATGATTATAAACCCTAATTCTACCAATTTTAGGTTTTTATTGAAAAATGTTAAGATTAAACCCTAAATTAAAACTAAGTGAATTAATGCAATTTATTTACAAAAGAAAAAATACTAAAATAAAAATATTTATTAATTTTTTTATCTTTTCTGATTTTTTGGTGTTTTTTTTATATATTATGAAAATATTAAATTAATTAAAAAACAATAATTAAAAGAAAGTAAAAATAATGAAAAATAAAGAAAGTAAAAAAAATTTGCAAACCTAGGGGGGGTCTGCCCCCAGTTGTGAGGTGAAGCCCAGCAATTTAGGGCCCAATTATCCTTAAGCCTCATTGACTTTGACACTAGCATATGGAACCTTTGACTGAGGCACACCCTAGTCTTCAGATCCTGACCTTTGATGGAGTATGATGAGACGCGTGGACGCTTGATACTGTGGGTGCATGATACGCTCCCTGTATTGAAATTGTATGGGAATACGTTTAAAGGAAAAATATAAGGAAAGGGGTGAGGACCTGGGGCTCGAACCCAGGTCCTGATGATTACCAACCAAGCGCTTCACCAACTGCTCCATTTTGTTTTCTTTGTATACTATATAATAAGCAATCAATATAAAACAAAACAAACGCGTTAGTGGATTTTTAGCGCGAACTTTCAAACGGACCAACCGCTGATAGCCACCTAAGCGTCTTCCTCGTTGGCTTGTTTTTTCCTGAAATACAAAAAATCATAGGCAACGGTTTTGAACCGTTCTAAAAGGCATCATTAGAGAAAATAGCGAATAGCACATGGGCATGTATAAATTGTTCGGACTAGGGCCATTAGAATCGTCTCTCTCTCACGATTCCAATGATGTATCTCTCATGGCCTAATTGTTCCAGGTTTGAAAACCCCTAAATCAGTTTCCACGGAACCCTAATATGCTCTCATGGTGGATCCTTCGTTTTAGCATGAAACTCCAATCAAATTACGCAGGTAGCTTGCAAACATCATTCTAAACACAAAAACAACAATGAAATATGTTAAAAACGCATGAATGATGGAAAACGATTTTGGAATTTTTCTTACCAACTTCAATGGTGATTTCGTGTTTTCTTGAGTATGGGACTTAGGGAATGATTGGAAAACGTTCTATGATCCTCAAGGAAGCTAATGGAACAACTATTTGGCCATGAATCGTCCTAGAACTTGGTTTTCAGATTTGACTTTTCTTGATAAATTTCAAGTTTGCATATGGCTTTTTCTGCGCAGCTTAGAGTCCTTTTGCACGAGGGTTAGCTTGCTTGTATATGTATGAATGATTTAGGGTTGAAAACTTGATCAAAGAATCCTTGAATTGATTGTGCAATATTTGATTTTTTATGGCATTAGTTTTTCAATCTTTTTCATGCAATTTGATATCAAATCATGACAAAACCTTCCAAAAATGATTATGCACGAATCTTGAGTGTCCAATGAGAGTATTTTCTGCACAAAAAGATTTGATTTCATTAGTTTAGTATTTTTTTCATATTTTATTTAGTTTAAATGAATTAATTGTAATAAAAAATTCAAATAAATAAATAAAAAATAATAAAAAACTTCCCTTTGGGCCAAATGGTCGTGTGCATGTCTTGGATGACAAATTGTGGAAGAAAAAGAGGCCCATTAGCAATTTTAGGTCATTTGAATCAATGTTGACTTTTCAAAATATCCAAAAATGTCCCAACTTCCACAAGGCATAACTTGCTCAATTTTTAAGCTTTTCTCATGTTCTTGGACATTTTGGAAAGGTTTTTGAGTCCCCTAACCAATGCCTTTGGTCCCATGTCATTTTTATTTACCAATCTCAAGTTATGGCCTTTGTCTTAAAGTCCCTTTTTGTTGACTTTTGAAAATGACCTATAATGTTGAAATTGATAACTTTTTGTGAGAGCATTTATTGGTCTTGAAGTGTGAAGAGGAGTTGTAGGAAATGTCTTTCTCTTCAAAATGAGCTTTGGATGGGATTTTTCTGATAATCCATGTGAAAGTTATGCCCTGGTCAATTTACAGTTGACTTTTTCAGTTGTCCAAATAAGGAAACTTTTGCATCTTGATGATTTTTGAGCCAAGCTTTGAGAATCATGATCAAGCATTGATCAAATGATGTTTGTGGCTTCAAAATGAGATGTTGACCAAAAATTTGGACTTTTGACTGTCAAATGACCATTTTGCCTCTACAGTTGACTGTAGTGCAATTAGGGTTTTGACTGTGCAATTTTGTGCTGAAAGTCTTGAAATTTTGTATGAGGATGCTTGACCATATTTGTAGGCATGTGGGACTTGATTGGACCCTTGGAAACTTCATTTATTTTTTCAGAACCAAAACCCTAATTTTGACTGTTAGGAGGCCCTTGAACTGTGCAACCCTTGGGGAGATTTTGAAGCTTGACTTGGCAATTTCTTGAAGAATATGGGAGGGCAAATTTTGGGGTACAACAGTTGCCCCTGTTCAATCTTCTTAGACCTGAGGATGCAGATTGGCTGACGTGCCTTTTGTAATCCGAAGGTGGAAGATGATTGAACACTAGAGTGCCCAGAAATTTGCGCTCACATAGTAGCAGTGTGATGGTGGAATGGGCTTATAGATGCCATTTGGAGATTGATGGATATGATGATGGGCTTATAGATGCCATCTGGGTGTCGATCGCGTAAGAGATTCCTTAGCGAGAACTTGCGTACCTGCAAAAGAAAAAAAAACGATTACCTGACATGTTACAGGAGTTGGTCTTCAGATGCTTGGTATAGATGTGTCCTGACTGGTTACAGGAGCTGGATCTGGATCTTCAAACGGTGATGAATGAACCAGGGGTGGTTACTACCTCAACAGGAACAGTGAGAGAACCTTGGGCGACTTCAACTTCAACAGCAATTGTTGAGAGAATCTTGGTGGGAATTACCATCTCCGCAGTATCGGGGAGAGAACCATAGGCGATTACAACCTCAATAGCAATTATTGGGAAAACCTTGGATGGAATTATCAGCTCCGCAGGATCGGGGAGAGAACCATAGGTGATTACAATCTCAATAGCAATCATTGAGAAAACCTGGAATGGAATTATCACCTCCGCAGGATCGGGGAGAGAACCATAGGCAATTACAGTCTCAATAGCAATCATTGAGAAAACCTGGAATGGGATTATCATCTCCGCAGGATCGGGGAGAGAACCATAGGCAATTACAGTCTCAATAGCAATCATTGAGAAAACCTGGAATGGAATTATCATCTCCTCAGGATCAGGGAGAGAACCATAGGCGATTACAATCTCAATAGCAATCATTGAGAAAAACCTGGAATGGAATTATCATCTCCGCAGGATCGGGGAGAGAACCATAGGCAATTACAGTCTCAATAGCAATCATTGAGACAACCTAGAATGGAATTATCATCTCCGCGGGATCGGGGAGAGAACCATAGGCAATTACAGTCTCAATAGCAATCATTGAGAAAACCTGGAATGGAATTATCATCTCCGCAGGATCGGGGAGAGAACCATAGGAAATTACAGTCTCAATAGCAATCATTGAGAAAACCTGGAATAGGATTATCATCTCCGCAGGATCGGGGAGAGAACCATAGGCGATTACAATCTCAATAGCAATCATTGAGAAAAACCTGGAATAGAATTATCATCTCCGCAGGATCGGGGAGAGAACCATAGGCAATTACAGTCTCAATAGCAATCATTGAGAAAACCTGGAATGGGATTATCATCTCCACAGGATCGGGGAGAGAACCATAGGCGAATACAATCTCAATAGCAATCATTGAGAAAACCTGGAATGGAATTATCATCTCCGCAGGATCGGGGAGAGAACCATAGGTGATTACAATCTCAATAGCAATCATTGAGAAAACCTGGAATGGAATTATCATCTCCGCAGGATCGGGGAGAGAACCATAGGCAATTACAGTCTCAATAGCAATCATTGAGAAAACCTGGAATGGGATTATCATCTCCGCAGGATCGGGGAGAGAACCATAGGCGATTACAATCTCAATAGCAATCATTGAGAAAACCTGGAATGGAATTATCATCTCCGCAGGATCGGGGAGAGAACCATAGGCAATTACAGTCTCAATAGCAATCATTGAGAAAACCTTGGATAACTTCTACTGAGTCTTCATCAGAAAAATCTGTTTGGGGTCGATTTAGCTGGACTAGAGAAGGCCTTGGACTGGATAAGAAACAGAGAATCTTAGGGTCGATTAACTGAACCGGTCTAGGTCTTGAAATATGATTGAGAATTTAACTGAATCTTTCCTGAAAGGTAAAGGTCAGTCATATGCAATGCATGATATGGATCAAGCAATGATGCTCTCAACATAAATGAGATTTGTAAGATATGATGCGTTTATGCATGCTATAATGATGTATGGAAGTGCTATGTTTATGAATGCATTTTTCGTCTAGGAAAGTAAATCCTTGACGGGTGTCGGGAAGTCACTCTTGGGCTGATGTTGAAGTATTGATTTATTGCTTCCGTTGGGGATGAGAGTTGCAAGAATACCGGTAGGAGAAGATGACTCCGTTAGGGAATAAACTTGGCGAATGGATTACTCTGCAGGGAGAAAAGGTACTCTAACGGTCTTGCTGGGAAGCAATACTCTGTGGGGGGAGAGATACTTTGCTGAGTCGTTGATAATAACCTGCTAGGGATACCCTTGTTGTGTTGGAAGTGCTGATAGACTTCGCTGGGGATAAGAAAGAATTGTGTTGACGACGACCTTTCCGTGGCTTTTGGCTGAGGATAACCCAGTTATATCCTAGTAAGAAAATAACTCTTTAAATAAAGCCGGGAGACGCGCTCGTGCTCTGCGAGGATAAGCTTCCAGAATCTACTGGGGATAAGCTTACTGTTTGGGGAGATGAACTCCAACTTTCCTGGGGAAACTGGATTGGACTCTCCTGGGGAAGTTTTGAACTGCGGGGGAAGCGATCCCTTTGAATGTTGGATATACCGCCGGGGAACAATCTTTAGGCCAAGACTGCCGGGGATGCTTGTTAAGGATATATATGCTGCTGGGGACTGTTGAGATCTGCTGGAGGATACTCAACTTCCTTAAGATTCGATAACTTTGCTTGGAGAAGAGTGCACTGACTTGTTGGCTCACTCTCTGGGGAATTGAGATATGCCGGTTATGTTCTTTAGTTGAACCTACCTTGGTACCTTGGAGGACAGAACAATTAGATTACTTAGACAACTCTTTATTGCCCCTGTTTCTAATGTTACCTGTAATTAATCCTTTGTTTCGTATGCAAATATTCATGAGTTAGCAAATTATTGTCAATGCATATATCACAAATTGAACCTTGGACGTTCTTCGCAAAACAAAACAGAAAAAGAAAAGAAATTGGCACTTTTAAAATATATTTGTATTGATTTTGAATGGCCTGAAAATAGGCGTTTTGTGTACAAGAGGCTGACGTCCTAGTAAGAGAACGCCGCCGAGCAAAGGCGTTTATACAAATTTTGTACAAGAGAAAATAAAACAGATGTGTGAGATGAATGATCCACTGGGTTTCAACTCTGTTATTGCCTTTATAACTCCGAGCGTCTCATCACTTGATGACCTAAACGAAGGTGAAGCTGACTGATCGATGCCGTCTGAACTTGGTGTAGATACCGGATTCTGGATGCAAGGTGATCCAATGAGACATAGTATTACGCTTTATCCCTAATTTTTGCCTGGACCGCCCTTTCGGGTTTTCAGTCCACCGGGATACCCATTTTTGCCCAAGCCGCCTTTTCAGGTTTTCGACTTGCCGGGTGTACAGATTTTTCATTTTCATCCCTTCATTTTGCCCGAACCCTTTTGGTTCGCCGGGAAGCCCTAATTTTTGCCTAGGCATGTCAGCCTAGCGGGTCTTTTTCATGCGTAGTATCTTTTTACTATGTTTGCATTAGCGGGGTGAGGAAGGTCGTCACCATCCATGTTGGTCAATATCATTGCTCCTCCTGAGAACACATGTTTAACCACAAATGGCCCTTCGTACGTAGGGGTCCACTTGCCCCTTGGATCACTCTGAGGAAGGATGATTCGCTTGATTACCAGATCCCCAACTTGATATTCCTGTGGTCTGACCTTTTTGTTAAATGCCCTGATCATTCGTTTCTGGTACGTCTGACCATGGCAGATAGCAGCAAGTCTCTTTTCATCAATAAGGTTGAGCTGATCAAGTCGTGTCTGGATCCAATCATCCTCGTTCAGATTTGCATCCTTCATTATCCGGAGAGAGGGTATTTGCACTTCGATCAGTAAGACTGCCTCCATACCATAAACCAGAGAGAAAGGAGTTTCCCCGGTTGACGTCCTGGCTGAGGTACGGTACCCATGTAGAGCGAACGGTAACATCTCGTGCCAATCCTTATAAGTCACTGTCATTTTCTGCACGATTTTCTTAATGTTCTTATTTGCTGCTTCTACAGCCCCATTCATCTTCGGTCTGTAAGGAGAAGAATTGTGGTGCTGTATTTTGAACTGCTCGCAGAGCTCAGTGATCATCTTATTATTCAGATTGGTACCGTTATCTGTAATAATTCTTTCCGGGACGCCGTACCGACAGATCAGATTATGCCGAATGAACCGTGCCACAACAGTCTTGGTTACTGTAGCATAGGATGCTGCTTCGACCCACTTCGTAAAATAATCAATCGCCACTAGGATGAAGCGGTGTCCATTAGATGCCGTAGGTTTAATCTCACTGATCATGTCTATGCCCCACATTTCAAACGGCCAAGGCGCAGTCAGAACATTCAGAGGAACTGGAGGAACATGCACCTTGTCTGCATAAATCTAGCACTTATGGCATGTCCTAGAATGTTGGTAGCAGTCAGCTTCCATTGTGGACCAGTAATACCCTGCCCGAAGGATCTTCTTTGCCATTGTATGTCCACTGGAATGTGTACCAAAGGTCCCTTCATGTAGCTCTTCCATGATCCTTTCTGCTTCAGTCTTATCCACACAACGCAGTAAGGTTGAATCATGGTTTCGCTTGTACAAGATGCCGTTGCTAAGGAAGAACTTTGCCGCGAACCTTCTCAGAAACTTCTTATCATTGACAGATGCACCTTCAGGGTATTCCTGAACTTCCAAATATCTCTTCACCTCATGGTACCAAGGCTTCTCAGTCACCAATTCAGTCTCGAGATCACAACAGTATGTCGGTTCGTCCAGTTTCCAGATGATGATCCGGGGAGCCTCATTATCCCATTTAACTTTGAACATAGAAGACATTGTAGCTAACGCGTCCGCCAACTGATTCTCTTCTCTCGGAAAGTGTTTAAAGGTTATCTCTGTGAAGTGGGGGATCAGGGTCAACACACATTCTCTGTAAGGGATAAGATTCGGATGTTTCGTATCCCACTCTCCTTTGATCTGATTGATCACGAGAGCGGAATCTCCGAAGACACTTAGAAACTTAATCCTTAGGTCGATCGCAGCTTGAAGACCCATGATGCACGCCTCATACTCCGCCATGTTGTTGGTACAGTTGAAACATAGTCGGGCAGTGAGTGGAGTATGAGTGCCTCGCAGTGATATGATTACAGCGCCGATACCATTTCCCAAAGCGTTGGAGGCTCCGTCAAAGTGCATAGACCATCGGGATCCTTCCTCAGGTCCTTCATCCGGTCCAGGTACCTCATAATCAGTTACTATCATGATGCTTTCATCCGGAAACTCGAAGTTCATTGACTGATAGTCATCTACGGCCTGATGTGCCAAGTGGTCTGCCAATACACTTCCCTTGATGGCTTTCTGGGTCGTGTACTGAATGTCGTATTTCGTCAAGATCATTTGCCATCTTGCTATTCTCCCAGACAGAGCAGGCTTTTCGAATATGTACTTTATCGGATCCATCTTTGAGATTAACAAGGTAGTGTGAGTCAGCATATACTGTCTCAGCCGGCGAGCAGCCCATACCAAAGCGCAGCAAGTTTTCTCAAGCAGTGAGTATCGGGTCTCACAGTCGGTAAACTTTTTGCTAAGGTAATAAATGGCATGCTCTTTTCGGCCAGACTCGTCATGCTGCCCCAGCACACACCCCATTGAGTTGTCAAGTACTGTCAGGTATAGTATCAGAGGTCTCCCCTCAACCGGTGGCATAAGGATGGGTGGTTCTTGGAGATACTCCTTGATTTTGTCAAAAGCAGCCTGACATTCATCGTTCCAACGTACTACCTGATCTTTCTTCAGCAGCTTGAAGATTGGCTCACAGGTAGCAGTTAGGTGTGAGATGAAGCGAGCAATGTAATTCAGGCGTCCTAAAAAGCCTCTGACTTCCTTCTCTGTCCTAGGAACTGGCATCTCTTGAATAGCCTTGACCTTGGCAGGGTCCACTTGAATGCCCTTATCACTTACCACGAAGCCTAGCAACTTTCCAGATCTTACCCCGAAGGTGCACTTGTTCGGGTTCAACCTTAGCTTGTATAGTTTCAATCGGTCAAACAACTTCTGCAGATGATCTAGGTGCTCTTCCTCAGTTTGGGACCTTGCGATCATGTCGTCAACATACACTTCTATCTCATGATGGATCATATCATGAAATAAAGCAACCATGGCACGTTGGTAGGTTGCCCCAGCGTTCTTCAGTCCAAAAGGCATGACCTTGTAGCAGAAGGTGCCCCACTGAGTAACAAAGGTAGTCTTCTCCATGTCTTCAGGTGCCATCTTGATCTAATTGTAACCTGAGAAACCATCCATGAAAGAGAACACCTTATGCTGAGCTGTATTATCAACAAGGACATCAATGTGAGGTAGAGGGAAGTCATCTTTGGGGTTGGCCCTGTTCAGATCCCTGTAGTCGACACACATTCTGACCTTACCGTCTTTCTTTGGTACCGGCACCACATTAGCAACCCACTGAGGGTAAGAAGTCACTGCAAGGAACCCAGCATCAAACTGTTTCATAACCTCGGCTTTAATCTTCTCAGACATTTCTGGACGCATACGGCGAACCTTTTGCTTAACCGGAGGGCAGTCTTCCTTAGTAGGCAAGTGATGGACCACAATATCGGTATCCAACCCGGGCATGTCTTCGTAGGACCAAGCAAATATCTCCACATAATCATGTAGCATCTTAGTCAACCGTTGCTTCACGCTGAGCTCTAGGTTGGCACCAATCTTTACCTCTTTCCTGTCTTCTTCAGTACCCAAGTTTATTATTTCCACTGGCTCTTCATGTGGTTGAATTGCCCTCTCTTCCTGAAGTAACAGTCTTGCAAGCTCGCCAGGCACTTCGCAATCATCTTCACCTTCGTCTTCGGCTAAGTTGATCGGATTTTCGAAGTCATAACTGGCAGTAGCAGAGTCGTTACCAGTGAGATCCAGAGTGGATTGGAACCTGTATGAGTGAGTGTGTGTAAATACAGCTGTTTTGAAAAATATGTAAAGGAAGGAAAGACAGAAAAGGAGCATAAGATTTGAAATGCGAGAAAACGTCCAAGATTTTCATTTATGATATATGAAATGACAATTTATATGCCCTCACAAATAAAACCACGGTGCCTCGGGTAAGACACCGGGCCATAGAGTTCAATTTATTGTTTATTACAAATAACGAAACAAGGAAGTTTATTACTGCGCAACAAAAGTAACAGGAGTATGGTCTTTGGCAATCTAATTGGTCAATCCACCATCAGTTGTCGGGTAGATCCAGCTATTGAATTCTGCTTCATCCACTTCCTCTTTGTCCCCAATAGCATTCACTCCATGAGCAGGCAGGGGAGCTGTCACTACATTAGGCTTCTCAGATGCCTCAAACTGTACTTCCTTGGCGTCAATAAGGTCATGCAGCTTGCTCCTTAATGCCCAACAGTCATCAGTGGAATGCCCCGGGCTATCAGAATGGTAAGCACAGTGAGCATTTGGGTTGTACTTGGGGGAAGCAGTGTTTACACCCTTGGGTGCCTCTCTAACAGTCACTAGATTGGTGGACAGCAACTGTGGCAAGATCTGCGATAAGGTCATGCTTAAACGGGTAAACTCTCTCCGGGGTCTTTCAGCCCTTTGAGGATTGGTTGGCCGAGGAGCAGCAGCAGGCTTGGAAATCATTACCGCACTGACAGATTGGCGGCGCTCAAATTTCTCTGGTCTCCTAGAGCCATATACAGCACTAGCCTCCTTCTTGAAGGGTTTCTTCTCAGAACTAGACGATGCACCCTTCGGAATCTTTCCAAACTTCAACCCAGCCTCAATTCTCTCTCCAGTCAGAATCAGATCAGTGAACCCTGCAGACGAATTCCCGATAAGATGGTTGAAAAATGGCCCAGATAGGGTCCCCAAGAACATGTCTACTAACTCCCGGTCAGTCAACGGAGGCTGCACCCTGCCAGCCAGATCCCTCCACTTCTGAGCGTACTCTTTAAAACCTTCACTTGATCCTAACGACATACCCTGGAGTTGGGTACGTGTAGGGGAAAGGTCGGCATTATATTGATACTGCTTATAGAAAGCAGTAGCCAACTCCTCCCAGTTACGAACCTTGGTCCCATCCAGCTGATAGAACCATTCGAGATGAGTCCCTGAAAGACTCTCCTGGAAGAAGTGGATCCACAAATTCTTATCCGCAGAGTACGGTTGAATCTTCCGAACATAGGACCTGAGATGTAGCTTGGGACAAGACGCCCCGTCGTACTTAGTGAAAGATGGTGCTTTGAACTTACGAGGAATGATCACACCAGTTGACAAACCCAGATCTCCAAAATCCAGCCCAGGTACCTGTTGTATCTCCATAGCATTCAACATGTCCTCCAATTGCTTGTATCTGTCCTCTGCAGGAGGATATTGCTCTTCATCAAAATCAGTCTCGTTGTCAGAGACTACCGGACTAGGACCTTTTTCTGCTTGAGGAGTACTCTTGCCAATGGAAGAACCAGCCTCTTCATTTTGCAGAGTGTTGCCGAACCTTCGGCCCGAGTTGAACAGAATAGTTCTTCTCTTCTTCTTCTTTTCCTTCTTCAGGAGCAGAGCCTTCAGCTCTTCTTGGCCCTGAGCCAAGCCCATGATTAGTTCCTGAAATTGCGCATTCTGCGCCTGAAGAGCTTTGATGGACATCTCAGTTGAGGACGAGTCAGGATTCATGATGCTGAAATAAACAGCGAAGAACGGTAAGCAACCTGAAAAGAGGAAAACCTGCTATGCACATGATGAATGGAATGTGTATGATTTATGTTTTCAAAGACAATCGGGAATCAACTTTGTAAACAAAAAGGAACACACTTCATTAGATTCAACTTTGAAACTGAAATTATTCAACAGGTTGCCCTTAGGCGTTACATGAAAGGAAATACTGAAAAGGGAAATAAAACTGTAAAAGAACATCCGGAGCTCCTTATTGATCCCATGGTCTCCTCTTCTCAGTACGGATGTAGGCATTCAGAGCTCTCTCATTCTCCAACTGCTTTGTCAGCTTCTGGATCTTTAATTCCTGCTCATTGAACTTTTCCCGGTAAGAATCCCGCTCTTCTCGCAGTTGCGACCAAGATCTCTTCAATGTCTCATAATCAGTAGGTATCTGAGGAGGAAGGACAGTTGGAGGAACACCATCTTTGTCAGGGCACTCAAGAATGACGGGTCTGACGGCTTCATACGGCATACCTAACTTCTGAGCACGGATGCGAACCCATTTGTAGTAGGCTTCCATAGGTAAAGAAGTCTTTGGCCCCAACTCTTGTGGGTCAGCTTTATGAACTTTTTCCCAAGCCTTGATGAACCTACGACGCAGCTCGTCACTATCCACCTGAAACTCAAAACTGATGTGAGGCACCAACATCTCATGGGGGCCTGCTCTTCTTGCTCTTCCAAACTGACGGAGCGCTAGACATGGATTGTAAGAGATCCCTCCTTGGGTACCAATCAGAGGAACATTAGGGTATTCCCTGCATCGATCAATGACAGCTATCTCATCCAAACCTCTGCAAGTCCAAATGATGTCTTTGTCGGTGAGAGACATTAACCTATGAGCCCAACCTCTTCCTTCTTGATTCTTCAGTACGAACTTGGGGAGGTGCGAAATAAACCACCTCACCAACAAAGGGATACAACACCATAGGGTTCCTCGTCTTCGGGTAGTACGAGCATGAAGTTGTTACAAGATGTCACCCAAGAGAGTGGACACAGGATTCTGAGACATAAAGATCCTTATGGCAGTGACATTAATGAAGTTATCAGGATTAGGAAACAAGACTAACCCATAGATCAGGAGAGCCAAAATGTCTTCATATGCCCTAAAATCCAGGTCATTCCAGAAACTGTTAGCTTTACCAATCAGAAACTTGGCCAAGAAACCCTTAACTCCGCTTCTAGTTACCCAGTTGTCTGTTACCTCTTGATGGGTCAAAGGAAGAGCTGCAGCAACATCCTCAAGCCTGAGGGTCTTTTCCCAACCAGTAAAGGGAGTCTGATCCAAGATAGGGATACCAAGCAAATCAGAGAACTCTTCCAGGGTAGGGACTAGCTGGAAGTCTTGAAAGGTGAAGCACTGGTACAAGGGGTCATAGAACTGGGTCAGAATACTCATCAACTGTTGATCCCACTTTGCAGTGACTAAACTGAGAAGAGAACCATGCCTCTGGATGAAGGAAGTGATATTTGGAATTCTGCTAACCAACTCCTCAAGCAACTCAGGTGAATGAACAAAGTTGAACCGGATAGTATTCCTTCGCACAGGAATCATGATGTCCTACAAAACAGAGAAAAGGTGAAACCCTCTTGTCTTTGAAATGGTCAGTCCTTATGCAGGATGCATGCCATGCTCATGATGTTATGATGTTATGATGTTATGATAAAGCACACCACAAATAGATACAAAGGCAAACATGGTAAGGCACACAAGTCACACAAGGCAAGCCCCTAAAGTTTAGGCCAGCATGAGGTCTAGGTACTACCCTCTTTCAGTTTGTTGGTTCATACCTGTCCTATCAAAGTAACCGGGTTCTTAGAGGATCCCAATATCATTGACTACCCTCAATCGGTCATAACTCCAGCATCGCAATCTTTTCTTGCGGCCAGAACCATCACGTGAGTTTAGCCTCAATGGGCGTAGCATACAGCTACTGTTCTAATGGCCAAGTTGTGTCATTTAAGGTTCTAAGGTTGTTGGTGCTTAATGACTCCTCAGAAGACCCATATTCTCCTCGTTGCAACACAAGGGATATCGGTACAGACCAAGGTGCCACACCAACGTAGCCACTGCTTCACCCGTGTCGGTCTACGCCGGACAGGTCCCTCACAGCTTATGCTACCTAACAGGGTATCCCCAGATCCGGGTTAGGATCTATGTAACTCCCATGCAACCCACAAATTTAAAGCAGACAAGTCAATACAATTGAAAACACAGTTATGAACTAACCCTAAGGTACACCTCACTTTAAAATAATATCCCCAGCAGAGTCGCCAGTTCTATGATCGGTGGATCTGGAACTGACTGTTTAACGCTGGTTCGCGAAATGTCGCGGAAGCAAGAGTCGCCACCGTCTTTTATTTTCTCCAAATGGAAAGGACAAAAGCACAGAAAAATTCCTTATAGAGATTGCTCTCGGTTCGGGAGGTAGGTTATAGAAAGGGAAGGTGTTAGCACCCTTTCTATCCATGGTTATCCATGGGCTCTTAGATACTTGCTCACTTGTGTTTTCAAAAATGGTTTTCTTGCTTTTCAACTGTGGGTTTTAAAAAGTTTCTTTGAAAATTTCAGTTCGACTCTTGTATCAGTCCTCAAGAGTGTTTGAAAAATTACTTTCGAAAGCTTTTTGAAAAGGTGTCGGTGTGAAAAGTATTTTTGAATTTTGTTTTGAAATTAGAGCAAGTATCTACGAGTCGTCTACCTACCCTAAGGAATTCGTCTGTGTAAATGTCCTTTAAAGTAGTGCCATCCCACCATTGAGAGGTAGGTAGCACCACCGTTGGAGGTGTTCGGGTCAATTCGAGGTTCGGGACATGGTGATCACCAGAGCAATGGGAAGACACCTTAGAAGCTACCCTCATGCCAGGTTCCCGGATCATGAGGACTTACTAAGACATCCTCTACTCGACGATCACCTTTCGAGGCAAGGCAACAGTGAGGCGTACCCTAGGGGTGGTGTGTGATTTGTGTGTCAGATTCGTTTATTTTTGTCTTGTTCATGTTATTGGTGAGCTACGCGTTTATTTTTATTTTTGTCCATTCATTCTTGCATGCATTGATTTAGCAGTTAAAAATTGCGAAAAGTAAAAGTTCTAAAGCTATTACAAAAGGCGCGGGTCCACATCGCCAAAATTTCCAGAACCCGATTTGACAGAAAATAAAGAATTAAAAATGCGAGAGATAAATATTACATGGCCTTGGGAGAATTACATAAATATTATAAAGAATAAAAAAATAAATATGCGAATTGGATTTAAAGTTGAAACGAGGGCGTTGGACCCTTTTTTAACTAAATTAAATTAAACGATTATTAAATTAATAAAATTAAAAGGAAAAGAAATTTGTTTTTTTTTTTTGTATTTTTGTATTTTATGATTTTTTAATGGAAAAGAATTAATTAAAATAAAATGCTAACCCTAATTCTAGTTGTTTTTAGTTTATTAAGAAAAGATTAAATTTTAACCTAATATTTAACCTAATTATTTGCATGCCATTTAATTATAAAAATAAATAATAGGAAATATTTAATTATTATGAAAGAAAAGAAAAAAAGGATAAAAATGATTATAAACCCTAATTCTACCAATTTTAGGTTTTTATTGAAAAATGTTAAGATTAAACCCTAAATTAAAACTAAGTGAATTAATGCAATTTATTTACAAAAGAAAAAATACTAAAATAAAAATATTTATTAATTTTTTTATCTTTTCTGATTTTTTGGTGTTTTTTTTATATATTATGAAAATATTAAATTAATTAAAAAACAATAATTAAAAGAAAGTAAAAATAATGAAAAATAAAGAAAGTAAAAAATATTTGCAAACCTAGGGGGGGGTCTGCCCCCAGTTGTGAGGTGAAGCCCAGCAATTTAGGGCCCAATTATCCTTAAGCCTCGTTGACTTTGACACTAGCATATGGCACCTTTGACTGAGGCACACCCTAGTCTTCAGATCCTGACCTTTGATGGAGTATGATGAGACGCGTGGACGCTTGATACTGTGGGTGCATGATACGCTCCCTGTATTGAAATTGTATGGGAATACGTTTAAAGGAAAAATATAAGGAAAGGGGTGAGGACCTGGGGCTCGAACCCAGGTCCTGATGATTACCAACCAAGCGCTTCACCAACTGCTCCATTTTGTTTTCTTTGTATACTATATAATAAGCAATCAATATAAAACAAAACAAACGCGTTAGTGGATTTTTAGCGCGAACTTTCAAACGGACCAACCGCTGATAGCCACCTAAGCGTCTTCCTCGTTGGCTTGTTTTTTCCTGAAATACAAAAAATCATAGGCAACGGTTTTGAACCGTTCTAAAAGGCATCATTAGAGAAAATAGCGAATAGCACATGGGCATGTATAAATTGTTCGGACAGGGCCATTAGAATCGTCTCTCTCTCACGATTCCAATGATGTATCTCTCATGGCCTAATTGTTCCAGGTTTGAAAACCCCTAAATCAATTTCCACGGAACCCTAATATGCTCTCATGGTGGATCCTTCGTTTTAGCATGAAACTCCAATCAAATTACGCAGGTAGCTTGCAAACATCATTCTAAACACAAAAACAACAATGAAATATGTTAAAAACGCATGAATGATGGAAAACGATTTTGGAATTTTTCTTACCAACTTCAATGGTGATTTCGTGTTTTCTTGAGTATGGGACTTATGGAATGATTGGAAAACGTTCTATGATCCTCAAGGAAGCTAATGGAACAACTATTTGGCCCTGAATCGTCCTAGAACTTGGTTTTCAGATTTGACTTTTCTTGATAAATTTCAAGTTTGCATATGGCTTTTTCTGCGCAGCTTAGAGTCCTTTTGCACGAGGGTTAGCTTGCTTGTATATGTATGAATGATTTAGGGTTGAAAACTTGATCAAAGAATCCTTGAATTGATTGTGCAATATTTGATTTTTTATGGCATTAGTTTTTCAATCTTTTTCATGCAATTTGATATCAAATCATGACAAAACCTTCCAAAAATGATTATGCACGAATCTTGAGTGTCCAATGAGAGTATTTTCTGCACAAAAAGATTTGATTTCATTAGTTTAGTATTTTTTTCATATTTTATTTAGTTTAAATGAATTAATTGTAATAAAAAATTCAAATAAATAAATAAAAAATAATAAAAAACTTCCCTTTGGGCCAAATGGTCGTGTGCATGTCTTGGATGACGAATTGTGGAAGAAAAAGAGGCCCATTAGCAATTTTAGGTCATTTGAATCAATGTTGACTTTTCAAAATATCCAAAAATTTCCCAACTTCCACAAGGCATAACTTGCTCAATTTTTAATCTTTGCTCATGTTCTTGGACATTTTGGAAATTTTTTTGAGTCCCCTAAATAATGCCTTTGGTCCCATGTCATATTGATTTACCAATCTCAAGTTATGGCCTTTGTCTTAGAGTCCCTTTTTGTTGACTTTTGAAAATGACCTATAATGTTGAAATTGATAACTTTTTGTGAGAGCATTTCTTGGTCTTGAAGTGTGAAGAGGAGTTGTAGGAAATGTCTTTCTCTTCAAAATGAGCTTTGGATGGGATTTTTCTGATAATCCATGTGAAAGTTATGCCCTGGTCAATTTACAGTTGACTTTTTCAACTGTCCAAATAAGGAAACTTTTGCATCTTGATGATTTTTGAGCCAAGCTTTGAGAATCATCATCAAGCATTGATCAAATGATGTTTGTGGCTTCAAAATGAGATGTTGACCAAAAATTTGGACTTTTGACTGTCAAATGACCATTTTGCCCCTACAGTTGACTGTAGTGCAATTAGGGTTTTGACTGTGCAATTTTATGCTGAAAGTCTTGAAATTTTGTATGAGGATGCTTGACCATATTTGTAGGCATGTGGGACTTGATTGGACCCTTGGAAACTTCATTTATTTTGTCAGAACCAAAACCCTAATTTTGACTGTTAGGAGGCCCTTGAACTGTGCAACCCTTGGGGAGATTTTGAAGCTTGACTTGGCAATTTCTTGAAGAATATGGGAGGGCAAATTTTGGGGTACAACACTACCCCCCGAACTCAAGAAATAATCTTTAAAGGTCTTTCCTGTTCTTTTCATCCTTTCCTTATTGGATAAAAGAAAATTCGGTGGCGACTCTTGCTACCGTGACAATTGCAATCAAATGCAAAACACCCAAGTCTATTCTCTCATCGTATTACAGAACTGGCGACTCTGCTGAGGACTCGATTAAAAGTGGGGTTACCTTAGGGCTAGATCACCTTTACTTGCTTTCCTTGTTTGACTTGTTTGCTTTACATTATGGTTCCTTGTTTGAGTTTGTTTTGATCCTCCACCCGGATCTGGGGAACCCGGTGAACCAAAAGGTTCGGGAAAAAGTTAGGGATATATACAAAAGATTGTACACCCAGGAAGTCAAAAACCTGAAAGGGCGGCTTGGGAAAACATGGGTATCCTGGTGGACTGAAAACCCGAAAGGGCGGTCCAGGAAAAAGTTAGGGATTAAAGTGTACGATTATGTCCAGTTGGATCTTTGCAGCCAGCTTTATTACCATGATTCGAGTTCAATGGTCCAAGATCAATTCAATCGACTTCTTTCAATGGCAAGGGATGATGTTCAAATACATAGGGGCAATAGTGAAGTTGGAACACACTGAGATCACTTCCACGTGGCTATTATTTTTGCTTTCACTTTGTAATCTTTTCATTTCTTTTGATGATTTCCTCTTACTAGGATCTCTGTCTCCTTGTACAAAAACACTTGTTTATAGGCAAACATCAATACAAGTATACTTTGAAGTGCAAACTTTTTGTTTTTTCTATTTTTGAGTGCAAAAGTGTCCAATGACTAAAATTGAATGAACATATGCATATGAAAATGATTAAATTGTTAACAAGTGTATGCACAAGAACAGCAATAAACGTCTTCTTAAGGATTTAGGATATCCCCGCAAGGATACTTCAATAAGATTATTTATGGAATATTTTGTGAAGTTGTATTGTGATTAGTTGGAATTAATTATTTTATTAAGTGGTGAAATAATATTAGAAGGATGATATTATTTGATGTGGGCTTGTTTTAAAGGGATAGAAGTAGTAATAACGGGGTGTAGTAGTCTTAAGCCCATTAAGAAATAAAGAGAATAATAGGTTATTTTATTATTGTTAGAAAGAATAGAAAAGAAGAAGCAGTAAGAAGAATAAGGGTTAGAGGAAGAACGTGAAAGTTGTTGGAAAAAGAGGAAAGAGGCAGAACGGAATCAATTGAAGAAAGTTATAGAGCAACCTTCAATCCAAGGTAAGGCTGGGGTTCTGACTCTATAATTGGGTTCATGATAATTGGTATGTGGGGTTAGATGTGAAAGTGTTGTTTTGTTCATGATTGAATTATATGTTGTTATATGATGAGAATTGATGATTGAAAGACGAATGACGACGTCCCCATACTGTTTATTTGATGTAGAATTGTAGGATAACTGTAAGGGATGATTATCTAAGATTAAGAGATGTTTTTAGGGCTTAAAGTATGGAACGCATAGTGAAAACGCAGAGAAAATCGTAGAAATTATTCACGATAGAGCAGTACGTGTCGACCCCAAACATGATGTGTTGATACAAGCAGGTCTTTAGACTCAGGATGAGTTGACACGAAGGAGTCATGCGTCGATACATGAGGGCTTTTAGACTCAGGATGAGTCAACATGAAGGAGCGTGTATCAATACATGGTGTGTGGCAGACTCAGTATGAGTCGATACAAGAGAGGATGCGTCGAGTTGTGTTGCGAGTTCAGTTCAGTGCGTGTCGATCCAAGACGTTATGTGTCGATCCATGTTGTTTGATTTTGGCAGAATCGGTTTGAAGATGTTGTAACTTGAGTTTCGGATTCCGTTTGAGGTGTCGTTCGAAGCGTTGAATAGATAACGCGATGAGCTTTATTCTTAAGGATTAAAATGAAGAATAGGAAGGATAATCCTAGTGTCCAAGTTTGGAATCAGATTAGTTCCCATGTTGATCGTTATGTCGGTTTTTGTGAAGAATGATGGGTATCAAACGTTTAGAGATTTCTGTGTAGTCGTAACAGTGGGATTAATGATGATGATGACGTATTAATACAGAATAGTAATATGTAGAGGTCTAGTGATTTAGAAGTAAGCCTTTGATGGTTAATATCATGCTGAAGGAAATATCATGTTGAAGGCCTATAGCCAACATTATGAGATTGATGAGTTACTGTTATATTATTGTACAGCTGAGTTGTTGATGAGATGATGTTAATGAGATTATGTTTGATGATTTATGATGATAAATGACGTTGATGAATGATGTTGATAAAAATATGTTGATATGCTTTTAAGATGTAGGCTTTTGGCCAACGATGATGTTGTATTGAGATGTTGTCAGTTATGGTATTGTCATTACATTCATGATTGTGTCGCATACATTGCATTTTGAGATGGAGCTTATGCTCGTTGAGATGGCCTGTATTGGCGAATATTGAGATGAAGGCGTATGCCTTGTCGATGCCTCTATTAATTGTCAATTTTTTAGATGGAAGTTTTGCTCCAATGGTACCACATGCATTTGCATAGTATTGAGTCGCATTATTTAATTGAATAAAGAAGTTGTGTATTGATGTTGTGAATGTGCATTATTGTTGCAATTATTGTTGATTATGAGATGAGAAATGGTGATGTTATGTGATCTAATTTAATATATTAATTATCATATGCTTTATTATATTGTTAGATATCTCACCCCTTCTGTTTGAATGTTACCCTTATGTTGGTAACATGCAGGTAATCGAGATTGAAGGTTGTATACCTTCAGTAGTTCGAGTCGGTGTCATTGCTCTGATATGTAACACTCGGGGGGGTGAACGCTTGTTGCTTTTGGATTGTTGATTATTCAGTTGTTGACATTTTTGTTGATTATTATTAAATTGTGTTATTTTGAAGTTGTTGTAACAATGATAAAGATGTTATTAAGAATTCCGCTGCGTAGATGTTAAATTGTTGAATTATTTAATCAGAGTATCTATGCTGATGGTTCATCCTAAGTTTTAAAGTGTTACATATCCACGATGAATGCAATGAGTTTTGAAAGAAGAATTTGTGGCATCCCGATTCGTTTGCATGAATGATTTTATAACTCTGATTTATGTATGTAATTGTCGGGATTAATTGGGGTGTTACAAAGTTGGTATCAGAGAAAAAGGTTGGTCCGACCTTGTCGTCGAGTCGTAGTTGTCTAACAATCGAGTATTGTTAATTTGAATTCTAACCGTTGTTTATGTTGTAGTGAGAAGTTGAGATGGCTGGAAGAAATGATGTTGCACTTGCTGCTGCTTTAGAAGCAATGGCTCATGCGATTGAGAATCAGTCGAATGTTGACGAGAATGATGGATCTCATAGCTTGGCGACTTTCCAGAGAGAGAATCCACCTACGTTCAAGGGAAAGTATGATCCTGATGGAGCATTGGAGTGGTTGAAAGAGATTGAGAGAATATTATGTGTGATGGATTGCACTCCAATGCAGAAGGTTCGTTACGGTACTCATATGCTAGCAGTCTAGGCTGGTGACTGGTGGCTAGAGACTTGTCAGAAGTTGGAAGCTGCAGGTGAGAATGTCACTTGGGCTGTGTTCCGTAAGGAGTTTCGGAGGAAGTACTTTCCTAAAGATGTTTGTGGCAAGAAGGAAATTGAATTCCTTGAGCTGAAGCAAGGGAATATGTCAGTTGTTGAGTATGCTGCCAAGTTTTCTGAGTTGGCTAAGTTTTATACCCACTACGCAGAGGCAGACGCTGAGTTTTCGAAGTATATCAAGCTTGAGAACGGGTTGCGCCTGGAGATCAAGAAGGCAGTGGGATTAGCTGGTTACTATAGAAGGTTTATCGAAGGTTTTTCTAATTTGGCACTTCCGTTGACTAAGTTGACTTGTAAGGTAGAGCTTTTCTGTGGGATGTTCAATGCGAAGAAAGTTTTACGGAATTGAAGAAGAGGTTGACGTCGGCTCCGGTTTTGACGTTACCTAATCCAAGAGAATCTTTTGTGGTATATTGTGATGCTTCTAAGATGGGTTTAGGAGGTGTGCTTATGCAAAGTGATAAGATAGTTTCTTATACGTCAAGGCAGTTAAGGACTCATGAGAAGAACTATCCTACGCATGATTTGGAGCTTGTTGCAGTTGTCTTTGTGTTGAAGATTTGGAGGCATTATCTTTATGGTTCTAGATTTAAAGTGTTTAGTGACCATAAGAGCTTAAAGTATTTATTCAATCAGAAGGAGTTGAATATGAGGCAACTAAGGTGGTTGGAATTGTTAAAGGATTATGATTTCGGTTTGAATTATCATCCAGGAAAAACGAATGTGGTAGCTGATGCGTTAAGTCGAAAGACTTTACATATGTCGGCAATGATGGTTAAATAGTTGGAATTAATTGAACAGTTCAGAGATATGAGCTTAGTTTGCGAGGTTACATCGCAGAGTGTTATGTTGGGTATGTTGAAGATTAATAATGAATTTCTAGACATTATCAGAGAAGCTCAGAAGTCGGATGTGAAACTGGTAGATTCGATGGTTGGAATCGATCAGTCTAAGGATAATGATTTTAAGCTAGATGTGCAGGGTGTGTTAAGATTTCGTAACCGGATTTGTATTCCTGATGATGCTGAGATGAAGAAAGTGATACTGGAAGAGAGTCATAGAAGTAAGTTGAGTATTCATCCAGGAGCTAAAAAGATGTATCAAGATTTGAAAGGTTTGTTTTGGTGGCCTGGGATCAAGAGTGATGTGGCTCGGTTTATGTATGCATGTTTGACTTGTCAGAAGTCGAAAGTTGAACATCAGAACCCTGCAGGGTTGATCCAACCGTTAGAAGTTCTAGAATGGAAATGGGATAGAATTTCGATGGACTTTGTGATGGGGTTACCTAATACTATAAGAGGACATGATTCAATTTGGGTGATTGTTGATAGGCTTACGAAGTCTGCTCATTTTATTCCTATTAACATCAGTTTTCTAGTTTCGAAGTTAGCTGAGATTTATATGAGTGTGATTGTGAAGTTACACGGTGTTCCTTTATGCATTGTATCAGATAGAGATCCAAGATTTACTTCTAATTTTTGGAAGAGTTTGCAAGAGGCGTTGGGTTCTAAGTTGAGGTTGAGTTCAGCGTATCATCCTCAGACAGATGGTCAGACTGAACGGACTATTCAATCGTTGGAAGACTTGTTAAGGGCTTGTGTTCTTGAGCCGGGAGGTATGTGGGATACTTATCTTATGTTGATAGAGTTCACTTATAATAACAGTTATCATTCTAGTATTGGGATGGCACCTTTTGAAGCGTTGTATGGTCGAAGATGTAGAACTCCTTTATGTTGGCATGAATCTGGTGAAAGTGTAGTACTTGGACCTGAACTTGTTCGTGAGACTACTGAAAAGGTGAAGTTGATTCTAGAAAATATGAAAGCTTCCCAAAGTAGACAGAAGATTTATCATGACAAGCGAAGGAAAGATTTAGAATTCCAAGCGGGTGACCATGTGTTTTTGAGAGTTACACCTGTGACTGGTGTTGAGCGAGCATTAAAGTCTAAGAAGCTCACTTCTCATTTTATTGGACCATATCAGATTTCAGAGAGAGTGGGGAATGTTGCTTATAGAGTGGCTTTACCGCCTAATCTTTCGAATTTGCATGATGTGTTTCATGTTTCGCAACTCCGGAAGTATGTTTTAGATCCATCTCATGTGATTCATATGGACAATGTGCAAGTACGGGATAATCTTACGGTGGAGATGATGCCTGTACGGATCGCGAATCGTGAAACAAAGACTCTGAGGGGAAAAGATATTGTTTTGGTTAAAGTGGTTTGGCTAGGAGCTTCCGGAGAAAGCATGACTTGGAAGTTGGAAAGCAAGATGCGAGACTCCTATCCTGAGTTGTTTGATTAAGGTAAAATTTCGAGGACGAAAATATTCTAAGTGGGGGAGAGTTGTAACGCCCGTAATTTAATTAATTATTTAATTAAATTATTTTTGGAATATTTTGTGAAGTTGTGTTGTGATTAGTTGGAATTAATTATTTTATTAAGTGGTGAAATAATATTAGAAGGATGATATTATTTGATGTGGGCTTGTTTTAAAGGGATATAAGTAGTAATAAGGGGGTGTAGTAGTATTAAGCCCATTAAGGAATAAAGAGAATAATAGGTTATTTTATTATTATTAGAAATAATAGAAAATAAGAAGCAGTAAGAAGAATAAGGGTTAGAGGAAGAACGTGAAAGCTATTGGAAAAAGAGGAAAGAGGCAGAACGGAATCAATTAAAGAAAGTTATAGAGCAACCTTCAATCCAAGGTAAGGGCGGGGTTCTGGCTCTATAATTGGGTTCATGATAATTGGTATGTGGGGTTAGATGTGAAAGTGTTGTTTTGTTCATGATTGAATTATATGTTGTTATATGATGAGAATTGATGATTGAAAGACAAATGACGACGTCCCCAAACTGTTTATTTGATGTAGAATTGTAGGATAACTGTAAGGGATGACTATCTATGATTATGAGATGTTTTTAGGGCTTAAAGTATGGAACCCGTAGTGAAAACGCAGAGAAAATCGCAGAATTTATTCACGATAGAGCAGTATGTGTCGACCCCAAACATGATGTGTCAATACAAGCAGGTCTTTAGACTCGGGATGAGTCGACACGAAGGAGTCATGCATCGATACATGAGGGCTTTTAGACTTAGGATGAGTCGACATGAAGGAGCGTGTATCGATACATGTTGTGTGGCAGACTCAGTATGAGTTGATACAAGAGAGAATGCATCGACTCATGTTGCAAGTTCAGTTCAGTATGCGTCGATCCAAGATGTTATGCGTCAATCCATGTTGTCTGGATTCGGTAGAATCAGTTTGAAGATGTTGTAACTTGAGTTTTGGATTCCATTTGAGGTGTCGTTGAAGCGTTGAATAGATAACGCGATGAGCTTTATTCTTAAGGATTAAAATGAAGAATAGGAAGGATAATCCTAGTGTCCAAGTTAGGAATCAGATTAGTTCCCGTGTTGATCGTTATGTCGGTTTTTATGAAGAATGATGGGGATGAAACGTTTAGAGATTTCTGTGTAGTCGTAACAGTGGGATTAATGATGATGATGATGACGTATTATTACAGAATAGTAATATGTAGAGGTCTAGTGATTTATAAGTAAGCCTTTGATGGTTAATTAATTATAGGCAATATCATGTTGAAGACATATGGCCAACGTTGTGAGATTGATGAGTTACTGTTATATTACTGTACAGCTGAGTTGTTGATGAGATGATGTTAATGAGATTATGTTTGATGGTTTATGATGATAAATGATGTTGATGAATGATGTTGATGAAAAGATGCTGAGATGCTTTTAAGATGTAGGCTTTTGGCCAACGATGATGTTGTATTGAGATGTTGTCAAATATGGTGTTGTCATTACATTCATGATTGTGTCGCATACATTGCATTTTGATATGGATCCTATGCTCGTTGAGATGGCATGTATTGGTGAATATTGAGATGAAGGCGTATGCCTTGTTGATGCCTCTATTAATTGGCAATTTTTGAGATGGGAGTTCTGCTCCAATGGTACCACATGCATTTGCATAGTATTGAGTCGCATTATTTGATTTGATAATGAAGTTGTGTATTGATGTTGTGAATGTGCATTATTGTTGCAATTATTGTTGATTATGATATGAGAAGTGGTGATGTTATGTGATCTAATTTAATATATTAATTATCATACGCTTTATTATATTGTTAGATATCTCACCCCTTCTGTTTGAATGTTACCCTTATGTTGGTAACATGGAGGTAACCGAGAGTGAAGGATGTATACCTTCAGTAGTTCGAGTCTGTGTCCTTTCTATGATATGTAACACTCGGGGGGGTGAGAGCTTGTTGCTTTTGGATTGTTGATTATTCAGTTGTTGAACTTTTAGTTGATTATTATTAAATTGTGTTATTTTGAAGTTGATGTAAAGATGATAAAGATGTTATTAAGAATTCTGCTGCGTAGATGTTAAATTGTTGAATTATTTAATTAGAGTATTTATGCTGATGGTTCGTCCTAAGTTTTAAAGTGTTACGTATCCACGATGAATGCAATGAGTTTTGAAAGAAGAATTTGTGGCATTCCGATTCGTTTGCATGAATGATTTTATAACTCTGATTTATGTATATAATTGTTGGGATTAATTGGAGTGTTACAATCCCCATAAAGTTGGATTCATGTAATCCCCAGCCAGAGTTTCGGTATCTTGAAAACCCTCTCCCCAGCTAAGGTAGTCGTAACTAAGAAACCTTGTGGAATTCTTCCTAAAAGAAAACACCTCCCAGCAGGTCGTCAAATATTCTCTTCAACAGGGTTTATTTCCCCAACAAACTACAAATTCCACAACTTAAGTTGGCCCCTCAGACTATCACAAATAAATGGACAAGACCCCTTAATCCCCGATAGAGCCATTATAATCCTCGATAGAGTCGCTACTACCTCAATAAGTTACTGTAAAGCATGGAATCCGACCAGATAATAGGCAACTTCAGTAAGTGGTTGTGAAGCCTGGAATTCGGCCAGATAACAATTAATTTCATCTATTTCATCAGTTACTGTGAAACCTAGAATCTGACCAGATAACAGTCAACTTCGGCAAGTGGTTGCGAAGCCTGGAATCTGACCAGATAGCAATTAACTTCATCCTTTCATCAATTTGCTACGAAGCCTGGGATCCGACCAGATAGTAGTTAACTTCAGTAAATGGTTGCGAAGCATGGAATCCAACTAGATAACAATCAACTTCATCTATCTCAGAAAGTTACTGTGAAGCCTGGAATCCGACCAGATAATAGTTAACTTCTTTAATCGCTGCAAAGCCTGGAATCCGACCAGATAACAGCAAGTTACTGCAAAGCCTAGAATCTAGCCATCATAATAGAAGTTTATTTCAAGTTCTTTATTTCTCACATTTACAGGTTCTTTATCGTATTACTTATTATTATTATAATTATTATTATTATTATTATTATTATTATTATGATTATTATTATTATTATTATTATTATTATTATTACTATTATTATTATTATTATTATTATTATTTATCATTATTGCTTTGTTTGTCAAATTTAATTACCATGTTGTTTTTAATTGCAATTGCTATATTTAATTTGTTTTCAATCAATTGTATCTTCGGCTAAATTACTTAGAGTCTGATATGTGAGAACCGTTTTTTCTGACGAGACTCGGTAACAACGTTGGCTTGATAATTTAATTGGAAAAATATGTTTCGGTCTTTGTTTTTAAAATCAATTTAATCAGCTTTGTCACGATAGTGAGAAGTTACTTAACACGATTTTGTCACGAGAGTGAGAAATTAATTAAGGTTCAAGTCGGCACTGCGAGAGTGTGGGGGTCGAACCAGATAGTAAAAACGGGACATCGATCTTAAAGAGGGCGAGAGCGTTTTAAGTATCGATTAGGACTTGTTCAATTTTCAAAACACATTCCTTAATTAAAATGGGTGAGCGAGAGAAAAATCTCATGGTTAAGGAGCGTGACTTTATTCAAAACCACGAGAGTGTAAGATATTATCTTTAAATTGATATTTTCTACTAAACAATTTTCTAACGTCAGTGTAAGCCAACAAGTTACAGAGTCCCTGAGATACACGGAATCCATATTTTGGCCTCTCTCCTTTATTACATATTTCTTTGATATTATTTTGGTCTTTATTATAGTCTTAGTTTCCCCATAATCAATTATTTGTTAGCATTAGCTTTACAAAGTGACGATAGATTACAGTGGGTTGATATTGGTCTCTGTGGGTACGATAATATTTTATAGGAAAAATACTCATTTTGATCCCTTAACTATACCCTTGGGTTCATATTGGCCCCTTAACTTTTTTTCGTGTCATTTTGGTCCCTTAACTTTCAAAAAGTTTCATTTTAGTCCTTTTTGTCTAATTAGCGACGAAAAAACTTTGAAATCAGTCGCTAATTAGACAAAAAGGTCTAAAATGAAACATTTTGAAAGTTAAGGGACCAAAATGACACGAAAAAAAGTTAAGGGACCAATGTGAACCCAAGGGTATAGTTAAGGGACCAAAATGAGTATTTTGCCTATTTTATATTACTTTGATATTTCTGTGCACTTGCGGACGCATCAAGGAACCACGTTCGGCCCTAAAGATTCTATCTCTCACTCATTCTGACATTGATTGGTATCATCAAGCTTATTATGATGTGGAGATTATTGATAGTTGCGGTAGTTTCCCCTATGATTTTCATCAACTTTCACCAACACTACTATACTACCTAAATGCAAAGTTATTAAAAACTTAAAAAGTTGGGTTGCCTCCCAACAAGCGCTTGTTTTACGTCTTTAGCTCGACGCCTTTTTCAAGTAGACGCTCCTTCTTTTTGCTTCCTTTTGCCTGGCTAGTTGTTCCTTCACCCGAAGTTACCCCTAACCAACAATTAAGCAAACATAAATTGAAAACAAGCATATATATATATATATATATATATATATATATATATATATATATATATATATATATATATATATATATATATATATATATATATATATATATATATATATATATAATAGACAAATGTACAAAGCTGAAAAAGATATAAACTATTGCAATGCTTTTAATATCTAAATGTCAATCATCAATAACTGTGCCATTTTGTTGTGGTGGTATATCAGCAAGCAAAAGTAAGTGATTATTTTTTTTATCGTCTCCACATGGATTAGTGTGATATCAATGTTGTTCAACAGTTACTATGATTTTAATCTTAGGTTTACAAAGTGTTTGGAAGTAATTTAAAGTAAAACGAGTGAATGAAAAGTAAACTTTCAGAGAGAAGAGAACTTGTCAAAATTAGATTTCATCCACCGATATAATGTGCAATTTTTACCTATCAGTTATACACAATATAAACATTCATCAATACCATCATGTATCGCTCACAACAGAGTTTATTTCTAAACATATGATGAGATTTGTGTTGGACTTGAGACTTCATACGCAAAAGGGGGTGAATTGTTTGATTTGGAAAAACATGATTTTGAAAAAAAAATCGAAGATTAAAACACAGTTGGAAAAACATTTTCTAACACATAATATCTATCAGAGTTTCAAAAACTTTTTTTATAACTTAGCAGTGGAAAAATGATTTTGAAATAAAATGAGGAAAATAAAAAGTTAAGGAAGAAGGACATCACGATATATAAAGGTTGTGTAAAAACTGAAGGAATTACTCCTCTCCCCAAGAACTTATCTTAAGAGTTTCCATTAAGTACTTGAGAGCTTTTAGTAGGTGAAGCTAACGAACCCCCTTATACAAGGAAATATTGGTTGTCCTACAACTATGATAATACAAGACGAAATATATAAACATTCGCGTCTTCTCCATTGTTGAGATCGAATTGGCCAAGCTCCTCTCCCAACTCTAGATTGAAGTACCATCAATTTTGTTTACTAAAAATATATGAGCTCAATATGGTTTAACAGGATAACCATTACCCTCTTGTGATTTTAACAGGCTGATCAACTAACCTATGGTTTTATAACGGGCTAACAATGAACATATCAGTAAATTCATTAATATTGATGATCCCCAACCTTCAAAATAAAAAATAATTTACAATAGCCTTAAGGGAAGCTCATCAACATTAGCAATCTTCAACCATAAGAACACGGGACTTATCACTCAAATTCTCAATCAAAGATTTTATCGGGTTTAGCTTCAAACCACATGAACTTTTTTCTAAAAATTGATACTGTTCATCAAGGTGAATCAAGAACAACCTTGAATAACTTCGTACATAGCTACCCATCCAGAATTATAACATCTCCTCACTCACACAAAAATTATTTCCTCACAAAAGTATTTGGCTATAAGAACTAGTGAGAGAAAGTGACAGAAAAACTTAAGACAAAGAGACAGAGAGTGTGTGTCAATACACATTTTCTATTCTGGTTGATTTGAACCGAGGAATGCGACCTCTATTTATAGGATTTAAATCCTCCAAAAAAGGAAACATAATAAATTCATTTTCGACCGTTACCAATCGATTATAGCAATCGATTAAATCATTTAAATGTAACGGCTAAGTTTTCAAAAAAAAAGGAAGGAAGATATATCTAGTCGTTGCTTAATCCTTTGGGTTCATTCAAATAGCCTTTATCTTCAACAGCGCGTCAATCGAACCAATTGGGCTAATCGATTAAATCTAGTTAAAATATATATTTTTATGGCTTTTTTAATGTTCCCATTTCTTTCTAAGCAACTCCTACATAATTCTTCAAAAGTATTTCTTTTCAAAATAATTTTGTAAGATGGTTTCAAGTGTGTGTGTGTGTGTGTGTGTGTGTGTGTGTGTGTGTGTGTGTGTGTGTGTGTGTGTGTGTGTGTGTGTATGTGTGTGTGTGTGTGTGTGTGTGTGTGTGTGTGTGTGTGTGTGTGTGTGTGTGTGTGTGTGTGTGTGTGTGTGTGTGTGTGTTTGTGCACGTGTGCTTATAGCCAATAACTTATAAAGAAAGAACTTTTGCGTTTTACAAAATTTCACTCACTTACTAAATTGGGGTTACTTCCTTAAGCTTGTTTGTCTTTGATGTATCCATTAGGTTGAAACTTTGCTTGAGATATTATTTTTAGGCTTGTGATGTATTTTCCTTTGTTTGACTTTGTCAAAAGGAACTTTGTTATATATCTTTGCCAGTTCTCAACTAGTTCTTCAACTGAGAATTTCTCAATCTTCAAACATGTGGCTTGCATATTTTGACTTCTTGAGTACACTGGTTGACTTTCTTGATATTTTCATATTCACTATGTTGAATTTTTTCTTTATGATAATTTACACTTTGTTGTTACATTGCATATTTACTATGTTGAGTATTTGTTCTACACTTTATAGTCAAGGACTTGTTGCATCTATCATGTTGATTTGTTATGTTTTGTTCTTTTATAGTTGAGGAAAAAATTTGATGCATCTTCCATATGTTGATTTTCTGATATGTACTTCGTAGTTTTCATCATCAAAACAAAGATACATAATACTTGTAAAACAAGGTTCCACATTCTCCCCCTTTTTGAGGATGACAACGCATCTCTCGGGGAAGATGGTAAAAGAAACAAAACAATATATATATATATATATATATATATATATATATATATATATATATATATATATATATATATATATATATATATATATATATATATATATATATATATATATATATATATATATATATATATATATATATATATATATATATATATTGATATCGCTCTCTCTGAGTTAGATAAATTGTATACCCTCCCCTGAGAGTATACTTCTCCCCTTTGTCATAATCAAAAAGGCGAGTAAAAGACTGCAAATAGATATGCAAATATGCAGGCATAGTTTTCTGATAAGTACTTCATAGTTTTCATCATCAAAACAAAAATACCTAATACTTGTAAAACAAGGTTCCACATTCTCCCCCTTTTTGATGATGACAACGCATATCTCAGGGAAGATGGTAAAAGAAACAAAATTATATATATATATATATATATATATATATATATATATATATATATATATATATATATATATATATATATATATATATATATATATATATATATATATATATATATATATATATATGGAGTGATATCGCTCTCCCTGAGTTAGATAAATTGTATACCCTCCCCTGAGAGTATACTTCTCCCCTTTGTCATAATCAAAAAGGCGGGTAAAAGACTACAAACAGATATGCAAATATGCAGGCATCTAGCATAAATATCATGGTGTAGAGAAAATATATTTTCTTTTCTAGAGTTTTTCATAAACTAGGCTAAAATATGCAGGCATGTCATAACAAGGGATACTTCTTTGCATAGTGAGGGTACCAGCCATAATGGAAAGGGAAACATTCTTATTGGAAGAATATATCCTAAGATGCGAGGACAAGGCTTTCTAATCACTTTAGGTAGTGTACACGGGAAGTGAGATTGTTTATGTTTCCTAAGGCATGTGCCCTAAGATTTCCTAGCGGGACATTACTCTACATATTGGAACAAACTTATTTTATCTTTCGAAGTGAGATTCCTTTAAAGTTTTATATTAAAGGTACCCTATGCAAATCAACTTTGTAGGCATATATATTTTGTTCTGGCCTATCTATTTATTTCAAAAGAGAATATTATTCAACAAGATAAATATTATAGTTAATTGAAAGTGGAAAACATAATTTTATTTAAAAAAATCATAAATTAAAAACTACAAAGATGAAAGCATTACATAAAGTGAGAAAATGCATAAGGGAAACTAGTGAAAATAAAATGGTGCATGATTTGAAAGTGGGATTTTATTCTGTTTCTTTGTTTCTATCATTTTTTACTGTGAGTTCTTCTAAGTTCTTAGCTATGTTTTGGCAGATTTCTAGGACTTTATCAACCTTTGGGATTTCCATTTCTATTGGTTCCTTTTCTTCGTCATCTTTGAAGTATGAGCCTTCTTCTATTTCTACATTCCTGATGTGAATTATTATTTCTCTTAGGGTACTAAGATTAATTTTATGGTTTGTTTGATCTTCTACTTCACCAGTTGTGTCAACATCAAACATGGTGAGAAGTTTTATGATCAGTGGGTCATAAGGTAGTTTTGCAGTTGGATTTTCATTATAATGTATCATGTGTCTAAAAATACTTTCTACCCATTTGTCGGTATTTCTTGGGTTAAAACCCGTAAGGGAACTACATCTTTATGAAGAATATAAGAGTTGTTTATCAATCTGGAAAATGGGATTCTAGTAAGCATATAATGTAGTATTCTTACCTTTGGCTTAAGGTAGGTAACTTTGAAGGGTATCTTTTTCTTTTCCATTTGATCTATTACTAAGTGGTTTATGACAGTGGCATGTTTGAAATTTTTGAAGCCGAAGGGTCTATCATGGGTGTAAGATAATTCATCAGAGGGTAATTCAAAGGTTCTTCCAAAATGGTCTTTGTGAAGGGCTATCTTTATCCTATTCACATAGGTGATTAGGGAAGATCCTACAACTTTCAAGTTGAGGTAGAATTTCCTTACTAGTTTTGGAAAGGTTTTGTTAGGTATTTCTATGAATAATTCTTTGAGAGAAGCTTGGAAAATTTGGTGGTAGGGTTTGTGAATCTTTAGTTGGCTTGGATATAGGTACCGAGGTTGGATCACAACTCTAGAATGGATTAATAATTTTTCTTCATGTTTTTTGTTTAAGCGTTCTATAATTTTTGGTTGGAGTTGGTCATGGTAACATTCTAAGAGAGATGTTTTTATGTGAGAGCAAAGAAATGCAATAATGAGATGCAAGTAAGAGTGAGAGTATGATACCTATTTATAGCTTATGATCTGATAGATTTGGGCTTGCAATCGGGTCAAGAATTAAACGAATAACGCATTATCCAAAAATCAGATCAAAATTTGTAGTTTCTGAGTGTTTTAATGTGATTCCTTTAATGCTCATTTTTTATCTTTCTTATACATCACGCTGGTTTGGATTTGATTTTATTTTTCACGCTTTGGACTATATTTAATCGATTGCTTCTTTTTGTCAATCAGTTAAGTTTTCTTTTGATCGGCTTCTTTGTTGCCTTGGTTTGATTATTGCGCCATTTGGGCTTTGTTGCTTTTGTGACACCTCCAATTTATGTTTTTAACACTCCTAAGATAAAAATACTTGAGCACACTTATTTTATGGGTTAGTGATTGTGATACGGTGGAAGAATCGACTGTTATACTGGTTTGCATTTTTTGTTCGCAAATATTGCGGTAAGCAAGATTCGCCATCGACTTTTCTTTTATCCAACAAAGGAAAGGGTGAAAAGAACAGAAAAAATACCTTTTTCGAGATTTTGAGTAAGGGGGTATATTATGGAAAGGGAAGGTGTTAGCACCCTTTCCATCAGTGGTTTTCCACGGGCTCTTAGGTACTTGCTCATATTTGAAAACTGTTTTCATGTTTGTGTCTTTTGAAAGATTTTGTTTGCTTTATGATAACTCTTGTATCAGTCCTCAAGAGTGTGATAAAGCGTTTTTTAAAAAGATTTGAAAGTGTGTAAGTGTAAAAAGGGATTGGTTTTGAGCAAGTACTTAACAGTTATCTACCTACTCGAAAAAAGATATTATCTTCCTCCTACCCTTTAGATAGTGATATCCTACTATTAGTGAGTAGGTAGTCCTATCGTTGGATGTTGAGGGACTATAGAAAGGGAGGTTTATGGTCATTGAAGGCAACATGTAAGGATACCTTAGCATTTCAAAGGGATTGTCATCATATAGGCAACATCGAGGGATAAGATCATTTCTCGTAGGCAACTCAAGGGACGTTAAGGGACCATGATCTTTATGATGACTTTTAAATTGAGGGTCTTTGCTAAGATATCCCTACGTTCGAGGGACATGACCATTTCCAAAGGCAACCAAAGTGGGAAATACCTTAGGGGTGCAAGTGTGCAACAGTGTGCTTTTTTCAAGTATGTTATCTGATGTTAGTAACCTAATGATTACTTGATTAATTATTGTCATGCACACCTAATTTACTAACAGTTTATATACAAGCATATAAGAAATATAAAAGTGAGAAATAAAGTTCCTACAGCTATTACAAGGCTTTGGTGTAGTTACATAAATAATGACTTGAAAAGTAAAGTGCAGAAATTAAAAACCCTAATTAAACTATTACAAATCGGACACAGTTACATAATAAAAAATAATTGTATGAAAAATAACGCGCAAAAGTTGAGACGAGGATAAATTCTAAACCCTAAAATATAATTGCTTATAAAAAATATATTGATATTTTTTATGAAAAAGATTTGAAATTTAACCTAATCTCTAATTAATTTTAAATTAAGGAAAACAAATTAAAGTTAATTAAAAATTAAATTAATTTGCAAAAATTAATTTTTCTTAAAAAAACTCTAAATCCTCTTTTTTGTGATTCTTTTTATTTTATGATTTTTTAAAAATGAATAAACAAAAATATATAAACTAAATAAAAAAAGAATTAAGAAATTAAAAAAAAACGGGCCTAGGGGGTGAGAAACCCAAACTGGGGGGTACGCTGGTGAATTCTAAAGCCCATATCTTGTGCAATCCCAAAGCCTGCGCTAGATCTGGTGTTGTTGTGTTAGGGAGGTCTATGGTATGCATGCGTGCTAGAGGCACTGGATCTAAGTCAACTGAGATCTGATGGAGTTGAACTGCTTAGCCCATGATGTGCGTGAATGGCTTGGCTACACTGGATCTGGAGGAAACTCATTAGGAAAATAAAATTCAAGACCTGGGAATCGAACCCAGGTATCTTCCCTTTCACGCGTTCCTTCTACCACTCATCCATCTTATTCATTCATTTATACAAGTAAACATAATAATATGTATATGAAATAAGTGGAGTATGCTCAAGTGTCAAAACGCATGCTGAGGTGGGCCCCTAGGAATTTGAATTAACCAATCATCACCCTGTTTTCTGCCATGCAAGGTCTTCGCCGGTCAAGCCACCCCAGACAGAGGCTCCGGTCACCCCCTCTGATTGCTCAAAAAGCCCAACCTACGAAATATCAAGTAAACGAAAGCAAAAGTGGCCCTACCCCCTTATTTGGGGTCTACGAGTTCAATGGTGATGGCCATTTGGCCTGAGGAGGCTTGTATCATCTTGTCCGTGCCTTGGCCGTTTCAAAGCCCTAACAATGGCAACTCTCTGAATCTGCGCTCAAAACCTCATGCTTCACGTTAGAATAGATCAAAACAGTAATATAAACATGAACATGGAATGAAAATTGATTTATATCATATATTTTCAAGGTTTCGAATCCCAAGATTACCAAAATCCAGTGACGCGTGGATTTGGAGTTTTAGGGTGTTGCACGTCTTGTGGAGAGTATGAATGATCTCTTGAGGGCTTCATAAGATGAATAATGCAAATTGTTTGGCTTGGAAACCTCTGAATCGTGTGGTTCAAACTTTCACTTTTCCTTTGGATTTTTGAACTTTTGCTAGGGTTTGTAGAGGCAGCTTTTTCGTGTGTTTTTGGTCTAGGGTTGATGTGCTTATGTAGTGAATCAGAATAGGTTAACAATTATGGAAGGATATCCATGCTTTGATGAGAAATATCTTCTTTACAATTATTTGATTTTTGGATTATTTTGAAACAAATCCAATCTTTCTTCCCTCCACGATTTTCCTTTGATTTTCCAGCATATCTTACCCCTCATTTGATGAGAAAAAGATTCTCAAATCATATCATTCATTATTTCTTTTATTTATTTATTTCCATTTGAATTTTAATGAATAAAAAATCAAAATAAATAATAAAATGATGAGATAATGTATGAGTTAGCTTAGAGGTTGTGGGCCATGTTAAGAACAAGTTTCAAGCATGAAAACCTGGGCCCATTTGGAAAAAATCATATTTGGTCAATATTGGCTTCATGCAATTTTCTAAAAATTGGTCAACTTTAGCAATGCATATCTCTCTCATTTTTAATCCTAAGAGGGTGTTCTTGTACTTTTTAGAGAGCTTATGATAACAACCCTTTTGGTTTCATTTCAACTGGATCTTCCATATTCATGTAAGGAGCTTTGACCCAAAAGGTATTTTTGTTGACTTTTTGAAATGACCTATAATGTATGAGCTTGTATCTTTTGATTGAGGCATTTCTTGAACTTGAGATCTGAAGAGAAGCTGTAGGGAATTATATTCTCTTCAAATTTAGCCTTGGTTGAAAAATTTCTGATAAAGAATGAGAAAGTTATGCTTGGTCAAAGTTTGGTTGACTTTTCCTATAGAAACCCTAATTTGCCATTTTTTACTTTTGATGAGTTAGGAGCATTTCTTGAGGAATCATGATCAAACCTTGATCAAATGATGGGTGTTACTTCAAAATTTTGATTTTTACCAAAAATATTGAAGTTTGACTGTATATAGGCCACAGTTGACTTTTGAACTAGTATTGTTAATTTCCAAGCATTTGAGCAGTTGACTGAGCAAACTGGTTGTTCAAGGCATGAAATTTGGAATGGATGATCTTGAGGACATATTAGGACAATGGAGAACATTTGGGATCCTTGGGACTCACACATATTGCTTAAAAATGAAACCCTAGTTGAGGTTTATTTCCTTAGGAGGAGAACTTATCTTGTCAATTATTGGTCATCCTTTAGCAAATTGAGAACCTTAATGAGCATGTCTTGAGTGAAATGAGAGGGAAAATTTTGGGGTACAACAGCTGAGGATGCCTTTCGTGATTTGAAGGTGGAAGATGATTGAACACTAAAGTGCCCAAAAAATTTCACTCGTCTAAAATGATGCATGACTGTGTAGATAATATCGGGAATGAGCTTATAGATGCCTTTTGGAGAAGATAACGGAAGATCGTCAGAGATGGGCTTAAAGATGCCATCTGGAGAGTCGTCCGAGATGGGCTTAAAGATTCCATCTAGAACAATGTTGATTTCATGAGATATTCCTTTATGGGAATCCCTATTCCTGTTGTTGAGGAGGACTCCGTTGAGGAATGTTGGTCATTTTTCCGGGAAATAGAGTTTAGGAGCTTCAGTTGTCCATTACTCTACTGGGGAGTTATCTCTTGATTGAAGAGACGGAAGTGAACTTCTATCTGGTCAGGATCTAGGCTTCAAAGTGACTTGCTGGGGATAATAAGGCTAACTGCTATCTGGTCGTGTTCCAGGCTTCACAATGCTTTACCGAGGAAACGTGAAAGTAACTGCTATCTGATCGGACTCTAGGCTTTGCAGTTTCTTTAACTAGAGTAAAAATTAGGAAAATCTTGGTGTCGATTTAACTGAACCAGAGAAAGGTCTCGAGTTGTCTTCAACTGGAATAAAAATCAAGAAAATCTTAGTATCTATTTAGTTAAACCAGAGGAAGGTCTTGAATTAACTTTGACTGGAATGGAAATTAGAAATATCTTAGTATCGATTTAACTGAACAAGACAAAAGTCTTGGAATATCTTCAACTGGAATAGAAATCAGAGAGATCTTAGTGTCGATCTAACTGAACTAGAGAAGGTATTGAATTAACTTTGTCTGGAATGGAAATCAGAAGAATCTTAGTATCTATTCAACTAAACCAGACAAAAGTCTTGGAATATCTTCAACCGGAATATAAATCAGAGAGATCTTAGTATCGATCTAACTGAACCAGAGAAGGTCTTGGATTAACTTTGACTGGAATGGAAATCAGAAGAATCTTAGTATCGATTCAACTGAACCAGACAAAAGTCTTGGAATATCTTCAACCGGAATAGAAATCAGAAAGATCTTAGTATCGATCTCACTGAACCAGAGAAGGTCTTTTGAGGACATCTTTTGAGAACAATGCTGAAATAGCCCTTCGTCAGACGTAGCTTTTGAGAAGACTACCAGGTCACGTAAGTAGTCAACGGTGTTTGTTGATTCGATCTTTCCTGAAAATGGTAAAGAGTTAGTCGTACGCAATGTCATGATGTATGAAATGCATTGTGATGATGTTCTCAAAATAAATGAGATTATGCTGTATGCGATGTGTATGCGCATGCCATGATGTATGAATAATGGATGCTATTGCGATATTTCTTAGTTTGGGAAAGTAAATCCTGGACTACTGCTGAAGAGTATTGGGAAACTGAATCCTTCATTTCCACTAGGGATGATGAATAGAGATGATTTGCTGGAGGTTTCCCATTCTTGTTTGAGAATATTCTTCTGGGGATTGACTTTGTGGAGAGAGATAATGCTTTGTTGGAAGGATTTTCCGATGTAGAGAAATAAACTCTATTGCGAAATAAACTTCTGCAGTTAGAGAAATAGGCTCTACCAGGGAGGAGGTTTTATAAACTGTTTGAAATTATAAAACTCGGCTGGGGAATACAGATTTCAAATCTCTGAGGGAACTTTGCTGGAGAAGGTAATTCCTGCTTGGGGAAGGAGAGGTCAAAACTTTAGTTGTTTCTACTCTATGGGGAACATAGACGTCACGGGGTCATATGTAATGAAGACTTCATCTCAAACTGTCCCTGCCCCTGTACCATGCTGGAAAGAGTAATTGTCGGGACTATAAATGGATTTTTTAGACTTTGCCCCATTTCTTAAAGTCATTAGCAGCTGTCATTCTGTTTCTTATGCAATTATTTGTGAACAGTAATCATATTTAAATGAATATGTCAAAAATAATCATTGGACGTTTTTGCAAAACAAAACAGGAAAAGAAAAACTAATAGTTTTGTACTTTCAAAGAAATGATTTGTATTGATTTCTGAAGTTCCCCTATAACAGGAATTTTGTACAAAGAGGTTGACGTTCTAGTAGGAGAATGTCGTAGTAAAAATAGTGTAAAAAGAGAAAACAACTATGTGTAATAATCCCATTGAGTTTTAATTCTGTTATTGCCCATATATCCTTAAGTGTCTCATCACTTTGCTATTTGTCTGTAGCTGACTAGATTGATCGGTACCGTTTGAGCTTGATAGTTGATACTGAGGTCTGGTCGCAAGGTGATCCAATGGGACATAGTTATACACTTAAAATCCCTAACTTTTTCCTGGACAACCCTTTCGGGTTTTCAGTCCACCGGGATACCCTTTTTTGCCCAAGCTGTCTTTTCAGGTTTTCAACTTGCTGGATGTACAGTTTTTCTATGTGTATATCCCTAATTTTTACCCGAACCCTTTTGGTTCGTCGGGATGCCCTTATTTTTTCCTAGGCCAATCAACCTAGCGGGTCTTTATTTACGTGTAATATTTTTTCACTATGTCTGCATTCACAGGGTGAGGAAGGTCGTCACGATCCAGAGTGGTTAGAATCATGGCTCCACCGGAAAATATGCTTTTGATTACAAATGGCCCTTTGTACATGGGAGTCCATTTTCCCCTGGGATCACCTTGTGGAAGTATGATGTGTTTGATTACTAGATCACCCACTTGATATACTTGACGTCTGACCCTTTTGTTAAAAGCCTTGATCATCCGTTTTTGATACATTTGACCATGACATACAGCAGTAAGCCTTTTCTCATCAATCAGATTCAGCTAATCAAGTTGAGTCTGGATCCAATCATCTTCGTTCAAACCCGCACCCTTCATGATCCTCAAAGAAGGGATCTGGACTTCAATAGGTAGGACAACCTCCATACCATATACTAGAGAATAAGGTGTTGCCCCTGTTGACGTACACACTGAGGTGCAGTAACCATGAAGAGAAAATGGTAACATCTCATGTCAGTCTTTGTATGTCATCGTTATCTTCTGTATGATTTTCTTAATATTCTTGTTAGCGGCCTCTACAGCGCCATTCATCTTCGGCCGGTAAGGGGACGAATTATGATGTTGGATCTTGAATTGTTTACAGAGTTTGGTGATCATTGTATTATTGATATTTGTACCATTATCTGTGATGATTCTCTCTGGCACACCATACCGGCAAATCAGGTTATGCTTGATAAACCACGCCACAAAATTCTTGAAAACAGTAGCAAAAGAGGTAGCCCCAACCCACTTCGTGAAGTAATCAATGGCCACTAGGATAAGCGATGCCCATAGGAAATGGTAGGTCTAATCTCTCTGATCATGTCAATTCCCCACATTGCAAAGGTCCAGGGAGCCGTCAACATTCAAGGGAACCGGAGGTACATGCACTTTATCAGCATAGATCTGGCATTTGTGACAAGTTCGAGAATGTTGATAATAGTCTGCTTCTATAGTGGACCAGTAATATCTGGCCCATATGATCTTTTTAGCCATGTTGTGTCCAATAGAGTGGGTGCCAAAGGTACCTTCGTGTAAATCTGCCATAATCCTCTCTACTTCGTTCTTATCTATGCACCAAAGTAAAGTATAGTCATGGTGGCACTTGTAGAGGATTCCATTACTTAGGAAGAACTTTGCGAAGAACCTTCTCAAAAACTTCTTATCATTGACAGACGCCTCCTCAGGATATTCTTGATCCTCGAGATACCTTTTCACTTCATGAAACCAAGGTTTGTCTGCTATTTCTTCAGTGTCAATCTCTTAGCAGTATGCTGGTTCATCCAACCTCTCAATAGTGATCTGAGGAGCCTCGTTGTCCCACTTGACCTTGAACATAGATGACATAGTAGCTAGCGCTTCCGCTAACTGGTTCTCTTCTCGTGGAAAATGTTCAAAGGAGACTTCCTCAAAGTGTGGAAGCAATGTCAGCACATGTTCTTTGTAAGGGATGAGATTCGGGTGCTTTGTGTCCCACTCGCCTTTGATTTGGCTTATTACCAAGACTGAATCCCCGAAAATGCTCAAGAACTTGATCCTCGGGTCAATAGCAGCTTTGAGACCCATGATGCATGCTTCATACTCCGCCATATTGTTGGTACAGTTGAAACATAATATGGCGGTGAAAGGAGTATGACAGCCCTCAAGAGATATAATTATAGCACCGATGCCATTACCGAGTGCGTTGGAGGCTCCATCGAAAACCATAGTCCATCAGGATCCTTCCTCAGGTCCTTCATCTGGTCCAGGTTCTTCATAGTCAGTCACTAACATAATATTCTCATCCGAGAATTCAAAATTCATGGACTGGTAGTCCACCACAGCCTGATGAGCCAAATGATCAGCTAGTACACTTCCCTTGATTGCTTTCTAGGTCGTGTATTAGATATCGTATCCGGTCAAGATCATTTTCCATCTTGCTATTCTTCCGGAGAGAGAGGGCTTCTCGAAGATGTACTTGGTCGGGTCCATCTTAGATATCAACAAAATAGTATGGTTCAACATCTTTTGGAATGATTACGTGGAACCATCACCATATTTTGGAGAGCATCTTCTACACGATTTGTCATGTATGAAGGGAAAGTTGGTGATTGAATGCACATCTGAATTAACTGAGGAAACTACCTTGCCCCAGGTTATGACTAAGGGTTTTAATTTGTGTGAAAAGAAAAACTCCTACTTCTTAGGCTCAAAGGGGTTCACTAGGGATTATCTTCCTTATAACTCCACTGTTTGGGATTTGAAATAACGCATGTACATCGTCAGCAAGGTCTGTTCAAAATCACACTATGGATTATGGTATCGTTTTTGTCGTCCTCCCTCTAAAGGCTTAGAGCTTTTGATCGAGAGTTGAATATCACGAAAAGGAAGTATAAAGCAGTTTAAGCATAATGAAAACATATTAATTCAAGACAAACATGTGTGATGCATTAATGAAATAACAAAGTTTTGACATGATAATAATTGTTTGAATAAACAAATAAAAATACAACTTGAGCATTCAAATGAACAAAAATGCTTCCAATCCTAGCCATAATTTGGCATGGGAGCAGTGATCACATTGGGAGTCTCAGGAGGGTCAAACTCAATCTCCTTGGCGTCAATCATATTCTGAATCTTATATTTCAGCGCCCAACAATCGTTAGTATCGTTCCCCGGACTTCCAGAATGATAAGCACACCTTGCATTAGGATTGTAGTTAGGAGAGGAAGTCTTGGGGTTTGGATGAGGGCCTATCACCGTAATCAGATTCCTCTTCAAAATGTGTTGCAATGCTTGTGAAAATGGCATGTTGATTTGGGTAAACTATCTCTTAGGCTCGTCTTGCCTTCACTAATTACCCTGTTGTTATAGTCGTTGCACGCGTGCCGAATTAGAGACCAGCACTGCCCCCATATATTGGTGGTAGTCTTCCTTATTACGACCCTTCTGGCCGTGCACAACATTAGCTTCCCTCTTGCCAACAAATGACTTCTTCTCAGCATTAGAAGAAGCAACCATCGGGATCTTCCCGCTCCTGATGCCACTTTCGATCCTCTCTCCAGTCAGAACCATCTTTATGAACCCGGATGAGGAACTCCCAATCAGCAAATTGAAGAACAGGCATGTCAGAGTACCCATGAACATGTCCACCATTTCCCGATCTATTAGAGGAGGTTGAACCCTGCCAGCTAGATCCCTCCATTTTTGCGCATATTCCTTGAACCCTTCTCTTGAGCCCATGGACATATTCTGTAATTGCACTAGAGTTGGTGCCAGGTCAGTGTTGTATTGGTACTGCTTGTAGAAAGCAGTATCCAGGTCTTCCCAGGTATGGATGTTCGTTCCTTCTAACTGATAAAACCAATCCAGTAGAGTGTCAGCCAAACTTTCTTGGAAGAAATGGACATATAACCTCTGGTCGGAAGTGTGAGGCTAGGTCTTCCTGACTATGACCTCAAGTGAAGCTTGGGACAGGAAACACCGTCATACTTAGAAAATGTGGGAACCTTGAACTTTGGTGGGATGACCACCCCTGGGACCAAACCTAACTCTTTGAAATCTAAATCGGGCACCCTTTGGATCTCCATGGCATTGAGTCGATCCTCCAGCTGTTTGTATTTTTCATTAGCAGGAGGATACTGCTCCTCATCATAGTCAGGTTCCTCTTCTTCAGACGTTGGATTTTTGTCTCCTTCATCTGATTCCTCATCTTCTTCCTCTTGATCACCTCCTCCCTTTGATAGGGTTGCAAAATCTAGAGCTTGGTTAGCTGGCCTTCTTCTTCCCACATTCAAAACACGAACTGGTTTCTTTGCCCTCTTAGCCATCTTTTTGACGATCAGAGATTTCAGGTCTTTTTGCCCATGTTCCAGAGTCGGGAACATTTGTTGAAACTGGTCATTTTGAGCCTCAAGGTCTTTGATTGTTTGTTCTAGAGCCATTTCTTTTATTGAAATAAACAGCAAAGTGATGAGAAACCTGTACTGGAAGACCTATTATGCAATGATGTGTATGATATATGTATGCAATGTTTTCAAGGATCTCGCGGGGTAAACAAGAAAATGTCAAAAGTTGAAATTTGCAGCTTTGGTTGAACACTTTGTATCGTTGAGTGTCCTTCTACGAGAGTCAAGCTCACCATATCAAGTGGGTCATAGCCCTTGACTCAAGTGATCGTGTTTTGATCTTTTGACGACATTGGCTAGAGGAAAATAAATCCCCTTGCCCCTTGCTAGACGTCTGATTTATCATAACCTCCATCACAAACCCTTGATATCCTTGAAATGGTTAAGGAAATGTTGTGGCATAATGTTATGATGTGTATGTTATGCGTTAAGCAAAAGTGTAAGGTGATGTAAACAAGTAAACCATGCACAAAATCTGAGTTATTGGATAATGACTGTAAACAAATCCTACAAGGAAATCATGTTGTTAGATAATAAAATCCTACAAGTAATTCTAGTTGAAAGCAAACAAGTCACACAAACAGCCTTAGGTTTAGGCTTGCATGGGTTTTAAGGTAGTACCCTCTTGAAGTTGGATTGGTTCAACCTGTCCTATAATAGTAACGGGTTCTAAGGGATCTCAATATCACCGATCTTTCCCCCCAAATTTCGTTCCGATAGACAATTTACTTGCCACCAAACAAAACCCAAGAGTCAAACCTCAATGAGTGTAGCATCGAGTATCAACCGACTTTGGGTTTACACCAAAGACGACTATCTCACTACGTCCTAAAAAGCCAAGTTGGTCAATTAAGGTGCTAAGGTCAGTTGACGCTTTATGATACCATGTAATGGCCCCGTATTCTCCTTAATTACTCAAGGGCTTCCGGTACACACCAAAGTATCGCATCAACATAGCTACTATTTCAACCGTGTCGGTATACCCCGCACAGCCCCCTCATAGTTTATTGCTACTTACCTAAAAGGAATTCCCCGATCCGGGTTTAGGATCCAAACAACCCAAACAGATACCCTTAAAAGTAAATCAAACAAGCCAAAGAAGAAATTAAAATGACCTAGATCCTAAGGTAAACCCCACTTTATAAATCATGTCCCCAGTAGTGTCGCCAGTTCTGTGATACGGTGGAAGAACCGACTATTAATATTGGTTTTGCGTTTGTGTTTGCAAATGTCGCGGTAAGCAAGAGTCGCCACCGTCTTTTATTTTATCCAACAAAGGAAAAGGGAAAAAGAACATAAAAAACCTTTTTCGAGATGTTTCTGAGTACGGAGGGAAGATTATAGAAAGGGAAGGTGTTAGCACCCTTTCTATCCATGGTTTTCCATGGGCTCTTAGGTACTCGCTCATTTTTAAATTGCTTTTGTGTGTGTTTTGAAAAAGCTTTGAAAATGCCTTAGTGTGGTGTTTCACTTTATGGTAACCCTTGCGTCAGTCCTCAAGAGTGTGATAAAGCGTTTTTGAAAACTTTTGTTTGAAACGTATGTTTGAAAGTGTATGGTGTAAAAGATTATTTTGAGCAAGTACCTAACAACTATCTACCTACTCGAAAAAAGGCGTTCTTTTCCTCTTATGCTTTAGACCGTGTTATCCTACTATTAATGAGTAGGTAACCCTAGTCGTTGGATGTTGAGGGACTATCGAAAGGGAAGTAATGGTCATTGAAGGCAACATGTAAGGATACCTTAGAATTTCGAAGGGACTATCATCATAAGATCATTTCTCGTAGGCAACTCGAGGGACAGTAATGGACTATGATCTTTATGAGGACTTTTAAATTGAGGTTCTTTGCTAAGATATCCCTACGTTCGAGTGGCATGACCATTGTTTCCGAGGCAACCAAGTGAGGAATACCCTAGGGGTGTAAGTGTGCAGCAGTGTTTTTTTCCAAATATTTATCTTGAAGTTAAGTGATCTACCGATTGATTGATTAAGCATACAAGCCTAGGTTGCTAACAATTATATATAAGCATAAGATATAAAAGCGAGAAAGTAAAAAGAGTCATACGCTATTACAAGGCTTTTGGACAGATACATAAAAAATTGATTGAAAGTAAATTTGCGGAATTAAACCCTAATTAATCTATTACAAACCGGGCGTAGTTACATCAATAGTGAAAAAATAATCATACGGCAAAAATAATTGCGCGCGAGAATCAAAAACTGGAAAAAAAAGTTTAAAACCCTAAAAGAAATCCTAATTTGATCATTAAAATATTTTTGGATTTTTTGTGAAAAGAGATTTGAATTTAACCTAATTTCTAATTGATTTTAATTAATGAACAATAAATTAAAGTTGAAGAAATTAATTTATTTACAAAAATTAATTTATATAAAAAAACTAATCTATTTTTTTGTGATTTTGATTTTATGATTTTATAAATAAAAAATTGATTAACAAAAATAATTAAACAATAATAAAAATAAAAATAAAACTAGAAAAGATGAGAAATTAAGCTTGAGGGGGTGTAGGCCCAAATTGGAGGTGATGTTGCTGAATTCTGTTCCAGGATATTACTTCAAAATTTTGATGATGACCAAAAATCTTGAAGTTTGACTGTATATAGGCCACAGTTGACTTTTGACTTTGTATAGTTGATTTCCAGGCATTTGAGCAGTTGACTGAGCAAACTGGTTGTTTCAGGCATGAAATTTGGCATGGATGATCTTAAGAACATATTAGGAAAATGGAGAACATTTGGGATCCTTGGGACTCACAGATATTGCTTAAAATTGAAACCCTAGTTGAGGTTTATTGCCTTAGGAGGAGAACTTGTATGGTCAATTACTGGTCATCCTTGAGCAAATTGAGAACCTTAATAAGCATGTCTTGAGTGAAATGAGAGGGTAAATTTTGGGGTACAACAACTACCCCTGGTCAATCTTCTTAAACCTGAGGATGTAGATTGGCTGGTCTGTCTTTCGTGATCTGAAGGTGGAAGACGATTGAACACTAGAGTGCCAAAAAATTTGCACTCGTCTGAAATGATGCTTAAATGTGTAGATAATATTGAGAATGGGCTTATAGATGCCATTTGGAGAAGATAACGAAAGATCATCGGAGATGGGCTTAAAGATGCCATCTGGAGAGTCATCGGAGATGGGCTTAAAGATGCCATCTAGAACAATGTTGATTTCATGAGATATTCTTTTGTGGGAATCCCTATTCCTGTTGTTGAGGAGGACTCCGTTGAGGAATGTTGGTCTTTGTTCGGGAAATGGAGTTTAGGAGCTTCAGTTGTCCATTACTCTACTGGGGAGTTATCTCTTGATTGAAGAGACGGAAGTGAACTGCTATCTAGTCAGGATCCAGGCTTCACAGTGACTTGCTGAGGATAATAAGGTTGACTGCTATCTGGTCATATTTCAGGCTTCACAATGCTTTACAAGGGAAATGTGAAATTAACTTCTATCTGGTCGGACTCATGGGTTTGCAGTTTCTTTAACTGGAGTAGAAATCAGGAAAATCTTGGTGTCAATTTAATTGAACCAGAGAAAGGTCTTGAGTTGTCTTCAACTGGAATAGAAATCAAACAAATCTTAGTCTCGATTTAGTTGAGCCAGAGGAAGGTCTTGAATTAACTTTGACTGGAATGGAAATCAGAAATATCTTAGTATCGATTTAACTGAACAAGACAAAAGTCTTGGAATATCTTCAATTGGAACAGAAATCAGAGAGATCTTAGTGTCGATCTAACTGAACTAGAGAAGGTATTGAATTAACTTTGTCTGAATGGAAATCATAAGAATCTTAGTATCAACTGAACCAGACAAAAGTCTTGGAATATCTTCAACCGGAATATAAATCAGAGAGATCTTAGTATCGATCTAACTAAACCAGAGAAGGTCTTGGATTAACTTTGACTGGAATGGAAATCAGAAGAATCTTAGTATCGATTCAACTGAACCAGAAAAAAGTCTTGGAATATCTTCAACCGGAATAGAAATCAGAAAGATCTTAGTATCGATCTCACTGAACCAAAGAAGGTATTTTAAGGACATCTTTTGAGAACAATGCTGAAATAGCCCTTTGTCAGATGTAGCTTTTGAGAAGACTATCAGGTACGTAAGTAGTCAACAGTGTTTTTTGATTTGATCTTTCCTAAAAATGGTAAAGAGTTAGTCGTATGCAATGTCATGATGAATGAAATGCATTGTGATGATGTTCTCAAAATAAATAAGAGTATGTTGTATGCGATGTGTATGCGCATGCCATGATGTATGAATAATGGATGCTATTGCGATATTTCTTAGTCTGGGAAAGTAAATCCCAGACTACTACTGAAGAGTATTGGGAAACTGAATCCTTCATTTCCACTAGGGATGATGAATAGAGATGATTTTCTGGAGGTTTCCCCTTCCTTTTTGAGAATAATCTGTCGGGGATTGACTTTGTGGAGAGAGATAATGCTTTGTTGGAAGGTTTTTTCGATATAGAGAAATAAACTCTGTTGGGGAATAAACTCCACAGTTAGACAAATAGACTCTACCTGGGAGGAGGTTTTATAAAACGTTTGAAATTATAAAACTCGGCTAGGGAATACAGATTTCAGCTCTCTGAGGGAACTTTGTTGGAGAAGGTAATTCCTGCTTGGGGAAGGAGAGGTCAAAACTTTGGTTGTTTCTACTCTGTGGGGAACATAGACGTCACGGGGTCGTATGTAATGGTGACTTCGTCTCAAACTGTCCCAGCCCCTGTACCATGCTGGAAAGAGTAACTATCAGGGCTACAAATGGCTTTTTTAGACTTTGTCCCGTTTCTTAAAGTCATTAGCAACTATCTTTCTGTTTCTTATGCAATTATTTGTGAACAGTAATCATATTTAAATGCATATGTCAAAAATAATCATTGGACATTTTTTCAAAACAAAACAGGAAAAGAAGAAAAAATAGTTTTGTACTTTCAAAGAAATGATTTGTATTGATTTCTGAAGTTCGCCTATAACAGGCATTTTATACAAAGAGACTGGTGTTCTAGTAGGAGAACGTCGTTGTAAAAATAGTGTATAAAGAGAAAACAGCTATGTGTAATAATCCCATTGATTCTGCTATTGCCCCTATATCCTTGAGCGTCTCATCACTTTGCTACTTGTCTGAAGCTGACTGGATTGATCGGTACCGTTTGAGCTTGATAGTTGATATTGAGGTCTGGTCGGAAGGTGATCCAATAGGACATAGTTATACGCTTAAAATCCCTAACTTTTGCCTGGACCGCCCTTTCGGGTTTTCAGTCCACCGGAATACCCTTTTTTGCCCAAGCCGTCTTTTCAGATTTTCGACTTGTCGGGTGTACAGTCTTTCCATGTGTATATCCCTAATTTTTACCCGAACCCTTTTGGTTCGTCGGGATGTCCTTATTTTTTCCTAGGCCAATCAACCTAGCGGGTCTTTATTTACGCATAGTATCTTTTCACTATGTCTGCATTCACAGGGTGAGGAAGGTCGTCACCATCCATAGTGGTTAAAATTATGGCTCCACCAGAAAATATGCTTTTGATTACAAATGGCCCTTCGTACGTGGGATTCCATTTCCCCTGGGATCACCTTGTGACAGTATGATGCGTTTGATTACTAGATCACCCACTTGATATACTTGACGTCTGACCCTTTTGTTGAAAGCCTTGATTATCTGTTTTTGATACATTTGACCATGACAGACAGCAGTAAGCCTTTTCTTATCAATCAGATTCAGCTGATCAAGTCGAGTCTGGATCCAATCATCTACGTTCAAACTCGCATCCTTCATGATCCTCAAAGAAGGGATCTGGACTTCAATAGGTAGGATAGCCTCCATACCATATACCAGATAATAAGGTGTTTCCCCTATTGACGTACGCGCTGAGGTGCAGTAACCATGAAGAGCAAATGGTAACATCTCATGCCAGTCTTTGTATGTCACTGTCATCTTCTGTATGATTTTCTTAATATTCTTGTTAGCAGCCTCTACAGCGCCATTCATCTTCGGCCGGTAAGGGAAGGAATTATGATATTGGATATTAAATTGTTTATAGAGTTCGGTGATCATTGTATTGTTGAGGTTTGTACCATTATCTGCGATGATTCTCTCTTGCACACCATACCGGAAAATCAGGTTATTCTTGATAAACCGCGCCATAACATTCTTGGTAATAGTAGCAAAAGAGGCAGTCTCAACCCACTTCGTGAAGTAATCAATGGCCACTGGGATAAAGCGATGCCCATTGGAAACGGTAGGTCTAATCTCTCTGATCATGTCAATGCCCCACATTGCAAAGGGCCAGGGAGTCGTCAAGACATTCAAAGGTACCGGAGGTACAGGCACTTTATCAGCATAGATCTGGCATTTGTGACAAGTTCGAGAATGCTGATAACAGTCTGCTTCTATAGTGGACAAGTAATATCTTGCCCGTAGGATCTTTTTATCCATGTTGTGTCCACTAGAGTGGGTGCCAAAGGAACCTTCTTATAAATCTGCCATAATCGTCTCCGCTTCGTTCTTATCTACGCACCAAAGTAAAGTAGAGTCATGGTTGTGCTTTTAGAGGATTCCATTACTGAGGAAGAACTTTATGGAGAACCTTCTCAAAAACTTCTTGCCATTGACAGACGCACCCTCAAGATATTCTTGAGCCTCGAGATACCTTTTCACTTCATGAAACCAAGGTTTGTCTTCTATTTCTTCAGTTTCAATCTCATAGCAGTATGCTAGTTCATCCAACCTCTCAATAGTGATCCGAGGAGCCTCGTTGTCCCACTTGACCTTGAACATAGATGACATAGTAGCTAGTGCATCCGCTAACTGGTTCTCTTCTCGTGGAAAATGTTTAAAGGTGACTTCCTCAAAGTGTGGAAGCAATGTTAGCACATGTTCTTTGTAAGGGATGAGATTCGGATGCTTCGTGTCCCACTCGCCTTTGATTTGGCTTATTACTAAGGCTGAATCCCCGAAAACGCTCAAGAACTTGATCCTTAGGTCAATAGCAGCTTTGAGACCCATGATGCATGCTTCATACTCCGCCATATTGTTGGTACAGTTGAAACATAATATGGCAGTGAAAGGATTATGACAGCCCTCCGAAGATATAATTACAGCCCCGATGCCATTACCGAGTGCGTTGGAGGCTCCATCAAAAACCATAGTACATCAGGATCCTTCCTCAGGTCCTTCATCTGGTCCAGGTTCTTCATAGTCAGTCACTAACATAATATTCTCACCCGGGAATTCAAAATTCATGGACTGGTAGTCCACCACAGCCTGATGATCCAAATGATCAGCTAGTACACTTCCCTTTATTACTTTCTAGGTCATGTATTGGATATCGTATTCGGTCAAGATCATTTGCCATCTTTCTATTCTTCCTGAGAGTGCGGGCTTCTCGAAGATGTACTTGATCGGGTCCATCTTAGATATAAACAAAGTAGTGTGGGTCAACATCTTATAGAAGGATTACGTGGAACCATCACCTTCTTTTGGAGAGCATCTTCTACACTATTTATCGTGTATGAAGGGAAAGTTGGCAATTGAATGCACATCTGAATTAACTGAGGAAACTACCCTGCCCCAGGTTATGATTAAGGGTTTTAATTTGTGTCAAAAGAAAAGCTCCTACATCTTAGGCTCAAAGGGGTTGACTAGGAATTATCTTCCTTATAACTACACTGTTGGGGATTTGAAACAACACTTGTACATTGTCAGCAAGGTCTGTTCAAAAGCACACTGTATGGATTATGGTATCATTTTCGTCATCCTCCCTCTAAAGGCTTAGAGCTTTTGATCGAGAGTTGAATATCACGAAAAGGAAGTATAAAGCAGTTTAAGCATAATGAAAACAAATTAATTCAAGACAAAAATGTGTAATGCTTTAATGAAATAACAAAGTTTTGACATGACAATAATTATTTGAATAAACAAAGAAAAATATAACTTGAGCATTCAAATGAACAAAAATGATTCCAATCCTAGCCATGATTAGGCATGGGAGCATTGATTACATTGGGAGTCTCAAGAGGGTCGAACTCAATCTCCTTGGCGTCAATCATATTCTGAATCTTGTATTTCAGCGCCCAACAATCGTTAGTATCGTGCCTCAGACTGCTAGAATGTTAAGCACGCCTTGCATCAGGATTGTAGTTAGAAGATGAAGTCTTGGGGTTTGGATGAGGGCCTATCACTGTAATCAGATTCATCTTCAACATGTGTTGCAATGCTTGTGACAATGGCATGTTGATTTGGGTAATCTGTCTCTTAGGCTCGTCTTGCCTTCGTTGATTACCTTGTTGTTGTGGTCGTTGCATGCGTGCCGAATTAGAGACCAGTACTGCCCCCACAGATTGGTGGTAGTCTGCCTTATTACGACCCTTCTGGTCGTTCACAGCATTATCTTCCCTCTTACCACCAAATACCTTCTTCTCAGCATTAGAAGATGCAGCCATCGGGATCTTCCCGCACCTGATGCCATTTTCGATTCTCTATCCACTCAGAACCATCTCTACGAACCCGAATGAGGAACTCCTAATCATCAAATTGAAGAACGGGCCTATCAGAGTACCCATGAACATGTCCTCCATTTCTTGATCAGTCACATGAGGTTGAACCCTGTCAGCTAGATCCCTCCATTTTTCCGCATATTCCTTGAACCCTTCTCTCGAGCCCCTGGACATATTCTGCAGTTGCACTCGAGTTGGTGCCAGGTCAGCATTGTATTGGTACTTCTTGTAGAAAGCAGTAGCCAGGTCTTCCCAGGTATGGATTTCCGTTCCTTCTAGCTAATAAAACCAATCCAGTTGAGTGCCAGCCAAACTTTCTTGGAAGAAATGGACACGTAACCTCCAATCGGTAGTGTGAGGCTGGGTCTTTCTGACATATGACCTCAAGTGAAGCTTGGGACAGGAAACAACGTCATACTTAGAAAATGTTGTAACCTTGAACTTTGGTGGGATGACCACCCCTGGGACCAAACTTAACTCTTTGAAATCCAAACCGGGCACCCTTTGGATCTCCATGGCATTGATTTGATCCTCCAGTTGTTTGTATTTTTCATCAGCATGAGGATACTGCTCCTCATCATAGTCAGGTTCATCTTCTTCAGACGTTGGATTTTTGTATCCTTCATCTGATTCCTCATCTTCTTCCTCTTGATCACCTCCTCCCTTTGATAGGGTTTCAAAATCTAGAGCTCGGTTAGCTGGCCTTCTTCTTCCCACATTTGAAACACGAACTGGTTTCTTTTCCCTCTTAGCCGTCTTTTTGACGATCAGAGCTTTCAGGTCTTCTTGCCCCTGGGCCAGAGTCAGGAACATTTATTGAAACTGGGCATTTTGAGCCTGAAGGTCTTTGATTCTTTGTTCAAGAGCCATTTCTTTTGCTGAAATAAACAGCGAAGAGATGAGAAACCTGTATTGGAAGACCTATTATGCAATGATGTGTATGATATATGTATGTAATGTTTTCAAGGATCTCGTGGGGTAAACAAGAAAATGTCAGAAGTTGAAATTTGCAGCTTTGGTTGAAGAACTTTGTATCGTTGAGTGTCCTTCTGTGAGAGTCAAGCTCACCATATCAAGTGGGTCATAGCCCCTGACTCAAGTTATCGTGTTTTGATCTTTTGACGACATTGGCTAGAGGAAAAGAAATCCCCCTGCCCCTTGCTAGACGTCTGATTTATCATAACCTGCATCACAAACCCTTGAGATCCTTGAAATGGTTAAGGAAATGTTGTGGCATGATGTTATGATGTGTATGCTATGAGTTAAGCAAAAGTGTAAGGTGATGTAAACAAGTAAACCCTGCACAAAATCTGAGTTATTGGATAATGACTGTAAAAAAATCCTGCAAGGAAATCATGTTGTTAGATAATAAAATCCTGCAAGTAATTCAAGTTGAAAGCAAACAAGTCACACAAACAGCCTTAGGTTTAGGCTTCCATGGGTTATAAGGTAGTACCCTCTTGAAGTTGGATTGGTTCAACATGTCCTATAATAGTAACGGGTTCTAAGGGATCTCAATATCGCCGATCTCTCCCCCCAAATTTCGTTCCGATAGAGAATTGACTTGCCACCAAACAAAACTCAAGAGTCAAACCTCAATGAGTGTAGCATCGAGTATCAATCGACTTTGGGTTTACACCAAAGACGGCTATCTCACTACGTCCTAAAAAGCCAAGTTGGTCAATTAAGATGTTAGGGTTAGTTGACGCTTTATGATACCACGTAGTGGCCCCGTATTCTCCTTGATTACTCAAGGGCTTCCGGTACACACCAAAGTATCGTATCAACGTAGCTACTGTTTCAACTGTGTCGGTATACCCCGCACAGCTCCCTCACAGTTTATTGCTACTTACCTAAAAGGAATTCCCCGATCCGAGTTTAGGATCCAAACAACCCAAACAGATACCCTTAAAAGTAAATCAAACAAGACAAGCCAAAGAAGCAATTAAAATGACCTAGATCCTAAGGTAAACCCCCACTTTATAAATCATATCCCCAGCAGCGTCGCCAGTTTTGGGATACTGTGGCAGAACCGACTATTAATACTGGTTTTTTGTTTGTGTTCGCAAATGTCGTGGTAAGCAAGAGTCGCCACCATCTTTTATTTTATCCAACAAAGGAAAAGGGAAAAAGAACCAAAAAAAAACCTTTTTTGAGATGTTTCTGAGTACAGGCGGAAGATTATAGAAAGGGAAGGTGTTAGCACCCTTTCTATCCATGGTTTTCCATGGGCTCTTAGGTACTTGCTCATTTTTAAATTGCTTTTATGTGTGTTTTGAAAAAGATTTAAAAATGCCTTAGTGCGGCGTTTCACTTTATGGTAACCCATGCGTCAGTCCTCAAGAGTGTGATAAAGCATTTTTGAAAACTTTTGTTTGAAAAGTATGTTTGAAAGTGTATGGTGTAAAAGATTATTTTGAGCAAGTACCTAACAGCTATCTACCTACTCGAAAAAAGGAGTTCTTTTCCTCTTATCCTTTAGACCGTGTTATCCTACTATTAATGAGTAGGTAACCCTAGTCGTTGGATGTTGAGGGACTATCAAAAGGGACGTAATGGTCATTGAAGGCAACATGTAAGGATACCCTAGCATTTCGAAGGGACTATCATCATAAGATCATTTCTCGTAGGCAACTCGAGGGACAGTAAGGGACTATGATCTTTATGACGACTTTTGAATTGAGGGTCTTTGCTAATATATCCCTACGTTCGAGGGACATGACCATTGTTTCCGAGGCAACCAAGTGAGGAATACCCTAGGGGTGCAAGCAGTGTTTGTTTTCAGATATTTATCTTGAAGTTAAGTGATCTATCGATTGATTAATTAAGCATACAAGCCTAGGTTGCTAACAATTATATACAAGCATAAGATATAAAAGCGAGAAAGTAAAAAAGAGTCCTACGCTATTACAAGGCTTTTGGACAGATACATAAAAATTGACTAAAAGTAAATTTGCAGAAATTAAACCCAAATTAATCTATTACAAACCGGGCACAGTTACATCAATAGTGAAAAAATAATCGTACGGCAAAAATAATTACGCACGAGAATCAAAAATTGGAAAAAAGTTTAAAACCCTAAAAAAAACCTAATTTGATCATTAAAATTTTTTTGTATTTTTTGTGAAAAAAGATTTGAATTTAACTTAATTTCTAATTGATTTTAATTAATGAAAAATAAATTAAAGTTGAAGAAATTAATTTATTTACAAAAATTAATTTATATAAAAAAACTAACCTATTTTTTTGTGATTTTGATTTTATGATTTTATATAAAAAAAATGATTAACAAAAATAATTAAACAAAATAATAAAAATAAAACTAGAAAAGATGAGAAAATAAGCCTGAGGGGGTGTAGGCCCAAATTGGAGGTGATGTTGCTGACTTCTGTTCCAGGCCCAGTCAGGTTGGCCCATCACCAACATTGGATTCAGTGAGAAGCTTACCAAGAGAGTCCATCATGCGTCTGCATGCTTGAGGCGTTGGATCTGGATAGTGAATGATCCAATGATGATGATACGGAGGCGTATGATGCACGTACATGTGAAGAAACCACTGAATTTGCAAATAGTTATTAAGAAAAATAACATGTAGGAGGCAGGGATCGAACCCCTGACCTCCTACACGTGCGCCTTACAATGCCTTGCCTCTTACCACTGAACCATTTACTTCATTTGTTAATACACACACATAACATATATTATATAATATGCAAATTTAATTTTATAAAAAACGCGCAAAACTTCAAATGGGTCATTCAGAATCTTCCACGCCTTCATATTCTTCGCTGAGACTGTTGTCTTAGGTAAAGACTTTTACCTACGGACGTTTTCCATAGCTATAACCTGTGCATCTCAAAAATGATGATCAGGCAACATAAATTAAATCCAAGATCATGGATCAATTGGGTTTGATCCTCTGAGCATGATGGTGTCCTTCATTAGACCCAATTGTACCTTTATCTAAAAGCCCTAAAACGAAGCTCTAAACCCTAACAATGGCATTCCATCAAACAGGCATCAAAACACATAATTGATTATGTAAACACGTTCTAAATGATTGTACAAGCATGAATATATATACTTAGAAGTAGTTTAACATGCGTAAATTCCAAAAACAAATTTCAAGAAGATGAACAAACTGTGGTACTGGTACATGCGATTTTTGAAGGTGTTGATGCGTGGTAAGGGTCCAGAGAGCTCCCAAAGACTTCCAGGAATGAATTGTTGGCCTTGAAACACCTTGAATCTCCTTGTAGAAAGAAATCTGATTCTCACTTGTTGTCCAAAATTTGAGTTTTTGTTCTTCTAATTCTCACAACCAATCCTTCTTTTCATGCTTTGGAAATGTTATCTATATATAATAGAAGCAATTTGGTTAACAAAATTGTATTCGATCTTTGCAAATTTATGATAAAGAATGAGAAAGTTATGCTTGGTCAAAGTTTGGTTGACTTTTTCCATAGAAACCCTAAATTGCCATTTTTGACTTTTGATGAGTTAGGAGCATTTCGTGAGGAATCATGATCAACCCTTTATCAAATGATGGATGTTACTTCAAAATGTTGATGTTGACCAAAAATCTTGAAGTTTGGCTGTATTTGGGCCACAGTTGACTTTTGACCTAGTACAGTTGATTTTCAGGCATTTGAGCAGTTGACTGAGCAAATTTGTTGTGCAAGGCATGAAACTTGGTATGGATGATCTTGAAGACATATTAGGGAAATGGAAACCATTTAGGACCCTTGGAACTAAAACATCTTGACGAGGAGTGAAACCCTAGTTTGAGGCTCATTGTCTTAGGAGGAGGATTTGTCTGGTCAATCCTTAGTCAACTTGAGCAATTGAGGACCTCTAGGGGCATACCTTGAGTGAAATGGGAGGGAAAATTTTGGGGTACAAAACTCTTCTTTGATCTTTTTTGACATTCCAGGGCACATATGGAGGACCTTCTGCTTTACCAGAGGGAAATCTTCCTTAGTCGGCAGGCGATGAACCATAATATCGGTGTCTAGTCCGGGCATGTCTTCATATGACCAAGCAAAGATCTTGACATAATCATGCAACATCTATATCAACCGCTGTTTGACACTAAGCTCCAAATTTGCATATATCTTGACTTCTTTCCTGTCCTCTTCTCTGCCCAATTTTATTGTCTAAACTGGCTCTTCATGAGGCTGTATAGCCCTTTCTTCCTGCTGTAACAGCCTAGCAAGTTCTCCGGGTATTTCACAATCTTCCTCACCTTCGTCCTCGACTTGGTTGATCAGATTTTCAAAGTCATAACCGACAATAGCATAACTGTTATCAATGGGATCCATAGTGGATATGGATCTGCAATTTGATATGTGAGTATGTATAAGAGCATAGATGTATAGACAAAGTAAAAAAGAAGAAAAGAAAAAACAGAGAGCATAAAATTTGTATGCAAGAAAGTCCAATGCTTTATTAAAGACATATGATATTGAAACATGATAACCCTCACAAATAAACCAATGTGCCCCGGGTAAGACACATGGCCATGGAGTTTATATTGTTTATTACATATCCAAAAAAAAGAAAGACAATTACTTTTGAATAAAAGTAATTGGTACAAAGTCTTTTGTCGTCCAGTTACTGGGTCCGCCATTGGTAGTAGGGAAGATCCAACTATCCATGTCACAGTCACCATCACTATCTTCTAAGGCGTTAACCCCATGATTGCTAATGCGTAGGGGAGGCCTTCCAGCACGAGCACGACGAACAGCCCTTTGAGCCCCTGAAGAGAAACCAAAACCAAACTTATCAAATTTGTATGGAATGTCAGGGAGTTGGCCCCAGATGGTGCACCCACCTTCTTCAATAACTGCTTTGGCGTCCTTGAGAGAATCCATTTTCAAAGGAGGTCTAGTGATCTTTGGCAGATTGGTGACAGCTTCAGTTGCAGCCATAGTCTGAGGCACCTCTTCAAAGTTCTGACACGGAGGCTCGATGAACTCGCCATCCATTTCCACATACCTGAAGGAATTCAAATGGCTAACTATGTACTCTTCTTCACCATGTACCGTAACAATCTTTCCTTTTATCGGGTATTTCATCATCTGATGCAGAATGGACGTGACAGCTCCCGCCCCATGGATCCAAGGGCAACCCAACAAACAAGAATAAGACGGTCTGATATCCATCACGTAGAAGGTGGAGTCAAAGGTATGAGAACCAACTTTGATGGGGATGTCCACCTCCCCGTGCACCATTCTTTTCGAACCATTGAAAGCCCTCACTACAATATTGTTGGGTTTCAGGGTCAAACCTTCATAGTCTAATTTTTTTAGATCCTTCTTGGGAATCACGTTCAATGATGAACCAGTATCTACTAGAACATGGGCCAAAATAGTGCCCCTGCATTCGACGGAAACATGTAGCGCATCATTGTGCTTTCTTCCTATGGGTGTCAGATCAGCATCGGAAAAACCCAGACCGTTATCAGTCACCAAACTAGCCACATAATCTTAAAATTGGTCAGCGGAGGTTTCTTGTGGCACATGGGCAGTTTTAAGGAATTTCACCAAATCCTTTCCATGAGCTTCGAGCACAACAGTAAGCCTAACATAGAAATCTTAGAAGGGATCTGCCCCAGCTGTTCGACCACATTGTAGTCACTCTTCTTTATTATCTTCAAGATTTCTTCCATTTCCTTATTGGAAGCCTCTGGGATAGATTCTGAATGCGCCTTCGTCTGGACAGGCTCAACCAATATATTTTTGCCCCGAGTCTCGGCCGACTCGGTGATAGGGGTGGCAATTGGGGTAGTCACAGGAATTGCAGTAGTAGTATCAGCAGGGACAACAATAGGAATGATCACTAGACTAGTAACAGATTTTAGAGGAGAAATCTCAGGGGAGACCATTCTTCCACTTCTTGTTATTTTACTGGTTCCAACAATGTTGCCAATGTCGGGATCAGTATTTCTGGAAACTTGGTCTTCAACAGCCAGCAGGTCTTGCTTGACGTTGTGGTGGTAAACGTCGGCCCCATAGTTCCAGGGAACAGCCTTGTTCGAGGAATATGGGATTAGCCCTGGCATGGTGATGATCTGAGGAGCCAACTTTAGAGCAGATGTAATCCTGACGGGTCTTTTGGTGGAGACCCTGGGAGGATTGGCGGAAATGGTTATGATTGAAATATCTTTGCAAGGAACAGTCGGGGCGGGAGTCTTTTCAAACAAAATCTCTATATCATCCATCAGGCGCTGAACACTTGCCTTCAACAAATAACAACCAGTCGGTAGAGATAAACATAAGTGGAAATCTTCGCTACAGCCCAGAAATAAACCGGCTTGCAACAAGTTCCACTTAACGGTCATGAGAGGAGTAACAAGTTCCTCAACAGAAGTAACGAACATATCATCTTCAATAGCATTAACACCACGGTCATGCTTAGGCATAGGAGCAGTGATAACATTGGGAATCTCAGGAGCTTCAAACTCAATCTCCTTTTCTTCAATAAGGTCTTGCACTTTGTTCTTCAAAGCCCAGAAGTCGTTGTTATCATGGCCTGGACTTTCTGAATGGTAAGCACAGCGAGCATTTGGGTTGTAGCGAGGGGACGCGGTGTTGGGGTTCTTAGGAGCTTCCCTCAAAGTAACCAGATCAGATTTCAGCACATGAGGCAAAACTTGAGCCAAAGTCATATTTATCAGGGTGAATTGTCTTACAGGCCTTTCTGTTCTAGGCTGATTGTTCCTTTGTTGAGTAGGTGCAGGTTTAGAGATCATAACAGCCCCTACCACTAGACAATGTTCAATTCTGTCCTGATTCCTTTGGCTATAAATGGCATTGATTTCCTTCTTCTTAGAAAATGGCTTCCTTACTGTACTGGAGGACGCATCCTTTTGAATCTTACCACTCTTAATTCCAGCTTCTACTTTTTCTCCTATCAAGATCAATTCAGTAAAGCCGGCTGAGGAGCTTCCAATCAGATGATTGAAAATGGACCAGATAGGGTACCCAAAAACATATCCACTAACTCCATATCAGACGGGGGGTGGACTCTTCCTACTAAGTCCCTCCACTTATGAGCATAGTCTTTAAAGCCCTCGTTCAAACCCATAGACATACTTTGGAATTATGTACGGGTGGGAGAAAGGTATGCATTATACTGATACTGCTTTTAGAAAGAAGAAGCCAGGTCTTCCCAATTACGAATGTTGGTGCCTTCCAGCTGGTAGAACCACTCTAGTTGAGTCCCGGATAGTCTATCTTGAAAGAAGTGGATCCATAAGTCCTTGTCAGCAGTGTGAGGATGAATCTTCCTTACATAAGATCGGAGGTGCATCTTGGGACATGAAACCCCATCATATTTGGAGAACACCGGAATCTTGAACTTTTGTGGGATGACAACCCCAGAAACCAAACCCAGCTCTTCAAAATCCAGCCCAGGCACTTTCTGGATTTCCATGCACTTAGACGTTGTTCCAACTGTTTGTATTTTTCGTCGACCGGCGGGTACTGCTCTTCATTATAGTCAGTCTCATTATCATATTTCCTTGGACTGGGGTCTTCCTTTCTTGTCTCCATTTCTTGATTGTCTCCTTCTTTTGACGAAGATGTTAGCTCAACCACTTGCCTTAGCGGTCCTTTGAACCTCCTTCCCAAATTCACCACCCCAGCTGTCTTCCTTGGCTCTTAGTCTTCTCTTTAACGATCAGGGATTTCAGTTCCTCTTGCCCCTTGGCCAGAGCCATGATCATCTATTGAAACTGAGCATTCTTAGTCTGTAGATCCTTCATTGTTTATTCTAGAGCCATTGTTGAAATAAATAGCGAAGAAGATGAGAAACCTGTTATGAAACATGTTTATGCAATGATATGTATGATATATGTATGCAATGTTTTCAAGGATTTCTAAGACTTAAATTTTCTTAAACAGAAAGGGAAAAAATGTTAATTGCATTAAGAAGTTTTATCGGTCACCATAATGCCTCTTGGGATTACAAAGGAGGTAACAAAGCAAAAATAACTCTCTAAACAAAGAGACTCAAGCTTCCCACCGACGCATCCTCTTTGGTGCAATGTAAGCATTTATACTCTTCTCTTCGTGAAGTAACCCGGTGAGTTCTAAAACCTTCTTCTCGCTGGCATAGAACTGGGTTTTAAAGGTATCCCGTTCTTCTTTGAGTTGGATCCAGGATTTCTGTAGCTCCTCAAAGTCAGTTGGTATGTCAGGATGAAGCACAATGTAAGGAGTGTCTCCCTCAGAAATTGGCTCCATAAGCACAGGTAAGATGGCGGGTTAAGGCATCATAAGACATTGAGCACGAGCTCGCACCCATTTGAGGTAAGGCTCAAGAGGGATGGAATTCTTTTGCCCCAATGTCTTGCTATCAACTCTATTTATCATGCCCCAAGCTCAAATGAACCTCTTACAATAACCCTGAACATCATTCTCATAGTCAAATGTGATTCCTTGGACGAGTGTGTCGTGAGGACCATCCCTTCTAGCATAACCAAACTATCGCAATGCTAAACAAGGATTATAAGTAATTCCTCTCCCAATGCCTAAGAGAGGGACCTTAGGGAATTCCCCACAATGATCAATGATGTTAACATTCTCCAAGGATCGAGAACACCAATGAATATCCGAATGTGTCAGGGATATCAACCTATGAGACCATCTCATACCCTGCTCATTTCTTAAAATAGATCGAGATAGGTGCGAAATAAACCACCTAGCCAATAAAGGAGTGCAACACAGAAGGGTCCCTCTTCTCTTTAGAGTGCGAGTATGCAGAGAGTGCAGAATATCCCCAAGTAAAGTAGGCACCAGATTATGTGACAAAAAAACCTTAACCATATTCATATCTATAAGTTGGTCCGTGTTAGGGAATAGTACCATCTCATAGATGAGAAGGGCCAGCATTTCTTCAAAATCTTGTAAATCCAGCCTATACCAAAAATGGTGAGCTTTCTCAAATAAAAACTTAGCTAGAAATCCTTGGACACCTCTTCTGGTTTCCCAATTTTCCACTACATCAGACCATTGTAAAGATAGAGCTTGATCAATCTCTTCGGGTTTTGGGTCTCTTTCAATACCGTTGAATGGTAACAGATTAAGGATAGGTACCCCCAATAACTGAGAAAACTCCTTCATAGTAAGCACTAACTGGTAATCAGGAAAAGTGAAGCAGTGGTGTAAAGGGTCAAAGAACTGAAAAAGCACCTTTAACATTTCTTCATCAGGGTTTGAAGTGACTAAGTTGAGGATTCGACCATGTTTTTCAGTGAAGGGAGAGCTTTCAGGAATCCTTGATGTTAATTCCTTGAGTTGAGGAGGTACTCTCACAAGGTTGACTAGGATAGTGTTCCTGGGAGCAGATGTCATGTCCTATAAAATAAGACAAAGATAAGCCCTAAAAAATCCTTGAAATGGTTAGTATGATATGCCGTGTTATGATGTCATGATTATGCTAAGAAATCACATATACATAAAGCACAAGCAAATCACACAAAGATCTTAGGTTTAAGGCTTGCATGGGTTTTAAGGTAATACCCTCTTGAAGTTTTGATTGGTTCAACCTGTCCTATAAATAGTAACCGGGTTCTAAGGGGTCTCAATATCACTGATCTTTCCCACAATTTTCGTTCTGATAGACACCTGACTTGTCACCAAACAAAACTCGGGAGTCAAATCTCAATGAGTGTAGCATCGAGTATCAACCGACTTTGGGAATACACCAAAGACGGCTATCTCACTGCATCCTAATAGCCAAGTTGTTCAATTAAGGTTCTAAGGTCAGTTGACGCTTCATGACACCATGCAGCGGCCCTGTATTCTCCTTGATTAACTCAAGTGCTATCGGTACCAACCAAAGTATCGCATCAACGTAGCCATCGCTTCAACTGTGTCGGTATACCCCACACAGTTTCCACGATCTATTGCTACTTACCTAAAAGGTTTCCCCAGATCCGGGTGTAGGATCTATAGTAACCCAAACAGTACCCTTAAAAATAAAGCAATCAAAACAAACAAAGAAAACATATTAGAAATGAACTAGAACCTAAGGTAAACCCCACATTTTATTTCTCCCCAGCAGAGTCTCCATTTCTGTGATACGGTGGCAGAACCGACTGTTATACTGGTTTGCGTTTTTTGTTCGCAAATGTCGCGGTAAGTAAGAGTCACCACCGACTTTTCTTTTCCAACAAAGGAAATGGTGAAAAGAACAGAAAAAGACCTTTTTCGAGATTTTCTGAGTAAGGGGGTAGATTATGGAAAGGGAAGGTGTTAGCACCCTTTCCATCCGTGGTTTTCCACGGGCTCTTAGGTACTTGCTCTTAGGTACTTGCTCAATTTTGAAAATTGTTTTCGTGTTTGTGTGTTTTGAAAGATTTTGTTTGCTTTATGATAACTCTTGTATCAGTCCTCAAGAGTGTGATAAAGTGTTTTTGAAAAGGATTTTGAAAGTGTGTAAGTGTAAAAAGGGATTGGTTTTGAGCAAGTACTTAACAGCTATCTACCAACTCGAAAAAGGATGTTCTTTTCCTCCTACCCTTTAGATAGTGTTATCCTACTATTAGGGAGTAGGTAGCCCTATCGTTGGATGTTGAGGGACTATCCAAAGGGACGTTTATGGTCATTGAAGGCAACATGTAAGGATACCTTAGCATTTCGAAGAGACTGTCATCATATAGGCAACACCGAGGGACAAGATCATTTCTCGTAGGCAACTCGAGGGACGTTAAGGGACCATGATATTTATGATGACTTTTAAATTGAGGGTCTTTGCTAAGATATCCCTACGTTCGAGGGACATGACCATTTCCGAAGGCAGCCAGAGTGGGAAATACCTTAGGGGTGCAAGTGTGCAACAGTGTGCTTTTTTAAAGTATTTTATCTGATGTTAGTGACCAGTGATTAATTGATTAATTCTTGTCATGCACGCCTAATTTACTAACAGTTTATATACAAGCATATAAGAAATATAAATGCGAGAAATAAAGTTCCTACAGCTATTACAAGGATTTGGTGTAGTTACATAAATAATGACTTGAAAAGTAAAGTGTAGAAATTGAAAACCCTAATTAAACTATTACAAATCGGGCACAGTTACATAATAAAAAATAATCGTATGAAAAATAACGCGCGAGAGTTGAGACGAGAATAAATTCTAAACCCTAAAATCTAATTGCTTATTAAAAATATTTTGACATTTTTATGAAAAAATATTTGAAATTTAACCTAATCTCTAATTAATTTTAAATTAAGGAAAACAAATTAAAGTTAACTAAATTAAATTAATTTGCAAAAATTATTTTTTCTTAAAAAAACTCTAAATCCTATTTTTTGTGATTTTTTTTTATTTTATGATTTTAAAAAAATGAATAAACAAAAATAATATAAACTAAATAAAAAAGAATAAAGAAATTTAAAAAAAAATGGGCTTGGGGGTGAGAAACCCAAACTGGGGGGTACGCTGATGAATTCCAAAGCCCGGATCTTATGCAAGCCCAAAGCCTACGTTGGATCTGGTGTTGTTGTGTTAGGGAGATCTATGGTATGCCTGCGTGCTAGAGGCACTGGATCCAGGTCAGCTGAGATCTGATGGTGTTGAACTACTTAGCCCATGATGCACATGAATGGCCTGGCTATACTGGATCTAGAGGAAACTCATTAGAAAAATAAAATTCAAGACCTAGGAATCGAACCCAAGTCTCTTCCCTTTGCACGCGTTCCTTTTACCACTCAGACATCTTGTTCATTCGTTTATACAAGTAAACACAATAATATGTATATGAAATAAGTGGAGTATACTGAAGTGTCAAAACGCGTGCTGAGGTGGGCCCCTGGGAATTTGAATGAACCAATCATCACCTTGTTTGTTGCCACGCAATGTCTTCGCTGGTCAAGCCACCCCAGACGGTGGCTCTGGTCACCCCCTCCAATTACTCAAAAAGCCCAACCTGTGAAATATCAAGAAAACAAAAGCAAAAGTGACCTTACCCCCCCTAATTTGGGGTCTACGGGTTCAATGGTGATGGCCATTTGTCCTGAGGAGGCATGTATCATCTTGTTCGTGCCTTGGCCGTTTCAAAGCCCTAATAATGGCAACTCTCTGAATCTGTGCTCAAAACCTTATGCTTCACGTTAGAATAGATCAAAACAGTAATATAAACATGAATATGGAACGATAATTGACTTATATCATATATTTGCAAGGTTTCGAATCCCAAGCTTACCAAAATTAGGTGACGCGTGGATCTGGAGTTCTAGGGTGTTGCATGTCTTGTGGAGAGTATGAATGATCTCCTGAGGGCTTCAGAAGATGAATGATGCAAATTGTTTGGCCTGGAAACCGCTGAATCGCGTGGTGCAAACTTTCACTTTTCCTTTGGATTTTTGAATGTTTGTTAGGGTTTGTAGAGGCGGCTTTTTCGTGTGTTTTTAGTCTAGGGTTGATGTGCTTATGTAGTGAATCAGAATAGGTTAACAATTATGGAAGGATATCCATGCTTTTATGAGAAATATCTTCTTTCCAATTATTTGATTTTTGGCTTGTTTTGAAATAAATCCAATCTTTCTTCCCTCCACTATTTCCTTTGATTTTCCAGCATATCTTACCCCTCATTTGATGATAAAAATATTCTCAAATCATATCATTCATTATTTCTTTTATTTATTTATTTCCATTTGAATTTTAATGAATAAAAAATTAAAATAAATAATAAAATAATGAGATAATGCATGAGTGAGCTTAGAGGTCGTGGGCCATGTTAAGAACAAGTTTCAACCATGAAAACATGGGCCCATTTGGAAAAAATTTAAATTTGGTCAATGTTGGCTTCACGCAATTTTCCAAAAATTGGTCAACTTTAGCAATGCATATCTCTCACATTTTTAATCCTAAGAGGGTGTTCTTGGACTTTTTAAAGATCTTAGTATGTCCTCTAAACAACCCTTTTGGTTCCATTTCAATTGAATCTTCCATATTCATGTAAGGAGCTTTGACCCAAAAGGTGTTTTGTTAACTTTTTGAAATGACCTATAATGTATGAGCTTGTATCTTTTGATTGGGGAATTTCTTGAACTTAAGGGCTGAAGAGAAGTTATAGGGAATTGGATTCTCTTCAAAATGATCCTTGGTGGAAAACTTTATGATAAAGTATGAGAAAGTTATGCTTTGTCAAAATTTGGTTGACTTTTCCTATAGAAACCCTAATTTTCCATTTTTTACTTTTGATGAGTTAGGAGAATTTCTTGAGGAATCATGATCAACCCTTGATTAAATTATGGATATTAATTCAAAATGTTGGTGTTAACCAAAAATCTTGAAGTTTGACTGTATATAGGCCACATTTGACTTTTGACCTAGTATAGTTAATTTTCAGGCATTTGAGCAGTTGACTGAGCAAACTGGTTGTTCAAGGCATGAAATTTGGCATGGATGATCTTGAGGACATATTAGGACAATGGAGAACATTTGGGATCCTATGGACTCACACATCTTGCTTAAAATTTAAACCCTAGTTGAGGTTTATTGCCTTAGGAAGAGAATTTTTCTGGTCAATTCTTGGTCATCCTTGAGCAAATTGAGAACCTTAATGAGCATGTTTTGAGTGAAATAAGAGGGAAAATTTTGGGGTACAACAGTGATAAATAATAAATCAGTAATATTATTTAAAATATAAGAATAGTTTTATTTATAATTATTTAAAGGGGTTAATCAGATTAACTTATTATTTTCAATCTTAAAATGATTTTTACCTGACTCAAGAAAATTCTTGACAAAATTTTCCTTAGGGAAAACACTACATCAATGGATGAAGAGTTGGTGAAAATAGACAAATAGATAAGTCCATTGCAAGCTTATCTACTTCATTGATCATCACAAATCATGAACTGAGAAATTCTTATATTTTCTTTGATCATAAATGTTGACATAGGTCCTCTTTGTTCATATTTCATAATCAAAGACTTTAAAAGTGTATAATTCTAGAGTATATTTTTGCTTTCTTCTTCAAATTATTTTTCTTTAGAGTTCTAGATTGCATTTCCTGCAAAACAAGAAGATGTTAATCTGATTTTTTTTTTGTTTTTCCTCTATCTTCCTTGTAGGTGTCGTATGTTGTCTTCTTTGTTATGGAAGATGATTCTCTATTTCTCTTCAAGGTTGTAAACTTTTTTTTGTTCAACTGACTGAAGAGATTCTTGATCAGTTTTTGTTATTTGAACATGAGAATTCTTTGATTGATGATCTTGATTGCATATGCTTTCATGAATCTTTTCTTCCTAAAACTCATAGAGATTTTTATCTATAAGTTTACGAGTTCAGAAAAGTTTTCCAATTCTCAATTCTTTAGATAAACATTAGAGACAATAGTATAACAATCTTTAATAAGAAAATTTTCTTCACCTCATGTGTTCATATCTCTTGGTTTTGATACTTGGAGAAACTTCATATATCTTTTTCCAAAGTATCCTACATTTCCTTGGCAGTAAAACAATTAAAAAATATTTTTGGTCAAAAGGATTTTTTCACTTCTTCATTATTTATTTAATAAGAATGGTAAAGTAGACCATTGAGTAATTTTCAAGGAAAAAGGAATAATTTATTTTGAAAAACAATTTTGAATAAAAAAATTTCAAAAGATGGTGGTGAATTTTAAAAAAAAAAGGAATCTTGTGTTAAAATTCATCTTCCTCCTGAGACGATTAGTCCTTTAAACAGGAGTTAGGATCTGATGACACTTGTTGGACTTGAGACTTCATACACGAGAGGGGGTGAATTGTGTGATTTGAAAAAAACATGATTTTGAAAAACTTTTTTGAAGATTAAAAACATAGTTTGAAAATCATTTTCTAAAACCTAATATCTATTAGAGTTTCAAAAACTTTTTATGACTTAGCAGCGTGTTAAATCCATGGTTTTAGGATTGACATGATTTTTTCTAAAAGATGGTTCTGGGTTGATATTGAGCAAGATGTCATAACAACTTAACCAACTGTCATGATAGGTTCTGCTGTCATGCTTATCAGACAGATGTTGAGCCAGATGTCTTGACATCTTGGCTTGTTATACGACAGGCTTTACTGTTATATCTCTTGATAGTTTTGATTTATTTTTGAGAGAACCTTTTGGATATATCTCATTATTTTGCGCATTCCAAGGAGATTTATTAGGAAATGTGCATATTTTATTTGGTTTCATTAAAAATGATCTTGGAGACTTTTCAGGAAACTTTAAAAGATGTGTTCTTATTTTTATGTGAGGTTCTTGCAGTTGATTTAAAATAGAAGATTGGATTTGCTTTGAAGAGTCCAAGACTGTGATCGGTGGATCTGGAACTGACTGTTTTAAAGCTGGTTCGCGAAATGTCGCGGAAGCAAGAGTCGCCACCGTCTTTTATTTTCTCCAATAGGAAAGGACAAAAGCACAGAAAAATTCCTTAAAGAGATTGCTCTCGGTTCGGGAGGTAGGTTATAGAAAGGGAAGGTGTTAGCACCCTTTCTATCCATGGTTATCCATGGGCTCTTAGGTACTTGCTCAATGTGTTTTCAAAAATTGTTTGCTTGCTTTTCAATATGGGTTTCAAAAAATATTCTTTGAAAAGTTTCAGTTCAACTCGTATGTCAGAGTGTTTGAAAAGTTTGTTTTGAAAGTTTTTGAAAGTGTGTTGGTGTGAAAAGAGTTTTTGTTTTGTTTGAAATTAGAGCAAGTACCCTTGAGAACCTACCTACCCTAAGGAATTCGTCTGTGTAAATGTTCTTTGAAGTAGTGCCATCCCACCATTGAGAGGTAGGTAGCACCACCGTTGGAGGTGTTCGGGTCAATCCGGGTTTTAGGGACATGGTGATCACCGAAGCAATGGGAAGACACCTTAGAAGCTACCCTTATGCCATTGATCTTTTATTCCGAGGCAACTTATTCGAGGCAACTAGATCAATGGAACATAAGGACTTACTAAAACGTCCTCTACTCGACGATCACCTTTCGAAAGGCAACAGTGAGGCGTACCCTAGGGGTGGTGTGTGCAAATTGTGTGTCATGTTTCAATCATTTTGTCTTGTCATGTTTGTTGTGATCTACGCTTGATTTTATTTTTGGGTCCATACATTCTTTCATGCGTATTTATTAACAGTTATATATTTGCAAGAAAATAAACCTAAATTATTACAACCGGCGCGGGTCCACATCGCCAAAAAAACCGAACCCGATTTGACTGAAAATAAATAAAGCGAATAAATAAAAGTGCGAGAATTTTAATTACATGGCTTTGGGGCATATACAGAATTATTTAAACAATACAAAATAAATGCACGAAATAAAGAGATTAAACAAAACTAGGGCGTTGGACCCTTTTACAAACAATTAAAATTAATCAAGGAATCTAAAATTAAAATTAAATGAAAAATAGTATTTTTGTGTTTTTTAGATTTAAAAGAAAAAAAGACAAATTAATTAAAACTAAAATGCTAAACCCTAGTTCTAATGTTTTTTTTTTAAGTTATTAAGAAAAATATTGACTTTTAACCTAATTTAACTCTAAATTAATTTATGTACAATTTTTAATTTATGAAAATAAATAAATAATATTATTATTCTGAAATAAAAGGAAAATTAAAAAAGAAAATAAAAGTTATTAAACCTAAACTCTATTTTTTTGGATTTTTAGTTATTAAGATATTAAAATCTAACCTAAAATGCAACCCTAGTTTAATTATGAAAAACACTAATACTATGGCAAAAAACAAGGAAAGTTAAAAGGAAAAAGTCATTAACCTAATTCTATGTTTTTGTTTTGATTTTTATTAAAATGAATTAAAGTTGAAAACCTAATTAAAACTAAATATTTACATGTTATTATTTATGAAAATAATTATAATATAAATTATATATTTTGGCATTTTTTGATTTTTATGATGTTTTTATTATATTTATGTAAAAAATAATTAATTAAATAGATAGCAAATAAAAGAAATAAAAAAAAGAAAAGTTAAAGAAAGAATAAAAATTAATAAGGCAAACCAGGGGGGTAGACCCCAAAATTGTGAGGTGCAGGCCTAGCAAATCAGGCCCATTTGCATTGAATTGGTTGACTTTTCCAATCTTGTGTGATGCTTTGACTGGGATTCATGGTGTTCCTTGATCTTATGCCCTTGATCTGAGTGGGATGGACGCGTGGACGGTGGGAGGATGAAGGAGCATGGTGCGCCTCAATGAGAAACCTGCACAGGAACTTGAATAGAAAAATAATGTGGAAATTGGCCAGACCTGGGACTTGAACCCAGGTCATTGAGGTTAACGCGCTGATACTTGTCCACTGAGCCACTTTGAATTCAATTAATATATAATAACCAATAAATATTAAAAAAGGAAAAGGTTAGTGCTTTTTAAAACGCGCGCAAATTCAAACTCCTCCAATCCACTTGTGCCACGCCATCATCCCTTCCATTTTCCTGAAACACAAAGAAAGAAGGCAACGGTTTTGAAACGTAGCATTAGGCAGCCTTCCAAGAAATAGCGAATAGGCCTGTGTATCTCATAAATTTGTCGCGACCAATGCTTCATCTTCGTCTAGATTTGCTGAGTTCAACCATGGTGGTCATGGGCCCTAATTTTTCCTCTATGCAAAATCCCTAATTTAAGAAAACTGTAACCCTAGGATTCGAAAATGGTGGATTAGCGTATGATTAACAAAAATGAAATTAAACACCATGAATAGTTTGGAAACTTGGTAAGGAACATGAATATGTAATTAAAGTGCAATGATCATGCTTAGAATTGAGAATTCGATTTCAAAGAATTTTCTGTACAGTTTGAGTTGTTGTTACTGCTCCTTCGCGTTTTGATTGAGGTTAGGGGTTGGGATGTGTTCAGTGATTGTCCAAGATGCTAATGGGGAAAAAATTGAGGCTTAAAACTCTCCCTTGTAGTGATTTCAGAATTGTGTTTTTATGCCAAATTTTCAAAATTGCCAATCCACTTTTGAGCGAGCCTTTTGCTGAGTTATGGTTAGGGTTGGACTCAGTGATGATCATGGAATGGAATTGGTTTGTTTTTTGACCTAGATTCAAGCTTAGGAAAGAACAAGTCTTAGGGTTTTCACTCTTAACCATTTTTCCTCCTTTTTAGCCAAAACCTAGACCTAGTGTGCAAATGAACCCTAGCCTGATTTCTTGAGTAGGTTCATGATACATAGAAATTGTCCAAGTTCACATAACACTATTCCATTGGTTTTTAAATTTTATTTGAATTTTCAAAGAATTAAAATGAATTAAATCATCAAAAATTAAATAAAATAAAAAAATCAATATTTGGTCTTGAAATTAACCATGGGACACGTGTGTGGCATGACAAGGATGAACCAAGTGGAAAAAATGGGGCCCTTTTGTCAAAAATTGGATTTTCAAGGATAGTTGACTTTTGCCATTTCACAAAAATTTCCCAACTTCTACAAGGCATAACTTGCTCAATTTTTAAGCTTTTCACATGTTCTTGGACATTTTGGAAAGGTCTTTGAGTCCTTTAACCAATGCCTTTGGTCCCATGTCATTTTGATTTACCAATCTCAAGTTATGGTCTTTGACTTAAAGTCCCTTTTTGTTGACTTTTGAAAATGACCTGTAATGTTGAAATTGATAACTTTTTGTGAGAGCATTTCTTGGACTTGAAGTATGAAGATGAGTTGTAGGAAATGTCTCTCTCTTCAAAATGAGCTTTGGATGGAATTTTTCTGATAATCCATGTGAAAGTTATGCCCTGGTCAATTTCAGTTGACTTTTTCAGCTGTCCAAATATAGCAACTTTTGCATCTTTGATGATTTCTGAGCCAAATTTTGAGAATCATGATCAAGCATTGATCAAATGATGTTTGTGGCTTCAAAATGATATGTTGACCAAAAATTTGAACTTTTGACTGCCAAATGACCATTTTGCCCCTACAGTTGACTATAGTGCAATTTAGGGTTTTGACTGTGCAATCTTGAGCTGAATGCCTTGAAACTTGATATGGGGATGCTTGACCATGTTTGTAAGCATATGAGACTTGATTGAGCCTTTGAAAACTTCCTTTTCTTGATCAACACACAAACCCTAATTTGGACTGTTTAGGAGACTGTTGCACTGCACAACCCTTGGGGAATTTTGTGACTTGGCTTGGCAATTTCTTGAAGAATATGGGAGGGCAAATTTTGGGGTACAACAGTTGCCCCTGTTCAATCTTCTTAGACCTGAGGATGGAGATTGGCTGACGTGCCTTTTGTAATCCGAGGGTAGAAGATGATTGGACACTAGAGTGCCCAGAAATTTGCGCTCACATGGTAGCAGTGTGGTGGGGGAATGGGCTTATAGATGCCATTTAGAGATTGATGGGTAGGATGATGGGCTTATAGATGCCATCTGGATGTTGATTGCGTAAGAGATTCCTTAGCGAGAACCTGCATACCTGCAAAGAAAATGAGTACCTGACACGTCGCAGGAGCTGGGTCTGGATCTTCAAACGGTGATGAAGTTGTCTCTACTGACAGGTTGTTCCCAAGGACGAGTGGTCTTTAACGATGGGTGTCTATAGCGACTAGTGTCTATGACGAATGTCTATAACGACAAGTGTCTACACTGACGAGTGTCTATCACGACGAGCGTCTATCACGACGAGTGTCTATCACGACGAGTGTCTATCACGACGAGTGTCTATCGCGACGAGTGTCTATCACGACGAGTGTCTATCACGACGAGTGTCTATCACGACGAGTGTCTATCACGACGAGTGTCTATCACGACGAGTGTCTATCACGACGAGTGTCTATCACGACGAGTGTCTATCACGACGAGTGTCTATCACGACGAGTGTCTATCACGACGAGTGTCTATCACGACGAGTGTCTATCACGACGAGTGTCTATCACGACGAGTGTCTATCACGACGAGTGTCTATCACGACGAGTGTCTATCACGACGAGTGTCTATCACGACGAGTGTCTATCACGACGAGTGTCTATCACGACGAGTGTCTATCACGACGAGTGTCTATCACGACGAGTGTCTATCACGACGAGTTGTATCAGAGGAATCTTTAGGCATTGATTTAAACTGGATTTGTATTCTTTGACCGGATTTGTCTCTTATGACGGGATTTGTCTTTTCTGACGGTGTTTTGTCTATTTTGACATAGCTGATCGTTCAACTGTATCCTTCCTGAAAGGTAAAGGTCAGTTATATGCAGTACGTGATATGAATCAAGCAACGGCATAAATGCAATTGTATGACATGATGCGTACATGCATGTGTCATGATGTACGAAAATGTGATGTTTATGAATGTATGCTTTCGTCTAGGAAAATAAATCCTTGACGGGTGCCGGGAAGTCACTCCTGGGCTGATGTTGGAGAATAAGCTTTTGCTTCCGCTGGGGATGATAAGACTTTACTGAGGACGGTCTTTTCCGTGGCTATTGGCTGAGGATAACCCAGTTATATCTTATTAAGGAAATAACTCTTTGAATAAAGCCGGACGACGCGTTCGTGTTCTGCGGGGAGTGAAAATATCTGGGTCGCATTCTTTAGCCGAACCTATGATGGACAGAGCAACCGGATCTTTTAGACAACTCCTTATTGCCCCAGTTTCAGTGGGAGGAGGCACTTGTGGGAGTACTTGACGAGTCTTCTGGTAGGCAGGTGCCGAGATGCTGGGACATACTCGTACGCTTTGATCCCTAACTTTTGCCTGGACCGCCTTTTCGGGTTTTCAGTCCACCGGGATACCCATTTTTGCCCAAGCCGCCTTTTCAGGTTTTCGACTTGCCGGGTGTACAGATTTTTTCATTTCATCCCTTATTTTTGCCTAGGTGTGTCAACCTAGCGGGTCTTTGATTTTGCGTAGTATTCTTTCGACTGTGTCCATATTTCTCAGAATGTGGGGAGTTGCCCCTGTTGGAAATACTTTGTCATGCCCCAGATAATGGGCAATGCTCCTACTGTGCCTCTTGATTGGAGGTACTTCTGTTCACAAGATATTCATCGTGCGAATTTCCCTGCTGTTCAGACAAAAATTCATATGCAAACAAAGTTATTTTAAGAATGCAAAAGTCTATGTCTGTCTTGAATACTTTAAAAATGCATTTTGTTGTAATACAATACGGTGTCAGCTCAAGATTTTACAGCAAACCTTCAGGAGTCAGGATACCTTCGTAACAGTATGCTTTCGAACTAACCCATGCTTCAGCTAGGACTTTTAAGGGTTATATCGTGGCCTGGTTCACGGTTTAAGAAACAAAGGATAAAGGCCCAAATTATTTGTACCCACCCGCTCTTTCGTGATGTTCTCCAACCCTAAACTCAGTTGATCATACGTTAGACCTTGTTTGAGTCTTTGCTCTGATTTTCCGGTGATGGTTCAAACATTGATGATTTATTCTGACTAGGCAGTCATTTTTGTTGAGGGTTTGTGAGACCTCTTTCTTGATTTTTGTTATCCCTTTCTTTTTTGCCTGAACTGTTTCCTTTTTGGAATTACAGTCAGCGGGATGCCCCAGTTTCGTAAGTCTCTTTTCATAGGTTTTGACTTCTTGGGCTTTTCGTTTATGATTTTTTTTTGATGATGACTGCCTGTCCTTATGATTGTTCGGAACCATCACTGTCTTTTGTTTTTGAACAAACTCATTTGGTGCCATTCATTGTGCACTTGGATCAACTGAGAGAACTACCCTGCCCCAGGTTATGATTAAGGGTTTTGATTTTCGAAAATAAAACTCCTACTTCTTTGGCTCTGATGGGTTGGCGAGGGATTATCATCCTTATAACTCCAGTGTTTAGGGGTTGAAACAATGCCTGTACCTCATCAGCGGGGTCTGTTCAAAAGCATACTGTAAATCGTGGTATCGTTTTCGTCATCCTCCCTCAAGAGGCTTAGAATTATTAGTCGAACGTTGATCATCAGAAAAAAAATATGAAAATAATTTGCACATAGTGAATATGAAATAATTACTTCAAACAGACATGTGTAACGCATTAATGAAATAACCAAGTTTGACATGAAATAAAATGTTTGAACAATTGAAAGAAAATTACAACTTGAATATTTGAATGAACAAAAACTAATCCTAGCCATGTCTTGGCAAGGGAGCAGTGATCATATTGGGAGCCTCTGGAGAGTCGAGCTGGACTTCCTTTGCGTCAATCAGATCTTGAACCCTGTTTCTCAAAGTCCAACAGTCATCTGTAGCATGCCCCGGGCTGTCGGAATGATAGACGCAGCGAGCATTGGGATTGTACCTCGAGGGTGTCCTGTTAGGATTCTTTGGAGGGTCCATGAGGGTTACCAACTTGGTTTCCAGCAACTGTGGCAATATTTGTGACAAGGTCATGCCGAGGGGAGTAAATTGCCTCTTAGGTCTCTCTTCCCTTTGTTGATGGTGACGCTGAGGAGCACCGGCCGGTTTTGCGATAGCTAATGCGTTGACAGCACTAGATTCCCTCCTGGATGGTTTCTTTTCAGTGTTCGAGGAGTCACCATTCTGTATTTTCCCTGACTTGATGCCCGCTTCGATTCTTTCTCCGGTCAAGATTAGATCTGTAAACCCAGCAGCAGAATTCCCAATCAAGTGGTTGAAGAATGGACCAGACAGGGTCCCCAAGAACGTGTCTACCAACTCCCGATCAGTCAACGGTGGCTGCACTCTGCCAGCTAGGTCTCTCCACCTCTGAGCGTACTCTTTAAAACCTTCACTTGCACCTAACGACATACCCTGAAGTTGGGTACGTGTGGGGGCAAGGTCGGCATTATATTGATACTGCTTGTAAAAAGCAGTGGCCAGATCCTCCCAGTTACGAATGCTGATTCCATCCAGCTGATAGAACCAATCGAGGTGAGTCCCTGAAAGACTCTCCTGGAAGAAATGGATCCAAAGGTTCTTGTCTGCTGTGTAAGGCTGGATCTTCCTTACATAAGAACGGAGGTGCATCTTGGGACAGGAAGCCCCGTCATACTTCACAAAGGCAGGTGCCTTGAACTTGTGTGGAATCACCACCCCAGTAGATAACCCCAAGTCTCCGAAATCCAGTCCAGGCACTTGCTGAACCTCCATAGCCTTTAATCTGTCTTCCAGCTGTTTGTACCGGTCTTCAGCAGGAGGGTACTGTTCGTCGTTGAAGTCTGTTTCAGTATCAGAGCCCACGGGAGTAGGGACCTCCCTTTCTTGGTGACTACCTTCCGTCACAGATGGAGGAGTCCTTTCAGCTTCAACCAAAGTGTTCCCGAGTCTGCGCCCAGTGTTAAATAGCACAGTCCTCCTCTTCTTCTTAGTCTTCTTCAGCAGCATGGTCTTCAACTCTTGTTGACCCTGAGCCAAGCCCTTGATTAGCTCCTGAAATTGGGCGTTCTGCGCCTGAAATTGGGCGTTCTGCGCCTGAAGAGCCTTGATAGATGCCTCGGTTGATGATTCAGGGTTCATAGTGCTGAAATAAACAGCGAAGAACAGTAAGCAACCTGTCAAGGGGATACCTGTAATGCAACGAGATGTATGACATGCATGCAATGATTTCAAGAATCTCGTGGGGTAAAAAATAGTTAGCATTGGAAACTGGTGGCTTGATTGAAGGTACTTCATATTGTTGAGAGTCCTTCTCCAAGGGTCAAAAGCTCACCATATCAAGTGGGTCATAGCCCCTGACAACCTGGTCTAGAGGAAAATAAATCCTCTTTGCCCCTTGCTGGGACAGTTGATTCGTCCTGACCTGCATCACAAGCCCTTGAGATCCTTGAAATGGGTTAGGATGTATGCAATGGTATGATGTCATGGTATGCATGGGGTGATGTCAGTAACCCTATTATGAGTCCTAATTAAGGACTGAAACAAACCTGCAAGAAACAAGTGTTAGATCACAAGCATGCAGATAGTCAAGTACTAAGGCACACAAGTCACACAAGAGAGAGCCCTTAGGTTTAGGCCAGCATGGGGTCTGGGTAGTACCCTCTTGAAGTTGGTGGGTTCAACCTGTCCTAATCAAAGTAACCGGGTTCTAAGGTTCCCAATATCACGGGATTGCTTTCATTGTTCATCGTTTCGATTTAGCCACTAAACTGGCGACCGAAATATTCCAGGAAAGCAACCCTCAATTGAGTGTAGTATCGAGTATCAACCAACCTCGGACTGCACCAAAGTCAGTTATCTCACTACCCTAAAGAGGCCAAGATGGTTCAATTAAGGTTCCTAAGGTCTGTTGATGCTTCATGACACCACATGGAGGCCCCGTACTCTCCTTGACTGACTCAAGGGTTACCGGTACACACCAAAGTGCCACATCAACGTAGCAGACTGTTTCAACCATGTCGGTATACCCCGCACAGTTCCCTCACAGCCTTGTTGCTACTTTCTAAAAGGGTATCCCCCAGATCCGGGTTAGGATCTATAGAACTCCCAAGACGGTCCCACAATTTAAAGCAAGCAAAGAAAGCAATTGAAAACACAGTGATCTTAATCCTAAGGTACACCCCACTTTAAGTAAATTCCCCAGCAGAGTCGCCAGTTCTGTGATCGGTGGATCTGGAACTGACTGTTTTAAAGCTGGTTCGCGAAATGTCGCGGAAGCAAGAGTCGCCACCGTCTTTTATTTTCTCCAATAGGAAAGGACAAAAGCACAGAAAAATTCCTTAAAGAGATTGCTCTCGGTTCGGGAGGTAGGTTATAGAAAGGGAAGGTGTTAGCACCCTTTCTATCCATGGTTATCCATGGGCTCTTAGGTACTTGCTCAATGTGTTTTCAAAAATTGTTTGCTTGCTTTTCAATATGGGTTTCAAAAAATATTCTTTGAAAAGTTTCAGTTCAACTCGTATGTCAGAGTGTTTGAAAAGTTTGTTTTGAAAGTTTTTGAAAGTGTGTTGGTGTGAAAAGAGTTTTTGTTTTGTTTGAAATTAGAGCAAGTACCCTTGAGAACCTACCTACCCTAAGGAATTCGTCTGTGTAAATGTTCTTTGAAGTAGTGCCATCCCACCATTGAGAGGTAGGTAGCACCACCGTTGGAGGTGTTCGGGTCAATCCGGGTTTTAGGGACATGGTGATCACCGAAGCAATGGGAAGACACCTTAGAAGCTACCCTTATGCCATTGATCTTTTATTCCGAGGCAACTTATTCGAGGCAACTAGATCAATGGAACATAAGGACTTACTAAAACGTCCTCTACTCGACGATCACCTTTCGAAAGGCAACAGTGAGGCGTACCCTAGGGGTGGTGTGTGCAAATTGTGTGTCATGTTTCAATCATTTTGTCTTGTCATGTTTGTTGTGATCTACGCTTGATTTTATTTTTGGGTCCATACATTCTTTCATGCGTATTTATTAACAGTTATATATTTGCAAGAAAATAAACCTAAATTATTACAACCGGCGCGGGTCCACATCGCCAAAAAAACCGAACCCGATTTGACTGAAAATAAATAAAGCGAATAAATAAAAGTGCGAGAATTTTAATTACATGGCTTTGGGGCATATACAGAATTATTTAAACAATACAAAATAAATGCACGAAATAAAGAGATTAAACAAAACTAGGGCGTTGGACCCTTTTACAAACAATTAAAATTAATCAAGGAATCTAAAATTAAAATTAAATGAAAAATAGTATTTTTGTGTTTTTTAGATTTAAAAGAAAAAAAGACAAATTAATTAAAACTAAAATGCTAAACCCTAGTTCTAATGTTTTTTTTTTAAGTTATTAAGAAAAATATTGACTTTTAACCTAATTTAACTCTAAATTAATTTATGTACAATTTTTAATTTATGAAAATAAATAAATAATATTATTATTCTGAAATAAAAGGAAAATTAAAAAAGAAAATAAAAGTTATTAAACCTAAACTCTATTTTTTTGGATTTTTAGTTATTAAGATATTAAAATCTAACCTAAAATGCAACCCTAGTTTAATTATGAAAAACACTAATACTATGGCAAAAAACAAGGAAAGTTAAAAGGAAAAAGTCATTAACCTAATTCTATGTTTTTGTTTTGATTTTTATTAAAATGAATTAAAGTTGAAAACCTAATTAAAACTAAATATTTACATGTTATTATTTATGAAAATAATTATAATATAAATTATATATTTTGGCATTTTTTGATTTTTATGATGTTTTTATTATATTTATGTAAAAAATAATTAATTAAATAGATAGCAAATAAAAGAAATAAAAAAAAGAAAAGTTAAAGAAAGAATAAAAATTAATAAGGCAAACCAGGGGGGTAGACCCCAAAATTGTGAGGTGCAGGCCTAGCAAATCAGGCCCATTTGCATTGAATTGGTTGACTTTTCCAATCTTGTGTGATGCTTTGACTGGGATTCATGGTGTTCCTTGATCTTATGCCCTTGATCTGAGTGGGATGGACGCGTGGACGGTGGGAGGATGAAGGAGCATGGTGCGCCTCAATGAGAAACCTGCACAGGAACTTGAATAGAAAAATAATGTGGAAATTGGCCAGACCTGGGACTTGAACCCAGGTCATTGAGGTTAACGCGCTGATACTTGTCCACTGAGCCACTTTGAATTCAATTAATATATAATAACCAATAAATATTAAAAAAGGAAAAGGTTAGTGCTTTTTAAAACGCGCGCAAATTCAAACTCCTCCAATCCACTTGTGCCACGCCATCATCCCTTCCATTTTCCTGAAACACAAAGAAAGAAGGCAACGGTTTTGAAACGTAGCATTAGGCAGCCTTCCAAGAAATAGCGAATAGGCCTGTGTATCTCATAAATTTGTCGCGACCAATGCTTCATCTTCGTCTAGATTTGCTGAGTTCAACCATGGTGGTCATGGGCCCTAATTTTTCCTCTATGCAAAATCCCTAATTTAAGAAAACTGTAACCCTAGGATTCGAAAATGGTGGATTAGCGTATGATTAACAAAAATGAAATTAAACACCATGAATAGTTTGGAAACTTGGTAAGGAACATGAATATGTAATTAAAGTGCAATGATCATGCTTAGAATTGAGAATTCGATTTCAAAGAATTTTCTGTACAGTTTGAGTTGTTGTTACTGCTCCTTCGCGTTTTGATTGAGGTTAGGGGTTGGGATGTGTTCAGTGATTGTCCAAGATGCTAATGGGGAAAAAATTGAGGCTTAAAACTCTCCCTTGTAGTGATTTCAGAATTGTGTTTTTATGCCAAATTTTCAAAATTGCCAATCCACTTTTGAGCGAGCCTTTTGCTGAGTTATGGTTAGGGTTGGACTCAGTGATGATCATGGAATGGAATTGGTTTGTTTTTTGACCTAGATTCAAGCTTAGGAAAGAACAAGTCTTAGGGTTTTCACTCTTAACCATTTTTCCTCCTTTTTAGCCAAAACCTAGACCTAGTGTGCAAATGAACCCTAGCCTGATTTCTTGAGTAGGTTCATGATACATAGAAATTGTCCAAGTTCACATAACACTATTCCATTGGTTTTTAAATTTTATTTGAATTTTCAAAGAATTAAAATGAATTAAATCATCAAAAATTAAATAAAATAAAAAAATCAATATTTGGTCTTGAAATTAACCATGGGACATGTGTGTGGCATGACAAGGATGAACCAAGTGGAAAAAATGGGGCCCTTTTGTCAAAAATTGGATTTTCAAGGATAGTTGACTTTTGCCATTTCACAAAAATTTCCCAACTTCTACAAGGCATAACTTGCTCAATTTTTAAGCTTTTCACATGTTCTTGGACATTTTGGAAAGGTCTTTGAGTCCTTTAACCAATGCCTTTGGTCCCATGTCATTTTGATTTACCAATCTCAAGTTATGGTCTTTGACTTAAAGTCCCTTTTTGTTGACTTTTGAAAATGACCTGTAATGTTGAAATTGATAACTTTTTGTGAGAGCATTTCTTGGACTTGAAGTATGAAGATGAGTTGTAGGAAATGTCTCTCTCTTCAAAATGAGCTTTGGATGGAATTTTTCTGATAATCCATGTGAAAGTTATGCCCTGGTCAATTTCAGTTGACTTTTTCAGCTGTCCAAATATAGCAACTTTTGCATCTTTGATGATTTCTGAGCCAAATTTTGAGAATCATGATCAAGCATTGATCAAATGATGTTTGTGGCTTCAAAATGATATGTTGACCAAAAATTTGAACTTTTGACTGCCAAATGACCATTTTGCCCCTACAGTTGACTATAGTGCAATTTAGGGTTTTGACTGTGCAATCTTGAGCTGAATGCCTTGAAACTTGATATGGGGATGCTTGACCATGTTTGTAAGCATATGAGACTTGATTGAGCCTTTGAAAACTTCCTTTTCTTGATCAACACACAAACCCTAATTTGGACTGTTTAGGAGACTGTTGCACTGCACAACCCTTGGGGAATTTTGTGACTTGGCTTGGCAATTTCTTGAAGAATATGGGAGGGCAAATTTTGGGGTACAACAAAGACCATTATGCAATAGTCTATAAATAAGGACTTTCTAAACCTAAAATAGAAAGTATTCACATTGAATAAATCATGGGCGCAACATAAATATTAGGGTTTTGGTTGTCTTTTAAGTTCTTTGTGTTTTTGTTCTTTGTATGTCGTGTATGTTTTGATATATTGAGGTTGACTGATTGTTCTCACTCATGAGCTTTTAAGCAAAGAGTTGAGTATTGTTCTTAGTTAAGATTTTATGCAAAACTAAGTAATGTTTATTGGAAGTGTAATATTTTATTTGGTTCTTTTAGTCTAGTCATAGGTTGTGATTATAGGTATCACTGAGGTGATTGGAAATGAAAGGAGGATCTCATATCTAGAGGTTTCTAGGTAGAAGTTGCACAAGGTAGTGATTAGGTGAGAAATTGTAAATTAGGGTTGGTTTAGATTTGAACTAATACTATCATAGTGAATTTCCTTCCTGACTTGGTAGACCCCAGAGTATGTGACGTTGCACCAAACTGGGTTAATAATTGATTGTGGTGTTTAATTTTCTGCAATTTATTTTTTTGCACAATCTCTATATTTATCAAGTGTTCTGTCAACAGATGTTCTAACACCTTTCTTGACATTGTGTAGTGTTGGGACATCAGTCTTAAAATCTGTGTTGCAAGTGCCCGAATTTCAATTGGCATCAGAGAAGGAACCCTGTTCTGGTTATTGGGTGAGCTCTAGGGAGAATAATTTCTGGTACTTTAGATAAAGAATGAGGATACAATAATAAACCACCTTTGTTATATGGTTCAAATTATGATTTATGGAAGGTTAGAATGGTGACTTTCTTAAATTCATGGACAGCAAAGCTTGGAAGGCTATTTCGAAAGGATGGGAACATCATGTTAATAAGGAAAAAGATGGGAATGTATCCTTGATGCTAGAAGAAGATTGATCTGATGAGGATGACAAATTAGCTATTGGAATTTCCAAGGCTTTAAATTCTCTATTCAATGGAGTGGAAAAGAATGTGTTCAAGTTGATTAATACTTGTATTGTAGCCAATGATGCTTGGGAAATTCTCATAACAACTTATTAAGGTACACCTAAAGTAAAATTGTCAAGACTTCAACTTCTCATTACTAAATTTGAGAATCTAAAGATGAATGATGATGAGACTATCCAAGAGTATCATGTGAAGATTCTTTAAATACTAAATGCATCTCGTACCTTGGGAGAAAATATGTTAGAACAAAAGCTTGTTAGAAATATTCTTTGGTCTTTACCTAGGAAATTTGACATGAAGGTAACTGTTATTGAAGAAGCTTTAGACATCAACATCATGAAGGTTGGTGAACTTGTTGGGTAACTTCAAACTTTTGAATTGGCTATTAGTGACAAGACTGAGAAAAAGGAGAAGAGCATAGCTTTTGTTTCTAATGTTGAAGATGAAGAGAGTCAAGCTGATCTGGATACTGATAGAGGACTGTCCAATACTATTGCGTTACTTGGAAATAAATTCAATATAATTATTAAAAGAATGGATAGAAGAGGATGACCAAATGTCAGAAACATCTCATCTGACATTAGGAATGATGAGAATTTTCAAAAAAATACCAGAATTGAGGACAAGACCAATCAAAGCAAAAGCATTTAATGTTATGAATGTGAAGGTTTTGATCATATTAGACCATAATGTCCCAACTTTCTCAAGAAGCAAAAAAAGGCTTCATTGTATTTTGGTCTAATGATGAGTCAGAAGATGAATCTAATCCTGAGACTGCTAAAATTTTGATGACTCTTTGTGGAAGATGGGAATATGAAGTAGAAGCTTGTGATGAGAATAATATCTATGAAGATCTGGATGTATCCTACAAGGATACTTGTGACAAGTTTGAAGAAAGTCTTACGACAGAGGAAGAAAAAATGAAGAACATATCTGAATTGGAGAATGAGAAGAAGGAACTTCTATATACTATTTCTCATCTACAAAATGAGGTAACTCTCCTAAATTCCAAGCTGGACAACTTGACAAATTCCTTGAGAATGGTGAAAAAGGTTGAAGATGTAAGAGTTAACTGTCAGTATGATAATAAATAGAAGGAAAGGCCTGAAGAAAAGCTCTTTTCTCCTGAAAAGAACAGAATAATCACCATGTCCAACCAAATGTTAGAACATTATGGCAGACATGATGAAATTTCGTCCAAATCTCAATTCTCAACTTGGAGATGTCATTATTATGGTGAGCATGGTCATATAAATCCTTTTTGTTTTAAATTATATGGAGATCAAAAATCATCAGCTCATTCTAAGGCTGATCAAGTGAGTATTAAGAGAAGTGTTGAAAATATGGATATTAACTTTATTGCTCATACTTCCTTAAGATACTCAAATGGAGAAGACTGCTACTTTGATAGTGGGTGCTCCATACATATGACAGAGGTTCAAAAGTTTTTGGTGGATATTAGGCCTCATCGCGTATGAACTGTCACATTTGGTGATGGGTTTAAAGGTGAAATCAAAGGAGTTAGATAGTTGATGTGTGTTGGTTCACCTAGTTTAGAATATGTTCTTCGTGTGAAAGGATTAATTGTTAATCTTATCAGCATTAGTCAATTGTGTGACCAAGGACTATTAGTCAATTTCTAAATATTTGAATTTTTGGTCAAAGATGAAAAAGATGTTGTTATGATGAAGGTCATAAGGTCTAAAGACAACTGTTATTTGTGGGAATCTCAAATAATTGTTTACCCTTCTACATGTTAAATATCCAATGAGGATAAAGTGAAGACATGGCACCAGAAACATGGACATTTTCATCTTAAAAGAATGAAGGATATCATATTTAAAGGAGCCATTAGAGGAATTCCAGAGCTCAAGATTGAAGAAAAGAAGGTTTGTGATGAGTGTGAAATTAAGAAGCAAGACATGATGTCACACCCAATGTTGCAACATCAGACTACTTCCAAAATGCTGGAACTTCTTCACATGGATATCATGGGACCAATACAGATAGAAAGCTTGGGTGGAAAGAGGTGTCTCTATATGGTTATAGATGATCTTTCTGGGTATACTTGGATGAACTTTCTTAGAGAAAAATCAGATGTTTTTGAAGTCTTCAAAAATCTGTGTCAAAGCATTCAAGAAGAGAAGAATAATGTGATTGTAAAGGTTAGAAGTGAACATGAGAAGGAGTTTGAGAATGAAAAATTCTATTAATTTTTTGATTATGAAGCTATTAGTCATAAGTTCTCTTGTTCCATCACTTCTCTGCAAAATGGAATTGTTGAGTAAAAGACTAGATCTATACAGGAATCAGCTAGAATCATGCTTCATGCTAAGCAATTGTCATTGGAGTTTTGGGCTTAATCTATGAATATTGTATGCAATATTCATAATAGGTTGCTTTGAGAGAAGGTACTTCAATTACTCTTTATGAGGTATTGAAAGGTAGAAAGCCTACAGTCAAATATTTCCATACCTTTGGAAGTAAATTCTATATCTTGATTGACAAAGATCAAAAGGGTAGGAAGGATTCAATAAGGGGTGAAGGGATATTTTTGGCTTACTCTTAAAGCATAAGAGCTTATAGAGATTTTAACTCCATGAATGGAATGACAATGGAATCTATTAGTGTGGTAATTTATGACTCAATTACTGAGCAAAGGATGGATTTTAAAGAAAATGTTGGAACATCTTGTATGCATACTATGAAGAAATTAAGGGAGGTAATATATGAATTCACAAGCATTGAATCAGTGATTTCTCAAACTAACAAAGGTCTCTCTACTACATGTCAGATAGAGAAATCCAAGGAACTGATTTCAAGCCACCTCAATAAAGAAAACATCACTGAATATAATAAGAAAATATCAAATTCGTGTCTTATTTCTAAGCTTGAATAGAGAATGTGTCCTACTGTTCAAGAAAGGAAAATATGGAACTACATCATTGGAATCAGTTGTTATGGTGTGCCTTACTCTTGCATCATGATAGAATTTTGCAAGGAAAATTTGGATAGTAGTACTGATGGATATTTCGTCTTAAGAAACAATTTGATTACTGTTGAAGTTGAATATGGTGGAACAAACTTGTTGGGAGGAAAATTGTTATGACACATGTCTTAACATGTTAATTAGAATGATGATATTATTGTGTTTGCTAAGGGGAGAGTAGTGATTATGGTTGCTTAATGTGTGCAACTATTTAAGGGGAGAATGATAGTTTGTAATGCTTGTTGGTGCTTCTACTTTTGCTACTGTTGGTGGATAATGTATGCATGATGTCTTATCTGATGTTCTAACATCTTGCCAGATTTGTTAAATCCTGATATCTGAGGTTGTTTTATCTTTTGCTACATATGCATATGATGTGTAAACTTGGATAGTTCATATTTGGTATACTAGATTTTCTTGTGATTTAGGTTTTCCCTTTGAGGGGAAGTCTTGGTCATGTGTGATAGGGGGAGTTTGGTCCTATCTGTGATGTCAGACCACATGTTTGGACATCTGATTTCTGGAGTATTGAAGATGGTGATCTGTAAGTTCATGTAATCTGTGATATATGTTTCTGTTGCAGTTTGTACAAAGTTTAAATGTTTGGATGTAGCTTGTGTTATGGTTTTATTCCTCTCTCTAAGGTTATTATGCATTAGTTATTTTAGCCAAAATTTGCCATAGAGGGAGATTGTTAAATGCGTGGATTTAGATTTGGCATAAATTTTGCTAAAACATGTGTAATACGGTGGGAGAACTGACTTGGTTGTTTTGTGTTTGATCGCAATTGTTGCAGATAGCAAGAGTCGCCACCGACTTTTCTTTTATCCAATAAGGAAAGGGTGAAAAGAACAGGAAAGACCTTTGACATATTTTTCTTGAGTTCGGGGGGTAGATTATGAAAAGGGAAGGTATTAGCACCCTTTTCATCCATAGTTATCTATGGGCTCTTAGTTGCTTGCTAGATCATTTTTGCTTTGTTTGAAAATGTGCTTGTGGTGGGTGTAAGTTTGAAAATATTTTGCAAAATTCCTTTGTTGCGACGAACTTTGTAATGATTCTCGTCTCTATAAGAATGCATACAAAGTGTTGGTTTTGAAAATAGTTCAAAGAGATGTTTGTTTTTTAATATGTTTTGAAAGTGTAAGTGTGGAAATAGTTTTAGTTTAAGAGCAAGCAACTATGAGCATCCTACCTGATCAAAAGGTCTATGTTATTTTCCTCCTCCTTTAGATGTTGCTATCTTAGCATTGATTTGGTAAGAAGCCCCATCGTTGGATGTGAAGGGACGGGCGTGGGTCATCGTGTATTCATAGAAGGCAACCTATGAGACGTTTTAGCAATTTTCATTGGGGACTAGATTATTTACCGAAGGTAATATCGAGGGACATCGAGGGACTACGATCTTTTTATCGAGGGTCTTTGCTAAAAAACCCATATTTGAGGAACATGACTATTTTCCGAGGCAACAAGTGAGATTACCCTAGAGGTGCATGTATGTAAATAGTGTGTTTGATTGCATTCATTTTTATCTTTGATTAGGGTTGTCTACATGTTAATTTTAACTCTTGCCATACACAACCTAATTACTAGCATTTTATATAAAAGCGGTAAATTCCGGAAAAATAAATGTCCTACGCTATTACATATTTTAGGGGTGGGGTATACACATTTACAAATGGGGATTACAAGAAATTAAATCCTAATTATCTATTACAACCATATTGAATTTGAATAATGTATAAGGAATATAATGTACAAGACAAAATGGAAAAAGGAATAGATTTGTTTTGCTTTTGTTAAGGAAATTTAATTAAGTTAAAGAAAAGAAAATAAATAGGAAAATATTTTTGGTCTTTTTCATTGTAAGAAGTTAAATAAAATAAACTAAATAACTTAAATATATTTTTGGTGTTTTTGTATAGAAAATAGTTTTTTTGTATTTAAAATAGTTTTTACGTAGAAAACAATTTTTGTATTTAAAACAGTTTTTTGTGTAGAAAAACAGTTTTATGCTTGGGCCCAGGACCTGTTTGTTTGTTAGGAAAAATAACTGAATAGATACAAAAGGTATCGCTGGGGATTGAACCCAGGACCTTCTACATGGCAAGGCTTTCAGCACGCATTGTTTGTACCACTGGGGTGGTCTGTTTCATCTGTTGGTTATATAGTTTGCACTAAATATAAAATGAATTCAGTTCTGAATGTTTGAACATGGCTTCATCTTATTCCTTCGAGCTCAGGGATGCATGACTCTAATGTTAAGCTTTTAAAAGCTTCATTCCTCATCCAATCGAAAGATATAAAAACCTGCCTAAAATCTTCAAAACGAATCTAACCATATGACTTTTAAAAAAATTTATGGGTCGAAAGTTAGCATGAAACACAAAAACTAAGACCTAGTTGTTCAGAGATGAAATTTCTAATGTACAAGCAATGATAATCAAAACTATAGTCATGGTCAGCTTCCTAGACATGATGTTTACATTTTTTCGTTACAAATGTATATACAAATGATGTTTGAATGAAGAGTTCTAAGTTTTAGAAAACTTACCTCTTGGAGTGAGACTTGAGGGACTTCGACAGAACCCCTAGGAATAGTTTGATGATAAACTTAGCCTGCTTAGACCTCCCTGAAGTTATTTCAGTTCCTGCTTTATTTTGAAAGTCAGTGAATAAAAGGTTGGTTAGGAGTGAATCTAAGGGCTCGCTAACTTCCTATAGTGGGTTTTTTTAGGGCGTTAGAAGTGTTCCAAGGCTGGTATATGGAAGTTCGGGGGGGGGGGGGGGGGGGGGGGGGAGGGGGCTGAATCGAAAGGCTGATATATGGAGTGAGTCGAAAGTTTGTCTAATGCATGAAGGGATTTGAGATATTTGTGGGTAAGGTCAGGATGTGCTAAGTTTTATGCTTATCTTTATGTTTGTGTGCAGGTTCTGGGTTGTTGAGAGCTTGAGAGTGTTTGAAGATTTTCTTAATACAACAAAAGTCTGGACCTTTGATTTGAAAATGGTCTATCTATTTATAGAGAAAAGGTTAGAGATGTTGGAGTAACCATATTTGTAAGATAACAAATCATGGTTTTGTTGAAAACGAAAGAATCAAGTTTTATGGATTTTCATGGTTCCTAAGTTCAAGTACAAGTGGGGGACTGATGTTTTTTGAGTGCACGAGATTTGACTTATGCTTTTGATACTGGTTGTGTTCAGATAAAATCAGGTTAGGAGCTCAAAAAATTGACTTTGTGATTAAAGTAATCTTTATGAAAAAAGGATACATAGCTTTTTGCCATTTCATCCAAAAATGGTATAATCCAGTGGATAAAGCTTCGGATATTTGTGTAATGTATCACAAATTTGTGTAAGCCTCTGATTAGGTATAGATTTGGAAGCAACATAGCCTGACAAGGGAGATTTGGAGGATAAGTTTATGAGATTTGATCAATGTTCTTCAAAGTAGGTTGCTCGAAGGGTTTAGAGTTGGATTCGAAGTAGGTTGCTTCAAAGAAATCAATGCCCCAGTCAAAGCTTGTGGATTAAACTTGATCGAAGGAGGCCACGTGCCCATTCGAAGCTTGTGAACCAAGCTTGCACCGAAGGAGGCCAAATGCCCAATTGAAAACTGGTGAACCCAGCTTGCTCGAAGGAGGCCAAATGTACAATTGAAGCTTGTGGATTAAACCTGCTCGAAGGAGGCCAAATGTCCAACTAAGCCTCTGAACCAAAGCTTGCATCGAAGGAGGCCCAAATGCCCAATCGAAGCCTCTGAACCAAGCTCGCTCGAAGGAAGCCAGATTCCCAATCGAAGCTTATGAATCAAATCAAATTTGCTCTTCTTCAATTTGATGCTCGAGAGACCAATATGATCCATGGAAACTACATGGGGCATTAAAAGTTCAATTGTACTTGTGCAAATTCAAACTCTAGCTTTGAGTCATCAGCGTTGAGGAAGTATCTTGAGCTGATCAAACCTTGTGTAGTCTTGACCCAATAAAATTTTTGTGAGAAAATTCTTGAGAAATGAGAGGGAAAGTTTTAGGGTACAACTGCTGCCCCTGTTCAATCTTCTTGAACCTGAAGAGTGAGATTGGCAGATGTTCCTTTTGTGACTTGAAGGTGAAAGATGATTGAACACTAAAGTGCCCAGAAATTTGCACTCGACTATGTGTTAGTTGATTGTGTAGGGAATGGGCTTAAAGATGCAATTTGGAGAGAGTTGTCGGAGATGGGCTTATACATGCCATCCAAAGGTGATTGTTGATAGAAATTAGACCAAGTCTAAGTTTGACTATAGCTGGGAGAAGTATCAGAATAAATCTTTTGGTCGATTTATACTGAAACATCAGATGTCCTTTGCATGTCTTTAACTGGAAGAAATAAATCTAACCAGAAGATCTCTTTGATTCGCATGTCTTTAACTGGAACAAATAAATCTACCCAGAAGAGGTCTTTGTTCGCCTATCTTTAACTGGAAGAACTAAATCTAACCAGAAGAGGTCTTTGATTCGCCTGTCTTTAACTGGAAAAAATAAATCTAACCAGAAGCGGTCTTTGTTCGCCTGTCTTTAACTGGAAGAACTGAATCTAACCAGAAGAGGTCTTTGATTCGCCTGTCTTTAACTGGAAGAAATAAACCTAACCAGAAGAGGTATTTGTTTACCTGTCTTTAACTGGAAGAACTAAATCTAACCAGAAGAGGTCTTTAATTCGCATGTCTTTAACTGGAAGAAATAAATCTAACCAGAAGAGGTCTTTGATTCGCCTGTCTTTAACTGGAAGAAATAAATTTAACCAGAAGAGGTCTTTGTTCTCCTGTCTTTAACTGGAAGAACTAAATCTAACCAGAAGAGGTCTTTGTTCGCTTGTCTTTAACTGGAAGAACTAAATCTAACCAGAAGAGGTCTTTGATTGGCCTGTCTTTGACTGGAAGAAATAAATCTAACTATAAGAGGTCTTTGTTCGCTTGTCTTTAACTGGAAGAACTAAATCTAACCAGAAGAGGTTTGTGTTCGCCTGTCTTTAACTGTAAGAACTAAATCTAACCAGAAGAGGTCTTTGATTCGCATGTCTTTAACTGGAAGAAATAAATCTAACCAGAAGAGGTCTTTGTTCACCTATCTTTAACTAGAAGAACTAAATCTATCCAGAAGAGGTCTTTGATTTTCCTGTCTTTAACTGGAAGAAGTAAATCTAACCAGAAGAGGTCTTTGATTCGTCTGTCTTTAATTGGAAGAAATAAATCTACCTATAAGAGGTATTTGATTAGCCTGTCTTTAATTGGAAGAAATAAATCTAACCATAAGAGGTCTTTGATTCGCTTGTCTTTAACTGGAAGAAATAAATCTAACCAGAAGAGGTCTTTGATTTATCGCCTATTATTAACTGGAATCCATCCAGAAGAGGACTTGATTGATCGCCTATTATTAACTGGAAGAAGTGAATCTATCCAGAAGAGGACTTTGATTTGATTGACTTTTCCGGCAAGGAAGAGGGTTAGTTACATGCAGAAGTATGCATGGCGTGATGATGTTCTCAAAATAAATGAGATTATGTTGTACATGTATGTTATATGATGTATGAATGTGAAATGTTATTGAAGTGTATCTTTGTCTGAAAAAATAAATTATTGGCAGATGCTGGGGATTTTTGGGAAGCTGAATCCCTGACTGTTGTTGGAGATGAAGAGTATGTGTATCTTCAACTTTGTTTAGAGTGTTTCTGTTGGGAATCCTTGTTCTGTTGTTTGAGGAGAAACTCCGTTGGGGAATATTAGCTTGTTTGAGAAGACTCTGTGGAGAGTGTTGATCTCTGCTTGGGGAAAATAGTTTGGGGGTTTTAGTTGTCTGTTTCACTACTGGGGAGTTATCTCTTGAAAGTTAGTTGTTATCTGGTTGGATTCCAGGCTTCACAATAACTTGTTGGGGATAAAGAAGTTAATTGTTATTTGGTCGGGTCCAAGTTTCAGAAACTCAAACTGTTATCTGGTTGGGTCCAGGTTTTAGCAATTGAATAAGTTAAACTATTATCTGGTTGGGTCCAGGCTTCGTAGTAACTTTCTTGAAAGGATGAAGTTGACTGTTATATGGTCGGGTCCAGGTTTTAAAAACTCAAATTATTATCTGGTCGGGTCCAGGTTTCAGAAATGGAAGAAGTTAAACTATTATTTGGCTAGGTCCAGGCTTTTAGTAACTTGATATTATGGTTTACTGTTATCTGGTCGGATCCAGTCTTCATAGTAAGTTGAGAGTAGGGTGAAGTTGAACTAGTTTTTGGTCGGGTCCAGACTTTGTAGTAACTTGATTGAAAGGATGAAGTTGATTGTTATCTAGTCGGGTCCAAGCTTCATAGTAACTTTCTTGAAAGGATGAAGTTAGCTGTTATCTGGTCGGGTTTCAGGCTTTACAACAACTTTCGGAGATAGTAATGACTCTGTTGGCGAGTTCACTGGGAATTAGGGGTTGTGGTCCCTTGATTTGTAATATTCTGCGAGGCAAAATTCAAGTTGGGGAATCTGTAGTTTGTTGGGGAAATAAACCCGGTTGAAGAGAATATTTGACGAACTACGGGGGAGATCTATTCTTTTGACATAACTCCTCAAGGCTTCTTCTTACGACCAACTCAGCTGGGAAGAGGGATTTCCGGAGATTGAAACTTTGGATGGGGATTACATGAATCCATCTTTGTGGGGATAATTCTGGGGGATATCCTTATAGATATTGCTTTGGTGACTTCATTGGGGATCACCTTGTGAAAGGGACTTTGTGGGGATTTGTCATTGTCCATAGTAGTAAGTGTTGTAGCGCTGCCATAAAATGTGTGCTTGATTGTATGTGACCCTTTGCTGGAATTCAAGTTCAATGCCCCAAATGATACAGACCTACCCCTGGCTATTCAACACTTCTTGATAGATTTCTTGGAATCTCAACTTCACTTCCATAGATGATCTAGACAGTGACATGGCATGCCCCCTTGCTTATAGGAGATTTGTCATTGGAAGTGTCTTCCATTTGAAAGGATTATATTTCCTGGGAGAATTTTCGTTCATTGGATGTTCGTCATGCGAATTTCTTTGTTGTCAAACAAATAGCGATATTCAAAATAATGCAAAGTTTATGTTTGTCTTGAAGTTTTGAAAATGTGTTTTAGCAAATAAAATAATTTTGTAAGAGTATGAATTCAACTTAGGATTTACAGTAAGCCTTACAGGAGTCAAGATACCTTTTGTAACAGTATGCTTTCGAACTAACCCACGCTTCAATTAGGACTTTTGAAGGGTTATAGCATGGCCTGGTTCACGGTTTAAGAAACAAAGGATAAGGCTCAAAGTGTATTTGTATCCAACTCGTTCTTCATGATATTCTCCAATCCTAAACTCAGTTAATTTTGCGTTTGAATTCCTATTTAATCTGGAATGTTATTTTGGTGATGGTTTGAAAACTTGGAAGTTTATTTGTGAAGGCGGTCATTTTTGCAACATTTTTCATGTTGTCGAGAATTTATAGTGACCTCTTTTTGATTCACTATCCCTAATTTTTGCTTGGCTGTTTTGAGATTACAGTCAGCGGGATGCCCCAGTTTTTATCTTAAGTCTCCTTCGTAGGTTTTGACTTAGTGGGCTTTTCTTTTGAGAGATAATGACTGCCTATTTTATGGGGAACCATCACCGTCTTTTGATTTAGAAGGACTTTCTTGATGTCATTCGTTGTGTACGAATTGAAAAGTTGCAACCGAACGCGTATTTAAATTAACTGAGAAACTACCATGCCCCAGGTTTTGATTAAAGGTTTTAATTTGTGTGAAAAAGAAAAACTCCTACTTCTTTGGCTCAAAGGGGTTGACTAGGGATTATCTTCCTTATAACTCCGTTGTTTAGGAATTGAAAAAAAAAACGCCTATACATCGTCAGCAAGGTTTGTCCAAAAGCATACTGTATGAGATTATGGCATTGTTTTCGTCATCCTCCGTCTAAAGGGTTACAAATTTTAAACAAGAGTTGAATATCATAAAGGGAGTAAAATGAATAGTTTAAATATAGTGAAAATGAATGGATTAACTCAAGACAAACATTTGCAATTCATTAATGAAAGTAGCCAAAGTCTGACATAAAGATAAGTTTTTGAACAAACAAAAGAAATTACAATTGAAAATTCAAAATGAAACTGGATATTCTCAATGATTTGTCATGGGAGTAGTGATCACGTTGGGGGTCTCAGGAGGACCAAATTCAATCTCCTTATCATGTTTTGAATCTTGTATTTCAATGCCTAACAATCGTTAGTATCATGCTCAGGACTGTCGGACTGATAGGCACATCTTGCATCGGGATTGTAGTCAGGAGAAGAAGTTTTGGGGTTTGTATGAGGTCCTATCAACGTAATCAGATTCATCCCTAACATATGTTGCAAATCTTAAGCCAAGGGCATGTTGATCTCATCAAATTGTCTTCCTTGTTTACGCTGACCACCTTGTCGTGGTTGGCGAGGTTGTTGTTGGGCTCGTGATGTAGCATCAACTTTGAAAGGTCTATTCTCCATCAAGCCAACTTCTTGTCTCATCGGAGGCTGATTAATGGCCCGATCCCCAATTCTAGCTATTTTCCCCGTATGGTTGCATCTGTCTTGATGAAGCTTGTTGATAAGGGCTCTCATCTCTTCTTGTCCCCGAGCTATGTTTTGGATAAGAGTCATTTGTCCCACCATTTGTCCCATCATCTGGATTTTCATTGTGGCTATCTCAGTTTGTAACTGTTCCAATTGGTCATCCCTGTTGTCCTCAGGATTCTTCATGGCCATGCGCTCAATGAGGAGTTCTTTCACTTCTTCTTGCCCATTGGATAGGTTCAAGAAAATTTCTTGAAGCGGAGCATTTTGAGTCTGAAGGTCCTTGATAGTCTGTTCTAGAGTTATCTCTACTGAAATAAATAGTAAGCATATGAGAAACCTATGTGGCAAAATCTGTCATCATATGATGTATGTTAATGTGTATGAAAATGCTTTCAAGGACTTAGAAGATTTAAATTTATTTAGACAAAAATAATAAACATCAATTGCATTAATAAGTTCAAATTAATTACAAACACGCCTCTTGGGCTTACAATGGAGGAAATAAACTCCTAAGACAAAAAGGTCGAGCGCATCCTTTTTGACGCAATGTAGGTGTTCAAACTTCACTCTTCATGAAGTTGTCTTGTAAACTCCAAAACCTTATTTTTACTTGCGTTGAACTGGGTTTCGAAGGTTTCTCGCTCTTCCTTTATCTGAATCCGAGCTCTTTGTAAATATTCAAGAGAAGTAGGCATGTTAGGATAAAGGACAATATACGGAATATCTCCTTCGGCAACAGGCTCCATGATGATAGGTAGGATGACTTCATAAGGCATCATGAGGTTTTGGGTGCGAGTTCGTACCCACTTGAGATAAGGCTCCAAAGTAATGGAGTTCTTATGCCCCAACGTCTTGCTATCAACCCTTTTAACCATGCCTCAAGCTCGTATGAATCTCTGACGATAACCTTGGACATCGCTCTCATAGTTAAATGCAATTCCTTGGACAAGTGTATCACGAGGGTCATCCCTCCTAGCATACCCAAACGGTCGCAGATCCAAACAAAGATTGTAAGTGATACCTCCCCTAATGCCAAGTAGAGGTACATTAGGGAATTCCCCACAACGGTCAATGATAGTAATGTCTTCCATAGATCGAGCACACCAATAAATATCAGAATGTGTGAGTGACATCAATCTACTAGACCATATTAAGCCTTGCTCATTCTTCATAACAGATCAGGGTAGGTGCGAAATAAACCACCTAGCCAAAAAAGGAGTGCAACACATAAGAAGTCATCTTCTCTTCATGGTGCGGGTGTGAAGAGAATGCAAAATATCCCCAAGTAAAGTGAGCACTGGATTGCGAGATAGAAAAAATTTAACTGTGTTCACATCTATAAGTTGGTCTGGATTGGGAAACAGAACCAATCCATAGATGAGGAGAGCCAACACTTCTTCAAAGGCTTGTAAATCCAGAGCATCCCAAAAATCTTGAGCCTTCTCCAACAGAAAATTGGCTAGGAACCCTTTGACAGCACTTCTCGTTTCCTAATTGGCCACAACATCGGATCGTTGCAAATGTAGAGCTCGAGCAATATCCTCAGGTCTTGGGTCTCTTTTAATACCGTTGAAGGGTAGGTGATCAAGGATAGGGATTCCTAAGAGTTGAGAAAATTCTTCCATGGTGGGCACGAGTTGGTAATGAGGAAAAGTAAAGCAATGGTGCAAAGGGTCGAAGAATTGGAATAGCACTTTCACCATATCCTCTTCGAAGCTTGTTGTAACCAAGTTGACAAGACGGTCGTATTTCTTGGTAAAAGGCGAATCATTGGGGACCCTTGATGCCAATTCCTTGAGTCGAGGAGGCATTCTTACGAGGTTGACTTGGATAGTATTTCTGCGAGTGGGAGCCATGTCCTCTAAAACAAGACAAAGATAAATATCTAGATCCTTGAAATGGTTAGTGAAAAATGCCATGGTATGATGTCACGATGTTATGTACAAACAAACATATACACACAAAGCAAACAAGTCCTTAGGTTTAGGCTTGCATGAGGTTCATAGGTAAGTACCTTTTTGAAGTTTAGTTGGCTCAACCTATCCTAGAAAGTGACCGGGTTCTAGGGGATCTCAATATCACTGATCTTTCTTCATCGGGCATTGTTTCAGCGCAAGCCTCTTTATTGGCGACCGAAATATCCCAAAAGTCCTGTCTCAATGAGCGTAGTATCGAGTATCAACAAATCTTAGATAGGAACCAAAGCCGGCTATCTCACTACTTCCTAATGGCCAAGATGTTCAATTAAAGGTTCTAAGGTCAGTTAGTGCTTCATGACACCACACAGTGGCCTCGTATTCTCCTTGACTACTCAAGGGTTACCGGTACCAACAAATGTGTCACACTAACGTAGCTATCGCTTTAACCATGTCGGTATACCCCACACAGTCCCCACGATCTACTGCTACTTACCTAAAAGGTGACCCAGATCCGAGTGTAGGATCTTTAACAATAACCCAAACAAGGACCCATAAATGTAAAGCAAGCAAGTCAAACAAGGAAAGCAAGTAAAATGTGATCTAGCTCTAAGGTAATTCCACTTTTAAGTAAACTCCCCAGCAGAGTCGCCAGTTTTGTAATACGGTGGAAGAACTGATTTGGTTGTTTTGCGTTTGATCACAATTGTTGCGGATAGCAAGAGTCTCCATCGAAAAAAAATTTATCCAATAAGGAAAGGGTGAAAAGAACAAGAAAGACCTTTGAGATGTTTTCTTGAGTTCAGGGGGTAGATTATGAAAAGGGAAGGTATTAGCACCCTTTTCTTCCATAGTTATCTATGGACTCTTAGTTGTTTACTAGATCATTTTTTATTTATTTGAAAATGTACTTGTGGTGGGTGTAAGTTTGAAAATATTTTGCAAAATTCCTTTGTTTCGGCAAACTTTGTAATGATTCTTGTCTCTATAAGAATGCATACAAAGTGTTGGTTTTTAAAATAGTTCAAAGAGATATGTGTTTTTGAAGATGTTTTGAAAGTGTAAGTATGGAAATGGTTTTAGTTTAAGAGCAAGCAACTACGAGCGTCCTACCTACTCAAAAGGTCTATGTTCTTTTCCTCCTCCTTTAGATGTTGCTATCTTACCATTGGTTTAGTAAGAAGCCCATCGTTGGATGTACAGGGATGGACATGGGTCATCGTATAGTCATAGAAGGAAACCTATGAGACATTTTAGCAATTTTCATTAGGGACTAGATCGTTTACCGAAGACAACATCGAGGGACATCTAGGGACTACGATCTTTTTATCGAGGGTCTTTGCTAAAACGCCCATATTCGAGGGACATGACTATTTTTCGAGGCAACAAGTGAGATTATCCTAGAGGTGCATGTGTGTAAATAGTGTGTTTGATTGCATGCATTTTTGTATTTGATTAGGGTTGTCTACATGTTGATTTTAACTCTTGCCATACACAACCTAATTACTAGCATTTTATATAAAAGCGGTAAATTGCAGAAAAATAAACGTCCTACGCTATTACATATTTTGGGGATGGGGTATACGCATTTACAAATGTGGATTGCAAAAAATTAAATCCTAATTATCTATTACAACCATATTGAATTTGAATAATGTATAAGGAATATAATGTACAAGACAAAATGGAAAAAGGAATATATTTGTTTTATATTTGTTAAGGAAATTTAATTAAGTTAAAGAAAAGAAAATAAAAAGGAAAATGTTGTTGGTATTTTTCATGGTAAGAAGTTAAATAAAATAAACTAAATAACTTAAATATATTTTTGGTGTTTTTGTGTAGAAAATAGTTTTTTTGTATTTAAAACAGTTTTTGTGTAGAAAATAGATTTTGTATTTAAAACAGTTTTTTGTGTAGAAAAGCAGTTTTATGCTTGGGCTCAGGACCTGTTTGTTTGTTAGGAAAAAATAACTGAATAGATACAAAAGGTATCGTTGGGGCTTAAACCCAAGATCTTCTACATGGAAAGGCTTTCAGTGCGCGCTGTTTGTACCACTAGGGTGGTCTGTTTCATCTGTTGGCTATACAGTTTGCACTAAATATAAAATGAATTCAGTTCTGAATGTTTAAACATGGTTTCATCTTATTCCTTCGAGCGCAGGGATGCGTGACTCTAATTTTAAGCTTTGAAAAGCTTCATTCCTCAGCCAATCGAAAGATATAAAAACCTTCTTAAAATCTTCAAAACGAATCTAACCATATGACTTTTAAAAAAAGCTATGGGTCAAAAGTTAGCATGAAACATCAAAACTATGACCTAGCTGTTCAGAGATGAAATTTCTAATGTACAAGTAATGATAATCAAAACTATGGGCATGGCCAGCTTCCAAGACATGATGTCAACATTTTTTATTTACAATGTATATACAAATGATGTTTGAATGAAGAGTTCTAAGTTTTATAAAACTTACCTCTTGGAGTGAGACTTGAGGGAATTTGACATAACCTCCAGGAATAGTTTGATGATGAACTAAGCCTGCTTCGACCTCCCTGAAGTTATTTCAGTTGCTGCTTTGTTTTGAAAGTCACTGAATCGAAGGCTGGTTAAGAGTGAATCGAAGGGCTCACTAACTTCCTTGAGTGGGTTTTTTGAGGGATTTGGAAGTGTTCCAAGGCTGGTATATGGAATTTGGAGGGGGTGAATCGAAAGGATGATATATTGAGTGAATCGAAAGGTTGGCTAATGCATGAAGGGATTTGATATTTTTGTGGGTAAGGTCGGGATGTGCCAAGTTTTATGCCTAGCTTTATGTTTGTATGCATGTTCTGGGTTATTGAGAGCTTGAGAGTGTTTGAATATTTTTTCAATACAACAAAAGTCTGGACCTTTGATTTGAAAATGGTCTCTCTATTTATAGAGAAAAGGTTATAGATGTTGGAGTAACCAGATTTGTAAGATAACAAATCATGGTTTGATTGAAAACGAAATAATCAAGTTTTATAGATTTTCATGGTTCCCAGGTTCAAGTACAAGTGAGGGCCTGATGTTTTTTGGGTGCAGGAGATTTATCTTATGCTTTTGATACTGCTTGTGTTCAGATAAAATCGGGTTGGGAGCTCAAAAAACTGACTTTGTGATTAAAGTAATCTTTATCAAAAAAGGATACGTAGCTTTTTGCCATTTCATCCAAAAATGGTATAATTCAATGGATAAAGCTTCGAATCTTTGTGTAATGTATCACAAATTTGTGTAAGCCTCTGATTATGTAAAGATTTGGAAGCAACATAGTCTGACAAGTGAGATTTGGAGGATAAGATTATGAGATTTGATCAATGTTCTTCAAAGCAGGTTGCTCAAAAGGGTTTAGAGTTGGATTCGAAGTAGGTTGCTTCGAAGGAAATCAATTCCCCAGTCGAAGCTTATGGATTAAACTTGATCGACCTTTCGGGTTTTCGATCCACCGGGAAACCCTTTTTTGCCCAAGTCGCCCCTTCGGGTTTTCAACTTGCCGGGTGTACAGATTTTTTTTGTTTTATCCCTAATTTTTGCCTAAACCTCCCTTTCGGGTTTTCGATTCACCGGGATGCCCATTTTTGCCCAAGTCGCCCTTTTGACTATGCCTGCGTTTGCAGGGTGCGGCAAGTCATCGTCGTCCATGGTGGTTAGAATCATTGCCCCACCAGAAAAGATGCTCTTGATTACAAATGGTCCTTCGTAAGTAGGAGTCCACTTTCCCCTGGGATCACTTTGTGGTAAGATGATCCACTTGATTACAAGATCTCCGACTTGATATACCTGACGCCTAACCTTTTTGTTGAAAGCCTTGATCATCCGCTTTTGATACGTTTGACCATGACAAACAGCAGTAAGTCGCTTCTCGTCGATCAAGTTAAGTTGATCAAGTCGGGTCTGAATCCAATCGTCTTCACTCAAACCTGCATCCTTCAAAATCCTCAAGGAAGGAATCTGAACTTCCATAGGCAGAACAGCTTCCATGCCATATACCAAAGAAAATGGAGTTGCCCTTGTTGAAGTACGTGTCGTGGTGCGATATCCATGCAGAGCAAACGGTAACATCTCATGCCAGTCCTTGTAGGTGACGGTCATCTTTTGAATGATCTTCTTAATATTTTTGTTCGCGGCTTCAACATCACCGTTCATCTTCGGCCGGTAGGGAGATGAATTGTGATGATAAATCTTGAACTGCTCGCATAGAGCGGTGATCATAGTATTGTTCAAATTTGTACCGTTGTCTGTGATGATCCTGTCGGGGATACCATACCGGCATATGAGGTTCTGCTTGATGAAGCGGTCAACCACATTCTTTGTAACAGAGGCAAAGGAAGTTGCTTCGACCCACTTGGTAAAATAATCAATAGCGACCAAGATGAAGCGATGTCCATTGGACGTTGTGGGCTTGATCTCTCTGATCATGTCAATGCCCCATATTGCGAATGGCCAAGGAGGTGTCAAAATGTTGAGAGGAACAGGAGGAATATGTACCTTGTCGGTGTAGACTTGGCATTTGTGGCAGGTACGGGAATGTTGATGAAAATCAGCTTCCATGGTAGACCAGTAGTAGCCTGCCCTTAGAATCTTCTTAGCCATTGTATGTCCGCTCAAGTGGGTGCCAAATGTGCCACTGTGTATCTCGGTCATGATCAACTCTGCTTCAGCTTTGTCCACACAACGAAGTAAAACACAATCATGGTTGCGCTTATAAAGGATGCCATTTCTTAGGAAGAACTTGGCAGCAAATCTCCTTAAGAACTTTTTTCATTGACAGAAGCTCCTTTGGGGTATTCTCTAGTATGGAGATACCTTTTGATTTCATGAAACCAGGGTTGTTCCACTACTTCTTCGGTATTAATCTCATGACAGTGCGCAGGTTCGTCCATTCGCTCGATGGTGATTTGGGGAGCCTCGTTATCCCAGTTGAGTTTAAACATGGAAGACATTGTAGCCAGAGCATCTGCTAGCTGGTTCTCTTCTCGTAGGAAATGCTCGAAAGTAATCTACTCGAAATGAGGCAACAACGTCAGGACATGTTCTTTGTATGGGATAAGATTAGGATGTTTGGTGTCCCACTCTCCTTTGACTTGACTGATAACCAAAGCTGAGTCCCCAAATACGACCAAAGATTTGATCCCCAAGTCTATAGCATCCTTGAGGCCAAAGATGCAAGCTTCATATTCGGCTATGTTGTTGGTACAGCTGAAACAAAGTCGGGCAGTGAAGGGTGTATGGCAACCTTCTGGAGAAATGAGTACTGCACCGATACCGTTTCCAAGTGCATTTGAAGCACCATCAAAGTACAGGGTCCATCAAGATCCTTGTTCAGGTCCGTCATACAGTCTGCTACCCTCAATGTTGTCCAATGTCATGATGTCCTCGTCAGGGAAGTCGAATCTCATAGATTGGTAATCTTCGACGGCTTGGTGAGCTAGATGGTCAGCTAGTACACTCCCCTTTATAGCTTTTTGGGTAGTATACTGGATGTCATATTCAGTCAGGATCATTTGCCATCTAGCGATTCTTCCAGATAAAGCCAGCTTCTCAAAGATATACTTAATCAGATCCATTTTGGAAATCAGCAAAGTGGTGTGAGTCAACATATACTATCTTAGCCGACAAGCAGCCCATACCAAAGCGCAGCAAGTTTTCTCGAGCAGTGAGTAGCGAGTCTCACAGTCGGTAAACTTTTTGCTAAGGTAATAAATGGCATGCTCTTTTCGGCCAGACTCGTCATGTTGGCCCAGTACACACCCCATTGAGTTATCCAAAACAGTCAGATACATGATCAATGGCCTTCCTTCGATGGGTGGCATCAGAATAGGAGGTTCTAGTAAGTACTCCTTGATCTTATCAAAAGCAACTTGACAATCATCGTTCCATTCAACTACATGATCTTTCTTCAGCAGTTTGAAAATCGGCTCGCAGGTAGATGTCAGGTGAGAGATGAACCTCGCAATATAGTTCAAGCGTCCCAAGAATCCTCTAACCTCCTTTTCAGTATGGGGGGAAGGCATTTCTTGTATAGCCTTTACTTTAGCTGGATCAACCTCAATGCCTTTGTTGCTGACAATAAATCCCAGAAGTTTACCAGACCTAACTCCAAAAGTGCACTTGCTTGGATTCAGTCTGATTTTATACTCCTTCAACCTGGAAAACAGCTTTTGCAAATGTTCAAGGTGTTCTTCCTCTGTCTGTGATCGAGCTATCATGTCGTCTACATAAACTTCGATCTCATGATGTATCATATCATGAAACAAAGCTACCATGGCGCGTTGATAGGTTGCCCTTGCGTTCTTCAGTCCGAACGGCATCACCTTGTAACAGAAGGTGCCCCATTGCGTGACAAAGGTAGTTTTCTCCATGTCCTCAGGGGCCATTTTAATCTGGTTGTATCCCGAAAATCCATCCATGAAGGAAAATACCTTGTGTTGAGCTGTGTTGTCAACCAAGATGTCGTTATGTGGCAGCGGAAAATCGTCTTTAGGGCTAGCCCTATTCAAATCTCGATAGTCCACGCACATTCTGACTTTGCCGTCCTTTTTAGGCACGGGCACAATGTTAGCAACCCATTGTGGATAGGTAGTAACAGCCAGAAAGCCAGCGTTGAATTGCTTCATTACTTCAGCCTTAATCTTTTCAGACATGGCAGGCCTCTATCGTCGAACCTTTTGCTTGATCGGTGGACAATCTTCTCTTGTAGGAAGACGGTGAACCACGATATCTGGGTCTAACCCTGGCATGTCTTCATAAGACCAAGCGAAGATTTCAACATATTCGTTCAACAACTGTACTAAGCGTTCCTTGACACTCGGTTCCAGGTTGGCACTCACTTTTACTTCCTTCTTGTCTTCCTCTGTCCCTAAGTTGATGGTTTCTAGCAACTCTTCATGAGGCAGAATGGCCCTCTCTTCTTGTTGTAGAAGTCTGGCTAACTCTCCCGGCACTTCACAATCTTCGTCAACTTCGTACTCAGCATGATTAACCAAATCTTCAGAGTTATCGAAGGCTAAAGCAGAATAGTCACCCATGGAATCCGGAATGGATGGGTACCTGCATTTGTGAGTGTGGGTGTGTGTAAGGGATAGCCATCCTTAAACAAACAAAAATGCAAAAGAAAAGAAAATGAACACAGCAGTTTATAGATGAAAAACGTCCAATGATTTATTAAAACATGGCATATGATTATGAAGAAAATCAAACCCTTACAAATGGACCTACATGCCCCGGGAAAGGCATGAGGTGAAAATAGTGTGCGAATTGTTTTAGTTATTACAGACCATAAAAATGGGAAATTGTTCAAAGATAAAATTACTGGTTGATAAAGGTGATGGGAACAAAATCCTTTGCTTCCCAATTGCTCAAACCCCCTTCGATGGTCGGGAAGATCCAATCTTCAAAGTGGCTCTCTTCATCTTCATCTTCTACAACATTGATTTCATGGTGTGAGATCTTGACGGGTGGCCCTCCAGCCTTGGAGCGACGCATAGCCCTTTGTCCTGTAGCAGTGAACCCTAACCCAAACTTGTCGGTCTTATGGGGAAAGTTAGGCAATTGTCCTCATACTGTACTCTTCCCTTCTTTGATCACTGCCTCCACGTCCTTGAGAGATGTCATCTTGGATACATGCTTGGGAACGATAGGCACCTCAACCATTGTCTTCGCAACTGCTACCTCGGAAGAAACTTCCTCAAAATGCTGGAAAGGCGTTTCGATGAACTCGCCATCCAGCTCCACATAACAGAAGGAATTGAGGTGGCTAATCATGTACTCTTCCTCGCCGTGCACCATTATAATTTTACCCTTAACAGGATATTTCAGCATCTGATGCAAAGAGGAGGTAAGTGCCCCGGCATAATGGATCCACGGTCTTCCTAGCAAACATGAATATGACAGTCAGATATCCATCACGTAAAAGGTTGAGTTGAAGACTTATGTGCCTACTTTGATAGGAATATCAACCTCTCGATGAACCATTCTTTTGGAACCATCAAAAGCCCAAACGACGATGTTACTAGGTTTGAGGGTCAAACCTTCGCAATCCAAACGGTCTAAGGCCTTCTTTGGCAGCACATTCAGGGAAGAACCAGTATCAACCAAGACATGGGCGAGGGTAGTTCCCCTGCATTCAACTGAGACGTGTAGCGCGTCATTGTGCTTCCTTCCTTTGGGAGTTAAGTCAGCGTCGGAAAAGCCCAGGCCATTGTCAGCAGTAAGACTGGCCACACAATCCTGAAACTGGTCATCCAAAGTCTCTTGGGGTACATGTGCAGCCTTCAAGAATTTGATTAGGGCCTTAGCATGGGCCTCAGAACAGAGCAGAAGAGCCAACATTGAAATTTTAGAAGGGGTCTTCCCTAACTGCTCCACAACGTCATAGTCACATTTTCTGATTATTTTCAAGATTTCATCCATTTCTTTGAGTGGTTTCGGGGATAACCACAACATGGACCTTCGTCCTGATAGGCGCTTCCAGTATCCCCTTACCCTTGTTGGTAGTTTAAGCAGATGGTCTTACTTCAGGAGTATCCAAATCTTCAATCATTGGGTCTTGCACAGAGGGTCCAACAGGTGCAGTTTTAAGGGTCCGAAAACTGCTCGAGGGGGAGAAATCTCCGGAGAAAAGATCTGGCCACTGCGGGTTATCTTGCTTGTACCCGTGATGTTCCCTATATCAGGGTCTTCTTCAGAAATCTCTTGGATTGTTTCGATTTGTTTGATGCCGTGGTAGAAGATTTCTCCCCCATAGTTCCACGATACCGTTTTGCTGGATTTGTACGGGACAGGTCCCGACATGGTGATCTTTAAAGGTACACATTCAGAGTTAGGTGTAATCCTGACAGGCCTTTTGCAAGCCTTGGGAGAATTGTCGGAAATGGTTATGATAGCAATATCGTTGGTTGAAGTATCACAAGTATCAGGAGTAATAAGATTGAAAGTGTCAACATGGGTTTTCTGGAAAAGTATCTCTTGAGTATCCATCAGGCGTTGGACACCCGACTTCAACATTGGACAATCACCTTGAATGTTCAAACAAAAATAACAGTCTTTACCACAACCAGGAAAGATCCCGGCTCGCAACAAATTTCCTTTAATCACTAACAATGGAGTCAACAGATCAGCAACATCGGTAACATGGAGGTTTTCCAAAACAGCATGCACATTGTGGTCGTGCTTGGGCATCGGAGCGGATATAACATTGGGCTTCTCAGGAGCGTCAAATTCAACCTCTTTGGCGTCAATTAAGTCCTGAATTTTGTTCTTAAGTGCCCAGCAATTGTTGGTATCGTGCCCAGCACTGTCGGAATGGTAAGCACACTTGGCGTTGGAGTGATAGTATGGAGAGGAGGTGTTAGGGTTTTTTGGCGCCTCTTTCAAACTGGTCAGATTCAGCTTCAACAAATGGGGAAGGACCTGAGCGGGCGTCATGTTGATACGGGTGAATTGCCGTTGTGGCCGTTCTACCCGTTGTTGATTAGGTCTCGACTGATTGTTACGAGGTTGATCATTTGACGAATGTTGAATCATCATGGCCCCTACAGTCGGTCGGTGCTCAGTTCTTCCCATTCCCTTCTGAGAATACACAGCAGATGCTTCCTTCTTGGCTGGGAAAGGTTTCTTAACAGCTGTGGATGCAGAAGCATCCTTTTGAATCTTTCCACTTTTAATACCGGCCTCCACCCTTTCGCCGGTCAAAATCAGTTCAGTAAATCCCGCAGAAGAGCTCCCGATTAGATGGTTGAAGAAGGGGCCAGACAGGGTCCCCAGAAACATGTCAACTAACTCCCTATCTGATAGCGGTGGCTGCACCCTTCCAGCCAGATCACGCCACTTCTGGGCGTACTCCTTAAACCCTTCATTGGAAGCCATCCCCATACTTTGTAACTGAGTATGAGTGGGTGCCAAATCAGCATTGTATTGATACTGACGGTAAAAAGCAGCTGCCAAGTCTTCCCAATTGTGAACCTCTGATCTCTCGAGCTGATAAAACCAATCTAGTTGCGTGCCAGATAAACTGTTTTGGAAAAAGTGTACCCATAGGTCTTTATCGGATGAATGGGGTTGGATTTTTCTGACATACGACCTCAAGTGCATCTTAGGGCAAGACAGACCGTCGTACTTGGCGAATGTTGGCACCTTGAACTTGGGAGGGATAACAATCCCAGATACCAGCCCTAGTTCCTCAAAATCTAATTTGGGCACCCTCTGCAACTCCATAGCTGCCAATCTATCTTTAAGGTTCTTATATTTGTCATCCGCTGGTGGATATTGTTGCTCGGAATAGTCTTCGTCTTCTTCCTCCTCTTCCTCTTCAACCTCAGATTTAGAAGGTACAGCATCACCTTTCCCTTTACCGACCCCTTCGTCAGACGTTGAGGGGAACTCAAGAACCTTCCTAGCATTGCTCTCAAACCTTCTTCCAAAAGTGGCTACCCCAGGTCTCTTTTTCTTTTTCTCTTTATTCTTCTCCAACAACACTTTGAGGTCCTCTTGACCCTTTGCCAAGGTTATGAGGAGTTGCTGGAACTGTGAATTTTGTGCCTGTAGATCCTTTATCGTTTGCTCCAAATCCATCTTGCTGAAATAAACAGCAGAAAGATAAGGAAACCTGGCGTGAAGACCTGTTTATGCATATAATGAATGGTATTCTATTCATGTAATGCATTCAAGGGTTCAAAAATTCAGATTTGTTGCAAACAAAAAGAACGCACGTCATATTAAGAAGAAATTTGTTAGTACATAAGTGCCCCATGGGAGAAATATTACAAAATTCTCAATGTAAAAAGACATTGCGCATTCTCTTTGGTGTGATGTAAGTGTTGAGAGTCTCCTCCTCGTGAAGTCGGCGGGTAAGCTCCAAAACCTTCTTCTCACTGGCATAGAAGCTGGCTTCAAAGGTATCCCGTTCTTCTTTGAGTTGGATCCAACTCTTTTGCATTTCCTCCCATGATGTTGGCATGTCAGGATGTAGGATGGTGTATGGAACCTCTCATTCCATAATAAGCTCTTTGATCAAGGGGAGAATGTGAGGATATGGCATTATAAGATTCTGGGACGGGTTCATACCCACTTGAGGTAAGGCTCAAGGGGGATGGAATTCTTGTGCCCCAGTGTCTTACTATCCACTTTGTTAGGCATCCTCCAAGCTCTGATGAACCTTTGTCGAAGTCCTTGCGCATCATTGTCGAAGTCAAAAACTAGGTCAAGAATCAGCATGTCATGAGGGCCATCCCTCCGAGCATATCCAAATTTTCTCAAAGCTAGACAGGGGTTGTAGGTGATGCCTCCCCTAATGCCAAGTAGTGGTACATTAGGAAATTCCCCACAATGATCAATGATGATGACATTTTCTCTAGATCGAGAACACCAATGTACGTCAGAATGTGTGAGAGTCATCAACCGTTGTGACCACCTCAAACCCTGCCCGTTCTTCAAAACTGACTGTGGAAGGTGAGAAATAAACCACCTTGCTAGGAGAGGAGTACAACACATGAGAACACCTCTTTTCCTCATTGTTCGTGTGTAAAATGAGTGTAGGATATCCCCAAGCAATGTAGGTATGGGATTCTTAGACAGGAAAATCTTGACAGCATTCACATCTATAAGTTGGTCAGGATTTGGGAACAAGACCAACCCATAGATAAGGAGTGCCACAATCTCTTCAAAGGCTTGTAGATCAAGAGAATTCCAGCAGTCTTGGGCCTTCTCAAACAGAAACTTCGCCAAGAAACCCTTGACACCACTTCTGGTTTCCCAATGCCCCTTGATGTCAGATGGTTGCAAGTGTAATGCTTGAGCAACATCTTCAGGTTTTGGTTCTTTTTTCGTACCGTTGTAGGGTAGTTGATGAAGAATAGGAATTCTCAGGAGTTGAGAAAATTCCTCCAAAGTAGGCACCAATTGGTAATCATGGAATGTAAAACAGTGGTGTAGGGGATCAAAGAATTGGAAGAGAACTTTCACCATGTCTTCTTCAATGTTGGTGTTGACCAGGTTGAGGAGTCTACCATGTCTTTCACTGAAGAGAGAATTCTATGGAATCCTAGAAGTAAGCTCCTTGAGTTGAGGAGGGATTCTCACAAGGTTGACTTGAATTTTTTTCCTGCGAAGAGATTCCATAACCTACAAAACAAGAACAAAGATGAAGATCCAAACCCTTGAAATGGTTAGTGGATGCATATGATGCTCTATGATGTTCATGATGTATGCACAAGCACATGTACAGGCAAGTCACACAAAACCCTAGTTTCAGGCTTGCATGAGGTTTCATAGGTAAGTACCCTCTTGAGTTTAGTTGGCTCAAAACCTGTCCTATAAATAGTAACCGGGTTCTAAGGAGCTCAATATCATTTGATTGTTTTCTATGTTCATTGTTTTGGTTTAGCCACTTAACTAGCGACCAAAATATTCTAAGAAAACAACCCTCAACGAGTGTAGTATCGAGTATCTACCAACTTCGGACTGCACCAAAGCCGGTCATCTCACTACCCCTAATGAAAGGCCAAGATGGTCAAGTAAGGTTCTAGTTTATTAGTGCTTCATGACATCGCTCAGCGGCCCCGTATTCTCTTTGATTGACTCAAAGGCTACCGGTACTCACAAATATGTTGCACTAATATAGCTATTGCTTCAACCGTGTCGGTATACCCCATACAGTTTCCACAACGTATTGCTATTTACCTATGAATGTTTCCCAAATCCGGGTAGAGGATTTCAAGCCCAAACAAGAGAACCAAGATGTAAAGCAATCAAAGCAAACAATAATCATGCAAAGGGTGATCTAAGCCCTAAGGTTACTCCACTTTTAGAAATGTCCCCAGCAGAGTCGCCAGTTCTGTGAAACGGTGGGAGAACTGACTTGGGATTTCGCGTTTTATGTTAGCAAATGTTTCGGTTTAGCAAGAGTCGCCACCGACTTTTTATTTTATCCTAAGGAAAGGTCAAAAAGCACAGGAAAGACCTTTGAGATGTTTTCTTGGGTTTGGGGATTAGATTATAGAAAGGGAAGGTATTAGCATCCTTTCTATCCATGGTTATCCATGGGCTCTTAGTTACTTGCTTTGCTTTTCAATTGTTTGAAATGGTGCTCTTCAATTGTTTGAAATGGTGCTTTGTGTGTGATTTTGAAAGATGTTTTTTTTAAAAAGAGGCCATCGTTGTGGCAACCTTTGTAATGATTCTTGTTTGAATGTATACAAAGGTGTTTTTGTATTTTGAAAAGTTTTCAATGTTTGAAAGTAGGGTTTTGAAATTGTGTAGTGAGGTGTGTTTGGAAAATAGCAAGGATGTTTTGCAAGCTTTTGATCAAGTAACTAAGAGCTATCCACCCTATTTTACTCAAAGATCTTTCTTATATTTTTAAACCTTTTAACAGTGTTGTTTCACCATTGTATTTGGTCAACAACCTTGTGTTAGGATGTTAACGAGACAGGTGCGGGTCATCGTATAGACCATGATAGCAATGGTGTCAAGTATCTTTGGCAATTTTCTTTAGGGACTTGATCATTTTGTTTAGGCAACTCAGATAGCGTCATCGAGGGACTATGATCTTTTGTTTTGTTTTTGTTTTGCCAAAGTACTTGACATGCAACCATGGCCCATTTTTTAAGGCAACAAGTGGATGAAACCCTAGGGGTGCAAGTGTGCATTGTGTTTGTTTTTCATACATGTTTATCTTGGATTAGGTCAAGCTAGTTGTTGATTTTATTTTGCATACAAACCCTAAGTCTAAGCATGGCATAATTTGGAAGCTTTTAAATGTGCGGGAATTTAAATGCTACACTATTACAACATGATATAGGGAGGGGGCTACAAATTTGAAGTGGGAGTATTTGACAAGAAAATAAATTCTAAGTTATTACAACCATATTGAATGTATAGGCACTATTTAATATTTAAATAAATACAATTAAACAAATATCAAATAAAATGTATTGTGCAAAAAAAAAGATCTTTATGTATGTGAAAAATATTTTTTCAATGTGAAATGTAAATTAATAAATAAAAAAAGGGCAATTTTAATTATTTTCCTATTTAGGGCAAAAAACCCTAATTCTTAATGAATGAAATTATTTATTAATTATATACAATAATATACTAATTTATACAAAAGAATAAAAGTATATTATGAAAATGATATTTTTTAGTACAAAATATTAATAAAAATGAAAATGTGGTATTTTTGTATTTTTGTCCTAATTTTTTAATAAGGTAAAAATATATAAATATATATTTATATACTAACTATGTAAAAAAAAGAAAATAAAAACTAATTTATATATATAAAAAAATGTGTATATTCAAGAAAAATATTTTTAAGTATATAAAAAAATAATAAATAAAAATAGGTATATTTTTTTATATTATTTTTGAGTTTTAATAAAAGAAAAAATAAACTATTTATATATTTATACTAGTAAGATAAAAAATAAATATCAAATAAATATGAAAAAATATAGAAAATTATTTTTGGCATTTTTTATATTTATACAAAAAATAATAAAGTCAGAATAAAAAATAAAAATTTCAAAATGATAAATATTTAAATAAATGGGCCAGGGGGTGTAAACAGAAAATGGGGGTGTCAAAAGCAAAGAACAAACAGGCACAGCCCAGTCAGACTTCATCTTCTTCCTCTTGTTCACAAAACACGTGCCTCTGTACATCAATGGCTATCTCCTGATTCTTTGATTTTTTGACAAAACTCATAACATGAAAATTGTAGAGAATTAAACAACGAATCTAACCATATAAAAAACTTGGATTAACTCTCAAAGACCAGAGAGAATTTCTCTGGCCCTAATTTCTAACCTAGTTTTTTCAGAAAGTTCATGAGTGAAATTCTCTTAGCATGATTAATGTAAATGAAAACTAAGCATATGTATGGCTTCAGGGCTATGAGTACAACATATTTCATTCACAAACATAAGCCTAACCATTCCTAAATAGAGAGATAGAAGTCCATGAAATACCTATTTCAGTTGACTTCGAGCTGGACAATGTAGCAACCTTCAATGGTGTTTGAGCTTCTTTTGAGCTTGCCTGAGGTCCAAGGAAGCTTTTCCAATGCTTGGCTTGTTTTGAAACAGCTTGAATCGTGCTGTAGAACTCAACCTGCAGAGCTTTGAAACAAAAATGGAAAAGTGTGTTAGAGGTGTTACAGCTTGCAATGGGGGCCTGGGATAGTTTGGGTGAGTTGATTGGAAGGTGTTTGAACTATCTTTGGACAAAACGCACGATGGGATTTGGTTATGGCTTGCAAAATGCAGAACTTGCCCTGTTTTGCAGAAAAATAGTGATTCTGTGTACAAGGGAGTTTGAGAGGCAAAGGGGTCGTGTTTCAGGCTTGTTGGGAGGTATGGAACTTGTCTATAATCTTTGTGTAAGCTTGTCTTAACAGATATAAGAGATGGCTTCTGATTTGCACTTTTTCTTCTACTTGAAGCAAACATGTGGAAATGATGTTATAGCTTGGTACAGGCCCTCCTATCATGCTTCATCTTTTGCTCTTGGTTCTTGGAATTGATAGCTTCCATCTTGATTCAGAGATATGGCCCCATACCTCAAGGATTTTAGTTTGACATAAAGTGCACTTTTACAAAAATGGCATTTTACCTTTTTCCAAATAAGGGTTAATCTTGTATGTAATGTCCAAATGGCCAAGATAACACCTTAATTCAATGGTTATGCATTAAATTATGAAGTGCAAGTTGGTTTTGATGCCTGAAAGCTAGCACCAAACATGTTTATTTGAAAATGCAAGTTTGTATGAACATGTATTGGCCATGGACAAAAGTGAGTTTTTGTCAATTTCAAGCATTCGATTATCTCTAACCACAAGGGTGTTTGAGGAGTTCTTGGACAATTTGGAAAGCTTAGAACATGTACTATAATCCATCTTTGCAATGAAACTTGAGACTCCAAGTGAAATTATGTGAAAAATGGCCAAGAAGATGGGTCAAAATCCTGCCTATATTAGGGCAAATTTTCTCTAAGTTAAAAGTTTTAGGTACCCTTGTTCCAAAAATCATATCTTGAGATACAAGCTTCTTTTGAGAAAACTTTGTGAATAAAAGTTGTAGACTTTGTGATGGACTACAACTTTAATGTTATAAGTTTTCTTTAAATACATTTGCATCTTGGTGAAAAAATGGGACAAAATTAGGAAAAAATAAGAAAATTTCATAACTTAGAAAATTTCTAAGTTATGAAATTTTTCCATTTTAAACCCTAATTTGCATTTTTGGGTTTCTTGATGAACAAGTTTCATAATTTGACATGTCTTGATGAAAAATAACTCTTGGTACTTGATTTTGACCAAAAAGTCAAAGTTTGACTTTTCAGTGTACAGTCAAATTTGATCAATTGACTGAAAAATTCATCTGTCAACCCTATGCATTTGAGATCTTTTGAACTTGTTGAATGGGTCAAGATAATTTCATTGAGTCCTTGAGTCCATATGTGAGCTTGGTTTGCCATTGTCTAGGTCAAACAGTCAAAAATTGTCTTTGTGCAGTCAAAACCCTAAAAATGACCATTTTGCCCTTTTGGTGATCTGATCAAATTTCTTGTGGAATTATGGTCCAAACTTGATCAAATGGTTCATATGAGTTCATGATGTTGATGTGGGTCAAAATTCATGAGGTTTGACTGTCAATTGGCCACAGTTGACTTTTTCCCCAATACAGTTGATTTTTAGGTCAACTGTCCAATTGACTGGGCAAAAATTTGATTCAAGGCTTGAAACTTGTTATGGACAAACTTATGAGTCCAACATGAAGTATGAAAGTCAATTTTGGCATTGTAGGTCAGAATATCCTTGTGCAAACTCAAACCCTAATTTAGGTCAACAGTGTAAGGAGGTGTTTTGAGCAGAGTAAACCCTAGCTTGGTCTTGAGTTTCAAGAATCTTGTGATGAGAAAATGTTGATAGAATGAGAGGGCAAATTTTGGGGTACAACAGTATCACCATTTCATCAAACACCATTAGGAAGATGAAGGTCGTGGACTTTATTTCTATTACGCTTGATTACCATTTTGGTATGACAAATTTTGTATTGCGATCTTCCAATTTAATTCAATCATCGTTAGCATTTTGATACCAATGAATCTCCTTTTGCACGATGATCTCATCATACTCCAGTTGGAGATAAACTAGTCTTGTCGAATATATTCTCTCCAAAGAGCGTTGGATACCCCTAAGTCTCTTCTTAATGTTGTGCTTCCGTTTGCCGATATTGCCAACATTTTCCTTATTAAAAAGGATATAATCATGCAACACGTTTTGGAGTAAGTTACAATTCCATCTTGGGATTTCTTCCAAGCAGCCTAGACTATAATGGAGTATTTCGGGTGAGTGATCCAGCTTCCTTAAACTTAAAAGAATACGGCTCGTGATCTTGGAGGGAAAGGTCACACTTAAGGAGAATTGGGTTGTGATCAAAATGAAATTTACACAACATCTCAACTTATGCATCGGGGAAAGTCATGTGCCAAGCAACATCAACTAGGGCCCTATCCAGCTTGTGATAAATCATTTGATTACAAATACAAGGCTTATTCCAAGTGAATTTTCCACCAGTCGTGTCTACTTCAACTAAATTACATTTATCAATGACATTCAATAAAGAAGATGTTCTAGAATGATTAAAGTTACTTCCTTTTTTATTCACTCGAATAAATGATGTCGTTAACATTTCCAATTGATTTCCAAAAACCATCAACATTGATAATAAATAGCTTGATACTAATTGTAACACAAATCACTATTTAATATCTTATATTTGTCAAAATTAATTTAATACCTTTAAAATTAATACATGGAATTCAACACTAAGAGATTTAAACTATATAACTACTAATACAAGATACCAAGAATCGAACTAGGGACTTCAACTAATTCTGTCTAATTCTCACAAACGTCGTTTATGTGTGCATATGTGGCATCCAACGTGACATATGACATGTCACATATTCATACCAAAGTCATCAAAATTTCAAAATTTTGACCTCAACCAAGAATCGAACTAGGAACTTCAACTAAGATAATGCTCGCCTCCACCAACTGGGCTACAGTTCACTTGTGAATGAAAACCCCCCATTTCATTGAATTAAATTATCCTTATATGTAAAACTCAAAATACTTTATTGTTGCAACCATTCCTTTCTCTTTCAGATTCCATAGTGATTAAGTTTACCAAAACATCAAATTACTCTTAATTAGGGTTTTGAAACCCTAGATCCAGGTACTCCTTGTCTCTTCCAGATCCCTATTTTTTCTAGTGTTTCATCAATCATTGATTAATCTTTTCTTAACGCCAAAAGGTTTGATTTAATTTCTGATTTATGGATTACGCTTTTTCTGATTAATAGTTCCCACTTATTCTTCAAGTTCTTCTACAAACATATTTTTCTCTTCTTCGGCTAAACAAGTTTTTTTTGCTTATAAAAGGTTAATTCCACTTTTCTCAATTTGAAATTGATTAAATTTTATATATTCATTCTGTAGATGACAGTGAGAGATGCTCTTAATTTTGCACTTAATGATGAAGTTTGTTTCTTATGAGAGTTTGTTGGAGTGGGAGATTTTGAACGATTTCTTTTGTTCTCTTTGTACAACACCCTCCACCAACCGAAACATTTCTAAGTGCACCTCCTCTTGTCCAATAACGCCTACATGTTTTGCAGAAGTGACGAGGTTGAGTGAGACTGTAGTTGTTGAAGTAGTGAAATTTAGTGTTGGTTGAATAACAAAATTTTCTCTATCGTAGTAGGGTGCTAGGAAATTGAATCTTTTGGTGTGTATCGTCTTCTTTATTTATGGGTTTTTGAATTTATGGAAAGATGGTGAGCAATTTAGATAACAAAAAGTTTTATGGATTTGATATTAGTTAAGTTAAATTAAGATCACAATAACTATATTAATGTGTAACTTATATATAAAAAAAAGCAAAGTGTCTAAGTGGCAAGGTAATGTGTAACTTATATTAAAAAAAAGCTAAGTGTCTAAGTATATGATTATTTAATACAATTAAATTTATATAATTATTATTTATTTTATAATTAAATAAATTGTTTTAAATTTTGAATGTGTATTTAAATATATTTAATATCTATTTTATTTTAATCAACAATTTGCATTGATTTGAAATACAAAATCTTTATTTCAAAATATCAAAATTTCTTTTTTCTTTCTTTCTTCTTTTCAGGAGTCTTTTTTTTCTTCTTCTTTTTCATAGTTATTTAATACAATTAAATATTTATAAATATTTTTTATTTTACAGTTATTACAATTAAGTAACTCTTTTCAAATTTATACTTGTATATAAATACATTTTATATTATATCAAATAAATTTTTTATTTTACGGATCACTGTCAATATAATATATATTTTATTTTAATTAATAATTATTTTAATTTAAAAGATAAAATTTTTATTTTTAAATATTAAAAAAATTTCTTTCATCTTACAAGTCCTTTTTTTTCTTTGTATTTTTAATACAATTGTGTGAATATAATCATATTATTATTTTTAAATTAATAATTAATTTCAAATTTAAATATATATAAAATATATTTTATATCATATTAAATAACGCACTAGTTTAAATGTAAAATCTTATCCAATTTTGTTCAACTTTAGTCTTTATTTTTTTTTTCCAAAAAAAATATATATAAGTTTCATTTTTCTATATTTATATAGAATTTTTTGACAAATCTTATATGGAGATTAAATGTAACAACATTGCGTATTTTTGGAACAGACACTCTTTTTCTCTCCCTCCGGTTCTTTATTCATGTCTCTGTAACAAAAACAACAGTTCCGAATATTACAAATTTTACGGTTCTTCCAATTCCTCTCACTTTCCAGGTTCTCTTCTCATCACTCTCTTCCCCTTTCAATTTTCTGAAAATCAATCTAATTACTTAATTTATTTATTCATTAAATATATATCAATACTTGATTTGTTTTTCCCTCTGATCTCTGTTATGTAATATTCTCGTTAATTTTTCACAATAATGAAATTATGTTTAATTTTTTAATTAATTAGATGTTATTAGGAAATCCTAACCCTAAGACCCTGTTCACATTTTTTTAATATTTCTATAAGATGTTTATGGGAACTGCACTTTTCAATCTATGTTTTTTTTTGGTTAAAAAGTGTTTTAATTTTTTGTATGTAATTGTAAATTTTAGTAATAGGTAACTATGAAGCCTGGAAATCGATACTGACACTGCGACACTGGTAATAATTTAAATAAATAAATAAATTTCAAAGGTGTCAGTGCTATATAGATTGGTAATGATAAGAGGAAAATGTATAAAATTGATTTTGACACGTTTGGTTGCTCTTGAGTAAAAGTGATTATATTTTTCATAATTGATTCTACTTGAAGTTATTGAAGTTAGAATTTGTAGCTTTTGAATCTAAACGTGATCTTTACACTTTTGCAGAAATTTATCCTAACATAAATCACTTTACCTTTGATTCTCTTTTAGGCGGAATCAGTTTTATAGAATCAATTCACTCAAAATCAAATTTTCCATGGCAAAATCAAACATACACTAAATTGATGTATGGTTTCAGTTAGCTTCTATAGCGTCACAATGTAGTGGAAGTTGGACAAACAACTACTATTGTTTTGTGATACGCGATTTATCAAGTGTTGTCAAACTACTACTACAATGTTATAGCATTATGAAATTTTAACAAACTACTATTTTTTTCTATCAGCGATTGACAACATTGTAAGATATGAATATAATCGACAAAAAAAGTTGTCAAATATAAAATTGAGATTTGAAAACGGTCTGCAATATGAATTGCAACCGAAAAATCGAGCATTTAATAACCACAGTTATATCATCTTTTATCTGCATTCAATGTTGTCACAAAGATATACAAAACCTAAATGCTTGTTCAAAAGTTGTAAATCATAAGAAAATTACATTTATTGCCGGATATCGTCTGTCACTAGTGTAATTTCCCCCTTCATTTGTTTGCCATTTTGTATATTTAGGACACAAGTCTACGAAGGATGTTGAACCTGATTCAATAGGCACCCTAAGGAAAATGATGCAGAAAATAAATGTCTCATAGTATCACTTCGGATAGTGATTGATATGGGGCAGGAGAGTCCGAGCCTCGAGGATTCATCTGTTGCAGACAGTAACGTGGTCGTCGGCAAAGAGAATGATTGTCCAAGCGCAAATCATTGTCTTGTTGGCAAAGAGAATGATTGTACAAGTGAAATTGCTTGTCCTGCTGGCCTTACTCAGATGGAAACTAATGACGAATGTCAGAACCCCGACTCAACCTCTATATCAGTGGCCGATACTGATGTAACAAATGAGGAGGAAACATATGTGGCACCAAATATCGACATGGAGTTTGAATCAGAAGACCATGCTTACAAGTGTTATAACAAGTATGCTATTCTGAAAGGTTTCAGCATAAGAAAGGATTTCATCAACAAGAGTCGGATAGATGGTTCTGTGGTGTCCAGAAGATTCACCTGCCATAGACAGGGTTTTCGTCCCAACAAAGATTATATAAATACGAAGAAATCTCAACATGAAACAAGGACGGGTTGCTTGGCACATATGACTATTTCTCGTCAAACAAATGGCAAGTTTCGTGTCACGAGTTTCGAAGCAGAACACAATCACGAGTTTGTAACACCTGGTATTGCTTATATGCTGCCATCACAGAAAAAACTGAGTTTTGCTCAAGCTGTTGAAGTGAACGTAAATGAGTCTAGGTTGGATGGAGTACCGAAACTCGGAATGGGATTCGATTCGGAGGAGCATGCTTATGAATTTTATAATTCATATGCTGCACAAGTAGGTTTCAGTGTGAGAAAAGATTATGTAAATAGGAGTAAAGTTGATGGTGCTGTGGCATCGAGAAGATTTACTTGCTTCAGAGAAGGTTTCCGGCAGAAAGAGAAGCGAGGTACGAATGTAAAGAGACCTCGGAAGGATACAAGGATTGGATGCTTAGCACAGCTGATTATTTCTCGTCAACCGGATGGCAAGTATCATATAACTCATTTTGAAGAAAAACACAATCATGAGCTTGTTGCTGCATGTAGAGTTCATACGTTAAGATCACAGAAGAGACTAGCTGCAACTCGAGTTGATGACAGTATTGTCAATGGATGCAATGTGCTGCCCAAACCAGTTGAAGGTTTTCATGATCGAGATTATGATCCTGTGGATTGTGAATATCAACTACCTTTCAAATGCAAGCGAGAAATAAAAGAGGAAGAAATCGAAAAGATTAGGCATTACTTTCAAAGCAAGCAATCAAAGAATCCTTCATTCTTTTATGCTTTCCAGCTTGATGCCGAGAATCAAATAACAAATATATTTTGGGCTGATGCAAAGATGATAGTTGATTACAGTGACTTTGGTGATGTTGTTTGTTTTGATACGAGTTATAAATTTTATAAGGACTCACGCCCATTTGCTCCGTTTCTTGGTATAAATAATCACAGGCAAATGATTATCTTCGGGGCTGCACTTCTATACGACGAATCTGTGGAATCTTTTAAGTGGCTGTTTCATGTTTTCATAGAGGCGATGTCCGGAACCAAGCCAAAGACAATCCTAAGAGATCAAGATCCAAAAATAGCTGAAGCTATTAATTCCGTGTCGCCTGAAACAAGTCAGCGAGTTTGTGTGTGGCATGTCTATCAAGACGCCCTTAAGCAACTTAGTCATGTATCTGTTAAATCCGATTCTTTCATAAAGGATTTGAGCAGCTGCTTTTTTAATCACGAGGAAGAAGAGGATTTTGTTATTGCATGGAATGCTTTCATGGACATGTTTAATCTCCAGGAAAACGAATGGTTGCGTCAAATATACGAAAGCAGAAACCAATGGGCCATAGCTTACGGACGGCATATTTTTTGTGCCGACATAGCAATCGTGCTTGTGCGTGAAAATCTTACGGGAAACCTGAAAAAGCACCTTAAGAATAATGACTCAGGAGTTCTTCCATTTCTCAAGCATCTTGCAAAGCTGGTGACTGATTGGCACTACAAGGAATTAGAAGCTAATTATGATGCGAGCCGGCAAATGCCAGCTCTAATGGGCGATATCGTTACCTTAAAGCGTGCAAGAGAACCATACACACCAAAGGTATTCGAGTTATTCCAGAAAGAATATGAGGCATGCTTAAATCTAGTGCTAAAGTGTTGTAGTGAGAGTGGATCATTGTATAACTATAAAGTTAGCATATATGAACAAGTCCGAGAGTATACGGTTAGTTTCGATTCGTCTGATGAGACAATCTGTTGCAGCTGTATGAAGTTTGAGTTTGTTGGAGTCTTGTGCTGCCATGCTTTAAAAGTTCTTGATTATATGAACATAAGGATAGTTCCATCCAAGTACATCTTAAAGAGATGGACAAAAGATGCTAGAGTTTGAGCTTCTTGTTTTTTGTAGGCAAATTTGAGTGTATCATTAGAAGGCTTTTTTAATTTACAAATGACACACAAGTCTTGTTTTTCTTATTCTTTTCTTGCTGAAAAACTTCAAGGTTGAGAGAAAAAACATGTGTATTAATTTTATTTGGATAATGTATATTTTCTAATTGAACTTTTTTCTCCTAAAATTATCATGCATTTCACCCATCATTTCTAGGGGCGACAAAACAAGTTTGGCTCGTGGAGCAAAGTTTGGCTCTTTAATTATATTCGCTCCGCTCTGTCCTGCTTTTTTGTGGGACTGGCCTAAACGATATATATCACTCACGATATGTTCAAATGACATAAAAGTCATATTTTGGACATTTAAATTACAAAATGAAAAAATGAAAAGGCTATTTTAATATATTGAGAGGGTGCAAAATGAAAGGTACCCTAAAATGAAGAAAAGAAAAATAGACAAAAGGGTTAGGAGGCTGCCAATGTGCTATAACTTTGGTGCCTAGTTAATGTGGTACAGCTTCTTTCTGTGAAGCTACATTATTTGTAAATTCTACCATTTTTGTTCCAATGCTGAATATTTGGTGATGTATTCTCATGAGTTGTAATATTCTTCTTGGAATTTGAAGTCTGATGATGAGTCAAGGTATGATGATGACCACTCTTTCCCATGAAATTCTTGGTGCCATTGTTTTTCAGAGAAATTTTGCACTCTGCCATACTTGGAGTGAGATATCTTCCCACATTAGGTGGTTCAGAATGTGTGTGTGGAACCTGCAAGACAAACAAAAGATGAAAATTCTTAGTAATATTCACACACACCGAACATGACACTGACATGTCGACATCGGTAACGTGCCAGTCTCTGATATTCATGTGACAGCAGACACGGCTTCAATTTGAAGTGCCGGTGCTATATAGATGGACTTTTACCAAATTTTAACAACATTTACACACACCGAACATAACACTAACACGTCGACATCGGTAAAGTGCCAATGTCTGATACTAACATGTGTCAGACACCAAACACATCTTCACTTTGAAGTCTCGATGCTATATAGATATGGACTTCATGATGATACATCCATTTACCTTTCTTGTCTCAATATTTGATGCTTTCCTTTCCTTGTAAAAATCAGGTAATGGTCTGGCTTGGAAGCAAAAGCTTTGGCGTAGTTTTCTAATCTCAGTCCCCGCTTTCGCCTGCAAATAACAGGATTGGTTACTATTATTCTCACGATAATACACTCTCCTGTCAAGTTTAGTTTCTAAGAAAATTTCATCCAATTTTAGTTCTTAATTTGGTTATTTTCGATGAAAAATTTAATCTATTGGTCTCTGAAATCACCAAATTAGAGACTAAATATCGATTTAAGTATTTGTAGAGACTAAATTAGTGCATTTTAAAACGACTAAAAATATATTTAACTTCATTAATTGTGCATGACACCAACCTTGAGTTTTGTATGCAGCTGCACTTTTTGTACTTCATTAGCATTGAACTTTTCTTCAAGTTTCTATAATTGAAAAAGATTAGTTGACATAATATGAAGCAAACCTCAAAATCAATTGAATAGAAGAGAAACTTGAGGATTTTAGTTATACCTTCTTTCTTGTTGCAGCCCTTTCTTCTGTCCTTAAGCTGAAAGGAGATGATATAATTGGTGATCTCATTTTTTTTCTGCATGCAGATAGAACATCGAATATTTTAGCGAGATCATAATGTGTTGGTTGATAATGCTTGTGTATTCATATGTAGAATTGTGTCTTTCGAAGTGAGTTTGACGTAAAGTGATTTGTGTTTTGATTTCAACCACTCAAACATTGAATTGTTTTAGATAGAATCGTTTCTATGTTTCAACCAGATTTGTTTTTAAACATCACAAAAACGTGTTTAGAGCTTTGGAATTGTAGTTTGTGTGCAACAAACACATTTCCAAACAAGTAATTAATCAGATACCAAGAGTTTCTTATGGATTTTGTCCAATACTTTGAAATTTCATGACTCGTGTGATCAAAGTGAAAAATGACTTACTCTCCAGAGAGCAAACGCCATTTAGGACCGGATGTATGGTTGCGCGATGCCGATGAATCAATAGGTGTTTTGTTCCTATGATTTTACAAAATTTATAAGCAGAATATCAGAATGAGAACAGCTAGAGAAAACTTAACACTAAAAGCAAAAAGTTCTACATTATAAATTATAATTAATAACCATTGAAATCTGATACCTTCTATTTTCGGTTAATGGAGTCAATGAAGAATGTTTTTGCATCTCCTTGGAAGCCTACAATTGGTGAAAATCACTCACTTTATTATTGTTCACAACAATTGCAACTTCAAAGATTACACCAAAATTTAAGTTGAAGGACTATTAACAGGGCCGTTAATTTTGCAGGCCTTGTGTCTGTGTCTGTTAGCTACGATTCAACAGTGACAACACAATTAAGGGTCCTTTTTAGTCATGGTTTAACCTTGACAGCTTATTACGAGGTCCTATTTAGTTAAATTTAACCGTTAAAAATTTGAGGCTTTGTGTTGTAGCCCATTTTACACACCTTCAAAGACTACTCTGACTATTAAATCAAGATACGACTCGTATGTAACAATAGAACTAATAGTAAGGAATTGAAAAGAAAATGAATGGATACCATGGTTGGAGTTTTCAGAGGAGTCGAGCTATCCTTAGAAACCTTGGAAGAAGAAGAAGAAGAACCAACTTTTGTGCTTTCAAATCTCCTCATAACAGACGCAGTCAATCGGTTAAATTCTCTAATTGGTGTAAAAGTAGCTTTCTTTGGAGTTGATCTCTTTTTATCATTGCTTAATGAAGAAGGCTTGTTGCTCATTGTTGGAGTAGCAAAGTTATCTATTTTGGAAGAAATAGGAGTAATAGGAGTAGTGGATTTAACAGGTGTAGTAGTTGTGAACTTTGAGGCTCCATTATTAGATTTTAACAACTTATAAGAAGAAATTGGTGGTTTCTTCTTGCTAGTTGATGCCAAAACTTCTTGATCATAGTTAGAGACATGCTGCAATAAGTATCACTATGTTAGTACTATAACTATGGCATATAAAAAATACAGTTACGGTTCCTCTATTTTGTCTCATTTACGATTTTCAGTCTTCTAAAAAAGTGACGAGCAAGATATACTTATGTCATCAATTTAGCTGCCAACCGCATAAGTGAGGTTTGCATTCTCTGCGGACACAAATTCTACGCATTCATACCGTCTCCATAATGGTAGCCGTTGGATCAAAAATAAACAATCTAGATTTCGAACTCGATGTTTTATAGTAATCAAATGCTTGTTTTCTGATTGTCTGATATCAATCTACGGCCACTAATGTACTAACGGCGTGAATGCGTGGAATTTGTGACAGGAGTATATCTAGAAAAAATCCTCGTAAGTATGTTACTTGTCGCATCATCAACAATCAACCTCAAATGCATCGATCAGGGTCGGGATAATGTCAAACATTTTGATACCTTGAAAACCAAAATCATGAGTTTAAAAATGAAGGTACCGAAATCGAAAATAAAACGACTGAGGAGAGAAAAACTGCAAAAGTGCATTTAAGCTAAAAACCTTCAATATTGGTGTCACGTTTGGAGTTGTTGCACTAAGCTTTTCACTTAGCTCCTTAGATGTATCAACATTTTCAATCTTTTTTCGCAATTCAACCATCATTGAATTCCTTAAAACAACTTCTTTTTCTATTTGTGCTTCAGATTCTTCTAACTTGTTACTTTCTGAAACAACGAATGTCTCTACATTTGGATCTAAATCATGACTCAAAACCTTTCTATCTCGTTCATCCTTAACGACAATTTCATACTTTGGACTTTCATTGGTCTTCTCATCATTTTCTTGTTTTTCTGTAACATTGTTTTGTGCGGCAGCAATGTTTGCTTCTTGCTCAAGCAACGCAGCAGCTGCTTTTTGAGCTGCAAGTTTCTTGTAGTGAGCTTCAAAGAAAGCTTTCTTCTGCGCAACTGAACCCGGTTTTGAATACATTTCCGCTTCTTCGACGTAGCGGTTTTGAGTGAAACTAGACCATTTCTCCCATGCCAGTGTCTCTGTCATGAACCTCCCAAATGAGATTGATTGTCCAAGTGCATGATCTGTGTTAGTCTGTCAAATTCACAAGTTTCATAAAACATAATATGTAACTTGTGGAAAATATCTCTGATATACTCTAAACTCGTAAACAAAGCACGACGACACTAATTCATCCATATAAACTACTTTAAATCTAAACCTAATGAAGCTCACTAATAGATGGAATATAAACACTGATGTGTTATATATTTCAAAGTTAATGGACCAAATACGAACGCTAATTTTGTATCTAATTCGTTTATAAATTTCACATGTGTAAATAAAAGTGTGAACCCTACTTCGTATCTTTTTCTTTTTCTTGTCTATTCGTCTGATGATTAGAATTTCACTCCTTAAAAATAAATAACTGATGTCGCGGATTTAAACTTAGGTTTATATAATCAGATGTCCCTACAACTACGAGATGTCTCTACAACTACCAACTTAGTTGGATTATCACAATCCTATTCCGTTTATTTAAACTATAAATTTAATGAGTCAAATAAGCTAGATACAATTCTTACAAGCTATTTTCAACATAACCCAATCAAGCATCATAGATTAACAGACTGATAAACAAAATTATCAAGTTCATGAAAAATCAGTTACAATGGTTTCCAAAAATAGACCCCAAAAAAAGCAAATTTTTATTTTTTATAAAAATGGTATTTCTATTATTATTTGCACCCCCCACTAATAACCCCCCAAAAAACTTGAATCACAAGCATTAATAAGCAAAATCTCAACTTCATGAAAATCAATTAAAAGGGTTCTAGTAATTAATGTTATAAAATCATAAATGAACACCAAATTAGGAAATTTCATTTCTCTTTATTCATATTCTTTCATGAAAATATAAAGAAAAATCAGTTATCAGAAGAAAACAAATTAAAATAAAAGTGATTAATGAATGAACAAATGTTACCTCATTGGTTTCATTGGAAATTCCAGAAGCATAACAAAACGGTTGCATGAGACAACCTGAGTCAACCATGTTGTTGTTGTTGTTGTTTTCACTCAAACGTTAAAACTCGAAAAGATCCAAACTTTGTGACAATTATTATGACCCTGTTTGTTTAGTTGCATTATTTTATTATTAGTATTTCATTTTATGTAGCCGTTTGATTAGTGCTATAGTACAAATTCAAATTTGAAATTTGAAATGTAAAGAAAGACATGTGTGTGAATGGTGTGGAAAACAGAACTTTTACATAATTCTTAAAAAGTATGATGTTGGTATCTTTTCTTGTTTCCAAAGCGTGGGGTCCACCACCAACAAATTGTTCAGAGAAGCCTCACTCCCTTCCCTTTAATTAAATTGATTTAGTTACAGTTAAATTAGTTGATTAATGTAGTAGATAATTACAATTAAGAGTATTAAAAAGTCAATAGAGTTTAAAAAATTGAACAATAAGATACACTTTTTTTTTTAAATCATGATTTATTGTTGTTTTCGGTTTTTGAGACAATTGTCAATGGAGAAAGTTATCGGCTAAGTCGTGGAACGATACGCTTTCTTTAAGACGTTTTGTTGTACTGTCAAAATTATACAAAACAACTCTTAATAATCACAACGCCTCCATGATAAAAACAACTCGTTCACAAAAGGATTACGATTATCACTTACATGTGATGAATCGTTCAAAGAAATACACCTTCAGATGGTGTTTAAACCACTCGTAATATCTGAAAGAATTTCAGTCGTAGATGGCACACAAGGCCACTCGAAAAACAAAGAAGAAATAATTTGTATTGAGATGAAGAGAACAGAGAGGGAGAAGAGAGATTCCATAAATTTAGAAATCTGGCGTACTTTCTAATGAGCTTAGGAATCGTATTAATAGGTAAATGATTCAACTAAGTGGAGAAAAAAATAGTGAGAAAATAGAGAAAAATTAGTGAGAGGGAGTTACTTAATCAAAATTAGGTTTTGATGTATGACTAATTATTAATTAATAATTAATTAATATTAATAATTAATTAACTCTGATCAAAATAGAATGACTCTTTCAATTCACATTATGTTTCCAACAATCCCCCACTTGAATTTAAAGGTGATATTAAAAGTAATGTCAAACGTTTTTAAGATCGTGCATAAGCAAAGGTGTCCATGACTTGAACATTGGTGTAACAAGTAGGATTACAATTCAACAACAGTGACACTGTTGTCTTGAATTCTATCTCAGACATCAGACCCGCACACAACCTTTTCTAAGATGTATTCTAATAGCCCGTGCTTTAATGTCCCTACACGTGTATCCTGGTTTAGTGAAGGCTCTAGAAATTCTGCCTCAAAATTCTATAGGAACCGGCATCAGTTCCACAATCACATAAATGAGTCTATCAAGAGTAATCATGTAGCCTAGGTACTCCCTCATACAGAGTATAGATCTCATTAAGAATTTCTATTATCTCATCCTCTTATCGCTTCAGGATTCATGCTTCTCTTATTTACTCTAGCATGATCGCCCCATATTACTCACAACTTGTTATTACCCATTAAACCTATTTCTTGGGATCTCCAGTCATTTAGGTCAGATTACCATCATGAGCAACTCATACTTCTATCGACATTAGTTCCATCTTACTTGATGTATTATAGACTTTCTCTCTAGCTGATCCTTTCGTCAAAGGATATGCTAAGTTTTCATCAATGCGTACATGATCCATTCTTACAGCTCCTTTAGAGATATAATATCCGACGGAGTTGTGCTTTATTCTTATTTGACGTCTTTTAGCATTATAATAACGATTCTTAATTTTTGTAATAGCCACGATACTATCATAGTGGATCAACACAGGTGACATAGGTTTTTCCCATAAAGGGATCTCAACTAGCAAGCATCTTAACTAACTTGCTTCTTCACTAGTTGTAGCTAGTGCTATCATCTCAGACTCTATTATTGATTGAGCCAGGATGATCTCTTTCATTTTCAAGATACAGCTCCTCCAGCTATACTAAATATATAGCCACTAGTAGCTCTGGAATCATCTGATAAGGTATTCTAATATGCGTCATTATATCCTTCAAGTACAGCAGGAAATCTTTGATAATGCAAATCGAGATTCATGGACTTTTTAAGGTATCGCATGACTCACTCAATAGTTTGCCAATGTCCATTACTAGGTCTACTAGTAAACCTACATAACAATCCTACGATATATATAATGTCAGGTCTAGTACAATCAATGGCATACCTAAGACTGCCAATAATGCTCACATATTCTTTCCGTCTAACACTTTCACCAGTGTTCTTAAACAATTTCATACTTGGAACGTATGATGTGCTCGTAGGTTTACATTCGAAGTAATTATATTTCTTTAAGATCTTTTCTATATACTGTGATTGATCCAAAGAAATTCCTTGCTCAGATCTCGTGATCTTGATTCTAAGAATCACACTCGCTTCTCCGAGGTCTTTCATATCAAAGTTGTTGCACAACAATGATTTCATATCATTAATGGCCTGAATATTTGATCCAAATATGAGTAGATCGTCTACATATAGACATATGATAGTGAAAATGAGATTCTCATATTTGTAATAAATGCATTTGTGATTTTCATTCATTTTGTACCCATTCGATATCATTAAGTTATCAAACTTTTTGTGTCATTGCTAAGGAGCTTGTTTTAGTCTGTACAAAGACTTATCTAACTTACAGACCTTGTTTTTTTGTCCATGGATCACAAATTCTTTCAGTTGTTCCATATAGATTTCTTCGTCTAGGTCAGCATTTAAAAAATTTGTTTTAACATCCATTTGGTGTACTATTAAGTTATAAATAGCAACTATTGAAATGAGTACCCTAATGGATATAATTCTAGTGACTGGAGAAAAGGTGTCGAAGAAATCTATATTTTCTATTTGGCTACAAGGCGAGCCTTGTATTTATCAATAGTTTCATCAAGTTTTAGTTTATTTTTCAAAACCTATTTACAACTGATTGGTTTGCACCCGGGAGGCAAGTCTACCAAGTTCCAGGTCTTGTTAGATTGTAGAGATTCTATCTCATCATTAACAACTTCTTGCCATAAATCAGCATCCATAAATGACAAGGCTTCTTGAAGATTTATTGGATCTTCTTCTACATTATAAGCCGCATAATCGGGCCCATAGTCTTTAGAAACTCTTACTCTTTTACTTCGTCGAAGTTTTGTTTCTACATTGTCGTTGCTTTCCGTGTTTCTTATCACATGAATATGACTCGATTGTGTGCCCCCTACTATTTCTTGATTTGAAAGGAAATTTGTCTTCATAGAATTCAGCATCATTTGATTCTATGATCACTTTTGCATTTAGGTCATAAAACCTATATGCTTTATTGTTTGTTGCATATCCAATGAGTACACATTCATATGCTCTACTAACGAGTTTAACTCGTTTCGAATCCAGAATTCTGACATAAGCCAGACAGTCCCAAATTCTCAAATAAGACAAATTTGGTTATCTTTTCTTTAATATCTCATAAAGAGAGATCTTACTTTTTGACTTGGGGACTCTATTCAGGACATAACAAATAGTCAATAAAATTTCCCTCCACCAGTGAGGTGCAGCACCAGAATTTATTATAATTACAACAACTAGTTTAGTAAGAGTTCTATTCTTTCTTTCTGCTTTCCCATTCATTTCAGAAGAATGTGGAGCAATCGTTTTATGTACAATTCCATGTTCTTTATAAAAATCATTAAATAAACCAGAATCATATGTAGTTTCTCTATTACTACGAAGTCTCTTAATCTTCTTACTGATTTGATTCTCAATTTCAGTTACATACATCTTAAACATGTCAAGCGCTTCACTTTTATTCTTCATTAAGTATACATAAGTATAATCATAATAATCGTCAATAAAAGTGAAAATAACATTTACTGTTTTTGGTTAAAGTTCTATCTAATTCACATATATCATAGTGTATATGATCTAGGGGATCAGATTCTTTAATAATTGATTTATGTGAAGTCTTAGTTATTTTAGCTTGACTATAATATTCATATTTATTTGAATCATTGACATTTAATTTAGGGATTAGTCCTAAGTTGCTTGCATTAGAAACAACTCACTTATTAACATGTTCTTTATAAAAATCATTAAATAAATCAGAATCATATGCAGTTTCCTTATTACTACGAATTCTCTTAATCTTCTTACTAATTTGATTCTCAATTTCAGTTACATACATCTTAAACATGTCAAGCGCTTCACTTTTATTCTTCATTAAGTATACATAAGTATAATCAGAATAATCGTCAATAAAAGTGAAAATAACATTTACTGTTTTTGGTTAAAGTTCTATCTAATTCACATATATCATAGTGTATATGATCTAGGGGATCAGATTCTTTAATAATTGATTTATGTGAAGTCTTAGTTATTTTAGCTTGACTATAATATTCACATTTATTTGAATCATTGACATTTAATTTAGGGATTAGGCCTAAGTTGCTTGCATTAGAAATAATTCGTTTATTAACATGACAAAGTCTAGCATGCCAAATATTAAAATCACACAAAGAGTAAACAGAAAGAGAAATTTTATTCAAATCAACATTCAACTTAAACATGTCATCAGTGGCGTACCCTTTTCCAACAAAAATACCATTTTTTAGTGATGGTGTACAAATCTGTCCCTGTAGACTGACTAAACCCTACCTTATTCAAAAGAAAACTATAAACAAGATTATTTCTAAGTTCAGGGACATGCATGACGTCCTTCAATATTAAAGTCTTTCCTGAGGTGAAGTTCAACTCAATGTCTCCAATTCCAACAACATCAGTGGTGTAAGCATCTCCCAACAACACTCTTATTTTCAGCATTCGTGTATGTCTTGAACATAACACGATCATAGCAGACATAGGTGATGTTCAACTCAATGTCTCTAATTCTAGCAACATCAATAGTGTGAGCATCTCCCAATAACACTCTTATTTTTAGCATTCATGTATGTCTTAAACATAGCACGATCATAGCATACATGACGAGAGACGCCAATGTCTATCCACCAACCATCACTTCCACTAACCATGTTGATTTCAGTGATCATAGCAATGAACTGCTCATCAGTCAGGTTAGCATGTGCATTAGATCCAACAGGTTTGGGCCTGCTCTTAAATCTCTTAGCCATATGACCCGGTTTTCCATAATTATAGTAAGTGAAAATTGGAGCGTCATTTCTTTGAGTTGGTGGTTGTTATCTAGCAATCAGAGCAGATGGGACCCTTAAGGAATTCTCATTCTTAATTCAGTTCACAATATTGCGGTTCTGATTCTTTAATGGTTTGCCCATAGTCTTTAGAACTGCACTGAATTTTTGTTTGTTGTTAGAAATAACTAAGAATACATCCTTCTGATATTGTTTTCTAGCTTCCTCTTCAATTTCGAGGTGAGTGATCAGACTCTCGATTGAAAACTCTTCTGCTTTATGGCGAAGCACGTTTTTGTCAATGATAACAGCAATTTGAAAACGTTCATTGAAGGGCATACCTTCTGTAACGATTTCATGATCAATCTTCTGAATTTCGTGGCTTTGAGCATCCACAGATTTTTCATCCACCATCTTATAGTTCAAGTAGCGACTGACAACATATTTCTTTGCACTTGCTTCTTCAGTATCGTATTTCTTCTGCAGAGCCTCTCATGCCTGTTTAGCAGTCTCATAATTACCATAGTAATCATATAGGTCGTCAGAGAGACTGTTCAGAATGTGGTTCTTGCAAAGGTAATCATTATCTTGCCACAGGGTGATTTCTTTCCTGAGATGTAAATTATTTGTCGCAACTTTAGCTTTTGTAACAGAGTCTAAGTCAGACGATTTTGGAGTCCCGTCTGATTTCACAGATGTCTTACCATTAGTTAGTTCAATTGACCCAAAAGGAGCAACAGGGATATCCTCAGTCAGAACGTAGGCAACCTTCTTTAAAGTTAAGAAATTTCATCTTAGCTTGCCAGCGTTTGAAACTAGAACCCTCAAACTTAAATGGTTTGTCATAGACAGTAGCGGCCGAAGTAGTACCGATAATTTCCTCAGTAGCCATGGCAGTTAAAGAAACGTCTTAAAATTGTTGTTTTCGGTTTTTGAAACAAAATTGCCACAGAGGAAGTTATCGGCTGAGTCGTGGAACGATACGCTATGTTTAAGATCTTTTGTAGTACTGCCAAAATTATGCAAAGCAGCTCTTAATAACCACGACACCTCCAAGATAAAACAACTCATTCACAAAAGGATTACGATTATCACTTACACTATGATGAATCGTTCAAAGAAATATACCTTCAGATGGTGTTTAAACCACTCGTAGTATTTGAAAGAATTTCAGTCGTGGATGACACACAAGACCACTCGAAAAACAAAGAAGAAGGAATTTGTATTGAGATGAAGAGAAGAGAGATTTTAAAAATTTAGAAATCTGACGTACTTTTCCAATGAGCTTAGGAATCACATTAATAGATAAATGATTCAACTAAGTGGAGAGAAAATATTGGAAGAGTGAAGAAAAATTAGTGAGAGGGAATTAATTAATCAAAACCATATTTTGATGTATGACTCATTATTAATTAACAATTAATTAATATTAATAATTAATTAACTCCTATCAAAATAAGATTACCATTTCAATTCACATTAAATTCTCAATCATTATAAATATTAACAACTCATTTATATTAATACATAAATATAAATAAATGTTATTATCAGGATCACACTTTGAACCAACCGTTTGCACTCATTTAATTCAATTATTACATATCAATTGAATGATCTCATTCATCCAAATATATGTTTAACTTGACTAAAGTATGTTTCAGACGATAAAATGAACGATTCTTGATTCAATTTTGAGGTCGTGTTATCATTTATAAATGTGTTTGCAAATTTGAAAATAAAAATTGTGTGGAAAAAACTAATTTTAAAATTTTTACAAAATTGATTATAGAATTCTTTTAACAAATTTTATTATTTTCAGCCATTAACATGTACTTACGTTAACATTTATCATTTTTTAAATATTGGTTTGAGCCCACATTGTGAAAAGTGTTCAAAAAAATCTTCTAACTTTATGTTGTTGATTTGTTATGTTGGCTTGTTTGAATTAATTGAACCATTAATTTAAATCAATGTTTGTTCTTGTTGAACACCATGGAAGAAGTTTTTTTAGTAGAATTAATATTTCTATTAATAGGAGTAAAAATGAAAATAATAAGAAAGGTATGCACATAATAAGAAAGGTATGCACATGTTAAATGTTGATTAGCTACCTAATACTTTGTTGTGCTTTATAATTATCTTTTTTTGGGTTGAAATTTTAAGGTATATTTTTTTTATAAGATCAGAAGGAGTAACCGTGATTCTGTTAAATCAGAAGTGGTTTTGTTCAACCATAGTTCACAGGTTTTACTTTCAAGACATTCTAATAAATTCAAAGCTCTTGTGAATAGAAAAACAAAAACAGGTTTATATGAATTAATGACTACGAATTACAAATTATATTACACTTTCAAGATCAACATCCAAAGCATCACTTTTGTCTTTGTGAACCATATTGTGCAAAGAAATCGATGGCTTTAGTCCCAAATTTACCATATGTTGTAAAACAATCTCAGCTTCCTTCAATTTTTCATCCTTGCAAAGAAGACCTATGGTTGAACAAAAACTTGCCACATTTGGGACCATTCCTTTGCCAATCATTTCTTTGAGTAACCTAAGAGCCCTGTAAGAGCTTCCTTCTTTGCAATAACCATGAATCATTATATCATATATCACACTACTTGGTTCCAACTTTATTTCATCCAATGATTTAAACAGTTTAGATGCTTCTTTCATGCTACCATTCCTGCACAACCCATGTATTAGTACACCATATGTGTAAACATCTGAAACCAAACCAGATTTCTCCATTAAGGAATGTATCTCAAATGCTTTTTCCATATAATTTATTCTCACAAACCCATTAAGTAGAATTGTGTATGTCACTTTGGTAGGAGGAATGTTTCTCTCTTCCATTTCCTTGACCACGTTAAGAGCTCCGACTAAATTTCCAACTTTTGAGTATCCTGCGATCAGAGTATTATATGTCACAACTGTTGGTGATAGTCCGTTTGACTTCAATTCATTATATAATCTAACAGCAGTGTCGATCTTTCCAACATCACAATAACCTTTGATCAATGTGTTATATGTATATATGTTTGGTCTTAGGCCAATCCGGCTTACACGATAAACCAACTTTACCGCTTCTCCAAGCTTCTTCGTTTGACACAACCCGTTTATCAGAAGGTTGTATGTCATAATACTACATGCTATACCTTTCTCACGCATTTCTTCAAACAAATTAAAAGCTTTATCTATATTCCCGTCATTGCAATATTCACCAATCACGCAACTGTAAGTATAAACATTAGGCACAATTCCACTTTGCTTCATGTTTTCATACATTTGAAATCCTTCGTTTTGAAGGCCTTGTTTGAAAAACCCATTTATTAATACGCTGTAAGTATGCTGATTGGCGACTAAATTTAATCGTTCCATCTTGCAAAACAACTTCTTTGCTAAATGGACATCACCGTTCTTGCAACAACCATCAATTAATGTAGTGTATATGACAACATTAGGAGACAAACCCATTTCTTCCACCATAGCAAGAAGCTGAAAACTTTTCATCAGGTCACCAGCTTCGCAACAACCCTTGATCATGATCCCGAAACTGTAAACATCTAGAACAACCTTGTTCTTTAACTCGTTGAAAACTAACCATGCTTTGCCAAAACAATTTGATCTGATAAGTAAGTTCAAAAGATTGTTGAATGTGTTTGATATAGGAGCATGGCCCACGTGAATCATCTGGTGCAAGAAATGGAGGGCTTCATCAGGAGACTGGGAATGAACATAAGCATTAACAATTGATTCATAGAGAAGACGACAGGTTGAACTAGAAGTGAAATGGGTTTGTGTTAGTTGGTCCATAAGTGCAGAGGTGGAGAACATAGACGACGAGATTTGACCTGAAATTATGCGCACAAGTACAGATTGAACTTGGGTTTGCATGCCAGAGGAGAGAAGATGATTTAAGATGAACGACACGGATTGGGAGGTGTGTTGAAAGCTTTGACATGTTGAGGAAATGAAGAATGAGAATGCTTTTTCTGGAGGAACTTTCACCATCTTCTGAATCAAAACCAGAGCTTTGTGAGAAGGAGACATATTTCTCTTTTTAGTCCAATACTGTCTCACCTCTGGCATGTATATAAGCTTATGCTGCTTTTTGCATGATTCACAGTCAAAGAAACCCCAACAGCAGGTTTCAAATGGTAAACAACATCCATAATTCAGTTGAAGGTTATTGATGAACAAGTTTTGCACAAAGAATTAAATACCAACCAGATCAGTTTTCCATGAAGCAGGTCACAAATCTCAACCATCCATTAAAATAACAAGTTATTCTTCTGTTATATCACGGTAACCCACTAAGAGACCATTTCCTAACCAGTACCCTTATTCTGAGCATATAAACTTGTTTCATTTCCTTGAAGTTTGCTTGAAAATACTTTTGTATTATGTAAGTTTCTTTAAGTCAGCTGTCTTTGGGTTGGTACTTTCTTCTAATCTGCACAAAAGGCTAAGATAATGTTTTACAAAATGTTCCAGAGGAAATAATCAAAACTAATTAACTAGTCATTAACTACAATTTCTTGCAAACTTGAAGCGCACCAAAGTACAATAATTATTGATGGAAAATAAAACATAGTCATAAGTAAAAATAACATAAGCCATTAATACAGCACAAAGTAAAGGAAATGACAGTGGTGACTCACAACTTCAAACACAAAAAAGAAGAAATAACAGAAAAATATCGAGTGGCATCTTCTGGAGCTACTTTATTCTATACTCAGGATCTTGGGCCAACGGATCCGAACTAGTTACTAATCTCTATAGCATCATCAAACCCCATAATTTGTCATCACATTTACTAACCTGACAATTTTCCAAATCCATTCTACTAACGGATAAACTTCCACAAACTAAAAATTGAGCAAATGTTACATACACATCTAAATGAATAATAAACCAATCCTCAAAGCACCTTGACTCAAAACTTAAGATGAACTTTTACTCAACCAAACAAGAAATAATGCATTCTCAACAAACAATATCTATTTACAAACATGTTACAACAATTGTAAACGAGTTATACTCAAAATCAACATAAGCAAACTCTTTGTGGCATTTCAACAAACACCTTGTATGCAAAACTCAAGCCTATGCCAAAAGACTAACACACATCAACAGCATCATCAGAAACAAGTCCAGCATAGAAATTAGTTTGGCATTAACAAAATTTTATACCATTGAATTTTTACCAGCGAAATTGGAGTTATAACAAGAATGCAGAAATGAATGGGTATGTGAGTTACCTTCCCATAAGGAAGAGGGAGATAGATAGATATAGAGAAGTACAATGGATTTGTGTTCTCTGAAGAAGCTGGACGGCGGCGCTTTATCGGAGTTTAACAGCCTGGTCGCGCGGTTGGTGCTGTCACGAGAGGTGGGAAAAACAGAGTCATCAACTATGTTACCTGAGTGGATAGTTGTGCAGAGATATTAGATATAAAGACACGACTGCGAACCATTAATTCTCACTAAATTAGCTGAATTGATAGTTGTACAGAGATTTTAGATATAAAGACACGACTTCGAACCATTAATTCTCATTAAATTAGCTGAATTGATAGTTGTACAGAGATATTAGATACAGAGACACAGATTCGAACTCACGACAGCTCTAATATTTATTTTTAAAACTTTGTTTAAATTGATGGAACAAAATGGAATAAACTTATGTTCCATAATTTGAATTAGTTAAGAAATGATGGAATGAAACGGAACTTATGTTCCATGATTTGAATTAATTGAAAAATGATGGAATGAAACTGTGTATGATGGAGTGCATTTCATCAGTTTCTTTCTTTTTTTTTTAAATCCTCTTATTCAGATAGAATGAGAAAATTAATCGGATTGAATGAGAAAATCAATCTATTTCATCATGTAATATTCAACCAGTATAATGACATTTTTATTCTGATTTGTTTCGTTCACTCTGTTCCCCTCTATTCTATTCAATTCTGCTCTATAAGTTTTATACGATATCCTAACATAACCTAAAGACTTAGATTACACTCACGACTACTTAATTAAAAAATGAAAAAGCTCAAAATTAATTTTCTTCACTGAATAACCAACACCAACACGTATAAAATCAATTCACTTAAAACTAATTCTCTCATTTGTAACCAAACACAAGCTTGAAAGATATGAATTTTATTCTTTGAACTCTTATCACCGAGTGACACATGTATACAATATTTATCTGTTTGAAGAAAACACATTTAACTGTTATGTTGTAAGAAAATACATGTACGCAAATCCTAACTCAACGGACAAAGGACAATATTGGTAGATTGGATGCTTACACCAAAATTCGAATGCTAGAATTACAATTGGCTTCGTTTTCGTCTGTCTTCTTATGAAAGAAAAAAAAGTTCAGTTTGAACTTGTAGGTGTCAGCTTCTTGTTCTACATTGCTAAGACGTTATGATTCTTTGGTACAAAATAATACAAACACTTTCAAAATAAAGAAAAACAAGATACATATATTCCCTTTACAAATTTCTAAATCAAGAACTCTCAAAATTACTTGCTTTGTAGAATGATGTCACACACATACTCACTCCCTCAAGAAACATGCTCTCTAACCTCTAACCTTGTGATCCTTACACAGCACTCTCAAAATCCAAACCAACTCGCTTTATGCCACGAGAACGAAAAAATGAGCAGCACATTGTTTATAAATCAACATCACGGCCATGCCGATCGCGTCCATTGATATCCATGAATCCTGAATTCGAGCTTCTTCTCCTTCTATTATGATGTTTCATCCTTGTTCGCCCTCTTCTATGACCCGAACACACAACATAAACGACAACCAAGAAACCAAATCCAGAAAACGCCCATAAGAACACCACCCAAAACCTGAAAGAACTTGGAATCTCGTCTTTCTGAACACTCGCTAATTCCTCTGAATGGTTTGTCGAGGTGACTTGATTAGTTTTTGAAACAATACTTGTATCGGTGTTGCCGATTTCACTTGAAGTTTCACTTTCTTCTGTTTTCTCGTCGCCTTTTGTTGTCAATAAGGAATCAGCAGTAGGACACTTCTTCTTGTGATGAATTTCAAGTGCTTCGTTAAGGGTTTTTCCACATTCTATGCTGAGCATGTCTCGTCGTAGATTCTCTGGATTAGATTGATCGAGAGTCGAGGGATCTGGTGGATCTGGGAATTTGGCCCAGCATCTGTTGACCATGTCAACCTCTCGCCATTCTGCTTTGTCGAAACTCCAGTTCCCAACACTGAATCGCAATCCATAATGAAAAACTCGATATTTAACGTTCAGTGCGGGAACGTATCCTGGGTATATCAGTATCTCACTGCTTATAGTATGCTTTAGTTTCAACTGCGTCAAATCAATAACATCACTCGTTATTGCAATGACTTTTTTTCATATTTCGAGTATGCGTTGTGATAAGAATGTAAAAACAAAAATACCTCGGCCGCACCAAATGAGTAACCATACATCTCACTGATCCACCCGGATTCATATATGTCTCCTGTTATATTTCTTGCATAATGAGCTCTATCAGCTCGAACCTCCTCAGTTTTATGCAGCCATAGCATCGCGAATTTCCGGAGATCATCTATATGCATAATGATCACACCACCAACTTTGTCGCAAGCCTCGGGATGGCTAGTATGTAATTTTGCAAGTTCGTTGTCACAGCCAATAAGGTAGCTGGCACGTAAGATCATTGAAAAACAGGTTAGTCATCAAATCGAAAAAATAAAACGATAAAACAGACATAAAAAAAGTGACCTATATGTTTGCAACTATGAAAACTGCAGTCATCAACACTGCGTTTAAATCAGTGTTGCCAATCACGAAATTCCGCTAAGCAACAGTGCTATATAGCTGCTGTAGTCAATATTTGACAACATTTAACAAAAAATAGTGTATCGCGGAACAAAAGCGATTTTTTCAAATTCTGCCACGTAACACTATAGCGCCGCTACTGCCTCTACCTAACATCAGTTTAAATTAGGGGTGGCAAACGGCCATTGCCCGCCCCTCAGTAGCCTGAAAAAAACGGTGCGGGTGGTCACAGTTGAGGAAGAGGGCTTAAAAGCTTGGTCCGCCCTGCGAAAAAATGATGGCAGGGCAGGCGGACATATTAGAAGTTGCAGGCCTAAAACATTAGTCCGCCCCACGAAAAAATGTGGGCAAAACGGGCATGTCCAGCGGACACCGTTTTGCCACCCCTAGTTTAAATCAACATTAGCAGGTCTCATAAACATAAATCAAGTCACTCGAGGCTTACTCGTAAGGAGTTGAAACAGGATGGCCACGGGAAGCTTTGAATTCCCACGGTGTGATTGGGCCTCTCAGGATCATATCAGCATCAAGAATCACTATGTATTCAGCATCGATTTTTACGTGATTAAGCCAATGAAGAACTGCAGCTGGTTTATTAATTGCTGGATACCTAAAATGAAACAGAATAACTATCAGTTTATATCTTTTTCAAAATTGGCATTAAATATCTATAATAGAATTATTAGAGTAATACAAATATAGCATAGTAGAGATAGACTAAGGAATACATTTGTAAGAAGCTAAACTCTTAAGTTTAGACTGCATAACCTCACTATATAAACTCAATCCTATCCTATCTTGAGATGTAACTAACTTTGAGAAATACAAAATCAGTTGCAACTAACTTTCTCTTCTCTCTTTCTACTCCTTCTACATTCCTGTTATGGTATTGAGAGCTTCTTGATCCATTTCAATGGCTTCTGATAGCGATAGCTCTGACAACACTGTCCACGGCACGGTGGTTCGCGACGGTGTATCGTCCATTTTCAACCTGAAAAACGTGTTCAAAACGTTTACGCAACATGTAACACTGAAACTTGATGAAAACAACTTCAGATCGTGGAAGCAACAGATCGAAGGAATCATTCAAACGCATCGTCTTCACCGTTTGCTGGTAAATCCGGTTATTCCACCGCGATACCTCTCCGATCATGATCGTGTCGCCAATAAGGAGAACCCTGAGTTTCTCGTTTGGGAGCAGCAAGATTCGCTGTTGTTTACGTGGCTTCTCACCACGTTATCCAATGTTTTGCTTCCTCGCGTGATCCGATGCGTCCATTCTCACCAGATCTAGGACGAAATTTACCAATATATCTTCGCTCACACGAACGCGAAATCGAGACAACTTCGTTCGGAGCTGAAGTCCATAACCAAAGGTGATAAATCCATCTCTGCTTATCTCACTCGCATTCAAAGGATTGTTGATATTCTTGAATTGATTGATGATCCTATTTCGCATAGAGATCAACTTGAAGCAATTCTTGATGGATTGCCAGAGGAATATAATGCCCTAGCCTCTATTATCCAGTATCGTGCAATCTTGTGTCCTATTATTGAGGCAGAGTCAATGCTTCTTGCTCATGAAGCAAAGCTGGAAAAATCAAAGAAAGCCACTCTATCGGAGCCTCTTTCTGTCAATATAGCTCAAGCTACACCTGCTGGTGTGGTCAACATCGTTCCTCAAGGCGCTCTTGATTCCACCAATGTGATGCAGTACTCTAAAACTCCCTCTTATGGTGAAAATCGTGGAGGTTTTCGTGGTGGAAGGCATAATCGTGGCAGAGGTGGCAGAAATGGTGGCAGAAACAGAGTCTACTGTCAAATCTGTGCAAAGCCAGGGCATGATTCCAGTATTTGCTATCATAGACACACTGCATTGATGCCTACAGCACAAAGACCAGCATGGAATCAATGGCTTAACCCTGCTATATCTCAGCCTACTGCACCAGGTGGCTACAATCAATGGTTTCCTGCTCCTCCTGCTCAAACTCCTGTGCAGAATCAACGGCTTTCTCGAGCTCTCAAAGGTCCTCCTCCTGGCTTTGCTCCAAATTCCGTGTATCAGCCACAGGCTCACTTCACTGGGACAGGCTTTCTAGCACCAACTAATTTCACACAGCAGGCTCCACCCTGGTATCCAGATTCAAGTGCTACATATCATGTAACTAATAATGCTGATTATCTGTCTGAGAGTGTAGCTCTACCTGGTACTGACCAAGTTTTACTTGGTAATGGCCAAGGTTTGCCCATTACTTCCATTGGCACTGCCTATTTCAATTCACCTTGCAAAGCACACACACCTCTCACTCTCAGAAGTCTTTTGCTTGTTCCTCATATTACCAAAAACTTGATGTCTGTGAGTCAATTTGCTAAGGACAACAATATCTTTTTTGAATTTCATTCTAATAGGTGCTTTGTCAAAACACAGGGTGATTCCAGCATTGTGCTCCAAGTGTTTCTCAATAAAGATGGCTTGTACACTTTTGGTTCACTACAACCAGTTTCCAAGTCTACTTCAAAGTCTTCTGCTTCTATCAATAATGTGTCCAAGGCATCTGCGCAGCCCACCATGTCCAGTTCTTCAGCCTACACTATGTGGCACAACAGGCTTGGTCACCCTTACTATGAAGCATTAAAGTCAATCCTGCAACTATGCAATATTCCTGTGCCTCATAAGTCTCCCCTGGATTTTTGTACTCCTTGCTGCTTGAGAAAAATACACAGATCGCCTAGTACACTTTCACACACAAATCACAATAGACCTTTTGATTTGCTGTTTGTTGATGTATGGGGCCCAGCTCCTATGGATTCCAGTAGGTGGCTATAAATATTTGCTTACTTGTGTTGATGCTTATTCTAAATACACTTGGGTGTTTCCTATCAAGTTAAAATCTGAAGTGCTGCTCACACTCACACACTTTATCACACCCATTGAAGTTCAGTTCTCAACTCATTTAAAGGCAGTTCAGAATGATGGTGGAGAGGAGTTTAAGTCACTCACCTCCCTATTTCACTCCAAAGGCATTGCTCATAGGCTTGCCTGTTCCGCCATCAGAATGGTTCAGTTGAAAGGAAGCATAGGCATGTAGTGGAAACAGGGCTACCTTGCTTGCTCAAGCAAACCACCCTCTTAAGTTCTGGGATCATGCTTGCTTGACTGTAGCCTATCTAATTAACAGAATGCCTACCCCCCTGTTAGAGATGAAATCTCCTTATTTCATGCTCTACAAAACTGTCCATGACTATAAGTCTTTAAAAGCATTTGGCTGTGCATGCTTTCCACACCTCAGACCTTACTCTGCTCACAAGTTCAACTTTCACTCTCACGAGTGCATTTTTTTGGGATATTCCTCCAATCATAAGGGATACAAGTGTTTGGCTCCCACTGGCAGAATCTACATCTCTAAGAATGTCATTTTTAATGAGGCAGGGTTTCCCTATACTTCCTTGTTTGCTTCTTCTGCAGCCTCTTCTAACACTTCTGTTCCCAGCACTACTGCCTCTCCTTTTCCTCTTGGGCTTACTTCTCCTAAGTTACCAAATCCTGTACCTCTCATGCCATCCCTATTTCATCCAGTTCATCATCTGTCCCTGCCTCACCATACTCTTCTTCCCATTCATTTATTCCTAGTCCTGTCCAAACCTGTGAATCTGCCTCTCCCAGCTCATCAGCACTCTCTCCTGCCACTTCTCACCCTGCTCTTCCTGTTATTCACCCTCAAAATACTCATGCCATGACAACCAGGGGTAAAAATGGTATAGTCCAACCAAGACAGCATCCGACCTTGCTTCTGACTGAGCTTGAACCTTCCTCCTATGAAATTGCTCTCAAGGATCCCAAATGGGTGGCTGCTATGCAAGAAGAATACAATGCTCTCCTCAAAAATCACACTTGGGATCTTACTACTCTACCTCCAGACAGGCAGGTCATTGGCAGCAAATGGGTGTTCAGGATCAAGCAAAATCCTGATGGGACTGTTAATAAATACAAAACTCGTTTAGTAGCCAAGGGATTTCATCAGCAGCATGGTTTTGACTTCACTGAGACTTTTTCACCTGTTGTGGAACGTGTCACAGTGAGAGTTGTGTTGACTATTGCTATATCAAAAGGGTGGTGCCTTACTCAATTGGATGTTAACAATGCCTTCTTAAATGGCATTCTCCAAGAGGAAGTGTACATGGAGCAACCCCCTGCCTTACTCAGTTGGATGTTAACAATGCCTTCTTAATTGGCATTCTCCAAGAGGAAGTGTACATAGAGCAACCCCCTGGCATTAAAACTGATGCTCCTACCATGGTCTGCAGGCTCAACAAAGCTCTTTATGGGCTTAAACAGGCTCCTAGGGCTTGGTTTGATAGGTTACACCTTACTCTAAAGGCATTTGGTTTTACTTCAAGCAGGTGTGATCCCTCTCTATTTACACTCATTACTCCCACCTACACTATCTACATGCTAGTCTATGTAGATGACATTATTGTCACTGGCAACTCCTAACTTCACATTCAGCAGCTCATTCAAAAGCTCAACTCTCAATTTGCCCTAAAGCAGCTTGGCACACTTGAGTATTTTCTGAGCATTGAAGCCATTCATCATGCTAATGGCTCTTTGTTTCTCTCTCAAGCAAAGTATATCAAGGACTCGCTCTCCAAGGCAAATATGGCTGAATCCAGAAGGCTGCCTACTCATATGATTACTAGTCTCAAACTGTCAAAACATGGGACATATGTACTTCAAGACCCTACTTTCTATAGGTCTATTGTTGGAGCCTTGCAGTATGCCACTCTCACAAGGCCTGAGATTAGCTTTGCTGTGAATGAAGCTTGTCAATTTCTTTCCAATTCCTTGGAAAGTCATTGGACAACTGTGAAGAGAATTCTCAGGTATTTAAAGGGGACTCTGCATCATGGACTCCTGCTGCAACCTACTTCTACTTAGGCACCTGTCTCATTTAAAGGGTTTTCTGATTCAGATTGGGGATCTGATCCTGATGACAGGAGATCCACCTCTGGTTCCTACATTTTTCTTGGCCCAAATCTGGTCTCTTGGTGGTCCAAAAAGCAAACCCTTGTTGCCAGATCAAGTACTGAAGCTGAGTATAGAGCTCTTGCTAACTCAGCTTCAGAAATACTTGGATTCAATCCCTCTTAACTGATCTTCAGGTTCCTTTTACTACCCCTGTGATGTTTTGTGACAACTTGAGCACAATTGCCCTGTCACATAATCCTATTCTTCATGCCAAAACCAAGCATATGGAGCTAGACATATTTTTCCTTAGGGAAAAAGTCTTAAACAAGACTTTACTGGTTCGGCATGTTCCTGCCTTTGACCAGTATGCAGATCTGCTCACAAAATCTCTTTCTCCTCAAAGGTTCCTGCAACTCAGATCTAAGTTTCAGGTTCATGATAAAGTGTCCCTGCTACAAACAGGACCTTCATCTTGAGGGGAAGATATTAGAGTAATAAAAATATAGAACAGTAGAGATAGACTAAGGAATACATTTATAAGCAGCTAAACTGTTAAGTTTAGACTGCATAACCTCACTATATAAACTCAATCCTATCTTGAGATGTAACTAACTTTGAGAAATACAAAATCAGTTGCAACTAGCTTTCTCTTCTCTCTTTCTACTCCTTCTACATTTCTATTAAGAATGATACTGCTACAAACATTAGGACATGTTTGTTACAAATTATAAAAAAATGATTTTGACATTCAATGATTTAGATACTGTATTTAGATATTTTTAAGAAAAGCAGAAACTATTTCGAGCTTGTTTACCATAATGAAAATCACTTTAAAACAAATATCCATCAAAATCAAAAGTGATTTTTAAGAGAAGCTACTCAAAAGAACTTAATAATTACCAATCTCCTGTTAATGGATGTTGATTCATAGAAGGGACATAATGAGTAGGAGCCAGATCATGGCCTTTATACTTCATCAAATCCTCGCCGGAGCAGCTAAGTAATCTGGTTACATTTCCAGGCTGTCCACTCAAACGAAAACTGTGCATAAATCCTACAGTTTGCCAATCGAAGTACGTCGTGCATTCCGTGGAAAAAAGTGTATGGATTTTGGGATGCGGCTTTCCATCATCATTATCAACGGGTGCTTTGACGATTTCTTCATCCATCATTTTTAAAGTAGCAGGAGTAACATATTTTGGCTTAGTTAGTTCGGCAAAAGATTTGCTTTTTAAAAAGCTCAAGTATTTCGACCATGCTGGCTTAGGGCAACCGTTTGCTGCGTGCAGTAATACAAGACCTTCGTTTATCGTGTTTATGCACTCTATGCTTATAAATAGTCCTCGCCTTCGGTTGGCGTCGAGTTCCAACTGTAATAACTGCAATAAAATGCTTTCTAATATTAGAAAAACTTAGAAAATCATGATGCCATATGTAGCACCGACCGACACTTACAACCTCTGTAGTACCGACCGACACTTGTGAAAAAAAGTGTGTCCGTTCAGTGTCGGTGTCCGAAACCGACACCGCCACTTGTGATTACGATTAATTTATTCATTTTTTCAAACTATTACCAATGTCAACGTGTCGGTGTCGTGTTTCAGATCTCCGTGCTTCATAGCTTACGATAAACGGAGCGTTAGCAAATTACAAATATAACACGGAATTTTCTTCTACAAGACAAGTAAACCATGTGGAAAAAAAATTCTTAACACACGAGGTTTCGTGCTATGAGTATACTTGGCTTGCATACCTCTTTCGGATAAGGAGGCTCAGGAAAGAGCCGGTTACATTGATAAACGATTCCATCATTATGGTGAGCCAGTTTATTAAATGACCAATTCCCGACACTAAATGGAAGCCCGTAGTGAAGAAGAACCGGTTCAATTCCCTCTTGAGGAACATAACCCGGGTAGAGCATCAAGTTATCATTGATCTTGTGCCGAAGTCCTATCTGCAAACAAGAGAGAAGAACCCAAAGGAGAAGACAGAAAGAAAAAGAAAACACAAAAAACAATTAGTGGAAGCTGAATAGTCAATCACAATAACGGAAGTGATAATTTACGGTATTTTACTCACTTCTGCAGCACCAAAAGAGTATCCATACATCTCACTGATCCATCCTTTCCCATAAATGTCTCCAGTTATGTTTGTTGCCCAGTGTTCCTTATCTTCCCGTACTTCTTCCGTTTTGGAAAGCCACAAGGGAGCGAATTTGCGCAGGTCGCTTATATGATAAGCCAAAAGTCCGCCAACTTTGTCGCACAGCTCCGGGTTTTTGGTGTGCAGTTTAGCCAAAATATTGTCACAACCTTTTAAGTACCTGGAGAAGTTTTTTCCGTATATAACAAGTTTCAATCATGAACTAGAAAATGAAATACTAAACATCACGTGCGCACGCACAAAGTCAATATAAAACAAAAATGATTGAATACCCATAATATGCGGCAACAGGTTTTCCTTTCTCGGCGCCAAGTTCCCAAGGTAAAATTGGGCCACGGATAATCATGTCGGCGTCTAGAATGAGAACCCAATCAACATTTATTGCATCTTGACTATGTTTAAGCCAGTGTACTACCCCAGCAGGTTTGTTTATTGCAGGGTACCTGCATAGATGACAGAAAATTCTCTCATTTTAGGATCTTGGGAAAAACATTCTATATATAAAAGAGTCATTATTTAAATACTAGGACTCAGAGCTGCCAGTGTAGTCAAAATTGAGTGTTGGATCGTAAGATCGTGGTAAGGATTCCTGAGAGTAGTACGATGAGAGAAAGATCGTTTATGTCGCCAGCGTGGTTAAGATTGAACTTTTTGAAGCAAGATCGTAAAAAGAAACGTGTCTGGTCTTTTTTTGGGCCTGTATTATGATTTTTCATGTTTGTGTATGCATGTGTGTATATAAAAGCATGAAATTACCCTTTTTCCCTTCGGTAGGATCTTACGTGTTGTGCTAACGGTCCGAGTTTGACCGATCCTACTTAAAATCTCGTGCTTGACTACATTACTCAGAGCTACCCTATTTATCTTAATTACATAGAACCAGCGCATAATTACCCTATTTACATTATACTCCTTACTTAACAATTGAATCACACAAATCTAGATCAAATATCGCATAAATACTTTCATCACTACCACAGAAACCCAACAACATTTGCACATATAGTTTCAAGAAATAACAAACACTGACCCCAAGCATGCCTAGGAAGAACAACAATAGCTGCTACTATAAATAATACACACAAACAAAAACACATCTAGCAAACTTCAAGAATAATTAAAATAAACCACCAAAGTCAACCACATTAATGATTAATGAACTTCATTTAAGATCAGAATCAGACCGATCAGAGAAACCCGGAACTCGAATTTTGGCTGAAACAATAGTCAAATACTTATGATCGTCAGAGTTTACTTACCAAGGTCCCTAGGAAAGAGTGATTAAGACAAAAAGTCAACCACATTAACATCACTTCACGATTAACCACACAAACCAATCTACACTTCATAATCCAAATTCCAAAACATTCACTTTCAACACTAATAACAAAAATTATCATTAGTACTAGCATTAACATCTATGAAACACCAACACATACACCAGGCAGGAGACACGACACTGATAACTAGGTTCTGTACCTATAAAACATCCTGAAGATAACCGACACATGTCAAACACCATACACACTTTCCATGTAAACTATGAGTGCTAGATAGATTAGCATTAGTAATTCAATATTAGTATATCTTACCAATCACCAGTTTTGGGATGTCTACTCATAGAAGGAACCTCAAAAGTAGGAGCCAAATGCATCCCTTTATAATTCTTCTTCTCCTCATCAGTACAACTCAAAAGACGAGTAATAGGCCCAGGTTGTTTAGCTTTCCTATAACTATTCATCAACCCAACCGTTTGCCAATCAAAGTAATTCTGACATTCAACAGAAAACAGTGTATGCACCCTCCAAGACACCTTCTTTGCCCCTTTTGTAACATCAATACCCAACATCATTAACAACATCAAAATCAAAACTTTCTTCATTGTAGCTCGATTTCAAAGCTAGATGCAAAATGGGTGTCGCTTCAAAGATCGGAATTTTACTTGTTTGATTTACATCGACATGCATAAGAAGTTGGTGTTTTGTTGAGTCAAAATTTGGGGGTTTTGTAAAAGATAAATTATGGATGACAGAAGAAGGAGAAGAAAAATTTATTGTATTAAATTGAATTCAATGAACTATGAGTTGAACAATTAATAATAATTGTAATTATTATTATCATTATTATGATCTGAATCTTGAAATTGGGAGTGTAGAGTTGGTAATGGTAGTGTCGTGTATAATCTTCAACGCTTTGGAATTTTCTGTCCCTTATTGGCATATTTGTTACAACAAAAATTAAGTCACTTTTAATTTTATAAGAGGCTATTTATTTATCTTTTAAATGATGAAATTCTTATATTAAGTTATTAGAAAGAAAAAAATTGTTTGAATAACAATTGAATTTTAGATTATTAGTTGTATGATCGATCTTTTGATATTTTGGTTTGTATTTTATTATTTGAAATGTTTGTTTGAAAAATTTTTAAGATTGTTTTTCTTTATTATTTGTAATGTATATTGATGTTTATTAGTAGAGTTGTTAAAATTGACTATCCGATCTATTTAAGATCAGCTCTCATGGATCTAGGTCTTTTACAGTTGAGCCAAAAAAAAATTATATTATAATATAAACTTTAAAATTATTATTCGAGTTCGGTCTTAGATGGTTTCGAGCTATCTAACTCTAAATGGATTTTTTTAATAAAAAAATAAAATAAAATATCTATAATGTTGACTATAAATAAAATAAAAAATTATATTATTCTAAATATAATATATTTTTTAAGTATTATATTATCTTTTATAAATATTATAATGTGTTTTCAAATATAATACATGTTTAATTGTAAAAAATAATACTCAAAATATTTAATATAAGAGAAACTAATAGAATACGAAAAAAGAGTGTTAATTATATTATATATAATATTTAAAAGAGAATGATTGAATAGAATAGAAACAAAATTTAGTAAAGTGAGAAAAATTAATGTATTATTTTAGAGTAATATAATATAAGAATTAATATTTTTTTAAAATTTTATAACAATGCGGGCCTAATAAATTATCTGCGGTTCATATAAACTAGCTCTAATAGATAATGAACTTTTTAGAACAGGACTAAAAAAACTCTTAAAAATATAATTCTAATTTGAAAGTTCAATTCTTATAATTTTTTGGACGAGACGGGTTAAGCCATATGAACTAGTTCATTTGACAGCTCTATAGAGTATAGATAGGTTCTGGGCTGATTTTAGATTTGAGAAAATAAATTAATTATATTAAAAATTTGATTTTACTGGAAGAGTAAGGTGAGGTGGATATTTGAATCTATTTAAGACGAGTTTAGGATCATTTACATATTCTCGTCGAATATTGGAACAGAGAGCGAAGATTTATCCAAGGAGTTTTTTTTATATAAAATCAAAATATATTAACAAGAAGATTGTTATACAAAAGAGAGTGAGGGACTAAGGCAAACTCTACTCAATAAGATTTGAATCTAAAAAAAAATAACTTAACCTATTTTTTTTTTTTGCATAATATTTCCTAATATTCAAGGGTAAAGAATCAAAATAAGTAAAAGAAGTATATATGTGATTTATAGTAGCAAAAAACTGCAATGTGTGTATAATAATGAAAGACATGTCAAAAAGTGATCTTACTTATTAATTAGAGTAGGTGAGTGATCAACAATACGTCCGTAGTCTAGAACGACCAATTAGGGAGTTGTACATACAAGCACTCTGATGCTTAAGTCAGTTTGGGTGAAGAGGTAAGTAAGAAAGGATGGAAGAATAGAATACCTGACCCTCCTACAGAGGAGGGTTTTTATAGTGATCCCTCAGCGCTTGGCTAATGGTCTCTGTTAGTCAGTTTGTATGTCGAGGAGGATCAAGAGACTCTAAGCGAGCCTCATTCGGGCCCGCGATTGCGAGCCCACGTTATCGTAGACGGTGCTCGCCATGGATGTCTCTTGTTTGTGAGTTTGTGCACACGAGGACGATATTTTGCTCGTAACTCATTGGATTTTGCTTATGAGGAAGACACGTTATGTGGGGATCGCAGTCAAAAGGTTAGCTTGCGCTCGTGTTGAGTGTTTGGATTTGCTCGCGAGTTATCATGTTGCTCGTAGATTTGCTTCAAGTTTTTCTCTAAGGTCGTGCTCGTGAGGGAATGCGAAAGTTTGTTGTTTGTGTTCGACAAGAGGTACTCGACGTCTTGGAATCCAGAAGATTGATGGGACTTGAAGAGACAAATCTTTGTCCCCTCGAGCCATGTGTCACAACTATTAAAGGTGTAATGGTGGCCTATGAATATGGGAAATTTTGAGCCAAATGGTGACACGCTTGCTTGTGCACTGGAGTTGGCTTATAAATAGGAAGAGTGGAGGAACATTTGAAAAGTTTTCTTTCTTCTTCTCTCTAATTTTCGTCCAAGTTGCAGAGCATCACCGCCACCGTTGCCAAACTGTCATCAACCTTCGCCGCTTCCCTAAATCAAGTAAGGTTTCCTCTTCTCCTGGCTTGCATGTTGATGTTAGTTCTAGAATATTGATTTGCCTTCTTTTTGTGTTCGGTTCTGGTGGATGTTGGTGTTTGGCGGTGGTTTGGCCATTCCCAAACACTGGTTGTCGGAGGGTTCCTATGCTAGAACCGTGTTTTTTGAGTAGGAAAGTTAGTGTTCTCATGTTATCTCTTATGATAGCCACTCTAATGCCACTGTTAGGGAGACGAATAGAAGTTTCCCTGGTGAAGCTCATGAGTTTTATGATGAAGCTCCATGTCGAGGAGGCTCTTCCATGCAAAGACTGCTCGCCGAGCCTTCCTATTAAGGGGATCCTACCCGTGGTTTTGTTGGTGATTCGACTGAGACCTCCGTCAAGGAGAAGGTCCTCGTGATTTCCTTGCTTGTCGTTGAATAAGGGCTTTGGTCGAGGGAAGCGTCTTCGTGCCTCTCTTTTCTCTTTCACTTGATTTGTAGTGGAAGGGTGAATTTGATTTGATCGTCGAATTCACTATTGTCCTTTGCTTTTTTAGGTTTGAATGGCTCGTAGCATCGAGGGTAATCGCTTGGTTGACACAATCAGCAATCATGAATTAGATTGGGTTGGGCCAAAACCCTGAGGGATAGCCTCACATTTTGCTGACTTTCCGAAGAGTGCATTTATGATCGTCGAAGAAGGTGTGGACTATCCAAAGGCTCCAGAGAACTGGGTGGTTTATAAAAATGGGCTGGAGGAACGGGTTTGTTCGAGTTTCTTGGGGAACTATTTTTTTATGTATGAGTATGTCTTCAAAGAGTTGGGCCTTTGGTTGCCATTCAACAGTCTCCAAGTGGGCATTTTTGATTGGTTGGAGTTAACGCCCTCTCAGTTGCATCCGAACTCAATTGCATTTATTTGGGCATTCAAGATCGTGTGCTAATATCTTGAGGTCGGTGCTACCATTCCTCTACTATTCCGCTATTTCCACCTTCAATGGAAAACTTTGAAGGGGGGCACAATTTGGTGTCCCTTAAGCATCCTAAGAAGTTGTTCAAAATAATTACGGACTTCATTCGCACTTTTAAGGATATGTATTATACAATTAATCCTGTAACATGAGCAGTCATCGCTTTCGTGTTCAAGCGTCTAGTTGTAATTGAAGAAGATTGGAGTGTGTGTCACGACGAGGATGAGGTGACGAGGATGGTCTTGATGTTACCCATTCATTGGCGTAGTGCCCACTTTGATGAGAGTGTGGATTATTATATTACTAAGCCTAATGAGTTGGGCTCCGAGGACCAACGTGACTACGACAAGCTTGTGAAGTTCGTCGATAATTTAGCTCCTGTTCGATGGGAGACTGAGAACAGGGAGGATGTCCTCGACGAGCAGGGCCAACCCATTTATGAAGCTTGATATATCAACACTAAGGAGCTCCTCGAGTATGATACTGTCAAGGACGTTGTATTGCTTTTTGGTAGCTATTTTTTATTTTAACTTGTTTGTATGCTTATTCTTCCTTGGTAACTAACACATGTCTGTCATTTGTCGTAGATAAAATGTGAAATTCTGGTATATCAGACTTCAGATGTGCTATGACATGTTGAGACATCTGAATTCGATCTAAACAAACATGGCAATGTATAAACATACAAAAGCAGTACTTAAAAGTAAACAACACACGAGAATTGTTAACCCAGTTCGGAGCAACTCTCCTACTCTGGGGGCATACCAAGTCAGGGATAAAGTCCAATATAATAGTATCAATTCATAGACCCTACAGTAAACATACCAGTTTATGATCTCCTCACTTAATCACTACTCGTGCTAACTTTCTACCTAAGACTCACCTAAGTATGAGGCCCTCCTCAATCCCTCATCAATCAGAGACAGGGATTGAACAATAACAGGAAGACACACTTCTATGACGAAACAAGAAGGCACACTTCCATGACAATACTTAGCCAAGACTCTTGACTAATAACACAACTTGGAGTTTCTTACAAGCTTCCTCCAAGAACAATATTTACTCTTGCTTCACAGCTTCGAGGAGAACAAAACCTTACAACTTAACGAACACATTCTAACTCACATGTCGAGTGTAATACACAACTAACTCTCTTAGAGAGTGGTACAGAATTATCCCTAATAACTACATCTTTTCATTCATAGATGGTGCCTTCTTCTAGGTTACGATGATTTTATTTATAACCTTTTCCCCAACTAGATTTGGGCTTCAAATCACAACATATCAGCTGCTACAAATCAGCAGAATCTTCTGCTACAAAATAGTTCTTCAAGCAAATCTTTCCTAATTTGTCTCCATAATTAGAGAGTCAATATTTTTATTGATTCTTACTTGAATCTTCTATACCTATAAAACATCTCCACATAGAATAGTATAATATTCCTATAATATTCTCTATATGTTAAATTTTGAAATGATCCAGCTGTCCATCCCAACACAGGCGCAAAGTCGAATGCCTCTGCGTAGGACATCTTATCCGACATGTTGCTCCAGATGATGAGAACTTCTCATATCAACATGTCTCAACATAAAATAGGACTTCTTGCTCAACCTGTTCTTCTTAGTAAGAAAATACATCTTATATTGCTGATATATTTGTTTTACTAAAACTAATGTCAATCCTAAAAATATAGAAATAATAATCTCCCCCTTTGGCAAAATTTGGGCTAAAACAAATAACATAAATTACAACCCAGATTACAGCAATAAACAAAAATCAGCTTAGTCTTCAGAAGCTACTAAGCTCAACAACATGGAGCCAGTCTTCAGCCAAGATGTCAGGACATATTGTTCGACATATTCTCTCAACATTTTGAATGAGCTCCATTGCAGAAAGAACTTCAGCATCAAAGAACAACAACCTCAGGATAAAAGGAAGGAAAGTTCTGAAGTCATTTGATGCACACGAGGAAGAAGATAGTCTGCAATCCCCCTCAACCCATGAAATTATTCTTGTCACAGATGAATAAGTCTTTCTTTCAAATGGTGGCCTAAGAGAACCATGAAGAAACCACCATTCAACCTGTGGCATAAGAGGAAACTTAAGAAGTGTCCAAATACCACCCTGGGTAACTCAGAACACAGGTCACAACTATGTTCATAACTCAGATCACAAGTCACAAAACAAACCCAAACAGACATAGGATAGAACATCCTATTCGACATGTTTGTACAATATCTGAAAATACAAGTTCCAGACTAACCATCTGAGCAAACCCTTTCTCCCCCTTTTAAACCAAAAATTAGAAAAGAAGGCCTTCATAAAACCATACCTAGACAGAACTCACCCATACCCTGACAAAAGCCATGAGAATTATAGAAACACTAAACACCCACAGGGTGAAAGAGGAAAGAGTAACCTCTATAAATAGCTAAGCAGTTACTACGAAATTAACGATCTTTGAATGTGACAAAGTTCTTGGTCAAAGAAAATGTTATTTGAGGAGAAAAACTGCCACGAAAATGATGTGCACTGTCCAAAACAACTTTGAATTCCTTAATTATCTCTAGACTGTTTCTTCTGAATATAACAGGTCCCAATATATGCACATGCATATTCAAACACAAATCACGTTTTACACATCTTCTTGATAGCACCATCCATAATACTTCCTTGTTTGGCTCAAGGAGAAAACATGTCCTATAAAATGTTCCGGAATCCAATCAAACATTGTCTATTTTTTTTTTAAAAAGTGACCAACACTTCTTCAACTATCAGTCAAAGATTCTTCACAAAATTTATCCACATAAGGTCTGAAGCCTAAACATATAGCCTTCGACTGGTCTCTACATATACTTCTTTTGGCCAACACAAATCAAAATATCAATACCATCACATGTGACAACTCCCATTCAACCAAAACTCCCCTTCAGACTCCTCCTAAGAGGCGTGTGTTCACATGATCCAAACAACTATCTTCATGATCAGATTACACTATCTTATACCATTACTCTACCCTTACATTCACTAGAAATTGTTGATACTAGTGAAGTCTTCAACATAGCAGTCATGCATTCACAGACATGCTACTATAGACAGGATCAGAATCCGCACATTCTAATCCACATAGTCAGAACTGCCACTTCTGACAATCATGCTTGAGCATACAATTCCACATGCATAATCCCAAGCATCTTCTAAACACAACCTAACATGATGTTACAACATCATTTAGGAGACACCGGCTTCATAACATATAAACCAAACACTGGTTCTTAAAACACCATTTAAAGGACTTATTATGCAGATAAGTCCTTCAAAAAGCTCCCAATAAACACAAGAAGATCTCAAAAGATCACACCTTTTACAGCTTATTCAGATTATCACAAGCACCTAAATGTCGTGGAGAGAAATAAACTCTCAAACAATTTTTGAAGAAAAGATTCAGAAAGTAGACTTGCACATACACATTAGATAAGTACCCAGCTCTCGACAAGATCTTCACCATCAATCACATGCTCATCTTCATCATACTAATACTTGGCTCTCGACAAGGTATTTGTCGTTAGAGGAAAACTTCCTCACACACAAACATCATATGATGTTCCCCTTCCTAGCACAAGAAGATTCTTCGCAACATTCCAGAGTTGGTCAGTGACTGGACTTCACACTCCAACTCCATCATGGTCAGACTTCCCATTTTGGAATCCATTGGTGATCAGCCATTCTCATCCCATGATCTTCAAAACAAATTCCTTCTATGAAGATACAAACACCTGAGATGATGTTCCATCATCTTATTCATACACCACTCGCAGTCATATGGATTTCACCCTTAACTATGGTTTCTGGAGACAACACCATAGTAGTCTATACATCACTCTTGAAGGAACCACAATATAATCAACCATCAGTAGTTGAGCACCTTCAAAAATAGATCACAAATACATGAATTAAACTACATATAACACACCTTAAGGAACTTCTCCTTATAAGCATAATGTCCATGCCGCCTGTCTGACTTTGAGGTGATAGACGCCATCCTTCTACACCTAAAGAGGAGATTCCCTCTAACAGGAATCTGGAGCAGACTTCAACAAACATGGCATTAAATGATCATTATACACCACAAGCAGGCTGTTCAAATGTTCCATCATGTGAGGACACCATATAACTGAACCCATGCTTGAGGAGAAACTTCTCATGCAAACAACAAGGATCTATAATCCTTTGGTCCTAGAAACAACACCTCCTTAGACACAAATCTGAAATGCTCATCCTAGGTGGTTTGGATGACACTCCAAAAATGTAGACAACAATTAACCACTTGAATCTGGTTGATACATCCCCGATGCTCACAATCCCTTGAAGTTCTCTTTCACTATAATAGAATAAGAGTTCCATGCTCTCATATACTTGATAATATTAAGTTAGAGTAAACAACCTCCATCCTGTTTAAGAGAAACACCAGCCAAACATGTTGAGAAAAATAAATTCTCAGCACTAAGATGTCAAGACATTACGTCTGATATAACTTCGAGGTCTTCCAACTTCAGAGCAACAAGGACTTCTCCTCAATAACTGCTAAGAACACCCCGAGAATCAAAACTTCTCTTCCTTAATAGCAGCACAACATGTGGTTAGTGCATACCACCATTACTCCCTTCAACCAGAATTTGTTTCATGGCCACAAATAAGATTCCATAAATCTGTCTCCTTTGATCAGAAGGACCCCCCCAGATATAAGAGAGAATGTCCTTGGCCTCCATTTACAAGGATCCTGCTTGAGGTAACAAATCTGCACTAAACCTTGGAGCACAACTTCTTCACTCCTGCTTATTTGATCAGAAATAAATCGACCTCATGAGTAAATAACATGATGATTGTACCTTGATTAACACACTTATCTAAGCCATGTTTCTATGCCAGAAACATCTTAGACACCCAATCGAGATGCCTCTTATTCCAGACATATGTGATCAACACACATTTGTTTAGCAACCAAAGCATATGTTATCCCATCCCTTTAACCAATAGAATTCTACACGATTTTGATGTAATGTTCTAACATCTGGTAGGACATCATTTCAGGGAACACACCAAGAGATCCTTTATGCTTTCTTCATATCTCTTTTCAATAAACTCATTCAAAAGTATCTTTATGGATGGACTTGAGAGAAACCTCCAGTATCATTGGCAACTTTAAAAACTGGTTGAAGCTATTCTCCATGCATTATAATACCATAGAATAACTCTACTGAGGATACCAAACCCTAATGACCTTCCAAGAAAAATCTTACGAGAGTATCACCACCATAGAAACAAGGAACAACCAAAGTTACATTAGATACCATGCAACGGAACACAAAACATACAAGCTCCTCAACATTCTTCAAGCACAACATAAAACCTTGCACACAAACACTATACTCCAAGTGCCAATAACATAGCCTAGGTATGAAAATAAATCAACCCTAAAAACAACAACTCTCCACCAAAGCTACAATCCCGATAACAACAGACAGGTCCAATACACACCTTGTCATAAACAGTTCATCCTCCACTTCAAGGGACCGTTCAAACCACAATATGAACTTATCCAAGTTCAAAAAACTTTTTAGTAATCACCTTCTTCCTTGCCCATGACCAGAAAGTATCATACTAGGATATCACCCAGAAATAGAACAAGATTCCTACTCTGATACCAATTGAAATTCTGGTATATCAAACTTCAAATATCTTATAACATGTTGAGACATTTTAATCCAATCTAAACAAACATGGTAAGGTATAAACATACAAAAACAGTACTGAAAAGTAAACAACACACCAGAATTGTTAACCCAGTTCGGAGAAACTCTCTTACTCTGGGGGCATACCAACCAAGGATAAAGTCCACTATAATAGTATCAATTCATAGACCCTACAAAAAACATACCAGTTTACAATCTACTAACTTAATCTCTACTCGTGCTAACTTTATACCTAAGACTCACCTAGGTATGAGGCCCTCCTCAATCCACCAAGTTCAAAAAACTTTTCAGTAATCACCTTCTTCCTTGCCCATGACCAGAAAGTATTATCCCAGGATATCACCCAAAAGCAGAATAGGATGCCTACTCTGATACCAATTAAAATTCTGGTATATCAAACTTCAGATGTCTTATAACATGTTGAGACATTTTAATCATATCTAAACAAACATGGCAAGGTATAAACATAAAAAAGCAGTACTGTAAAGTAAACAACACACCATAATTATTAACCCAGTTCGGAGTAACTCTCTTATTCTGGGGGCATACCAGACAGGGATAAAGTCCACTATAATAATATCAATTCATAATCCCTACAAAAAACATACCAGTTTACGATCTACTCACTTAATCACTACCCGTGCTAACTTTCTACCTAAGACTCACATAGGTATGAGGCCCTCCTCAATCCATCATCAATCACAGACAACAATTGGACAATAACATAAAGACATAATTCCATGATGAAACAAGAAGACATGCTTTCATGATAATACCTAGCTAAGACTCTTGACTAAGAACACAACTTGGAGCTGCTTACAAGTTTCCTCCAAGAATAATATTCACTCTTGCTTCATAACATCGAGGAGAATAGAACCTTACAACTCAAGGAACATATTCCAACTCACATGTCGAGTGGAATACACAGCCAACTCTCATAGAGAATGGTACAGACTCAGCCCTAATAACTACATTTTTTCATTCATGGCTGGTGCCTTCTTCTATGTTACAGTGCTTCTATTTATAACCTTTTTCCCAACTGGATTTGGGCTTCAAATTACAACATATTTTCTACTACAAATCAGCAGAATCTTCTTCTACAAAATATGTCTTCAAGCAAATCTTTCCTAATTTTTCTCCATAATTAGAGAGTCAATATTCTACAATATTTTTCTTGATTCTTACTTGAATCTTCCAGACCTATAAAACATCGTCATATAGAATATCATAATATTCCCAGAATATTATATATCTATTAAATCTTGAAATGATCCAGCTGTCCATCCCAACACAGATGAGATATCGAATGCCTTTACATAGGACAACTTATCTGACTTGTTTCTCCAGATGATGAGAACTTCTCATCTCAACATGTCTCAACATAAAATATGCCTTTTTGCTCAACCTGTTCTTCTTAGCAAGATAATACATCCTATTTAACATATTACTGATATATTTGTTTTACTAAAATTAATACCAATCCTAAAAATAGAGAACTAACAAAATGAAAGACCTTCAAGATCGTGTGGTCAAGATAGATATGAACAAAGGGAATAATGCAAAGGATGGAAAGAAGAGCTCTAAGAATCGGATGGTCCAAGTCATGAAACATTCTAAGGGTGACTTTATCTCGGTACTTCTTCTCCATAGGGGGGCAACCAGTCTTCCTCTCAACAGGACACCCCGACCAAGAAAAGGCAGCGCATGGAGAATTTTGTGGATTTAGATCTTATGGTGGATGTTACCGATGACAAGTTCATGATCCCCCCTTGAAATTATAACAAGGGGTTCTTTGAGGGGATTAGTTCTCTTGTTGTTCCTCAGGCAGAGTCTTCGTCCATCTTGGTCCTCAATACGGCGGGTAGGAAAAGGCATTAGTCCAGGATGCAACTTCTTTGATAAGGATCCTGGAAGTGGCCTTGGTCCTTAATGATGGGGACTTATGCTCTGCTGACGAGTTGGGGAAGCTGCGGACAACAAATGCGGATCCTGAAGCAGAGGTGCTCAGGCTGGAGACCATTTTAGACGACTATAATGGGAAGTATAAGATCCAAAGTGAGATTGTTACTAAGTTGCGGAGAAGAAAGAGGAATTGGCCAAGTTAATTGCGGACATGACTGCTTTGACAATCGAGAATGCTACTGAGAAGAAGAGCTTCGAGGATAATATTTCTACCTTAGAAGCTTCCATGATGCTTGCCGAGGACGATGCTACCGAAGTGAAAGCCTTACTGACGTGTGTCGAGCTGGTTTTTCAGATTAGGAGCCTCGAGCAGAATTGTGTGGATGTTGTCGAGATGATATTTGAAAATGTAGTGGCTCAAATCCAAATCCTGAACTCCAGAGTCAAGCTCATCACTAAGGGGATCAGGTTCTTGCATAAGGAGATTGATGGTCAGATAGTCGCTCCTCCTGGCTATCCCTTTGAAGATGATAAAGAGGACGAAAAGCTCAATAATAAGGGGAAGCATAATGATGGCGGGGTTGACTAAGTTTAACTTTGTTTGTTTTGTGTGTACTTATTTGAGCCCGTGCGTCGTGATTTTGTAAAATTTGGATAATGGGCTTTTCCCATTTTTGTTGTAATATTGTGAAATCCTCAACCTTCATGGTCGTTATTTTAATCTCACTTCACTCTTTTGAAATTCTCGTGTATACATTTGCTTTCCTGTATGCCTTATTTGCCAAGTACTTATTTTCCTCGATTAGGCGTTCTAGATGCTCGTCAATTTGAGCGGCTTGTAACAAGATGTTTGTCTGCAAATTTATTTTTTCTTATTTAGGGGACTTGATCGACATCTTTACTTCTCGACAGTGTAGGGAACTCGTTGAGTGACTGGAGTAGGGTTCTGTACTGGTAGCGGTGGAAAAATCTCAGTCGAGATCTTAGCTCCACGACGTGAACCTCTCATCATGAGCTGGGTGTTGTGCCTCAATGGTATAATGGCGGAGCTCAATTGAGGTTTCTTTGTCAGGCCAAGAGTCTGCTCGTCGAAGAGTGGAAACTTGCCTTTTTTTAAAGTTTGGGACGCTGTGCTTGTAGCCGAGCATGACTCTGTGGTTAGGACGTACCTTGTCGTTGTTGAATGGGGTATGCCTACTGTTAGGCCTAACTGTAATATTATTTCAGTTTCTCGGTGTTCCATGGTCGAGCAAGATCTTCCCCGTGCAAATTTTCAAGGTAGTAAGCCCCATTTTCTATTTTTGCTCAGACGCGATAGGGGAATTCCTAGTTCACGGCGAGTTTTCCCTCATGAGAATCTTTGAGATTTCTTCTTAAGACTAGGCTGCCAATTTCAAATTCTCATTTTATGACTTTGGCGTCATGTCATATGGTTATATTTTGTTTTAATGAGGCTTTGCAGAGGGCTGCTCTTGATCGAATTTCTTTGACTAGGCCGAGCTATTCTCTTAGTGCCTCGTCATTCATCTTCTCGTCAAGGGGGGATTCAGTTCGGATAGAGGATTCACTGATATCCATTGGGATTACTGCCTCAGTCCCGTAGGCTATTTACAATGGAGTTCCCCAGTGTTTGAGTGTGGTTTCATTCTGTAGGCCCAAAGTACACTGTGTAGCTCCTCGAATGGCATCACTTAATCTTCGTTTTAGGCCTCGTAGGATCACTTTGTTCGTAGATTTGGCCCACCTTTTTGTTTATGGATGCTTAACAGATGTGAAATGTTGTTTGGTGCCCATTTTGGCAACAAATTCCTGGAAATGTCACCGGTGAACTGCGTCCCGTTGTCGGTGATGAGTGCTTATGGTGTATGCCAAATCAGGGAAGTATGTTTCTCTTATATAAATGAAATATACTGTGTGTCGTGATTTTGGTGAGGGCTTCCGCCTCTACCCACTTTATGAAATAATCAACATCGACTATCAGGTACTTGTTCTGGTTTGACCCTATGGTAAACGTCCCAAGGATGTCCATTCCTTACTAGGGAAGGGCCACGGGGGCAAAAGTTTGAAGCTCATTGGGCGGTGCCAAGTGCATGTGTTCATGGGGTTGGGATTTATCATATTTTGTAACTAGAACTTTTGTGTCGTATTGTATGGTGGTTCAGTAGTATCCTGCTCACAGGGCCTTCTAGGTGAAGGATCTTCCTTCGAGGTGTTCGACATTGATTCCTTCGTGGATTTTGTGTAGGGTGTGGGAAACCTTTGATTCCTCGACACACTTAAGCAGAGGGATGAGAATCCTCGTCTATACAACTTATCCTTGACCAAGACGTAGGCGCAAGCTTTGCGCCTGATCATGTTAGCCTTTTTCTAGTTAGGGGGTAGTTCCTCTATTGCAAGGTAGTTACGCACCAGGGTCATCCAGCAGTCGCTGTCACTAATGGAATTTACATCGACAGTTGCAGAGGTTTTTTTGATGCTCAGGAGGGAAAATATATCTTGGATGACTGGCTTGTTTCCTCCTTTCTTCTTTGTGCTTGCAAGCTTTAACAAGATGTCTGCTCGAGTGTTGTGCTCGTGAGGAATGTGTTTTACTTCATTAGAATTGAACTTTGTTATTCTTTCTCAAACCAGAGCTAAGTACTCTAAGAGATTTTCGTTCTTGACTTGATATTCTCCCAATACTTGAGAGGTAACAAGTTGTGAATCAGTGAATATTTTTACCTCTTTAGCTCATAAGTTTCAGTTAAGCGTAGCCATGCGAGAAAGGCTTCATACTCTGCCTAGTTATTCGAGGTTGGGAAGGATAAGGCGAGGGAAACTTTGATTAGGATTCCCTCAGTGTTTTCAAGGATGATGCCTGCTTCTCTTCCTATCGAATTGGATGCTCTATCTACGAAGATGGTCCACTTATGGGCTTTATTTTTCGGGGAGGCAAGTGTGGGCATTTTTCCACAAAGTCAACCATTACTTAAGCTTTAAGGACCTTTCTGCTCGTGTATCAAATGTCGAATTCAAAGAGTTCCAATGACCATTTGAGCATTCTGCCAGCCATCTAAAGACAGTCGAGCAGCTGTGTAACACGGTGGGAGAACTGACTTGGGTGTTTTGTGTTTGATCGCAATTGTTGCGGATAGAAAGAGTCGCCACCGACTTTTCTTTTATCCAATAAGGAAAGGTTGAAAAGAACAGGAAAGATCTTTCACAATTATTTCTTAAGTTCGGGGGGTAGGTTATGAAAAGGGAAGGTATTAGCACCCTTTTCATCCGTAGTTATCTATGGCCTCTTAGTTGCTTGCTAGATCACTTGCTTTTGTTTGAAAATGTGCTTGCGGTGTGAGTTTTGAAATTATTTTGAAAACGTGTTTGTAATAGTTCTCGCTTCTATAAGAACGCATACAAAGTGTTGGTTTTGAAAATAGTTCAAAGAGGTGTTTGTGGAATGTGTTTTTGAAAGTGATTTTGAAAAGTGTCTTTGTAATGGTTCTCGTTTCTATAAGAACACGTACAAAAAGCTTTGTCTTTTGAAAATGTTTCAAATGAAAGTGTTGGTGTATAAAATGTTTTTATTGTGAGAAAACGAGCAACTAGGAGCATCCTACCTACTCAAAAGGTCTTAATTTTCTTTTCCTCCTCCTTTAGATGTTGCTATCTTACCATTGATTTGGTAAGAAGCCCCATCGTTGGATGTGAAGGGACGAGCATGGGACGTTTGAATAGTCACAAAAGACAACTTATGGGATGTTTTAGCAATGTCGTTTAGGGACTAGATCGTTTACCGAAGGCAACATTGAGGGTCATCGAGGGACTACGATCTTTTATTGAGGGTCTTTGCTAAAACACCCATATTTGAGGGACATGACTATTTCTTCGAGGCAACAAGTGAGATTACCCTAAGGGTGCATGTGTGAATAGTGTGTTTGATTTGCATGCATTTAGTCTTTGAATTTTAGGTTGTCTACTTGTTGTTTTTATCTTGCCATACATCCTAATTACTAACATTTATACAAAAGCAATAAAAATGCAGAAAAATAAATCCTACACTATTACAACCAAATTGAATAGCAAGAAAATATAAATATAAAATAAAATAAAGAAAGGAAAATGATATTTTCGATTTGGGTAGTAGAACCCTTCAATTCTGCTTCTCTGGCTTCCTTCGATTTGGCTTGGAATTAGTGAAGGCGTGTCTTTCGATTTAGGCATAGCCTGAGGCATGAGATGCAACCTTTGATTCTGCCTTTGTGCCTCCTTCAATTGGGGCCTGGAATCAGCACGACCATCTTTCTTGCCGCCTCTTTCATTCAGCATGGAGTGCCCTCTTCACCTTAAGTCCCTTGTTGCCTCCTTCGATTGGGGCTTGGAAGTCAGTGTGGAAGCCTAAGGCTTTGTTTCATACCTCCTTCCTCCTGTTTCTTTCGTTTGAGATTTTGAACAGTAACATGGCCTAAGGATATGCTAGCATTACCTTATGGCCAGGTTAGTTCTTAAAGCATGTTTAATAAAACAAGAAGCAAAACTAAAAGGGTTAGCCATGAAAACAAATTAAAATGGTGGAAACGAAAAGGAAATAAATGTGATGTACATGTTTGAAACGAAAGGAAAGATTATTCACATGTTATGCTAGAAACAAAAGGTTCGAGGTTAAGAGTGACTTACCTTGCTTGAAGCTGGGGTATATGAGCTAGACCTTTAGCTGCTGCCTTGGATACTCCTAGGTTCGAAGGGAAGAAACGAAGGTGACGTTTCTAATGCTGGATTCGAAGGAGAAGAATAAGTGTGATATTCTTTCTACTGGATTCGAAGGAAAGCAAAGTATGGGGGATTGCTTCAGATTCGAAAGAAGCAAGTGTTCATATTCTGGGTTTGTGTTTGAAAATGTGTTTAAGTGTTTGAGAGTTTGATGATTTTTCTCCACGCCCCAGAGTCTTTGGATGTGTGTCCAGCCCCTTATACATGTTATGGAGTTTCTTATTTATAGGCAAAGTTGGCTGAAGTTTTGGAGGGAAAACAAAACAATTTGAAAATTTTGAGTAAACTACTTTTTGTAGCTTTCGTGGGGCAATGTTTGTATGCCATTTTGGTGCAAGAATGGGGTAGTGTTTTAGGATTGTTGTGCATCAGTTTTGGAGCGTTATGGCAAGTGTACCAAACCTGAACTTGGCAGTAAGCATCTTTTAAATATTTCACCTATTCGTTTTGACCCCCCTTCGACCAGATTCTTCTTCCAACAATGTTATTTGATTTTCCTCCAACAAGCGTCCTTCGAATGGGTCACTTTTGTGCATCCTTTGAAGGAGCCAAATGTGTGCCCCTTGGATGGGTCACCAAAGTATTCCTTAAGGTGGGTCTTGTAAGTCCTTTGAATGGCACACCCAGACATGTCCTTTGAAGGGGTCATGTATGGACTATCCAATTATTCAAATGGACTAGTAATGTATATCCTTCTACAGGGACTCCTATATATGCCCTTCAAACCCACCAACCATGTGTGCTGAAGGTTGTCAAGGGTGGAATTGAAGCATACTAAAGGGAAATGTGTCCAGTCGAAGCTAGTGTAAACATAGCCAATGCCCTATCGAAGCCTACATGCAGGAGGTCTAAACTTTGTGACTCCAAGCAAGTATACAAGAGGCCAATGCTCAAACGAAGACTTACATGAAGGGAGCCACATGTCCAAATGAAAGAGGCATGCTAGGCTGGGATCAAAGGAAGGCCACATGCCCAAATGAAATAGGCATGCAGGAAGCAAAAATGCCCAAATGAAAGATGCATGCAGGAGGCAAATTGTGCAGACGAAAGAGGCATGCAGGAGGCAAAAATGCCCAGATTCGAAAGAGGCATGTAGGAGGAAAATTATGCAATCGAAGGATGCCAAAAGGAGGCTTTTTGCCTTGGAATCGAAGGAGGATACAAGAGGCTCTTGCCTTGTTCCTGCTGGCCTTGTGAGCGCCTCTTGCATGCAAAAAAGGAGTTATGACTCAATCGAACGGATTCACGCAACCAACCATTACTTTGTGGACCAAAACAAGCATGGAGAGATCAAATGTTCAAACGAAAAAAGGCACGCAGGCACCCATTGCACTGTGAATCTTGTGAATCTAAAGATGCAATCGAAGGTGGCATGCAGGAAAGTCTTACCTTGTGAATCAAAGCCAGCGTGTCAGAAGCCAACGCCCAATTGAAGGATGTAAGCCAAGCTTGCATCGAAAGAGGCCAAAAGGCCAATCGAAGGAGGTGAATCGAAGACGACTTATTTTTCTCCAATTTTTTCAAAAATATTATTTTTTTATCTATTTTCCCCCTTTTTAACAGCTTCCTCTTTAATTTGATGCTGAAAAATCCAATTGTACTTGTGCAAGCTTGAATTTTGAGAATCCTTGTGAGAAATGCCTTAAGAAATGAGAGGGCATATTTTGGGATACAACAACTGCCCTTGTTCAATCTTCTTAAACCTGAAGAGTTAGATTGGTGAGTCTGCCATTCGTGACTTGAAGGTGAAAGATGATTGAAGGCTAGAGTGCTCAGAAATTTTCACTTGATAATGTGGTGGTTGATTGTGTAGGGAATAGGCTTAAAGATGCCATTTGGAGAGATGATAGAGAGTTATCGAAGATGGGCTTATAGATGTCATTCAAAGGTGATTGTTGACAGGAATTAAACTAAGTCTAAGCTTGACTTCAACTGGAAAAGAATCAGAATAAATCTTGAGAGCGATTTATCTGAACCAGAGAAAGTGTCTACTGGAAAGGAATCAAGATAAACCATTGATCAATTTAAACTGAACCGACATAGGTCTTAAATATTCTTTCATTTATGATGGGCCTGTGTAGGGCTGCTTTAGGATACATATGAGAAGGAATCCTGGGTAGGGCTGCTTCAGGATGAATCCATGTGAAACTTCATCTAGAATTTAAGAGAAGGAACCTGGGTATGGTTGCTTCAGGATGAGTCCGTGTAAAACTGCATTTGGAAATAAGAAGGAACCTGGATAGGGTTGCTTCAGGATGAGTCCGTGTAAAACTACATTTGGAAATAAGAAGGAACCTGGATAGGGTTGCTTCAGGATGAGTCAGTGTAAAACTGCATTTGGAAATAAGAAGGAACCTGTGTAGGGTTGCTTCAGGATGAGTTCGTGTAAAACTGGATCTGGAAATGAGAAGGAACCTGGGTAGGGTTGCTTCAGGATGAGTTCGTGTAAAATTGCATCTGGAAATAAGAAGGAACCTGGGTAGGGTTGCTTCAGGATGAGTTCATGTAAATCTGCATATGGAAATGTAGAGAAGGAACCTGGGTAGGGTTGCTTCAGGATGAGTCCGTATAAAACTGCATCTAGAAATAAGAAGGAACCTGGGTAGGGTTGCTTCAGGATGAGTTCGTGTAAAACTGCATCTGGAAATGAGAAGGAACTTGGGTAGGGTTGCTTCAAGATGAGTCCGTGTAAAACTGCATCTGGGAATGAGAAGGAACCTGGGTATGGTTGCTTCAGGATGAGTCAGTGTAAAACTTCATATGAAAATGTAGAGAAGGAACCTGGGTAGGGTTGCTTCATGATAAGTCCGTGTAAAACTTCATCTGGGTAGGGTTACTTCATGATGGTCATGTAGATAGTTGCCTTGGCTTGTTTCAGGTATTAATCTTCGACCTTAGAAAGAAAGATAGTTTTCCTGGCTTGCTACAGGTATTAATATTCAATCTTCTCATGTAGATAGCTTTCCTGGCTTGTTACAGGTATTGATCTACAATCAGTCGTCCACATATAGTTGTCCTGTCTTGTTACAGGTATTAATATGGAACTATTGAAAATTGTTGACGATAGTTATCTATTGTTTGATCTTTCCTGAAAAGGTAAAGAGTTAGTTGTATGCAATGTCATGATGTATGGAATGCATGGAGTAATGATGTTCTCAAAATAAATGAGATTATGTTGTATGCATTCATTATGTATGTAAATATGATGCATGGAATATTGTTAGAATTTATTTTTGTCTTGGAAAATAAATCCTTGAAAAATGTTGGGGATTTTTGGGAAGCTAAATCCCGGACTGCCGTTGTGGATGAAGAGTATGCACCTCTCTAGACCTTGCTTTAGGATGTTTCCACTGGGGCTTCCTGTTTTTGTTGTTTGAGGAGAACTATGTTGGGGGATGTTGAGAGAAACTCTGTAGAGAGTGTTGATTCCTGCTTAGGGAAAAGAGTTTAGGAGTCTTAGCTGTATGTTGCTCCACTGGAGAGTTATCTCTTGATGGAAGAGAAAGGAAGTTAACAACTTGTTGGGGATGAAGAATTTAACTGTTATCTGGTTGTCTCCTGGGCTTTGCAGCAACTCACAGGGGATTATAGAAAAGTCTACTGGGTAAGAGGGGTTGTGGTCCCTTGATTTATAGTAGTCGGAGAGGAAAACTCAAGCTGGGGAATCTGTAGTTTGCTGGAGAAATAAACCTTGTTGCTAATATGTTGGAGAGGTGCTTTCTTTTGGCAGAACTCCTCGAAGATTCTTGAGATCAACTCAGTTAGGGAGAAGTTTTTATAGATTGAAACTCTGGCTGGGGATCACCCTATGAAGAGGACTTTGTGGGAAATTTGTCACTTCCCCTAGTAGCAAGTGTTGTAGTATTGCCAGGAAATGTTTGTTTGGCTATACGTAAACCTTTGTTGGGACTCGTGTTCAATGCCTCAAGTGATTCAGATACAGACCTGCCCCTGGTTGTTCAGCATTTCTTGAGAGATTTCTTGGAATCTTGCCTTGACTTCCCCATATGTGTTGGTCAGTGATCATGTTGATGCCCCCTCGCTTGTAGGAGATCTGTCATTAGAAGTGTCATCCCATTTGAAGTGATTTTGTCCACTGAGAGAGCTTTCATTCGTTGGATATTCGTCGTGTGAATTTCTCCGCTGTCAAACAATTAGCCATATGCAAACAACGACATTTAAATAATGCAAAGTTTATGCATGTCTTGAAGTTTTGAAAATGCATTTTAGCAGATAAAAAAGAATTTTGTAAGAATATGAATTCAACTCAGAATTTGGAGTAACGCCTTACAAGAGTCAGGATACATTTTGTAACAATATGCTTTCAGAATAACTCATGCTTCAATTTGGACTTTGAAAGGTTGTATCACGATCTAGTTCATGGTTTAAGAAAAAAGGATAAGGCTCAAAGTGTATTTGTACCCGCCCGTTCTTCGTAATGATCTTCAGTCCTAAACTCAGTTAATTGTGCGTTTGAATTTGACGTTTTGGTGATGGTTCAGAAATTTGGAAGTTTATTTGTTGGAAGGTAGTCATTTTTGCAACGTTTTTCATGTTGTCGAGGATTTGTAGTGTCCTCTTTTTGATTCATTATCCCTGATTTTCACCTGATCATTCTTGTTTTGAGATTACGGTCAGCGGGATGCCCCAATTTTTTCTTAAGTCTCCTTCGTAGGTTTTGACTTAGCAGGCTTTTCTTTTGAGAGATAATGACTGCCTATTTCATAGGGAACCATCACCGTCTTTTGATTCCAGAGGAATGTTTTTTTGATGTCATTCATTGTATACGAAGCGAAAGTTTGCGACTGAACATGCATTCGAAATAACTGAGGAACTACCCTGCCCCGGGTTTTGATTAAAGGTTTCAATTTGTATGAAAAAGAAAACTCCTACTTCTTAGGATCAAAGGGGTTGACTAGGGATTATCTTCCTTATAACTCCAGTGTTTAGGAATTAAAAGAACGTTTGTACTTCATCAACAAGGTCTGTCCAAAAGCATATTGTATGAGATTATGGCATTGTTTTCGTCATCCTCCCTCTAAAGGCTTGCAACTTTTAAAACAAGAGTTGAATATCATAAAGGGAGTAAAAACAACATAGTTTAAATATAATGAACACAAGTGGATTAATTCAAGACAAACATATGAAATGCATTAATGAAACAAAGTTTGACATTAATAGATAAGTGTTTGAAAAACAATAGAAATTACAATTGAAAAAAATTCAAAATGAACTGGAACGCTCAACGATTTGGCATGGGAGTGATGATCACGTTGGGAGTCTCTGGAGGATCGGACTCGATTTCCTTGGCGTCAATCATGTTTTGAATCTTGTATTTCAGCGCCCAAAAATTGTTAGTATTATGCCCAGGACTGCCAGAGTGATATGCACATATTGCATCAAGATTGTAGTTAGGAGAAGAAGTTTTGGGGTTTGGATGAGGTCCTATCAACGTAATCAAATTCATCTTAAACAAGTGTTACAGTGCTTGAGATAGCGGCATGTTAATGTTGGTAAACTGTCTTTTGGGATCGTCTTGCCTTCGCTGATTTCCCCTTTGTTGTTGTCACCGTGATGCAGGACTGGAGATCAGGACTGCCCCCACATGTTGGTCGTGATTACTCTTGTTATGACCCTTTTGGCAATATACAACACTGGACTCTTTCTTCCCATTGTATGGATTTTTATGAGTAATAGAGGATGTAGCTCCTTGGATCTTTCCGCTTTTGATGCCCGCTTCGACTCTTTCGCCAGTCAGTATTAGCTCGGTGAACCCGACCGAGGAGCTTCCGATTAGGTGATTGAAGAAAGGTCCCGTCAAGGTTCCCATAAAGATGTTAATCATCTCCCTGTCAGTTAAGGGTGGTTGTACCCTGCCAGCCAGGTCTCTCCACTTTTGGGCATATTCTTTGAAGCCCTCGTTGGAATGCATGGTCATACTCTGCAATTGTACACGAGTTGGTGCAAGATCAGGGTTGTATTGGTACTGCTTGTAGAGAGCAGCATCCAAGTCCTCCCAGGTATGAATGTCGGTTCCTTCTAACTGATAGAACCACTCCAATTGAGTGCCATCCAAACTTTCTTGGAAGAAATGGACCCATAGCTTCCGGTCAGCAGTGTGAGGCTGAATCTTGCGGACATAAGATCTCAGATGAATCTTAGGACAAGAGACTCCATTATACATGGAAAAGGTAGGTATTTTGAACTTCGGTGGGGTGACCACTCCAGAAACCAACCCTAACTTTTCAAAGTCCAAGCCAGGTATCTGCTGAATCTCTATAGTATTTTGGCGATCCTCCAACTGTTTGTATTTATCATCAGCGGGAGGATATTGTTCCTCAGAGTAGTCAGCTTCATCTTCATAAGTCTCATGGTTGTTATCTTCTTCATGATTATTCCCCTCATTTGATGGAGTTGAGAGATATAGAGCTCTCTTGACTGGTCCTCTAAGTCTTCTTTCCAAATTCAGGACGCCTACTAACTTCTTTGTCTTTTTCTTCTTGTCTTTAAGAATGAGAGTCTTCAGGTACTCTTGCCCCTTAGCTATAGCCAGGAACATTTGTCGGAATTGGGAATTTTGTGCTTGAAGATCTTTAACGGTTTGTTCCATATCTATCTTACTGAAATAAACAGTATGAAGATAAGGAGGCCTGTATGGGAGAAACCTATCATGATATGATGCATGGTATGTGGATGCATTGTTTTCAAGGACTTAGAAGATTTAAATTTGTTTTAGACAAGAAAGGAGTAAACATCAATTGTATTAATAAGTTTAAATTGATTACAACCATGCCCCTTGGGCTTACAATGGAGGAAGTAAAGCAAAATGAACTCCTAAGACAAAAAGGTCAAACGCATCCTCTTTGGCGCAATGTAGGCGTTTAGATTTCGCTCCTCATGAAGCAGTCTTGTAAGCTCCAGAACCTTATTTTCGCTCGCGTAGAACTGGGCTTCGAAGGTGTCTCGTTCTTCCTTCAGCTGGATCCAAGCTCTTTGTAAGTCTTCAAGAGAAGTAGGCATGGTGGGGTGAAGGATAGCATAAGGGACATCCCCTTCAACTAAAGGCTTCATGATGATAGGCAAAGTGGCAGGGTATGGCATACCGAGTCTTTGAGCATGAGTTCGTACCTACTTAAGATAAGGTTCCAAAGGAATGGAGTTATTATGCCCCAATGTCTTGCTATCTGTGATGCGGTGGGAGAACTGACTTGAGGGTTTTGTGTTTTATCGCAAATGTTGCGGTTTAGCAAGAGTCGCCACCGACTTTTCTTTTATCCAAAAGGAAAGGTGAAAAAGCACAGGAAAAACCTTTGAGATTGTTTCTTAAGTTCGGGGGGTAGATTATGAAAAGGGAAGGTATTAGCACCCTTTTCATCCATGGTTTTCCATGGGCTCTTAGTTACTTGCTAGATCACTTGCTTTTGTTTGAAATTGTGTTTTGTGTGGTTTTGAAAGTATTTTGTAAAAAGAGGCTATTGTTTAGGCAATCTTTGTAATGATTCTCTTTCGTAAGAATGTATACAAAGATGTTGATCTTTTTGAAAATGTTTTCAATTTTGTAAGATGTTTGGAAGTGTGTGTGTTTATTTTGAAAATTGCAAGGATATTTGTTTTGAAATGGAGCAAGTAACTAAAAGTAATCTACCTACTCAAATGTCTTTCTTGTTCATTTTCTTTTCCTTTGATATTGTTGTCTTACCATTGATTTGGTAAGCAAACCTATCTTTAGATGTAAATGGGATGGGCGTGGGTCATCGTATAGCCATGATTAGCAATGTTGTAAGGTATCTTAGCATTTTTGAGGGACTAAGATCATTTTTGTAAGGCAACTTTGCATAGCATCTTCGAGGGTCAATCATCTTGTATTTGTTTGTTTTGCTAAGACACTTTACATGCGTAATATGGCCGTTTTGTATAAGGCAACCAAGTGGGATAACCCTAGGGGTGTTTTGTGTGCAAGTGTGTCATTTTCATGCTTGATTTTGTCTTGGATTAGGGTTTTCTATTTGGTTGATTTTATCTTGCCATACAAACCCTTATTACTAGCATGTTATATAAAAGCGATAAATTGCGAAATTTAAATGTCCTACGCTATTACAACATTTGTGGGAGGGGGTATACAATTTATGAATGAGGATTTGCAATAATATAAACCTAATTAAGCTATTACAACCAAATTGAATATGTACAAATATTGGAATAAATAATATACAAAAATGAATTAAATATGCAAAGGTATGTAAATGCAAATAAGATTTTGTTTGGTTTTTTATGTGAAAAAGATTTTAACCTAAACCTAATAAATAAATCAAGATCAATCTTAAATCAATTAAGAAAAGAAAATATTTTTTAGAAAAAAAATATTTCTTGAATAAACCCTAATTCTATTTGATTAAAAGAAAATAAAAAAAGTAAGTATTTTTTTTTAATATTTTTATCTTGAAAATAAAATATGGCCCTATGAGATATTTTGGCCTCTTTTTTATAGTAAAATAAATTTTTATTGAGTATAAAGAAAAATAAATATTAAACTAGTCCTAATTTAATTTACAAGGTTTATATAATAAAATAGGCAATATATAACTAAATAAAATGTTTTTTGTGTGAAAAATAAAATAAAATAAGCTAAAATATAAATCTATCATTTTTATATTTTTTATGATTTTTAATATTAAGAAAAATATATTTAAGAAAATAAAATGAAAACAAAATAAATAAATAAAATTATATGGGCCAGGGGTGCTGCAAGTAAACAGGAGGTAGCATGTTAGAAAAAATCACAAGGCCCAATGAAACAAAAAGCCCAGCGCTGCAAAGTGACAAAAAATGGAAAAATCGTGAGAAAAAATGCAAAAGGCAGGCGCAAAGGCTCGAACCCATGATCTATGGCATTTTTGCACGCTGCCTTACCACTGGGGTGGCTGTACATCCGTTTATAGAAACACAAAGATAAGTATATATTAGAAAACGCCTCCTAAAGGCAACTTCATCTTCAACCTTGAGCCATGGCCGGACCACCTATATCTCTCTCATTTCTCCATGAAAATGGAAAGTCCAAACATGAAAATTATGGTGTTTTATCCCACGAGTTCAACTATATAACTTATGTAAACTAACAATCAAAGATCAAAGCTAATTTTACTTGCCCTAATTTGAAACCTAATTTTTACAGAAATTTCAAATCAAAAATTCTCTATACACAGTTAAGATAAATGAAAACTATGAACATGGTTAGCTTTAGGGCAAGGATATCTACATTTTTCTTTCACAAATTAGGACCAAAGGATGCTTGTATGAAGATATAGAAGTTTGAGTTTTTACCTCTTTCAGTTGAGATCGTGAATGGAGTTTGAGCAAGTTTTGAGAAGGCCTGAGGATCTGTTTAGCTTGCCTGGACCTCCCTGAGTGTATTCCAATCCTTATCTTGTCTTGAAAGCCTCTGAATCTCCATACTCAAGTCAACCTGCAAGTTTGATATTTGAAAATGGTGGATGGAGGAGGAGGAGTTACAGTAAGGGAACATGAGTCTGGATCACTTAGGTATGATGTATACTAAGTGTTCAAGTTGTTAGACCTCAAAACGCACGAGTGGATTTGGAGATGGCTGTGTAAAATGCAAAACTGTCAAGCTATGGCAGATTTTCAATGGCAAAGTGTTTTGGAGTGTTTTTGAGTCTTAGCATTCGTGCCTTAGGTTCCAATACACTTGTGTATTAGTATGGAAGAGGTTAGACCTCAATCTTTCTCAAGATTTCTGAGTTATAGCCTTTTGGCTCTATTACTTGCTTTTGAAGAAAAGTGATGAGACAAGTCCCTAAGTTTGTACAAGCATGGTCTGGTTTGGTAGAGGTTTCAGGAAAGTTGCTTTTGGTTTTGGCTTTGCTTGTGTGCAGGGAAAATAAGTGCAAGGCTCAAGGAGTGGAAAATTGCAAAAGTTGTGCTTTATCAAAATGGAAATGCCACCTTTGTGCCAAAAATGGAATTATTCTTGTACAATGCATTCAATGCTTGGATAAAAGCTTCCAACAACTGTGAAAGAATTTAATTATGGAGTGAACGTCAAGTTAGGAGCCTGCAAAGTAAGATTTGTTCAGCATGCTTGAGGATTTGAATTTTGTTCTTCATGAAATGGCTTGAAATCAAAATGATAAATCACCAAGTTCATCTCTTCGATTCTCCCTACCCAAGAATGATCTCAAGGAGTTCTTGGACATTTTGGAAAGCTTGAAATGTTCTATACAAACTATCTTTGAAATTCTTTTGTAAATTCCCTTTGTAACTATGTGAAAAATTATCATGAAGTTAGGTCAAAAATCTGCCTAATTAGGGCAAAATTCACTAAGTTATTTTGGTTCATGAGTATGTATTCACAAAATTATATCTTGAGATCCAAGAATTTTTAGGAGAAATTGTGTGAAGCAAAGTTTTAGATTTCATGTAGATCTACAACTCTCATGTTGGAATTTTCCTTTGAATCATCATGGATCATGGTGAAAATTTGGCTCAAAGTTGAGAAAAAATAAGAAATTTCCTATACTTAGAAAAATTTCTAAGTTAAAATTTTTCAACTTTTCAAATCCAAATCTTAAATCCTTGGTTTCTTGATGAACAAGTTTCACATTTTTACATGTTTTGATGAATTGTGATCCTTGGAATTTGATTTTGACCAAATGTCAAAGTTTGACTTTTCAGTATACAGTTGACTTTTGATCAGTTGACTGAAAAATTCATCTGTCAATCCAATGGATTTGTAATGTTTTGAATCATGTTTTTGGGTCAAGATGATGCAATTGAACTCTTGAAATCATACTTCAAACCAATTGATCCTTTGCTAGGTCAAAAATAAGAAATTTCCCTTTCTCAGTCAAAACCCTAATTTTGACCCTTTTGCCCTTTTGATGATTTGATCAAATTTCTTGAGGAATTGTGGTCCAAACTTGATAAAATGATACATATGAGTCTAAGATGTTGACGTGGATAAGAAATTATGAAGTTTGACTGTAAATTGGCCATGGTTGACTTTTTCTCCAATATAGCTGCTTTTTAGGTCAACTGTCCAATTGACTGATCAAAATGTGATTCAAGGCTTGAAACTTGACATGAGTAATCTTGGGGGTCCATAATGATCCTTGAAAGTCATATGAAGCATTGATAGTCCAAAAATCCTTGTGCAAACTCAAACCCTGATTTTGGTCATCAGTGCATGAGGAGGTGTCTTGAGCTGGTCAAACCCTAATGTAGTCATGATCCAAAGGAGATCTTGTGAAAATCCTTGATAATTGAGAAGGCAAATGTTGGGGTACAACAGCTGCTCCTATTCAATCGTCTTAAACCCGAAGAGTTAGACTGTCGAGTTTTGCCATTCGTGACTCGAAGGTGGAAGATGATTGGACACTAGAGTGCCCAGAAATTTGCACTTGGCGATGCGATGATAGAAGGAATGGGCTTATAGATGCCATTTGGAGAGGTGATAGAAAGATGTGATTTGTAAGCTGAAAGAATGAGTACCAAAATGGCGTCCGTGTCTGGAGTGTATCTGAACTGTGTCTGAATGTTGAATTTGAATGAGCATCAGGATGGCATCCGTGTCTGGAGCGTATCTGTACTGTATCTGGATAGTTGAATCTAAATGAGTATCAAGATGGCATCCGTGTTTGGAGCGTATCTGATTTGTAGCTGAGAGTTGATTTTGAATGAGTATTAGAATGGAGTCCGTGTCTGGAGCGTATTTGAACTGTATCAAAAGTCGAATCTGAATGAGTATCAGGATGGCATCCGCGTATGAAGCGTATCTGAACTGTATCTGTTTTTGAATATTGTTAATGGTAGCTGTTAATCTTATCCTGAAAAGGGTAAAATGTTAGCTAAAACATAATGTTTATGTTGTATAAAATTCATATTATAATGCATTCGTCTTATTAATGTTTATGATATATGGATGCAATGTATGCGTATATGAGCTAGTTTGCTGCACTACTGTTAGATTGGGGAAAATAAATCCCTGGCTGCTACTGAGGGTATGGCGTATAAGTCTTCATGTTGTGAAGTCTAAGTATTGATGAATTTCTGTCGAGAGAAATAAACTTTGTTGTAAGGGCAATGCCATGTACTGCTTGTAAAATCCTACTGGGGAATCCTGAGAAGTTTGACGACTTCTACTGGGGATTCACAATTTGAAACTTTGCTCCGCTGGGGATTTAAATGACGTATTGTAGGGGTTTACTTATGGAATAGTTTAGAGATATTTTCCTATCCTTTCAATCTATCAGTAATTGTCTCTTTTCATTTTGTTTATTTGTAAACAGTAATTATGTTCAAATGCATATGCTTAACAATGAATCATTGGATGTTTTTGTAAACAAAACACAAGTGTAAAGAAAAGACAAATAGTTCTTGCACTTTCAAAGGAATATTTTTGTATTGACTTTGAGTAAGTAGTTTAGTACAAGGAGACAAACATTCTAGTAAGAGAATGTTGTCGTAAAAAAGAAAATTTTGATACAAAGAAAAGATAGCTATGTGTGACAATCCCATGGGGTTTCCATTCTGCTATAGCCTTCGTATCTCCGAGCGTCTTGTCTATTTGTTGCCTTGTTTGAAGCTGATTGAATTGATCAGAAACTTTGAGTTCGTCAATGGAAGCCAAATTTTGTCCATAAAATGATCCAATGGGAGATAATCATACGCTTTAATTCCCTAACTTTTGCCTAGACCGCCCTTTTGGGTTTTCAGTCCACCGGGAAACCCTTTTTTGCCCAAGTTTCCCTTTCAGGTTTTCAACTTGCCGGGTGTACAGATTTTTTTTTTGTTTTATCCCTAATTTTTGCCCAAACCTTTTTGGTTCGCTGGGATGCCCTTGTTTTGCCTAGGTATGTCAACCTAGCGGGTCTCTTATGCGTAGTATCTTTTGACCATGTCCGCGTTCGCAGGGTGTGGCAGGTCGTCACCATCCATGGTGGTCAAGATCATTTCCCCACCAGAGAAAATGTTTTTGATTATAAATGGTCCTTCATAGGTAGGAGTCCATTTGCCCCTGGGATCACCTTGTGGCAAGATGATGCATTTGATCACTAGATCCCCAACTTGATACAGTTGGTGTCTGACTTTCTTGTTGAAAGCCTTGATCATCTGTTTTTGATACATTTGACCATGGCAAACAGTAGTAAGTCTCTTCTCATCAATCAAATTCAGTTGATCAAGTCGAGTCTAGATCCAATCGTCTTCGTTAAACCCTGCATCCTTCATAATCCTCAGAGAGGGGATCTGAACCTCGATAGGCAAGAAAACTTCCATGCTGTAAACCAGAGAATATGGTGTTGCCCCGGTTTATGTGCGAGCCGTGGTATGATATCCGTGGAGAGCGAATGGTAACATCTCATGCCAGTATTTGTATGTGACTGTCATTTTATGTACGATCTTTTTAATGTTTTTATTTGCAGCTTCTACATCACCATTCATCTTCGGCCGATAGGGAGAAGAATTGTGATGTTGAATCTTGAATTGCTCGCACAAGGCGGTGATCATAGTGTTGTTGAGATTTGTACCGTTGTTAGTGATGATCCTTTCGGGGATACCGTACCAGCAAATGAGATTTTGCTTGATGAAACGGGCAACAATGTTCTTGGTGACGAAAGCGAAGGAGGCTGTTTCCACCCACTTTGTAAAATAGTCAATGGCCACTAGGATGAAGCGGTGTCCATTGGAGGCTGTCGGATTAATTTCCCCTATCATATCTATTCCCCACATAGCAAAGGGCTAAGGAGCCGTCAAGACATTCAGAGGAACCGGAGGTACATGCACCTTGTCAGCATAAATTTGACACTTATGGCAGGTTCGAGAGTGTTGATAGCAATCTGCTTCCATGGTAGATCAGTAATATCCCGCCCGTAGGATTTTCTTTGCCATCGTATACCCACTAGAATGGGTGCAAAAAAATCCTTCATGTAATTCAGCCATGATCCTTTCAGCTTCAACCTTATCTATGCACCGAAGTAACACAGAGTCATGATTGCGTTTGTACAGGACGCCATTACTAAGGAAGAACTCAGCAGAAAATCTCCTTAATAACTTCTTATCAATAATTGAAACTCCTTCTGGATATTCTTGAGCCTCGAGACACCTCTTGACTTCGTGAAACCAAGGCTGGTCCACTACTTCTTCAGTATTAATCTCGTGATAGTGTGCTGATTCATCCATTCGTTCGATGGTGATACGGGGAGCCTCGTTATCCCAATTAAGTTTAAACATAGATGACATTGTGGCTAGAGCGTCTACTAGCTGATTTTATTCTCACAGAAAATGCTCGAAGGTAATCTTCTCAAAATGTGGTAGCAATGTCAAAACATGTTCTTTGTAAGGGATAAGGTTTGGGTGTTTGGTGTCCCATTCCCCTTTGATCTGACTGATGACCAAATCTGAATCTCCAAATACATCCAAGGATTTGATCCCCAAGTCTATGGCAGCTCTGAGACCAAAGATGCACGCTTCGTATTCCGCCATGTTGTTTGTACAATTGAAGCAAAGTCTGGCAGTAAAGGGAGTATGACACCCTTCCGGAGATATGAGTGCAACACCAATACCATTGCCGAGTGCATTGGAGGCTCCATCAAAGAACAGGGTCCATCGGGATCCTTGTTCAGGTCCGTCATATGGCCTGAATTCTTCATAGTTGTCTAATGTCATGATGTCTTTATCCAGAAAATTGAACTTCATGGACTGGTAGTCTTCCACAGCTTGGTGAGCAAGGTGATCGGCTAGTACACTACCCTTTATAGATTTCTGGGTAGTATACTGTATGTCATATTCTATCAGGATCATCTACCATCTCGCTATTCTCCCAGAAAGAGCAGGTTTCTCGAAGATGTACTTTATCAGATCCATCTTAGATATCAACAAGGTAGTATGAGTCAGCATATACTGTCTTAGCCGGCGAGCAGCCCATGCCAGAGCGCAGCAAGTTTTCTCGAGCAGTGAATATCTAGTTTCACAGTCGGTAAACTTTTTACTCAGGTAGTAAATAGTGTGCTCTTTTCGGCCAGACTCGTCATGCTGCCCCAATACACACCCCATTGAGTTTTCTAAAACAGTCAGATACATAATCAACGGTCTTCCCTCGACTGGTGGCATCAACACAAGAGGCTCTTGTAAGTATTCTTTGATTTTGTCAAAAGCAATTTGGAATTCATCATTCCACCTGACTACTTGATCTTTCTTCAATAGTTTGAAGATTGGTTCACAAGTAGCTGTCAGGTGAGAGATGAATCTAGCAATATAATTCAGATGCCCCAAGAATCCTCTGACTTCCTTCTCAGTATGATGAGCAGGCATCTCTTGTATTGCTTTAACTTTGGCAGGATCGACCTCGATACCTTTGTTACTGACGATAAAGCCTATGAGCTTACTAGATTGTACCCCGAATGTGCACTTGTTGGGATTCAACCTCAGTTTGTACTTCTTCAATCTCTCAAACAGCTTTTGTAAGTGATTAAGATGCTCTTCTTCTGTTTGCGATCTGGCTATCATATCGTTCATGTATACTTCCATTTCATGATGTATCATGTCGTGAAATAAAGCTACCATGACACGCTGATAGGTTGCCCCAACGTTCTTCAGTCTGAATGGCATCACCTTGTAACGAAATGTGCCCCACTGCGTGACAAATGTTGTTTTCTCCATGTCCTCAGGTGCCATTTTGATTTGGTTGTAACCTGAGAATCCGTCCATTAAGGAAAACACTTTGTGTTGTGTCGTATTGTCAACTAGGATATCAATGTGGGGGAGTGGAAAGTCATCCTTAGGGCTTTCCCTATTCAAATCTCTGTAGTCCACACACATTCGCACTTTGCCATCTTTTTTGGGCACGGGAACAACATTGGCAGCCCATTGGAGGTAAGAGGTGACATCCAAGAATCCAGTGTTAAATTGCTTCATGACCTCTGCTTTAATCTTTTATGATATATCAGGCCTCATTCGACGTACCTTTTGCTTTACTGGCGGACAATCTTCTCTTGTAGGCAGACGATGTACCATAATATATTCATCAAGTCTTGGCATGTCTTCATATGACCAGGCAAAGACTTTGACATAATCATGCAACAACTGAATCAAACGCTTCTTGATACCGGGTTCCAGATTGGCACCTACTTTGACCTCCTTTTTATCTTCTTCGGTACCTAGGTTGATCGTATCCACGGGTTCCTCGTGAGGCTGAATGGTTCTCTCTTCTTGTTGTAGCAATCTGGAAAGTTCCCCTGGTACTTCACAATCTTCCTCACCTTCGTCTTCGGCGTGGTAGATCAGATTCTCAGAGTCACAAAAGGCCATAGCAGTATCGTTACCCATGGGATCCAGAATGGATGTATACCTGCATTGTGAGTGTGGGTGTGTGTAAGGGTATAGCTATCTTCGAAAGAAAGTAAAATGTAAAAGAAAAACAATGAGCACAAAAGTTTGAATGCGAAAACGTCCATGATTCATTGATGTCATATGAAAAATGAGATAATAACCCTTACAAATGGACCATTGTGCCTCGGGTAAGACACAAGGTTTTAAGAGTGTGAATTGTTTTGAATATTACAGATCCAACAAAATGTAAAGATAAATTACTGAGGGATTAAAGTGAGTGGGATGAAGTCTCTAGCCTCCCAATTGTTGAGCCCTCCATTGACAGTCGAAAAGATCCATTCCTCCAGGTTGCAACCATCTTCACCATCTTCTACCGCGTTGACCTCACGGTTGCTGATCTTCAATGGTGGTCCTTCAGCACGGGCACGACGTACAACCTTTTGAGCACTTGAAGTGAAACCTAAGCCAAACTTGTCAGATTTATACGGGATATTTGGGAGTTATCCCCAGATAGTGCATCCACCTTCTTCCACCACTGCTTTGGCATCCTTCAGAGATGACATCCGGAGTGGAGGCCTTGTAATCTTGGGAGCAACCTTAGTCACTAACACCTCTTGGAGGACCTCTCCAAAGTGTTGAAATGGAGTTTCAATGAATTTGCTGTCCAATTCCACGTATCTGAAGGAATTGAGATGGCTGATCATGTATTCTTTCTCTCCATGTACGGTGATAATCTTCCCTTGAACCGAATACTTCAGCATCTGGTACAATGTAGAGGTAACAACGCCAACATTATGGATCCATGGTCGGCCTAGCAAGCAGGAATATGAAGGGAGAATGTCCATCATATAAAAAGTTGAATTGAAGGTTTGGGTTCCAACCTTTATGGGAATGTCCACCTCCCCATGTACCATCCTCTTCGATCCGTCAAAAGCCCTTACCACTATGTTGCTCAGCTTCAAATCCAACCCCTCACAGTCAAGTATGTCAAGAGCTTTTTTAGGTAATACATTTAGGGATGAGCCAGTATCCACCAAAACATGTGCTAGAGTGGTGCCTCTACATTCCACTGAGACATGCAACGCCTCATTATGCTTTCTTCCCCTCGGCGTCAGATTAACATCTGAAAAACCTAAACCATTGTCCGTAGTTAGGCTGACCACGCAGTCTTGAAATTGATCAGCAAACGTCTCTTGCGGTACATGGGCTGTTTTTAAGAACTTTACCAAGGCTTTTGCATGCGCCTCGGAACACTGTAGTAATGCCAGCATGGAGATTTTAGAGGGAGTTTGCCCCAATTGTTCAACTACATCGTAGTCGCTTCTCTTTATAATTTTTAAGATCTCCTTCATTTCCTTCTTGGAGGTCTCAGGGATAGTCAATGACTGAGCCTTCGTCCAGACAAGCTCAACCATAACACCTTTTCCTCGAGCCTCGGTTAACTCGGCAGCAGAAGTGCCAGTAAGAATGATTATAGGGGTTGTAACAACTTTGTCAATTGGAGTATTGTTGGAGATGAATGTAGGACCGGGAACAAACTTTGGAGCAGCCACAAGGATGATTATGGGTCCAGAAACTGCTTTTGGGGGAGCAATTTCTGGAGAAAAGATCCTACCACTTCGGGTAATTTTGCTAGTTCCAGCAATGTTACTGACGTCCGAGTCTTCTTTCTCGGAATTCATCTCCTCGGCGGCCGACCAGTCCTACTTAATACCATGGTAATAGACATCCCCTCCATAATTCCATGGTACGGTTTTGTCTGATGTATATGGGATTGGCCCAGGCATTATGATTATTAGAGGAGCTGCTTTCAAAACTGATGTAATTCTAACGGGTCTTTTGGTGGAGACCCTGGAAGAATTGGCGGAAATGGTAATGATAGAAACATCTTCAATAGGAATAGGTGGAACATGAGTCTTCTCAAACAAAATCTCTTTGTTATCTATCAGGCACTGAATGCCTGTCTTTAACAAAGGACAGCCAGTTGGTGAGAATAAGCAGAGATGGAAAACTTTATTACAACCCAGGAACACACCGGCTTTCAACAAGTTTATCTTAATAGTCGGAAATGGGGTTATGAGCTCGTCAACTGAGGTAACAAACAAATCTTCTTCAATGGCATTGGTATTATGGCCATGTCTGGGCATAGGAGCAGAAATGACATTTGGCTTCTCGGGCGCATCAAACTCAATTTCTTTTGCTTCGATGAGGTCTTATATTTTGTTCTTCAAGGCCCAACAGTTATTAGTATCGTGACCAGGACTTTCAGAGTGATATGCGTAACGAGCATTGGGATGATAATGAGGGGATGCTGTGTTGGGGTTTTTCAGAGCTTCTTTCAAGGTTACCAAGTTGGATCTTAACAGGTGAGGTAATACTTGAGACAGAGTCATGTTGATTCTGGTAAACTGCCTGACTGGCCTTTCTACCCTTGGTTGATTATTTCTTTGTTGATCAGATGTAGGCTTTGGGATCATAATAGCCCCCACCATTGGTCGATGTTAGGCTCTATCTTGGTTTCTTTACGGATATACAACAGTTACCTCTTTCTTCCCGATGAAAGGCTTCCTTACAGCTGTTGAAGAAGATGTGTCTTTCTGGATTTTTCCATTCTTAATACCGGCTTATATCCTCTCTCCGGTTAATATTAGTTCAGTAAACCCTGCAGATGAACTTACGATTAAATGATTGAAGAAGGGACCAGATAAGGTGCCTAAGAACATGTCTACCAATTCTCTCTCAGACAGAGGGGGTTGAACTCTTCCATCTAAATCTCTCCATTTTTGTGCATAGTCTTTGAAACCTTCATTGGAAACCATGGCCATACTTTGGAGTTGAGTACGGGTAGGTGCCAAATCAACATTGTATTGATATTGCTTGTAGAAAGCTGTAGTAAGATCTTCCCAATTGTTAACATTGGCTCTTTCTAATTGGTAGAACCAGTCAAGCTGTGTTCCAAACAGACTATCTTGGAAAAAGTGCACCCATAAGTCTTTATCAGCGGTATGGGGTTGAATCTTCCTCACATATGATCGGAGATGCATTTTAGGGCATGACACTCCATCATATTTGGCAAATACAGGTGCTTTGAATTTCAGAGGAATCACAATCCCCGACACTAGTCCCAATTCCTCAAAGTCCAAGCCTGGCACCTTTTGGATTTCCATCGCGCTCAACCACTCTTCAAGATGTTTATACTTGTCATCAGCTGGAGGGTATTGTTCCTCAGAGTAGTCCTCTTCTTCTGATTCTGACGGGACAATTGTTTCCTTGCCTTTCCCCTCTCCTTCACCGGATGTTGTTGCAAAGTCCAAAGTCCTTCTTGTCTGCCCATGAAATCTTCTCCCCATGTTTAAGACTCCGGTTACCTTCTTTGTTTTCTTTTTCCTCTCTTCAGCCAGCAAAGTCTTCAACTCTTCTTGCCCCTTGGCTAGGGTCACGAGCAACTATTGAAACTGCGTATTCTGAGCTTGGAGATCTTTCACTATTTGCTCGAGATCCATCTTACTGAAATAAACAGCAGAGAGATGAGGAGACTTGTTGCAAAAGACCTGTTTATGTTATGATGAATGGTATATGCATATGCAATGTTTTCAAGGATTTCAAAGATTCAGATTTGTTTTAGACAAAAAAGAAACACACGTTATATTAATAAGATAAAGTTTGAGTATATCAATGCCCCTCGGGCAAAATAATACAAAACTCTAAGATAGAAAAGTAGTGCGCATCCTCTTCAGTGCAATGTAGGCATTCAGAATCTACTCCTCATGAAGTAGCCTAGTGAGTTCCAAAACCTTCTTCGCGCTTGCGTAGAATTGGGCTTCGAAAGTATCTCGTTCTCCTTTGAGTTGTATCCAATCTCTTTGGAGCTCTTCAAGAGATGTGGGCATGTCAGGATGTAGGATAGTGTATGGAACATCTCCCTTTGTGACAGGCTCAATGATAACCGGTAGAATGGAGGGGTAAGGCATCATAAGATTCTGAGTGCGAGTTCGTACCCATTTGAGGTAAGGCTCAAGAGGGATGGAATTCTCGTGCCCCAAAGTCTTGCTATCCACCTTGTTTAGCATCCTCCAAGCTCGGATAAATCTCTGGCGAAGACCTTGATCGTCGTTGTCGTAGTCGAATACCAAACCTTGAATCAGCATCTCGTGCGGGCCATCCCTTCGGGCATAACCAATATGCCTTAAAGCTAAGCATAGGTTGTAGGTGATACCTCCCCTAATTCCAAGTAAAGGGACATTAGGGAATTCTCTACATTAGTCAACAATGATAACATCCTCTTTGGATTAGGAGCACCAATGAATGTCTGAATGTTTGAGCGTCATCAACCTTTGTGACCACCTTGAACCTTGCTCATTCTTTAAGACTGATTGGGGAAGATGAGAAATAAACCATCTTGCCAAGAGAGGAGTGCAACATATAAGGACACCTTTTTTCCTCATTTTGCGAGTGTGAAAAGAGTGTAGGATATCTCCTAGCAATGTAGGTACCGGGTTGCAGGATATGAAGATTTTGATGGCATTTACATCTATGAGTTAGTCAGGATTTGGAAACAAAACCATCCCATAGATGAGGAGAGCCACAATCTCCTCAAAGGCTTACAAGTCTAAGGAATTCCAACAGCTTTGGGCTTTCTCAAACAAGAACTTTTCTAAGAAACCTTTGACACCACTTCTTGTTTCCCAATGAGTTATGACATCAAATGACTGCAAGTGTAGAGCTTGAGCAATATATTCTGGCTTTGGGTCTCTTTCCGTACCGTTGAAAGGTAGTTTATTGAGAATGGGAATCCTCAAGAGTTGGGAGAATTCTTCCAAAGTAGGCACGAGTTGATAGTCGGGAAATATGAAGCAATGGTGCAAAGGATCAAAGAACTGAAAGAGCACCTTCATCATGTCCTCATTTGTGTTGGAGGTGACCAAGTTGAGTAGGCGACCATGTCTCTCGGTGAATGGAGAGTTTTCAGGAATCCTTGAAACTAGCTCCTTAAGTTGTAGAGGGATTCTCACAAGGTTGACTTGAATAGTTTTCCTTCGAAGTGAATCCATATCCTACAAAACAAGAACAAAGATGAATCCCAAAATCCTTGAAATGGTTAGTGGATGTATATGATGTTCATGATGTCCATGATGTTATGTACAAGTATGCATATACAAGCAAAGCAAACAAGTCCTTAGGTTTAGGCTTGCATGGAGTTTTATAGGTAAGTACCCTCTTGAAGTTTAGTTGGCTTAAACCTGTTCTAGTACTAGTAACTGGGTTCTAAGGAGCTCAATATCATTGGATTGTTTCCTTGGTCATTGTTTCAGCTCGAGCCTCTTTAATGGCGACCGAAATATCCCAAGAAACCAAACCTTAATGAGTGTAGTATCGAGTATCTACCAACTTCGGACTACACCAAAGTCGGTCATCTCATTACATCCTAAAAGGCCAAGTTGGTCAAGTAGAGGTTCTAGAAGTTCATTAGTGCTTTATGACATCACTCAGCGGCCCCGTATTCTCTTTGATTAACTCAAAGGCTACCGGTACCCACAAATATGTCGCACTAACGTAGCTATTGTTTAGACCATGTCGGTATACCCCACACAGTTTCCACAATGTATTGCTACTTACCTATAATGTATCCCAAATCCGGGTAGAGGATTCAAATCCAAATAATGAACCATAATGTAAAGCATACAAGTCAAACAATGTAAGCAAGTAAATGTGATATAAACCATAAGGTAACCCCACTTTTAGAATTTTCCCCAGCAGAGTCGTCAGTTCTGTGATGCGGTGGGAGAATTGACTTAAGGGTTTTGTGTTTTATCACAAATGTTGCGGTTTAGCAAGAGTCATCACCGACTTTTCTTTTATCCAAAAGGAAAGGTGAAAAAGCACAGGAAAGACCTTTGAGATTGTTTCTTGAGTTCGGGGGGTAGATTATGAAAAGGGAAGGTATTATCATCCTTTTCATCCATGGTTTTCCATGGGCTCTTAGTTACTTGCTAGATCACTTGCTTTTGTTTGAAATTGTGTTTTGTGTGGTTTTGAAAGTATTTTGTAAAAAGAGGCCATTGTTTAGGCAATCTTTGTAATGATTCTCTTTTGTAAGAATGTATACAAAGATGTTGATCTTTTTGAAAATGTTTCTAATTTTGTAAGATGTTTGGAAGTGTGTGTGTTTATTTTGAAAATTGCAAGGATATTTGTTTTGAAATGGAGCAAGTAACTAAAAGTAATCTACCTACTCAAATGTATTTCTTGTTCATTTTCTTTTCCTTTGATATTGTTGTCTTACCATTGATTTGGTAAGCAACCCTATCTTTGGATGTAAGCGGGACGGGCGTGGGTCATCGTATAGCCATGATTAGCAATGTTGTAAGGTATCTTAGCATTTTTGAGGGACTAAGATCATTTTTGTAAGGCAACTTTGAATAACGTCATCGAGGGTCAATGATCTTGTATTTGTTTGTTTTTGTTAAGACATTTTACATGCGTAAGATGGCCATTTAGTATAAGGCAACCAAGTGGGATAATCCTAGGGGTGTTTTGTATGCAAGTGTGTCATTTTCATGCTTGATTTTGTCTTGGATAAGGTTTTCTATTTGGTTGATTTTATCTTGCCATACAAATCCTAATTACTAGCATGTTATATAAAAGCGATAAATTGCGAAATTTAAATGTCCTACGCTATTACAACATTTGTGGGGATTTGCAACAATATAAACCTAATTAAGCTATTACAACCAAATTAAATATGTACAAATATTGGAATAGATAATATACAAAAATGAATTAAATATGCAAAGGTATGTAAATGCAAATAAGATTTTGTTTGGTTTTTTATGTGAAAAAGGTTTTAACCTAAACCTAATAAAGAAATCAAGATCAATCTTAAATCAATTAAGAAAAAAAATATTTTTTAGAAAAAAACGATTTCTTGAATAGACCCTAATTCTATATTAAAAGAAAAAAAATTAAGTATTTTTTTTATATTTTTATCTTGAAAATAAAATATGGCCCTATGAGATATTTTGGCCTCTTTTTTATAGTAAAGTAAATATTTAATGAGTATAAAGAAAAATAAATATTAAACTAGTCGTAATTTAATTTACAAGGTTTATTTAATTAAATAGGTAATATATAACTAAATAAAATATTTTTTGTGAGAAAAATAAAATAAAATAAGGTAAAATATAAATCTATCATTTTTATATTTTTTATGATTTTTAATATTAAGAAAAATATGTTTAATAAAATAAAATTAAAACAAAATAAATAAATAAAATTATATGGGCCAGGGGTGCTGCAAGTAAACAGGAGGTAGCATGTTAGAAAAAATCACAAGGCCCAATGAAACAAAAAGCCCAACGCTGCAAAGTGACAAAAAATGGCAAAAATGTGAGAAAAAATGCAAAAGGCATGCGCAAAGGCTCGAACACATGACCTATGGCATTTTTGCGTGCTGCCTTACCACTAGGGTGGCTGTACATCCGTTTATAGAAACACAAAGATAAGTATATATTAGAAAACGCCTCCTGAAGGCAACTTCATCTTCAACCTTGAGCCATGGTCGGACCACCTGTATCTCTCTCATTTCTCCATGAAAATGGAAAGTCCAAACATGAAAATTATGGTGTTTCTTTCCACGAGTTCAACCATATAACTTATGTAAACTAACAATCAAAGATCAAAGCTAATTTTACTTGCCCTAATTTGAAACCTAATTTTTGCAGAAATTTCAAATAAAAAATTCTCTATACACAGTTAAGATAAATGAAAACTATGAACATGGTTAGCTTTAGGGCTAGGATATCTACATTTTTCTTTCACAAATCAGGACCAAAGGATGCTTGTATGAAGAGATAGAAGTTTGATTTTTTACCTCTTTCAGTTGAGATCGTGAATGGAGTTTGAGCAAGTTTTGAGAAGGCCTGAGGATCTGTTTAGCTTGTCTGGACCTCTCTGAGTGTATTCCAATCCTTATCTTGTCTTGAAAGCCTCTGAATCTCCCTACTCAAGTCAACCTGCAAGTTTGATATTTGAAAATGGTGGATAGAGGAGGAGGAGGAGTTACAGTAAGGGAACAGGGGTCTGGATCACTTAGGTATGATGTATACTAAGTGTTCAAGTTGTTAGAACTCAAAACGCACGAGTGGCTTTGGAGATGGCTGTGTAAAATGCAAAACTGTCAAGCTATGGCAGATTTTCAATGGAAAAGTGTTTTGGAGTGTTTCTGAGTCTTAGCATTCGTGCCTTAGGTTCCAATACACTTGTGTATTAGTATGGAAGAGGTTAGACCTCAAGCTTTCTCAAGATTTCTGAGTTATAGCCTTTTGGCTCTATTACTTGCTTTTGAAGAAAAGTGAGGAGACAAGTCCCTAAATTTGTACAAGCATGGTCTGGTTTGGTAGAGGTTTCAGGCAAGTTGCTTTTGGTTTTGGCTTTGCTTGTGTGTAGAGAAAATAAGTGCAAGGTTCAAGGAGTGGAAAATTGCAAAAGTTGTGCTTTATCAAAATGGAAATGGCACCTTTGTGCCAAAAATGGAACTGTTCTTGTACAATGCATTCAATGCTTGGCTAAAAGCTTCAAACAACTATGAAAACATTTAATTATGGAGTTAAATTCAAGTTAGGAGCCTGCAAAGTAAGATTTGTTCAACATGCTTGAGGATTTGAATTTTGTTCTTCATGAAATGGTTTGAAATCAAAGTGATAAATCACCAACTTTATCTCTTCGATTCTCCCTACTCAAGAATGATCTCAAGGAGTTCTTGGAAATTTTGGAAGGCTTGCAATGTGCTCTACAACCCATCTTTGAAATGATTTTGGAAATTACCTTTGGAACTATGTGAAAAATTGTCATGAAGTTAGGTAAAAAATCTGCCTAATTAGGGCAAAATTTCACTAAGTTATTTTGGTTCATGAGTATGTATTCACAAAATTATATCTTGAGATCCAAGAATTTTTAGGAGAAATTATGTAAAGAAACTTTGTAGATTTCATGGAGATCTACAACTTTCATGTTGGAAGTTTCCTTTGAATCATCTTGCATCATGGTGTAAATTTGGCTCAAAGTTGAGAAAAAATAAGAAATTTCCTATACTTAGAAAAATTTCTAAGTTAAAATTTTTCAACCTTTCAAATCCAAATCTTAAATCCTTGGTTTCTTGATGAACAAGTTTCACATTTTGACATGTTTTGATGAATTGTGATCCTTGGCATTTGATTTTGACCAAAAAGTTAAAGTTTGACTTTTCAGTATACAATTGACTTTTGATCAGTTGACTGAAAAATTCATCTGTCAATCCAATGGATTTGTAATGTTTTGAATCATGTTTTTGGGTCAAGATGATGCAATTGAACTCTTGAAATCATACTTCAAAGAAATTGATCCTTTTCTAGGTCAAAAATCAGAAATTGCCCTTTCTTAGTCAAAACCCTAATTTTGACCATTTTGCCCTTTTGATGATTTGATCAAATTTCTTGAGGAATTATGGTCCAAACTTGATCAAATGATACATATGAGTCTAATATGTTGATGTGGATAAAAATTATGAAGTTTGACTGTAAATTGGCCATGGTTGACTTTTCCCCCAATACAATTGATTTTTAGGTCAATTGTCCAATTGACTGATCAAAAATGTGATTCAAGGCTTGAAACTTGACATGAGTAATCTTGGGGGTCCATAATGATCCTTGAAAGTCATATGAAGCATTGATAGTCCAAAAATCCTTGTGCAAACTCAAACCCTGATTTTGGTCATCAGTGCTTGAGGAGGTGTCTTGAGCTTGTCAAACCCTAATGCAGTCATGATCCAAAGGAGATCTTGTGAAAATCCTTGATAACTGAGAGGGAAAATTTTGGGGTACAACACTATCCACTTTGTTTATCATTCTCCAAGCTCGTATGAACCTTTGACGGTAGCCTTAGTTGTCACCCTCATAGTCAAATACTAAACCTTGGACGAGTGCGTCGTGAGGACCATCTCTTCGTGCATACCCAAATTGTCGTAATGCAAGAGAAGGGTTATAGGTGATACCTCCCCTAATTCCTAAGAGCGGGACATTAGGGAATTCCCCATAATGGTCAATGATAGTAGTATCTTCCAAGGATAGAGAACACCAATAAATGTCAGAGTGTGTAAGAGACATCATCCTTTGAGACCATGTTAATCCTTTCCCGTTCTTCAATGTTGATCAAGGTAGGTGCAAAGTAAACCACTTGGCGAGTAGGGGAATGCAACATAAGAGAGTACCTCTTTTCTTCATTGTGCGAGTGTGGGAACAGTGTAAAATGTCTCCAAGCAAAGTAGGTATAGAATTATGAGAGAGGAAGACCTTGATGGCACTCACATCTATGAATTGGTTCGAATTGGGAAATAGAACAAAACCATAGATTAGAAGGGCCAATACATCTTCAAAATCTTGAAAATACATATCTTCCTAGAATGAACGGGCCTTCTCCAATAGAAACTTGGCTAGGAAACCCTTAACTCTGCTTCTTGTCTCCTAATTTGCTATAATGTCAGCTCACTTCAGATGCAGGGCTTTGGCAACGACTTCAGGCTTTGGAGTCTCCTCTAAACCAGTGAACGGTATTTGATCAAGCACGTGCACTCTTAACAGTTGAGAGAACTCTTCTAGTGTAGGCATCAACTGATAGTCAGGAAAGGTGAAGCAATGATGCATGGGATCAAAGAATTTGAAGAGTACACACATCATTTCTTCTTGGAAATTAGAGGTAGCCGAGCTGAGAAGTCGACCATATTTCTCGGTGAAGGGAGAATCTCCAGGCACCCTTGATGCTAATTCTTGGAGTTGAGGGTGTGCTTTCACGAAGCTGATTCAGATGGTATTCCTTCACATGGGATTCATGGCCTACAAAACAAAGTAAAGATAAATTCCTAAATCCTTGAAATAGTTAGTGAGAATGCTTATGATGTTATGATGTTTATGATGTTATGTACAAGTATGCAAAGCAAGCAAGTTGTTATTTACAAATAGTCATATACACACAAAGAAGACAAGTCCTTAGGTTTAGGCTTGCACGAGGCTTGTAGGTAAGTACCCTCTTGAATTTTAGTTGGATCAACCTGTCCTAGTAATAGTAATCGGGTTCTAAGGGATCTGAATATCACTGACCTTTCTTTTAGGCATTGTCTCAGCTCAATTAATCTTTTCTTGCGGTCGGGATATCCCAAAAGTCAAATTTCAATGAGCGTAGCATCGAGTATCAACCAATCTTCGGTCAGAACCAAAGCCGGCTATCTCACTACTTCCTAATGGCCAAGTTGTTCAATTAAGGTTATAAGGTCAGTTAGTGCTTCATGACGCTGTTCAGCGGCCCTGTATTCTCCTCGATTCAACACAAGGGATACCGATACCAACAAATGCGTCAACATAGCCATTGCTTCAACCGCATCAGTATATGCTATACAGTTTCCACAATCTATTGCTACTTACCTAAAAGGTGCCCCAGATCCGGGTAGAGGATCAAAATAAGCCCAAACAAGGAACCATAATGTAAAGCAAGCAATTCAAACAAGGAAAGAAAGTAAAGGTGATCTAGCCCTAAGGTAACCCCACTTTTAAGTATAGTCCCCAACAGAGTCGCCAGTTTTGTAATACGGTGGGAGAACTGACTTGGGTGTTTTGCGTTTGGTCGCAATTGTTGTAGATAGTAAGAGTCGCCACCGACTTTTCTTTTATCTAATAAGGAAAGGTTGAAAAGAACAGGAAAAACCTTTAGAGATTATTTCTTGAGTTCGGGGGGTAGGTTATGAAAAGGGAATGTATTAACACCATTTTCATCTGTAGTTATCTACGGGCTCTTAGTTGCTTGCTAGATCACTTGCTTTTGTTTAAAAATGTGCTTGCGATGTGGGTTTTGAAATTATTTTGAAAACGTCTTTGTAATGGATCTCGTTTTTATAAGAACGCGTACAAAATGTTGGTTTTGAAAATAGTTCAAAGAGGTGTTTGTGGAATGTGTTTTTGAAAGTGATTTTGAAAAGTGCCTTTGTAATGGTTCTCGTTTCTATAAGAACGCGTACAAAAAGCTTTGTCTTTTGAAAATGTTTCAAATGAAAGTGTTGGTGTATAAAATGTTTTTGTTTTGAGCAAACGAGCAACTATGAGCATCCTACCTACTCAAAAGGTCTTAATGTTCTTTTCCTCCTCCTTTAGATATTGCTATCTTACCATTGATTTGGTAAGAAGCCCCATCGTTGGATGTGAAGGGACGGGTGTAGGGCATTTGTATAGTCATAAAAGGCAACCTATGGGACATTTTAGCAATGTCATTTAGGGACTAGATCGTTTACCGAAGACAACATTGAGGGTCAACGAGGGACTACGATATTTTATCAAGGGTCTTTGCTAAAACGCCCATATTCAAGGGACATAACTATTTCTCTGAGGCAACAAGTGAGATTATCCTAAGGGTGCATGTGTGAATAGTGTGTTTGATTTGCATGCATTTATTCTTTGAATTTTAGGTTGTCTACTTGTTGTTTTTATCTTGCCATACATCCTAATTACTAACATTTGTACAAAAGCAATAAAAATGCAGAAAAATAAATCCTACACTATTACAACCAAATTGAATAGCAAGAAAATATAAAGACAAAATAAAATAAAGAAAGGAAAATGGGCTTTTCAATTTAGGTAGCAGAAACCTTCGATTCTGCTTCTCTGTCTCCCTTCAATTTAACCTGGAATTAGTGAAGGTGTGCCTTTCGATTTGGGCTTAGCCTGAGGCATGAGATGCAACTTTTGATTCTGCCTCTCTGCCTCTTTCGACTGGGGCCTGGAATCAGCATGGCCATCTTTCTGGCTGCCTTTTTCGTTCAGCATGGAGTGCCCTCTTCACCTTAAGTCCCTTGCCACCTCCTTCGATTAGGGCTTGGAAGTCAGTGTAGAAGCCTAAGGCTTCATTTCATACCTCCTTCCTCCTGTTTCTTTCATTTGAGATTTTGAACAGTAACATGGCCTAAGGACATGCTAGCATTACCTTATGGCCAGGTTAGTTCTTAAAGCATGTTTAATAAAATAAGAAGCAAAACTAAAAGGGTTAGCCATGAATTTTTTTTAAAAGGGTATAAACAAAAAGGAAATAAATGTGATGTACATGTTTGAAACGAAAGGAAAGATTATTCACATGTTATGCTAGAAACGGAAGGTTCAAGGTTAAGAGTGACTTACCTTGCTTGAAGTCGGGGTGTGTGAGCTGGACCTTTAGCTGCTTCCTTAGATACTCCTAGATTCGAAGGGAAGAAACTAAGGTGACGTTTCTAATGCTGGATTCGAAGGAAAAGAACAAGTGTGATGTTCTTTCTACTGGATTCGAAGGAAAGCAAAGTATGGGGGGTTGCTTCAGATTCAAAAGAAGCAAGTGTTCAGATTCTGGGTTTGTGTTTGAAAATGTGTTTAAGTGTTTGAGAGTTTGATGATTTTTCTCCACTCCCCAGAGTCTTTGGATGTGTGTCCAGCCTCTTATACAAGTTATGGAGCTTCTTATTTATAGGCAAAGCCTGTTGAAGTTTTGGAGGAAAAACAAAACAATTTAAACAATTTGAGTAAACTGCTTTTTGTAGCTTTCGAGGGGCAATGTTCGTATGCCATTTTGGTGCAAGAATGGGACAGTGTTTCAGGACTGGTGTGCAACCGCTTTGGAGCGTTATGGCCAGTGTACTAGACCTGAACTTGGCAGCAAGCATCTTTTGAATATTTCATCCTTTCATTTTGACCCCCCTTCGACCAGATTCTTCTTCCAACAATGTTATTTGATTTTCCTCCAACAAGCGTCCTTCGAATGGGTCACTTTTGTGCATCCTTAGAAGGAGCCAAATGTGTGCCCCTTGGATGGGTCACCAAAGTATGCCTTAAGTTGGGTCTTGTAAGTCCTTCGAATGGCACACCCAGACATGTCCTTTGAAGGGGTCATGTATGGACTATCCAATTATTCAAATGGACTAGTAATGTATATCCTTCTATAGGGACTCCTATATATGCCCTTCAAACCCACCAACCATGTGTGCTGAAGGTTGTCAAGGGTGGAATTGAAGCATACTAAAGGGAAATGTGTCCAGTCGAAGCTAGTGTAAACATAGCCAATGCCCTATCGAAGCCTACATGCAGGAGGTCTAAACTTTGTGACTCCAAGCAAGTATACAAGAGGCCAATGCTCAAACGAAGACTTGCATGAAGGGAGCCACATGTCCAAATGAAAGAGGAATGCTAGGCCGGGATCAAAGGAGGGCCACATGCCCAAATGAAATAGGCATGCAGGAAGTAAAAATGCCCAAATGAAAGATGCATTCAGGAGGCAAAAATGCCCAGATTCGAAAGAGGCATGCATGAGGCAAATTATGCAATCGAAAGATGCCAAAAGGAGGCTTTTTACCTTGGAATCAAAGGAGGCTACAGGAGGCTCTTTCCTTGTGTCTGTTGTCCTTGTGGGCGCCTCTTGCATACAAAAAAGGAGTTATGGATCAATCAAAAGGCTGCACGCAGCCAACCATTACTTTGTGGACCAAAACAAGCATGGAGAGATCAAATGTTCAAACAAAAAAAGACATGCAGACAACCATTGCACTGTGAATCCTGTGAGGCCAAAGATGCAATCGAAGGTGGCAGGCAGGAAAGTCCTACCTTGTGAATCAAAGCCAGCGTGTCAGAAGCCAACACCCAATCGAAGGATGCAAGCCAAGCTTGCATCGAAAGAGGCCAAAAGGCCAATCGAAGGAGGTGAATCGAAGAAGATTTATTTTTCTCCAATTTTGTCAAAAATATTATTTTTATCTATTTTCCCCTTTTTAACAGCTTCCTCTTTAATTTGATACTGAAAATACAATTGTACTTGTGCAAGCTTGAATTTTGAGAATCCTTGTGAGAAATGCCTTAAGAAATGAGAGGGCAAATTTTGGGGTACAGACAAGCTGCTTTACGGGTTGGTCAGTTTGCACCAGGATTGTGTAAGCTAGGAAGTAGTGTCTCAATCTTCTCGCTTCATTAATGAGGGCCCAAGCTACTTTTCGATTTGCTGGTATCTAAGTTATGGGCCTTGTAGGGCTTTTCTAGTGAAGTATATGAATTTCTGCCCCTCGGGGGTCTCGCTAATGAGAGTCGTGATGACGGCTTCAGCTGCGATGATGAGGTAAATGTAGAGAGTCTCCCTATTGTCTAGTCACGAGAGGACTGGTAGTTGTGAAAGAGCTTGTTTGAGGTGGAGGAGGGATTATTCACACTCTTCGATCTATTTGAATATTGCTTCCTTGTGAAGAAGTTTGAAAAGGGGAAGTGCATGTTGGGTAGACTTTGCTATGAAGCAGGATAATGAGGTGAGCCTCCCGTTTAGGGATTGAATTGATTTCTTCGATTTTGGTGTTGGTAGTTCGGAGAAGGACCTACTGTTATACCCCAATTTTTGCCCCTTAGATCCCTCATCACATTATATATATATATATATATATATATATATATATATATATATATATATATATATATATATATATATATATATATATATATATATATATATATATATATATATATATATATATATATATATATATATATATATATATATATATATATATATATATATATATATATATATATATATATATATATATATATATATATATATATATATATCATGCATATCATTAGTTCCATGGTTATGGGATCAAAGGGCTCCTTGGCATTAGGGTGTTTCCCTATGAATTAAGGTTGCCATCTTATTCAAAGTTGATTCAACTTGTGTTCTCATTATTCTTGGATTCTGGAACTAGGGTTTTGGATCACAAGCATCATAGACGTCTTCACTAGTAAAATTCCTCAAGATACAAGGCCATTTCTTCATCATTGGTCATCAAAGGTCAAGAATTAGGGTTTCTCCTATGTTATGCTTGAGCTTGGTATTAGATCTTCAATAGAGGTTCATCATGCTAGGTTTTTTTTCCTTAAGGCTACAAGGATTATCATCTGTTCCTGATTATGATTTCATCATCATCATCATCATCATCATCATGTAGAGCTTCCCTTTATTATGTGCTATATGAGTCATTTCTTTTCAAGAAGTCTAGAAGATTGAATCATGGTCTTCTTCTTGTGGTGAGACTTGCCAAATGATTAAGTATGGATTTGGGTTTTCAGCACAACATCTTGTTGACTAAAGGGCGAGTAATACATCACGGTAGGAGTTTGGGGATTCTTTGTAATCAAGGCCTTGTTATCTCTTAAAATTCTTGATTGTTTGCAAGTTAACTTGAATTTGAATAGTGAAGTAATGGATTCATTATTGTGAAATGTCTCTTTCAAGACTGATTCAATAGAATTCATGCATATGGTTTGGTTGGAATATAATTTACAAGTGACAAATTCAAAGTATAATTTGAATTCAAAATCTAGTCAAGTGGACCGTCGAGAATTCAAATTACAATGGCCATTATCATGTTTCATACAAGTATCATTTTAAGATTAAGGTTGCAAAACTAGGAAATCTGTGAAGTTGGTTTGCTCAGAATTTGGAACTTACATATTGATTCATGAAACGTTATGAGCATGCCATGTTTCAAAACTCGCTCTAGTTCTCTTAACTCATCATTTCATCATGCCAAAGCCAAAAGGAAAGGTAATTGGAGAAGATCGCTTGAGATGGGTGAAGTTTCTTTATAAAGGACAAGATTTATTCAAGATGAGATTAGAAAAGACTAGGTATTACAAAATCAATACTTGATCCAAGATTACAATATGAAGGAAGATTGGATGTCTAAATTGAAGAATTGAAGTCAAATTTGAGATTCAAACTAAAAGAAAAGGTCAAGTTGCTTTTTTTTATATAAATTACTTCATTAATTGAAAGACAAATTCAAAATTCATTACAAAGTAACACCAAAAAATAAAATTCATAAAATACAAACCTATTCTATTCTTCATCAATATCATGCTATTTTATCTTCACTTTGTTTCATCCTTTCAACCAAGCTAAACTTCAATAACTCAGGCCATAATCTCAACCCTGCTTCAAAACCATTGCTCCATCAAAAGCTGATTATTGCAGCCCTGCAGTCAACAAGGAGGCCAGTGGCATCACATTCTAATAACCCATCATAAGAATACAACAGTCAAGTAAAAGAATCATCATTCAATACATAAAAAGGGACACATACTTGTTGTCCAAACATCTCGATTCAAAACATAAATTCCCACATGAACCGCACTGCAAAATAATTATACCCATGCGATAACTCTTTCTAACCATATGCAGCCCTGCATTAGTGTAGAATCAGTTCAAGAAATTCAATGAAATAACAGTTCAGGATCAAATTCAAATGAAAAAACTAGTTTAGCAGAAAATAGAAAATCCTAATGTCATTTCAATTCTGACTAGAAACTAATCGAAAAACAGTTACAACAAGTTTGACAGCTCATCTTAACTACCTTAAACCACCTCAACTAACTTTTAACTACCTATATTAACCCTCTAACTAATTCATGATAGAAGATCCGATAACCAGCTTCTAAACTCCCTATTTTCCAGACTAACTCCCAGCAGTTTCAATCTCCTACCATCTATTTTCTCTAACTGCTTTTTCAACCGAGGGTTGAGATTGGTTCTAATCTCTAACCAACTCTCAACAAACTATAATAGAAAAGATAACATAATGGAAAAAATGGAGGGGGGGGGGGGAGGTTCACAATAAGAATGACAAAATAATTTTAACTCTGACCTGAGAACTCTCTCTACAAGCACTCTCGACTCTTCAAGAATTTTGGAGAATCACTATGAACTTCATCTTCAATTCTTCTTTCTCGTCATCACTATTATCCTCCATCATCATCATCATCATCATCATCATCATCAATTCTGCATAATCGTATTTCGTTCACCATACTTCAATATGTCTACTAGCTATTAATTAACCATAACAAAACTCCCAAAGCTAAATAACATAATCATAACCTCTAACTAATCCCATCCTAGTCATCAATCCAAACCTGTCCATAACTAATTTCGGACCTGTTTAACAACTTCCAAACCTAAATTACTAACTCACAATACTGAATAACTAACTCTGAAGCTAATTCCCAACCTCCAATCACCCATACCTCTTCTCTATAAATCTCAGTCTCTCCTCAGAAGCTGAGGTTATAATCTATCTTCACCAATTCTTCAGTTCTACTCTCCATTTTTCTCTCAATTCTTTCTCTGGTTTTCTTCATCCCTAACCTCACATATACGCTCATCACCATTGTTGTTAGAGTTTCAACCTCTAAAACTCTAGTCAACAAAGCTAATACCTCTAAGATTCTCTTTTCGATTATGGAATTCTTATCAAATCCTCTCAATTTTCTCTGCTTCAAGCATCTTCAACCTTCAACAAGGGCTTCACTTCATTTGGATTTCCTCGTGGATCTCATCTTCAACCCTCATCTGCAACAAACAATAACATCACCATCATTGCAAAATCTTATGCAAATGCAACTTGCTTCATACATCTTCATTCTCAATGCATCTCTCTAATTCTTCATCGCTCTGAATTCACACAATACCATCAACTCTCTATCAACTCGACAACCTGCATCATTAATGTAACAAAACCACAAGCATCAATGTCAACAGTTTCATACAAGATGCAAATGGAAAATGCGTACTTGATTTGAAGATCAAAAGAGCAACTGATAGGTAAATGTTAATATTCCTTTCATCATTTTATGCTATTCTGCATTGTGCCTTTTGCTTTCACTCAAGTACGAAGTTGAATCAGAAGCATGACAAGGTGACACGAAGCTTCGAATTGACACGCAAGATGTTTTTCGCATGAGAACTGAAGATCGCCATATAGATGATGATCAGATCGATGGCAGAGTGGCAGTCACGACAGAAATTGGTTGACGATTAAAGGAGGTGAGCAGAGATGTATCGCGGTGTTGAGAACAAAGCTGCGTCAGAGAGAAGTGATGTTGAGACAATGACGAAGAGGGCAAACAATGACCTTGCACTGAAAATCGATTAAAGGGAGAGGGATGAACGACGCTTGTGTGAGGAAGAGTATTTCTCTGTTTTAAAGAGTCACTCAAGCCCAACCCTAGCTCACACACCCAAATGACACCATCTCTTTCAGTTTTTTTCTTCATTTTCTTTAGTTTTTTCCCTTTAATAATGAATAATAAAAACAAAATGATTAAGGTAGACTGGGGTTTTCTTATGAAGTTGGGCCGAATTCCCCTTGCCTTTGGCCCATCCTTTATTAAAAAAAATCTAGAGTTTAGGAACAAAAATAGACCGAATCTCGCTCCCTCTAGGCGCGCAATGCGTTTTTGGATGGATGGCATTAAGCAAAAAAAATTAGCTAATGGATTCAACTGCATGGGCCTAGCACCCAGATTGCTATGATACCACATGTTTCAGGCTAACACCCCCCACGTGTAGTTTTTTTAGTTTTCTTTAGCTATTTCTTTTCATAATTGTTAGATGGCATTTTTTTGTATAAGAAATATTGATGAAACGAAAACATTAATAAGAAATGTTAGATTTTTTTATTTGTTTTTTAGGAATTAAATCTCGATTATCCGATTACTTGAGACTTATGATTCACTTTCATTTGTCAAGATTTTAGTTTTATGCAGGTTTAGTGTGTGCTATGCAGACATGTTTGAGTTTTCAATTGTGATTTATTTTTCACATCGATGACGCTTCGACAATTATTCTGAGCATTCGATCTCTGACTATTTGTTTATTGATGCTAGCTCGCGTGAAGTATTTCAGGTTTCTTTGCTTTGGTTGCGCTTTTTGTGGACATTATTGTTCGTTTGTTATTATGTTACTTCCAATTTATCTTTAAGCACTTTACTACTTTCTAGATATCATGAGAAGTAGGAATGTTACTGCTTTCCTTGCCATGAGAAGTAGGAATAGAGATGCATGACGGGGTCTCCATTGCTGATATATGTCAGGAACCCCTCTGGTTTATTTAAAGACCCGTTTAGGGAAATTCCACATTGTTTTCCATGGGATGCTACTTGTGCATGGTTTGTTTAAAACCCTACCTATACATAGGTATTTTGCGGGTGTGTTTACATTTGTGCCCGCATTATTCCCCCATCCCTTATTGAAGTCCTCAAAAGGAGGCAGCAGGAAGGGGTTAGTAATCAACCCCCGCAATTTCGTGTATGTCATCCTTAGCTTGTGACGCACCATGATTCTTTGGAGTTGTGCCTACTCTTGTTATCGAGTCGTCAAGTAGAAAAAGGTTTCGCAATCAAACTCCCATGCCTTGTCAGGAGTTCGCATTGGTCGATGTTGATACTCTGATTGTTCATATTTCCTTCTGTTTCCTACCTTGATCTTCTATATCTTGTTAGGTATTCAGTCGCTTTGGACATCACATTTTTGTTTTACATCCTACTCTCGATTATCTGTCTCGGGTGATCCGCTCCCCTTGACTAAAGCATTTCACTTCTTTTCTTTACCATTTCGTGTGTATGTTCTCTTGAGTTTGTTTGCTTACTCGCTATCTATACCATGTTCCCTTAGGATGTGCTTGTTCCTTTCGAATGCAAGTTAGACCTTAGGTTTCTAACCATGTATTCCAACATAGGGTAGAGATTTCCCTTTCCATCCTTGACATAGGATCATCATTGTATGATAACACTAGGTTAGAGATAGGTTAGTCTCCCTTAGATGTTTTTCTTCCCATTTTTGCATAATTGCATTTAAAACTAAAACTTTTTTCTTGGCAAATGTATAAAAAATGCTAAGCATACAAAAATTATTTTCATGGTAAAAAACATCAACCAACCTGTTTATTTTCGCCATTAGGCTTTTCTCTTTTAAGAACGAGTTGATTCCTTTCCACTATAGTGCGTGAGTCTCCAATGGTCGAGCAACGGTGGAATGATTGAGTTTAGAATTGTTCATTTAAAAAATACAAACAAACAGAAACATGTGAGCCGAACTACGACACTCTGATTCCTTAAAAGGGATACGTAGATATCTGGTCATGGGGCTCAACCGAGCAAAAATTTGTAAATATTTCCTTCTTTTCCCCGTGTTTTCTTTGCATGCATTCTCTCTTAGTTTTTTTTATAGCTTTTAGGCATTAGATTGAACACACCCTTTAATTATAACAACAAGAGTGGATCTCGTAGAGTACTATGGACGTGAGGGGTGCTAATACCTTCCCCTCACGTAATCGACTCCCTTACCTAATCTCTCAGTTGCAAGACCTTGTTTTTCCCCTTTAGGTTTTTCTTCGATGATTTTCCTCTCCCTTTATGTGGGATAAATAAATACTCGGTGGTGACTTCATTGATTTTATCGCTACACCTACTTTTGTCAGGGTTCACTTTGATTCCTTGTTCTGTTAGATAGAAGATGAAGAACATACCTTCTCGAACATTGAATGTGCATTTCTTTGGATTCAACCTCATCTTGCATCCCCTTGTCTGATCAAAGACTCTCTTCAGGTGGAACATATGGTCAGATTCCTCTTGGGATTTTACGATCATGTCGTCCATGTAGACTTCGAGCATGTCTCCAATTTTACCTTGGAAGACTTTGTTCATCATCCATTGGTATGTGTGATACGGTGGGAGAACTGAGTTGAGGTTTTGCGTTTGTGTTTGCAAATGTTTTGGTTTAGCAAGAGTCGCCACCAACTTTTTATTTTATCCTAAGGAAAGGTCAAAAAGCACAGGAAAGACCTTTGAGATGTTTTCTTAGGTTTGGGGAGTAGATTATAGAAAGGGAAGGTATTATCACCCTTTCTATCCATGGTTATCCATAGGCTCTTAGTTACTTGTTTAGATCACTTGCTTTGCTTTTCAATTGTTTGAAATGATGCTCTTCAATTGTTTGAAATGGTGCTTTGTGTGTGGTTTTGAAAGATGTTTTGAAAAGAGGCCATCGTTGTGGCAACCTTTGTAATGATTCTTGTTTGAATGTATACAAAGGTGTTTTTGTCTTTTGAAAAGTTTTCAATGTTTGAAAGTAGGGTTTTGAACTTGTGTTGTGAAGTGTGTTTTGAAAATAACAAGGATATTTTTGCAAGCTTTTGATCAAGTAACTAAGAGCTATCTACCCTATTTTTCTCAAAGATCTTTCTTATGTTTTTAACCCTTTTAACAGTGTTGTTTCACCATTGTATTTGGTGAAAAACCTTGTGTTAGGATGTTAAACGGGACAGGTGCGGGTCATCGTATAGACCATGATAGCAATTGTGTCAAATATTTTTGGCAATTTTCTTGAGGGACTTGATCATTTTGTTTAGTAAACTCAGATAGCGTCATCGAGGGACTATGATCTTTTGTTTTGTTTTTGTTTTTCCAAAGTACTTAACATGCATACCATGTCCCATTTTTGAAGGCAACAAGTGGATTGTAACCCTAGGGGTGCAAGTGTGCATTGTGTTTGTTTTTCATGCATTTTTGTCTTTGATTAGGTCAAACTATTTGTTGGTTTTGATTTTGTATACAAACCCTAATTCTCTCATCATGGCATAATTGAAAGCATTAAGTGCGTAAAAATAAACCTAAGCTATTACAACTTTGATATAGGGAGGGGGGTACAATTTTGAATAGGGGATTATTTTGAAAAAAATATAAAACCCTAATTACTATTACATCCAAATTGAATTCTTTGTGCAAATAAAATAAAAGGGCAATATTTAATTAAACAAGATAAATAAATATTAAATAAGATGTATTATGCAAAAAAGAATTTTTATTTGTCCATATATGCAAAAGTATTTTTTAATGTAAAAAAGGTGTAAAGAAATAAATAAAAGGTTAATTTTATTTGTTTTAGGGTAAAAACCCTAATTTCTTTAAGAAAATAAATATAATGTATTATTTATGTACAAAAATATATTAATATGTATAAAAATGAAATATATCTAAAAAAAAGGTATTTTTTAGTATAAATAATAATAAAAATAAAAATGTAATATTTTTGTATTTTTATTCTAAGTATTAAATAAAATAAAAGTATATATGTATATATATATATATATATATATATATATATATATATATATATATATATATATATATATATATATATATATATATATATATATATATATATATATATATATATATATATATATATATATATATATATATATATATATATATATATATATATATATATATATATATATATATATATATATATATATATATATATATATATATATATATATATATATATATATATATTAAATATGTTAAATATGTATAAAATAAAAATAAAATATTTACAAAAATATATATATTCAAGAAAATATTTTCAATGTGAATAAAAATAAGAAATGAAAATAAAAAATATTATTTATATTATTTTAAAGTTTAAACAAAATAATATACAAGTATATATAATATTTTAATGCTAGTAATAATTAAAATAAATATCAAATAAATGTAAAAATTATGAAAAATATATTTTAAGCATTTTTTATGGTTGGAAATAAATAAACAAAGTCAAAACTAAAATTAAAATATAAAAATGACAAAATATAAAGGAAATGGGCCAGGGGGTGCATTTAGCAAAAGGAGGGTGTTAGAAGCAAGAACCCAAGCCCAACCCATCAGCTTCATCTTCTTCCTTGTGACAAACAGAAAAACGCGCGCCCTGTATCCATATTTGAACATCCTGGAAACGTGACTTTTTGCCAAAACTTACAACATCAAACTTGTAGAGCATCAAACAACGATTTCAACCATATAAAACATTAAATCTAACTCTCAAAGACCAGAGAGAATTTCTCTGGCCCTAAAATCTAACCTAACTTTTTCAACATGTTCATGGATGAAATTCTCCTAGCACGATTAATATAAATGAAAACTGAGCATATGTATGGTTTCAGGGTAATGAGTACAACATCTTTTATTCACAAACCTAAGGCTAAATGTTCCTAAATAGAGAGATAGAAGTTCATGAAAAACCTGTTTCAGTTGGACACGAGTTGGACAACACAGCAACTTTCAGTGAGGCCTGAGGTTCTCTTGAGCTTGCTTGATGTTCCCTGAACCTTTCCCAATGCTTAGTTTGTTTTGAAGTGGCCTGAATCGTTCTACAAAACTCAACCTGCAAAGCTTCCAAACAAAAATGGTGAACACTGTAAATGGAGTTACAGTTGGCAATGGAGGTTTGGGATAGCTTGAGTGAGTTGAGTGGAAGGTATTGGAACTGATTGCAAGCAAAACGCACGAGTGGAATGTGATTTGGCTTGTGATTTACAGGTCCTGCCCTGTTTTACAAGAAAGTGTGGTTTTTGAGTATGAGGGGGATTTAGAGGTGAAAGGCTCGTGTTTCTGGCTTACAAGGATATGCAAAACTTGTTTGAAACCTTGGCTTAAGTTGAATATATCAGATATGCAAGCTATGGACTTTTGGAAAGTTGACTTGTTTTGAAAGAAAAGTGTGAAGTGAAATGAGATAGGCCTGTACAGGCTATCTCCAAGCATGCACCAACTCCTTGTACCTTTGCCTAAGTTTGTGGAACTTGTTTGCTGCAAAGAAAGAAGTTCAAGGCTCAAGGAAAATAACTTTGCAAAAGTTATGCTTTATGAAAATGGAAGTGTGATCTTTATACCCAAAATGGAAATGTTCATTGTATAATGCTCCCTTGATCAGAATAACATCAATGTCCAATGTATTTGCATTCAATTTTTGAGTGTAAATTGGTTTAGAGGCCTGTAATTATGTACTAAGCTAGTTTGGTCAGATTTTGCAAGTGGTATGAACATGTATTGACCATGGTTACAAAGTGAGTTTTTGCCAACTTCAAGCATTCGATTCTCCCTAACCACAAAGATGTTTGAGGAGTTCTTGGATAATTTGGAAAGCTTGCAACATGTACTATAATCCATCTTTGAAATGAAACTTGAGACTCCAAGTGGAACTATGTGAAAAATGGCCAAGAAAATGGGTCAAAATCCTGCCTAAACTAGGGCAAAATTTCTCTAAGTTAAAAGTTTTAGGTACCCTTGTTCCAAAAATCATAACTTGAGATCCAATATTCTTTTGAGAAAACCTTGTGAATCAAAGTTATATACTTTGTGATGGACTAAAACTTTCATGTTGTAAGTTTTGTTTGAATCCATTTGCATCTTGGTGAAAATGTGGGACAAAGTTAGGAAAAATTAAGAAAATTTCATAACTTAGAAAATTTCTAAATTATGAAAATTTTCAATTTCAAACCCTAATTTGTAATTTTGGGTTTCTTGATGAACAAGTTTCATAATTTGACATATCTTGATGAAAAATGACCCTTGGCACTTGATTTTGACCAAAAAGTCAAAGTTTGACTTTTCCGTGTACAGCCAAATTTTGATCAGTTGACTGAAAAATTCATCTGTCAATCCTATGCATTTGAGATCTTTTGAACTTGTTGAATAGGCCAAGATAGTGTCATTGAGTCCTTGATTCCATGGTTGAGCTTGATTTGCCATTGGCTAGGTCAAACAGTCAAAAATTGCCTTTGTACAGTCAAAACCCTAAAAATGACCATTTTGCCCTTTTGGTGATCTGATCAAATTTCTTGTGGAATTATGGTCCGAACTTGATCAAATGGTTCATATGAGTTCATAATGTTAATGTGGGTCAAAATTCATGAGGTTTGACTGTAATTTGGCCATAGTTGACTTTTTCCCCGATACAGTTGATTTTTAGGTCAACTGTCCAATTGACTGGGCAAAAATTTGATTCAAGGCTTGAAACTTGGTATGGGAAAACTTATGAGTCCAACATGAAGTATGAAAGTCAACTTGGGCATTGAGGGTCCAAAAATTCCTGTGCAAACTCAAACCCTAATTTCAGGTCAACAGTGCAAGGAAGTGTCTTGAGCAGAGCAAACCCTAGCTTGGTCTTGAGTTCCAAGAGTCTTATGATGAGAAATGTTGATAAAATGAGAGGGAAAATTTTGGGGTACAACCGTTTCCCCTGTTCAATCTTCTTGAACCTGAAGAGTTAGATTGGCAAGTTTGCCTTTCGTGACTCGAAGGTAAAAGAGGATTGGACACTAGGGTGCCCGTAAATTTGCACTCGTCAAAATATTGTTGAGGGAATGGGCTTAAAGATGCCATTTGGAGATGGTAGAATCTTGCTGGAGATGGGATTAAAGATGCCATCCAAGAATGTTTGTTGAGCTGTAATGTTATAGGTCAGAAGAGTGAGCATCAAAATGGTATCCGTGTCTGGAATGCATTTGAACTGTATCTGGAGACTAAGTATGTATGAGCAAAGGAATGGCGTCCATGTCGGGATCGTATCTGAGCTGTAACTGTATTTGATCTTTGAATGAATATCAGAATGACTGCTGTGTCTGGAGTGTATTTGTATTCTGAATGGGTAACAGAGAAACCTCTGTATATGGAGTAACTATGTGCTGGGTATAAGTTCTGAATGAGTGACAGAATGGCAACCGTGCCTGGAGCATATCTGGACTGTATCTAAAGTTGAGATTTGTATGAGTAGCAGAATGACTTCCGTGTCTAGAGTGTATCTGTACTAGTAATTGGGATCTGAATAAGTGACAAAATGACTTCCGTGGCGACTGCACTGGGGAGAATCAAACTTCTGGTGTAAGGGCCAGAATGGCATCTGTGTTTGGAGCGTATCTGAACTTTGAAGTTGATAGTTGAATCTGAATGAGAGATAGAATGGGTGCCGTGTCTGGAGCGTATCTAGTCTGTATCAGATTGCTGAAGTCTGAATTAGTAGTAGAATGACCATCGTGTCTGGGGTGTATCCGTACTGTATCTTAACTTGATATTCCGAATGAGTAATAGAATGATCGTCATGTCTGGGGTGTATCCATACTATATCTGAATAGATGTTAACGATAGCCTTTTAATCTTATCCTGAAAAGGGTAAAATGTTAGCTAAAACACAGAGTCATGTTGTATGATATGTATGATGCAATGAACGGTGTTTCATCCATGTTTATGATATATGAATATAATGGATGTGCATGTAAGCTGAGTAGCTGTCTTGCTGAAATAAATCCTTGATAATCGGAGATAAATAAATCTTTGACTGCTGCCAGAGAAAATAAATTCCTGACCGATGCTGAAAAAATCTTTGATCGTCGAAGATGAGAAATCCTTGCTGACTGCTTGGGGATTAAAGATCTTTGATTGTTGAGAATGAGAAATCCTGGGACCACTGCTGGAGATTGAAAATCCTTGGTGACTCGTGGGGATTAATCAAAAGCTTTGACAAACTTCTATGGGGAATGAGAATCCTTCATGACTTTCCTGGGAAATAAGGAAAATTCTGAAAATCTCTACTGGGGAGTTAAATCCTAAGAGGCTTCTGCTGGAGAAATGAGATCAAGAAACTTCTATCTGCTAGGAAATAACTCTGTGGGGAGAATGCTTACTCGGCCTGTGAAATCAGGAGCTTGGGTTGTACGCCAATTTACTGGGGAAGTTGGGGAATTTGACTTCGCTGGGGAAGAAGGTTTAGGACATTCTGGCTCCGCTAGGGATAAGTATTTCAGGGTTTTCAGGCTCCACTGGGGATCGGGAGTTTGAACTCTGATGGGAACTCTGAAACTTAACTCAGCTGGGGGATAAAGTTTAGAACACACTGGCTCAATTAGGGATCCTGAAATTTAATTCTGCTAGGGACGTATACTCTAAGGTTTTAGCTTTGTTGAGGATCTGAATGATGTACTGCAGGGGATTTCTTCTGGAATAGCATAAAGATATCCTCCTACACCTTCAACCTACCAGTAATTATCCTTTCTCAATTTCGTTTTATTTGTAAGCAGTGATTATATTCAAATGCATATGCCTATTTAACAAAACTTTGGATGTTTTCAAATAAACATAAGTGTAAAAAGAAAGAAAGGCAAACAAATTTTTGTACTTTGAAGTATTTTTGTATGAACTTTTGTAAGTATCTTGTACAAAGGAGACAAACATCCTAGTAAGAGAATGTTGTCGTAAAAAAAATGAGAAATTTTTTATACAAAAGAAAGATGGCTATGTGTCAAAATTCCATGGGGTTCCCATTCTGCTATAGCCTTCACAACTCTGAGTATCTTGTCCATTCGCTGCTTCGTCCGCCGATGATTGGATTGACCAGAAACTTGGAGTTTGTTGGTAAAGAGATTGCTCTTAAAGTGATCCGACGAGACATAGTCATACGCTTTAATTCCCTAACTTCTGCCTGGACCGCCCTTTCGGGTTTTCGATCCACCGGGAAACCCTTTTTTGCCCAAGTCACTCTTTCGGGTTTTCAACTTGCCGGGTGTACAGATTTTTTTGTTTATCCCTAATTTTTGCCTGAACCTCCCTTTCGGGTTTCGATTCATCGGGATGCCCATTTTTTCCCAAGTCGCCCTTTCGGGTTTTCAACTTGTCGGGTCATTTTATGCGTAGTATCTTTTGACTATGTCCGCGTTCGCAGGGTGCGGCAGGTCGTCGCCGTCCATGGTGGTTAGAATCATTGCCCCACCAGAAAAGATGTTCTTGATCACAAACGATCCTTCATAAGTAGGAGTCCATTTGCCCCTGGGATCACTTTGCGGCAAGATGATCCGCTTGATTACAAGATCTCCGACTTGATATACCTGACGTCTGACTTTCTTGTTGAAAGCCTTGATCATCCATTTTTGATACGTCTGACCATGACAAACAACAGTAAGTCATTTCTCGTCGATCAAATGAAGTTGATCAAGCCGGGTCTGAATCCAATCGTCTTCACTTAAACCGACATCCTTCATAATCCTTAAGGAAGGAATCTGAACTTCCATAGGTAAGACAGCTTCCATGCCATATACCAAAGAAAAGGGGGTTGCTCCTGTTGAAGTATGCGTCGTGGTACGATATCCATGCAGAGCAAACGGTAACATCTCATGCCAGTCCTTGTAGGTGACTGTCATCTTTTGAATGATCTTCTTGATATTTTTGTTCCCGGCTTCAACAACACCGTTCATCTTCGGCCGATAGGGAGATGAATTGTGATGATAAATCTTGAACTGCTCACACAGAGCGGTGATCATAGTGTTGTTCAAATTTGTACTGTTGTCCGTGATGATCCTGTCGGGGATACCGTACCGACATATGAGATCCTGCTTGATGAAGCGGGCAACCATATTCTTTGTAACGGAGGAAAAGGAAGCTGCTTCGACCCATTTGGTGAAGTAATCAATAGCCACCAGGATGAAGCGTTGTCCATTGGATGCCGTGGGCTTGATCTCTCCAATCATGTCAATGCCCCACATTGCAAATGGCCAAGGAGCCGTTAGAATGTTGAGAGGAACAGGAGGAATATGTACCTTGTCGGTGTAGACTTGGCACTTGTGGCAAGTACGGGAATGTTGATGACAATCAGCTTCCATGGTAGACCAGTAGTAGCCCGCCCTTAGAATCTTCTTAGCCATCGTATGTCCGCTTAAGTGGGTGCCAAATGTGCCACTATGTATTTCGGTCATGACCAATTCTGCTTCAACTTTGTCCACACAACAAAGTAGAACACAATCATGGCTGCGCTTATAAAGGATGCCATTACTTAGGAAGAACTTGGCAGTAAATTTCCTTAAGAACTTTTTCTCATTGACGGAAGCTCCTTCAGGGTATTCTCGAGTCTGGAGATACCTTTTGATTTCATGAAACCAGGATTATTCCACTACTTCTTCGGTATTAATCTCATGACAATGTGCAAGTTCGTCCATTCGTTCGATGGTGATTTGGGGAGCCTCATTATCCTAGTTGAGTTTAAACATGGAAGACATTATAGCCAGAGCATTTGCTAGCTGATTTTCTTCTCGCAGAAAGTGCTCGAAAGTAATCTGCTTGAAATGAGGCAACAATGTCAGGACATGTTCTTTGTATGGGATAATATTAGGATGTTTAGTGTCCTACTCTCCTTTGACTTGACTGATAACCAAAGCCGAGTCCCCAAATACGACCAAAGATTTGATTCCCAAGTCTATAACAGCCTTGAGACCAAAGATGCAAGCTTCATATTCAGCCATGTTGTTGGTACAGTTGAAGCAAAGTCGGGTAGTGAAGGGGGTATGGAAACCTTCAGGAGAAATGAGTACTGCACTGATACCGTTACCAAGTGCATTTGAAGCACCATCAAAGTACAGGGTCCATCGGGGTCCTTGTTCAGGTCCGTCATACGGTCCATTATCTTCGATGTTATCCAATGTCATGATGTCCTCATCAGGGAAGTCGAATCTCATAGATTGGTAATCTTCGACAGCTTGATGAGCTAGATGGTCAGCTAGTACACTCCCTTTTATAGCTTTTTGGGTAGTATACTGGATATCATACTCAGTCAGGATCATTTGCCATCTAGCGATTCTTTCAGATAAAGCAGACTTCTCGAAGATATACTTGATCATATCCATTTTGGAGATCAGCAAAGTGGTATGAGTCAACATATACTGCCTCAGCCGGCGAGCAGCCCATACCAAAGTGCAACAAGTTTTCTCGAGCAGTGAGTAGCGAGTCTCACAGTTGGTAAACTTTTTGCTAAGGTAATAAATGGCATGCTCTTTTCGGCCAGACTCGTCATGTTGGCCCAGTACACACCCCATCGAGTTATCCAAAACAGTCAGATACATGATTAACGACCTTCCTTCAACGGGTGGCATCAAGATAGGAGGTTCCAGTAAATACTCCTTGATCTTATCAAAATCAACTTGACAATCATTGTTCCATTCAACTACCTAATCTTTCTTCAACAGCTTGAAGATTAGCTCACAGGTAGATGTTAGGTGAGAGATGAACCTCGCAATATAGTTTAAGCGTCCTAAGAAACCTCTAACCTCCTTTTCAGTGCGAGGGGAAGGCATTTCTTGTATAGCTTTGACCTTAGCTAGATCAACCTCAATGCCTTTGTTGCTGACGGTAAATCCCAAAAGTTTACCAGATCTGACTCCAAAAGTGCACTTGCTCGGGTTCAGTCTGAGCTTATGCTCCTTCAACCTGATAAACAGCTTTTGCATATGATCAAGGTGTTCTTCTTCTGTCTGTGATCGAGCTATCATATCGTCTACGCAAACTTCAATCTCATGATGTATCATATCATGAAACAAAGCTACCATGGCGCGTTGATAGGTTGCCCCGACATTCTTCAGTCCGAACTGCATCACTTTGTAGTAGAAGGTACCCCATTGCGTAACAAAAGTAGTTTTCTCCATGTCTTCGGGGGCCATTTTGATCTGGTTGTATCCCGAGAATCCATCCATGAAGGAAAATACCTTGTGTTGAGATGTGTTGTCAACCAAGATGTCAATGTGTGGTAGTGGAAAATCATATTTGGGGCTAGCCCTGTTTAAATCCCTATAGTCCACACACATTCTGACTTTGCCGTCCTTTTTAGGCACGGGCACAATGTTAGTAACCCATTGCGGATAGGAAGTAACAGCTAGAAAGCCAGCATTGAATTGCTTCATTACCTCAGCTTTGATCTTCTCAGACATGTCGGGCCTCATTCGGCGGACTTTTTGCTTGATCGGTGGACAGTCTTCTCTTGTAGGGAGACAGTGAACCACAATGTCTGTGTCTAATCCCGACATGTCTTCATAGGACCAGACGAAGATTTCAACATATTCGTTCAACAACTATACTAAACGCTCTTTGACACCTGGTTCCAGGTTGGCACCCACCTTAACGTGTTTCCTGTCTTCCTCTGTTCCTAAGTTGATGGTTTCTAGCAACTCTTCACGAGGCAGAATTGCCCTCTCTTCTTGTTGCAAAAGTCTGGCTAACTCTCCCGGCACTTCACAGTCTTCGTCAAATTCGTACTCAGCATGATTGACCAAATCTTCAGGGTCATCAAAGGCTAAAGTAGAATAGTCACCCATGGAATCCGGAGTGGATGGGTACCTGCATTTTGTGAGTGTGGGTGTGTGTAAGGGATAGCCATCCTTAAACAAAACAAAATGCAAAAAAGAAAGAAAATGAACACAACAATTTATAGATGAAAATGTCCAATGATTCATTAAAACATGGCATATGATAATGAAGAAAATTAAGCCCTTACAAATGGACCTATATGCCCCGGGCAAGGCATAAGGTGAAAATAGTGTACGAATTGTTTAGTTATTACAGACCAAAATAGGAAATTGTTCAAAGATAAATTACTGGTTGATGAAAGTAATGGGAACAAAGTCCTTTGCTTCCCAGTTGCTTAATCCTCCTTCGACGGTTGGAAAGATCCAATCTTCAAAGTTATCTTCTTCATCATCGTCTTCTAAGGCATTAATTCCATGGTGAGTGATTTTTACGGGTGGTCCTCCAGCCTTGGAGCCACGCATAGATTTCTGGCCAGCAACAGTAAAACTTAATCCAAACTTGTCTGTCTTATGGGGAAAATCAGGCAGTTGCCCCACACTGTACTCCTTCCTTTTTTGATTACAGCCTCTGTGTCCTTGAGAGATGCCATCATAGATACATGCTTGGGAATGATAGGCACATCGACCATTGTCTTCGCAACTGCGACCTCAGGAGAAACTTCCTCAAAATGTTGGAAAGGCGTTTCTATGAATTCGCCATCCAACTCCACATAGCGGAAGGAGTTGAGGTGACTTATCATGTACTCTTCCTCGCCGTGCACCGTTATAATCTTACCCTGAACAGGATACTTTAGCATTTGGTGTAAAGAGGAGGTAACTGCCCCAGCATAATGGATCCACGGCCTTCCCAACAAACACGAATATGAAGGACGGATATCCATCACATAAAAGGTGGAGTTGAAAACTTATGTGCCCACTTTGATAGGAATGTCAACCTCTCTGTGAACCATTCTTTTGGACCCATCAAAGGCCCTAACAACGATGTTACTGGGTTTAAGGGTCAATCCTTCACAGTCCAAACGGTCTAACACTTTCTTTGGCATCACATTCAAGGATGAACCGGTATCAACTAAGACATGGGCAAGGGTGGTTCCCCTGCATTCTACTGAGACATGCAGCGCGTCGTTGTGCTTCCTTCCCTTGGGGGTCAAATCAGCATCGGAAAAACCAAGACCGTTATCAGCAGTTAGGCTGGCTACGCACTCTTGAAACTGGTCAGCCAAAGTTTCTTGAGGCACATGTGTCGTCTTTAAAAATTTGATTAAGGCCTTAGCATGGGCCTCAGAGCAAAGTAGAAGAGCCAACATGGATATTTTGGAAGGGGTTTGCCCTAGCTGTTCCACGACGTCGTAGTCGCTCTTTTTGATTATCTTCAAGATTTCTTCCATTTCTTTCTGGGTGGTCTCGGGGATTACCACAGTATGAGCCTTCGTCCTGACAGGCGCTTCTAGTATCCCCTTACCCTTATCGGTAGTATCAACAGATGGTCTGACTTCAGGAGTATCTAATTCTTCAATTATCGGGCCTTGCACAGATGGCTTAACAGGCACAGAAGCTTTCGAGGGTCCGAAGACTGCTCGTGGGGGAGCAATCTCCGGAGAGAAAATCCGTCCGCTGCGAGTTATCTTTCTTGTTCCCGCAATGTTCCCTATATCAGGGGTTTCATCTTCAGCATTCTCTTGGACTGATTCAATCTGTTTGATACCATGATAGAAGATTTCTCCTCCGTAGTTCCATGGTATCGTCTTGTCAGATTTATACGGGACTGGCCTCGACATAATCTTGACAGGCCTTTTGCAAGCCTTGGGAAGATTGTCGGAGATGGTTATTATTGCGATGTCATTGGTTGAAGTAACAAAGGTAGCAGGAGTAACAAGAGTGAAAGTATCGGCAGGAGTCTTTTGGAAGAGTATCTCTTGGGTATCCATCAGGCGTTGGATGCCTGATTTCAACATTGGGCAGTTAGCTCGTATGTTTAAACAGAAGTAACAGTCTTTTCCACAGCCTGAGAATATCCCGGCTCTCATCAAATTCACTTTAATAACTAGTAACAGAGTCAAAAGGTCAGCAACATTGGTAACATGAAGGTCTTCCATAATGGCATGAACATTATGACCGTGCTTGGGCATCGGGGCAGAAATCACATTCGGCTTTTCAGGCGCATCGAATTCTACCTCCTTGGCATTGATCAGGTCTTGGATTTTGTTCTTAAGAGCCCAACAGTTGTTGGTATCATGCCCTACACTGTCAGAGTGGTAAGCACATTTTGCATTGGAGTGGTAATATGGAGAAGATGTATTAGGGTTCTTTGGCGCTTCCTTCAAATTGGTAAGATTCAGCTTTAGCAAATGAGGGAGTACTTGAGCTGGCGTCATGTTGATTCGGGTGAACTGCCGTTGTGGCCTTTCTACCCGTTGTTGATTAGGTCTTGGCTGATTGCTGCAAGGTTGATCATTTGAAGAGTTTTGAATCATCACAACCCCTACAGTCGGTCGGCGCCCCATTCCACCTTGACTTTTCTGAGAATACACAGCAAAAGCTTCCTTCTTAGCTGGGAAGGTCTTCTTAACAGTGGTGGACGCGGAGGCATCTTTCTGAATCTTACCACTTTTAATGCCAGCCTCGACCCTTTCACCGGTAAAAATTAGTTCAGTGAATCCTGCGGAGGAACTCCCGATTAAATGATTGAAGAAAGGGCTAGACAGGGTCCCTAAAAACATGTCCACAAGCTCTCTATCCGACAATGGTGGCTGCACCCTTCCAGCCAGATCACCCCACTTCTGGGCATACTCTTTAAATCCTTCATTAGAAGCCATACCCATACTCTAGTTGAGTACGAGTAGGCGCTAAATCAACATTGTATTGGTATTGCCGGTAGAAAGCAGCAGCTAAGTCTTCCCAGTTGTGAATCTCTGATCTCTCGAGTTGATAGAACCAGTCCAATTGTGTGCCTGACAAACTATCTTGGAAAAAATGGACCCAAAGATCCTTATCAGATGAGTGGGGCTGGATCTTTCGGACGTAGGATCTTAGATGCATCTTTGGACACGACAGGCCGTCATACTTAGAAAATGTGGGAACTTTTAATTTGGGAGGAATAACAATCCCAGCGACCAACCCTAGTTCTTCGAAATCTAAACCAGGTACCCTTTGCAACTCCATGGCTGCCAATCTATCTTCAAGATTTTTAAATTTAACATCCGCCAGGGGATATTTTTGTTCGGAGTAATCTTCGTCTTCTTCCTCTTCCTCTTCTTCTCCTTCAACTTCTGATTCAGAAGGAATTGCTGTTCCTTTTCCTTTACCAGCCCCTTCATCAGACGTTGAGGGGAACTCGAGAACTTTTCTGGCATTGCTTTCAAACCTTCTTCCCATGATGACTACACCAGGTCTTTTCTTCTTTTTCTCTTTATCTTTCTCCAACAGTGCTTTGAGGTCCTCTTGACCCTTTGCTAAGGTCATGAGGAGTTGCTGGAATTGAGAATTCTGCGCTTGCAGATCCTTAACCGTCTGCTCCAAATCCATCTTGCTGAAATAAATAGCAGAAAGATAAGGAAACTTGGTGTGAAGACCTGTTTATGCATATGATGAATGATATGTTATTCATGTAATGCATTCAAGGATTCAGAAAATTCAAATTTGTTGCAAACAAAAAGAACACACGTCATATTAAGAAGAAATTTGTTAGTACATGAGTTCCCCATGGGCAAAATATTACAAAATTCTTAATGTAAAAAGACATTGCGCATCCTCTTTGGTGCGATGTAAGTGTTGAGAGTTTCCTCCTCATGAAGTCGGCGGGTAAGCTCCAAAACCTTCTTCTCACTGGCATAGAAGCTGGATTCAAAAGTATTCCGTTCCTCTTTGAGTTGGATCCAACTCTTTTGTAATTCTTCCAATGATGTAGGCATGTCAGGATATTGGAGGGTGTATGGAACCTCTCCTTCCATAACAGGCTCTTTGATCACGGGGAGAATGTGAGGATATGGCATCATAAGATTCTGGGCGCGGGTTCGTACCCACTTGAGGTAAGGCTCAAGGGGGATGGAATTCTTGTGCCCTAGTGTCTTACTATCCACTTTGTTGGGCATCCTCCAAGCTCTGATGAACCTTTGTCGAAGTCCTTGCGCATCATTGTCGAAGTCAAAAACCAAGTCAGGGATCAGCATGTCATGAGGGCCATCCCTCCGAGCATATCCAAACTGTCTTAGAGCTAAATAGGGGTTGTAGGTTATGCCTCCCATAATGCCAAGTAGTGGGACATTAGGGAATTCCCCATAGCGATCAATGATGATGACATTTTCTCTGGACCGAGAACACCAATGAACATCAGAATGTGTGAGGGTCATCAACCGTTGTGACCACCTTAAACCCTGCTCATTCTTCAAAACTGACCGTGGAAGGTGAGAAATAAACCACCTTGCTAGGAGAGGAGTACAACACATGAGAACACCTCTTTTCCTCATTGTTCGTGTGTAAAATGAGTGTAGGATGTCCCCAAGCAATGTAGGCACAGGATTCCGAGATATGAAAATCTTGACAGTGTTCACATCTATAAGCTGATCAGGGTTTGGGAACAAGACCAACCCATAGATGAGGAGTGCCACAATCTCTTTAAAAGCTTGTAGATCTAGAGAATTCCAGCAGTCTTGTGCCTTCTCAAACAAAAACTTTTCCAAGAAACCCTTGACACCACTCCTAGTTTCCCAATGACCCTTGATATCAGATGGTTGCAAGTGTAATGCTTGAGCAACATCTTCAGGCTTTGGTTCTTTTTCCGTACCGTTGTAGGGCAGTTGATGAAGAATAAGAATTCCCAGGAGTTGAGAAAATTCCTCCAAAGTAGGTACTAGTTGGTAATCAGGGAAGGTGAAACAATGGTGTAGGGGGTCAAAGAACTGGAAGAGAACTTTCACCATGTCTTCTTCAATGTTGGAGTTGACCAAGTTGAGAAGTCTACCATGTCTTTCACTGAAGATAGAATTCTCTGGAATCCTGGAAGTAAGCTCCTTGAGTTGAGGAGGGATTCTCACAAGGTTGACTTGGATTGTTTTCCTGCGAAGAGATTCCATGACCTACAAAACAAGAACAAAGATGAAGATCCAAACCCTTGAAATGGTTAGTGGATGCATATGATGTTTTATGATGTTCATGATGTATGCACAAGCACATGTACAAACAAGTCACACAAGATCCTAGTTTCAGGCTTGCATGAGGTTTCATAGGTAAATACCCTCTTGAGTTAGTTGGCTCAAACCTGTCCTATAAATAGTAACCGGGTTCTAAGAAGATCAATATCACTGGATTGTTTTCTATGTTCATTGTTTTGGTTTAGCCACTTAACTAGCGACCAAAATATTCCAAGAAAACAACCCTCAATGAGTGTAGTATCGAGTATCTACCAACTTCGGACTGTACCAAAGCCGGTCATCTCACTACCCCTAAAAAAGGCCAAGATGGTCAAGTAAGGTTCTAAAAGTTCATTAGTGCTTCATGACATTACTTAGCGGCACCGTATTCTCTTTCATTGACTCAAAGGCTACCGGTACTCACAAATATGTCGCACTAATATAGCTATTGCTTCAACCATGTCGGTATACCCTGCACAGTTTCCACAATGTATTGCTATTTACCTATGAATGTTTCCCAAATCCGGATAGAGGATTTCAAGCCCAAACAAGAAAACCAAATGTAAAGTAAACAAAACAATCAAGATAATCATGCAAAGGTGATCTAAGCCCTAAGGTTACTCCACTTTTAAAGTTTCCCCAACAGAGTCGCCAGTTCTGTGATATGGTGGGAGAACTGACTTGAGGTTTTACGTTTGTGTTCGTAAATGTTTCGGTTTAGCAAGAGTCGCCACTGACTTTTTATTTTATCCTAAGGAAAGGTCAAAAAGCACAGGAAAGACCTTTGAGATGTTTTCTTGGGTTCGGGGAGTAGATTATAGAAAGGGAAGGTATTAGCACCCTTTCTATCCATGGTTATCCATGGGCTCTTAGTTACTTATTTAGATCACTTGCTTTGCTTTTCAATTGTTTGAAATGGTGCTTTGTGTGTGGTTTTGAAAGATGTTTTGAAAAGAGGCCATCGTTGTGGCAACCTTTGTAATGATTCTTGTTTGAATGTATACAAAGGTGTTTTTGTCTTTTGAAAAGTTTTCAATGTTTGAAAGTAGGGTTTTGAACTCGTGTTGTCAAGTGTGTTTTGAAAATAACAAGGATATTTTTGCAAGCTTTTGATCAAGTAACTAAGAGCTATCTACCCTATTTTTCTCAAAGATCTTTCTTATGTTTTTAACCCTTTTAACAGTGTTGTTTCACCATTGTATTTGGTGAACAACCTTGTGTTAGGATGTTAAACGGGACAGGCGCGGGTCATCGTCTAGACCATGATAGCAATTGTGTCAAGTATTTTTAGCAATTTTCTTGAGGGACTTGATCATTTTGTTTAGGAAACTCAGATAGCGTCATCGAGGGACTATGATCTTTTGTTTTGTTTTTGTTTTTCCAAAGTACTTAACATGCATACCATGACCCATTTTTGAAGGTAACAAGTGGATTGTAACCCTAGGGGTGCAAGTGTGCATTGTGTTTGTTTTTCATCCATTTTTGTCTTTGATTAGGTCAAATTATTTGTTGGTTTTGATTTTGCATACAAACCCTAATTCTCTAATCATGGCATAATTGAAAGCATTAAGTGCGTAAAAATAAACCTAAGCTATTACAACTTTGATATAGGGAGGGGGGGGGGGTACAATTTTGAATAGGGGATTATTTTGCAAGAAATATAAAACCCTAATTACTATTACATCCAAATTGAATTCTTTGTGCAAATAAAATAAATGGGCAATATTTAATTAAACAAGATAAATAAATATTAAATAAGATGTATTATGCAAAAAAGAATTTTTATTTGTCCATATATGCAAAAGTATTTTTTAATGTAAAAAAGGTGTAAAGAAATAAATAAAAGGTTAATTTTATTTGTTTTAGGGTAAAAACCCTAATTTCTTTAAGAAAATAAATATAATGTATTATTTATGTACAAAAATATATTAATATGTATAAAAATGAAATACATCTAAAAAAAAAGGTATTTTTTAGTATAAATAATAATAAAAATAAAAATGTAATATTTTTGTATTTTTATTCTAAGTATTAAATAAAATAAAAGTATATATGTATATATATATTAAATATGTATAAAATAAAAATAAAATATTTATAAAAATATATATATTCAAGAAAATATTTTCAATGTGAATAAAAATAAGAAATGAAAATAAAAAATATTATTTATATTATTTTCAAGTTTAAACAAAATATTATACAAGTATATATAATATTTTAATGCTAGTAATAATTAAAATAAATATCAAATAAATGTAAAAATTATGAAAAATATTTTTTAAGCATTTTTTATGGTTGAAAATAAATAAACAAAGTCAGAAATAAAATGAAAATATGAAAATGACAAAATATAAAGGAAATGGGCCAGGGGGTGCATTTAGCAAAAGGAGGGTGTTAGAAGCAAGAACCCAAGCCCAGCTCATCAGCTTCATCTTCTTCCTTGTGACAAACAGAAAAACGCGCGCCCTGTATCCATCTTTGAACATCCTGGAAATGTGACTTTTTGCCAAAACTTACAACATCAAACTTGTAGAGCATCAAACAACGATTTCAACCATATAAAACATTAAATCTAACTCTCAAAGACCAGAGAGAATTTCTCTGGCCCTAAAATCTAACCTAACTTTTTCAACATGTTCATGGATGAAATTCTCCTAGCACGATTAATATAAATGAAAACTGAGCATATGTATAGTTTCAGGGCAATGAGTACACCATCTTTTATTCACAAACCTAAGGCTAAATGTTCCTAAATAGAGAGATAGAAGTTCATGAAAAACCTATTTCAGTTGGACACGAGTTGGATAATGCAACAAATTTCAGTGAGGCCTGAGGTTCTCTTGAGCTTGCTTGATGTTCCCTGAACCTTTCCCAATGCTTAGTTTGTTTTGAAGTGGCCTGAATCGTTCTACAAAACTCAACCTGCAAAGCTTCCAAACAAAAATGGTGAACACTGTAAATGGAGTTACAGTTGGCAATGGAGGTTTGGGATAGCTTGAGTGAGTTGAGTGGAAGGTATTGGAACTGATTGCAAGCAAAACGCACGAGTGGAATGTGATTTGGCTTGTGATTTGCAGGTCTTGCCCTGTTTTGCAAGAAAATGTGGTTTGTGAGTATGAGGGGGTTTTAGAGGTGAAAGACTCGTGTTTCTGGCTTACAAGGATATGGAAAACTTGTTTGAAACCTTAGCTTAAGTTGAATATATCAGATATGCAAGCTATGGACTTTTGGCAAGTTGACTTGTTTTGAAAGAAAAGTGTGAAGTGAAATAAGATAGGCCTGTACAGGCTATCTAAAAGCATGCACTAACTCCTTGTACCTTTGCCTAAGTTTGTGGAACTTGTTTGCTGCAAAGAAAGAAGTTCAAGGCTCAAGAAAAACAACTTTGCAAAAGTTATGCTTTATGAAAATGGAAGTGTGATCTTTATACCCAAAATGGAAATGTTCATTGTATAATGCTCCCTTGATCAGAATAACATCAATGTCCAATGTATTTGCATTCAATTTTTGAGTGTAAATTGGTTTAGAGGCCTGTAATTATGTACTAAGCTAGTTTGGTCAGATTTTGCAAGTGGTATGAACATGTATTGACCATGGTTACAAAGTGAGTTTTTGCCAACTTCAAGCATTCGATTATCCCTAACCACAAAGGTGTTTGAGGAGTTCTTGGATAATTTGGAAAGCTTGCAACATATACTATAATCCATATTTGAAATGCAACTTGAGACTCCAAGTGGAACTATGTGAAAAATGGCCAAGAAGATGGGTCAAAATCCTGCCTAAACTAGGGCAAAATTTCTCTAAGTTAAAAGTTTTAGGTACCCTTGTTCCAAAAATCATAACTTGAGATCCAATCTTCTTTTGAGAAAACCTTGTGAATCAAAGTTGTAGAATTTGTGATGGACTACAACTTTCATGTTGTAAGTTTTGTTTGAATCCATTTGCATCTTGATGAAAATGTGGGACAAAGTTAGGAAAAATTAAGAAAATTTCATAACTTAGAAAATTTCTAAATTATGAAAATTTTCAATTTCAAACCCTAATTTGTAATTTTGGGTTTCTTGATGAAAAAGTTTCATAATTTGACATATCTTGATGAAAAATGACCCTTGGCACTTGATTTTGACCAAAAAGTCAAAGTTTGACTTTTTAGTGTACAGTAAAATTTTGATCAGTTGACTGAAAAATTCATCTGTCAATCCTATGCATTTGAGATCTTTTGAACTTGTTGAATAGGCCAAGATAGTGTCATTGAGTCCTTGAGTCCATGTTTGAGCTTGATTTGCCATTGGCTAGGTCAAACAGTCAAAAATTGCCTTTGTACAGTCAAAACCCTAAAAATGACCATTTTACCCTTTTGGTGATCTGATCAAATTTCTTGTGGAATTGTGGTCCAAACTTGATCAAATGGTTCATATGAGTTAATAATGTTGATGTGGGTCAAAATTCATGAGGTTTGACTGTAAATTGCCCATAGTTGACTTTTTCCCCAATACAGCTGATTTTTAGGTAAACTGTCTAATTGACTGGGCAAAAATTTGATTCAAGGCTTGAAACTTGGTATGGGAAAACTTATAATTCCAACATGAAGTATGAAAGTCAACTTGGGCATTGAGGGTCCAAAAATTCCTGTGCAAACTCAAACCCTAATTTCAGGTCAACAGTGTAAGGAAGTGTCTTGAGCAGAGCAAACCCTAGCTTGGTCTTGAGTTCCAAGAGTCTTGTGATTAGAAATGTTGATAAAATGAGAGGGAAAATTTTGGGGTACAACAGTATGTAGCGCCAATGTTTTTCAAGACGAAGGACATTACATTATAGTAGTAATTACCCGACTCAATCATGAAGGCCATGTATTTTTTGTCACCCTTTGCCATGAGAATCTGGTTGTACCCTGAATATGCATCCATAAAAGACAATAATTTAAATTCAATAGAATTATCAACTAGTCTATCTATGTTAGGTAAATGGTAAGCATATTTAGGGAGAGCCCTGTTGAAATCGATATAATCAACACACATCCTCCATTTTTCATTATATTTTTTCACAAGTACCATGTTTGAAAGTCAGGTTGTGTATCGAGATTCTGAAATAAAATTCTCCTCAAGGAGGTTTTTTAGAGTATTTTCAGCAGCTTCCGCTTTCTCGTGAGACTCCCTACGCCTACGTTGCACTATATCCCTAGCGGAGGGGTCTATGGTCAACTGGTGGAAGGCCACTTTGGGGTCCAGTCCGAGCATCTCAGTGGCACTCTACGTGAACAGGTCATCATTATCTCTTAATAAGGATTTCAGATGCTTCCTTGCAAGGTCGGGGAGGCCAGTGCCAATCTTTACTCTTTTGTTTAGGTCATTACCGAGGAGGATAACTTTGAACTCGCCGTCTGGGATGGGGCACCTAGGACGGGGAGGCTCTTCACTATTATCTGATGTTGAGGAGCCTTCAGCTACTATCTAGGCTTCACTTTCTTTCTTCTTTTTCTACTTCAAGTCATCTTTGTTAAAGCGTCTATCGAGGTCGACCGAGTTGACGCGAGGCATTAGATTTGGCTCCTCCGTGTCGTTGGGTCGTGCTGGCTTATCGACAGTTCTGGGCGACACGTTGATGAAGTTCTGCCCCTTTGAGGCCGCTTCAAAGCATCTCCTTGCCGCTTCTATGTCTCTATGAAGAGTGGAGATAGGTCCCTTAGGCGTGTAATGCTTCATCTTCAAATGAATGGTGGAGGGTACGGCGGCCAACTCGACTAGAGTTGGACTTCCCATGATACACTGGTATAGAGACGGATAATCTATCACCAGGAATTGAACTTTGACCGATCTGGTGGTATCGACTGCTCCAAAAGTGACAATCAGTTCTATGTAGCCCTATGGCTTTATGGTCGTGTTGTTGAAGCGCTGTTGATTAGAGCCCATGTAGGGTGTCAAATGTGTTTCGTCGAGTTTCAAAGTGAAGAATACTTGAGAGTACATGATGTCGACTGAGCTTCTCTAGTCAACCAGTATGCGGCGAACGCCAAAGTTAGCCATTCGTGCTCTCACAAGCAAGGTGATGCTGGAGTTAGGGGATCCACCGAGAAGCTGCTCGCAGTAGAACGTTGTAAGAACAAGAAGTGTTTCTACATCTTTCCTTAAGATTTTGATGATAACTTTACATGTTATCTTAGTGAACAATTATATACACTAATGGTTTCGTTCTAGTGTGTAGCTGCTTCTATAGTGTTCTAACTCTGGTATTAAGGCGTGTGATGTCATAAGGTTCTGAATATACACTACTGGAAGAAAACATGTGGTTACATGTTATAGTTGAAGTCAAGATTCTAGAATTCATCTTTTACATTGTGTCTAAGGAACGTTAGTACAAGAGGTTCTGATCGTGACTCTATGGTTAAGATTTAGAGGCCTTCTAAAGCTTTTCTTTTATGTGTTAAAAGTTCTGAAGATTATGATTACGAGGTTCAGCTGAACAAGTTCGGATGATCTAAAGAAAAACAAGTTCTTACAAACAAGTTTTGAACTCTTAAGACAAGGTTCTGATAGGACAAGTTCTGAAGACTCTGAATACAAGGTTCTGATAGGATAAGTTCTGAAGACTCTAAGACTTAGGTTCTAAGAATTAAGAGTGAATCTTCTATAACGAGCTTCAATGTTCAACATTCAAATATCTGAAGCCTCTGATGATAAGAAGAAGTTCGAAATGGTTAATGTGTGATGTTGTACAAAAGGTACATAAAGTGTTTGTGACCTCTACTCTCTAGGGTGGCGTAAGGATAGTCCTTTATATTGTATTATCAACCACTCTCACTGTGACTGTTGGGAAAAAACAGCTGGATTTCCAGCTATCTTTCTTTACATAACGGATCTCTATTTACAAGCTTAATAGAAAAATATTATTCAGAGGAAAGGTGGAAAGCTATCATTAAACAGTGACAAGATACAGTAAGTATTATTTTATACTATCTAAAATCTTACACCTTATTCTATCCATTGGGAACTAACTGTTGGTGCAGGAAAAGTCCTTTTTATCCTCACAACCTCTCTCTCTTTCAAGGCTATAAAATAAAATCAAAGATTCAAAGAAGAATGCCGCTATTAGAAGCCGTTGGACATCAAGCTTAAATGATGTGGATGTTGAAGATGTTAAAGCTGCAATGCTACACATTCTGGATACCACAAAAGAAGAGAGAAAAGAAAGAAAGAAAGAAAGAAGATTTCAAAAAGATGTTATTAAACTATTATCATATACATCTTGGATGAAACAGAAGAAGCAATGAGTTGTTACTCGTAGCTTGCTCAATGAAGAAGAAGATTCTACAAGATGCTAACCAACTATTATCATATACATCTTGGTAGATATTAGAAGAAGCAAGGAGTTGTTGCTCAAAACTTTCTCAACAAGATGAAGAATAAGAATACTACAAGATGCTGTTAGAACAAGATTTGGTTCTGCAACTTTATCTGAGTTTTGCTGATAACAAAGAGTATGCTTATATGAATAATTTTGGTACTCTAATGTGTTTTACTTATGAGTATATAACAAATAGGTTCTACTTCTGATGAATGGCATGGCCAAGACATTAGAAGAGACACGTTCCGCTTCTACGCTACACAAGTTCTGATGAACAGTAGCAAGACACTCCGGAAGACTCTGAAGTGTAGGATCTGATATGAAGTCTAAAGAAACTAGTCCAAAGATATGAAAACAGAAGCTCCACTGAAGTCCAAATGCTAAAGACTTATGTTTCTGAAGACAACGTGTTATAAAGAAAGCAGTCAGAAGATTTGAAGACAGAAGTTTCCACTGAAGTCCAGATGTTGAAGACTCCTGTTTCTGAAGATAAAGGGTTCTCAATGACCAAGTGCTGAAGATTATAAAGACGCAGTTTGAAGACTCTGAAGACTTGATGTTCTTAAGATTCAAGGTTCTAGAAAAGGTTCTCAAGACTAAGTGCTGAAGATTCTGAAGACGAAGTTCTTAAGACTCCGAAGACCCAAGGTTCGATAAAAGGTTCTCAAGACCAAGTGCTGAAGATTTTGATAGACGAAGTTCTGAAGATTCTTAAGACTTGAAGTTCTGGTGAACCAAGGTTCTACAAAGGGTTCTAAAGACCAATTTATGAAGATATTGATAGACGAAGTTCTGAAGATTCTGAAGACTTGAAGTTCTGGTGACCCAAGGTTCTAGAAAGGGTTCTCAAGACCAAATGTTGAAGATTCTGAAGACGCAGTTCTAAAGACTCTGAAGACTTGAAGTTATGAAGACCCAAGGTTCTAGAAAAGTTTCCCAAGACCAATTTTTGAAGACTCTGAAGACGCAGTTCTGAAGACTCTGAAGACTTGAAGTTCTGATGACCTTAGTGTTATATTCTCTCTTCTAAGCTCATGCTCGCAGAAGCCTCTGAAGTACAAAAGGGAAGAAGATAATGTTAATATGGTACATATGTACATGGTACAATTAAAACGTTTAATTCCATTACCATGAAGGACAAACGCTGCGTACGATCTTGTCCCCCACGTGATTCAAGCCGCCAAAGATTATGAAAATTCAAAGAGTACCCCTCAACGAATATTTAATTTTATTGGCTATATAAAGGGCTTGAATACTAAGAGAGAAATCTGCTAATTCACGCCAATTCACATTTTAATGAGACTGTTCATAAGCTTTCATATTTCTCTAGTCTATGTTCTAAAATTACTGTTTACATATCCGCTTGTGTAGAAGCATAATTTCTTGTAAACAAAATTTGTTCAAACAATTGTTTGATTTTCCTTAAGGGACCAGTTAGGTCAGTATCCTTAAGAAGTCTAGGACTCGTGCGTCTTAGAGGTTGTTGTTAGTCACTTATGGGTAGCTTGTGCATTGTAATATCAGTTTAATTACTGGATTAAGTCCTTGTTTGATAAGGCAAAATCACCTTGGCGGGTGGACTAGACTAGCTTGATGGTTTTCAAGTGAACTAATATAAACATACCTTGTTCTTTACTTTATGTTCTTAATTATTGTTATTATCAAGAGTGGGGAAAACATATTTTATTTAAAGGGGATTATTTTTAAAGAAAAGTTTTTGATTTAAAACCCAATTCAAACCCCCCATTTCTTGTGTTTTTCACACTTTCAATTGGCATCAGAGCTCCGGTTCTGAGGTGATAAAAAGTTTGCATTTTTATCAACACTTAACAACAGTGTTCAGTATCGATCCAGATTGTGTGAAAAACCAATGGTTACACCTATTGCTACCACTGTTGATAATATGGATATTGATATAAACCATTATAGTGTGAAACCCCATATGTTTGATGGAGAGATGTTTGAATATTGGAAGGATAGAATGGAAAGTTACTTTCTGGCATATGACTTGGATCTATGGGATTTGGTAGTTGATGGCTACATTCACCCAGTAGATGATAAGGGTTAGAAGATTGCAAGAAGTGCAATGACAGATGCTCAGAATAAAGTTTACAAGAATCATTACAAAGCGAGAACCATTATGCTTAGTTCTATTTCCTATAATGAATATGAAAAGATCACTGACAGAGAAACTGCAAAAGGCATTTTTGATTCTCTTCAGATGACACAGGAAGGCAATGCTCGAGTAAAGAAGACAAAGGCTCTTGCCTTAATCCATAAATATGAGGCTTTCAATATGGAAGATGATGAATCTATGAAAACAATGTTTTCAATATTCTAGACACTTGTTGCAGGACTTCAGGTTCTGAACAAAGGTTATTCTACTTCAGATGATGTAAAGAAAATTATCAAAAGTCTTCCTAAGAAATGGAGACCAATGGTAACTGCTTTGAATTTGTCAAAGGATCTAAACAACACCAGTCTTGAGGAACTAATCAGTTATTTAAGAATTCATGAGATAGAGCTCGAGGAAGATGAACCTCAAAAAATATTTAAATATGTGGCTTTGAAGTCTAAGTTTGGAAAGACCAAGGCTTTTCAAGCAGAAGAAGAATCAGAAGAATTTGAAGAAGATTCAGATGGATATGAACTTTCTCTGATATCCAGAAGGATAAGTCAGATATGGAAACACATAAAAATCAAGTTCATAGGATCAATAAGAACAAATGATAGATCTGAATCTACATCTAGTTAGAAGAAAGATTTTGGAAAAGAAGTTACCTGTTATGAATGTAATGAGCCTGGACATTATAAGAATGAATGCCAAAAGCTCAAGAAAGACAGGAAACCTAAGAAGGCCTACAAAGCAAAGAAGTGTCTCATGGAAACATGGGATGATTCAGAGTCAGAAGAAGAAGATTATGATGAAGAACATTCCAACGTGGCATTTATGGCAAAGACCAACACAAATGAAACAATATCAGAGGATGAATTGACACTTGATGATGAGTCAAACTCTGATGACAACAAAGAGGTACTTTCTTCCTTATCTCGTTATGAACTTGAAAATGGTTTATCATAACTAATGAAAAGGCATCAATCTCTTCTAAGTAAACACAAAACTCTGAAAAAGAAGTTTGTAGTTACTTTTGAGAACTCTACTAAAGATGAGCAAAACCTTTCTGATTTAAATGAAAAATTAATTGTTTTAGAAAAATCAAATACTGCTCAGGAAAGTAAAGTTTCTAGATTAGAAGAAGATATCATCTCTAGCACATCTGTTACTGATGTAGTAATCAGATATAATAGAACTTTTCAGCACTTCCTAGCTAAAAGCATAGATAGAAGCAAAATGGATTCAATGATCTATGGAGTTAGCAAAAACGGAAGTAGAGGCTTGGGATATTCAGGACCATAAAAAATAATTGATGAGACTGAGTGTCAAACCAAAACCTCTTTCTGAACATTTCATGCTTGTTGGCACATAATTGAAATGTCCAGAACAAGAAGGTTCTGATTCCACTGTAGCACAACCACAAAAACATAAGGAAACTTCTAAGCCTAAGTATCATGCACAAATTTCACATGATTATCCTATTGCGCAAAAGTCCAAAAGTGTGAGAAGCTCTGGAATTTCTAACAAGAAAGGACCCAGAAAATGGGTACCCAAGGATCAGATAATCTATGTTGCAGATATTCTTGATAGCGCAACTAAAACATCAATCATGGCACCTGGACAATGGATGCTTGCAACACATGAAGGGCGAAAGATATATGTTCCAAGATTTGGAACTTAAGTCTGGAGGAACTATTGGTTTTGGAGGAAACCATAAGGGGAAGATCATTGGCTCCAGAACTATTGATTGCAAATGTGAAGATAACATTCGCATAACCCAAGGAGAAGATACAAGAAGATAAAGAATCAAAAGCTCCTACTTGTAATATTGTTGATGTTCCTTCTGATCAACCACAACAAAGGAAAAGCAGAATATTATCATCTCATCCTAAATATCTAATTCTGGGAAACAAAGATGCTCCAGTCATAACAAGATCAATGTTCAAACCTTTTGAAGATTACAAGACTTTAAGTTAAACCAAGGTATTGATTTCTTTCAGAACCTCAGTAATCAGAAGATGTTTCGGTCAAAAATGTCTCTGATCATATGGAAACCTTTTGGTTATCCAGATTCTGAGGATATCAAACTTGTTACGTAATTAGATGTAGTGATTGACGCGTGTAACCTTTGGTTATTCTTAATCATAACTCTACCTAGGCTACGCATTGGTAGTAATTTTTCTTGGAACTGATTAAAATCTTAATTATTACTTTCATTTAATGCTCCTAATAGTTATGTCTATATGTGTTTATTTTTTATTTATTTTTCTCTCACTTCTAAAACACTATAAAATACACACTTTTCACTTCACTTCCACACTTTAGAAACCCTAAACCCTCTTTTTCTCTCAAACTGTTCAATAATTTCTCTGTGTTCATCATCTTCATCAATGCTCTTCATCAAGATCATCACCTTCGTCAAAAAACCTTCATCATCTTCAACACTTTAACATGATGAACGCTCAATAACAAGAGGCTGTTAAGTTTGCTAAAGAAATGGAACAAGCCCTAAATCCTTCTGGGCCATCTTCTTCAACTATTCCAACCCGCTCTTCTTCTCCTATGGTAACTAGTTCATCTTCTCTATCAGTTATTGATTAACACCACATAACACATAAATCTGTTCAAGTTCACTATAATCTGAATCCATATGAGTTGAATGTTCTTCGTGAATATATGGTGGATTTTAATAACCTTTCTGCAAATGGTGAAAACCTAATTGTTGACTTGAATGCTCATGGATGGGAGATTCTTCATGCGTCTTCATTGTCCTATTTATGATTCTTTGGTTAAGGATTTCGGGATTCAAGCGGATTGTGACAATCTTCATGTAGTTGCTCATGTGCTAGGTCTGAAAATTGTTATTACTAAAAAGTCTATTGCTGATCTTCTGGGAATGCAACATTTGGAAGGTAAACAAATTTATAAGATGCATAGAAAATCTATATATGTGAAGGAGATGATCAACAAAGCCATCTTCAATAACTACTCTCATGAGAAAACTGAGTATAAGAGTAAAGATCTCCATGATGAACTCTGAATCTGGCACAAAATCATTATGAATTGTGTCAACCCTAGACCTTCGTCCAGTTCTTCTGACTATTTCAACATTAATCAGAAGTACATGTTGTACTATTTGATGACCCATCAGAAGATGTGTCTTCTAGCTCTTCTGTTTTATCATTTGAGAGACTCTGTTATAAAAACCATAACCACTGATGATCCCAAGAAGAAGATTTCAAACTATATTCCTTTTGGACGTCTGACCACTAACATCCTGGTAGAAAGTGGCTTGGTAAAAAATATGGTTGAAGAAGCTAAGTTTACAGAGGATCTGGCTTCTAGTCTTGGAGATTCCTTCAATGGACAGACTCTGAAGAAAATGAGGCTAATATAGGAAGTCATTGCTAAACCTCTACTTGTTCCTTCTGAAAGCATCAGAATCTCAAGAGTTCCTGTGAATAACTACCCTTTATTTACCAAGGGAGATAACATGTCTAACATTACTATCTACGTTAGGATGATGGAAGCAGAAGGATATGATATATCAAGTTTCAACTATTATGATTTACCTCCTTCTCAAGAGTACACTGACTCTACCAGAGGTAAAAGGACAAAAATTACTAATACTTCTAAACATGAGAAGAAGAAGAAGAAGAAGAAGAAGAAGAAGTATGGTTTCCTTAAAGATTCTATTATGGGTACTGGGACTTCTGAATCTGCAAGTAAGTCTACTGTTTCTAGTTTTGCTATTCCAGTTTCTATTATTGTTTCTAATATTGTTAATGCTACTTCATCCATTCCTTCCTCCTCCTCACAAACTTCATCTCTTACAACTTTTTCTCTTCCACCACCCACAAATATCTCACATGCATCTGATACTATTTCAACAACAATTCCTTTCACTTCAAATGTTTCTGCTTCACCATAAACCACCACCATTTCTGAATCTCAACCTGCCACCACCACACTCCCTTCAACAACTCAAGCACCTGCTTCAATCACCATTCCATCTATCACTACATCCATTTCATCAGAACACATTCCTACATTCACCCCAACAATCATTACTCCCATTTCTGAAACTACTACACCACTACCAGTTACTCAATCATTATTTTATTTTGCCTTTTTCAACCTAGGTCCAATCCACATTGATTCACCCTCTATTCACTCTGATCCTCATTCACCTTCTGATCATGAAATGTATGAAAGGACCATTTCTGACCATTTGGAAATCCCCACTACCAAACCATTCCGTTTTTATGAAATCATTGATCTTGTTGACTAAATATCCTCTGAATCACAACCATATGAACCCAATACTTCTAAACTAACCTCTTCTGAACTCGCTTTAATTTTTTATGAAAAGCCTGTTCCAAAAATATTGGATGAATGCATTAACATGTTTAGAATCAAGGATAAGAAACAGGTTGCAAAGCTAAGGGAAGAGGTAAGCTCTAGTACTAATCCTCATGACATGGATGTTTCATGTAAGCTGTTTCAGAAGTGGATGTCTTCTGAGTTTGAAAGCCTGGAGACCTTTTCTGAAGTATCCAAAATTGTTGTTGTTCCGACCGTGACAGAAAGAGAGGAAAGAATTAGAGTCTTCTAACTCATTGCTGCAAAACAAAGAGAAGTAGAAGCTAGAGCACTCCAAGAGGCAGAAGAAGCTAGGCTTAAGTTTGAGAAAGAAGCCAGAAAAGCTGAAGAAGCCAAATTGGTTAAAGAGGCAGAAATAGTTGTTAAAGCAAGACAAGATGCTGTAGTGGTATCTTCTTTTGATTATGCCATTACACGTCTGGATATTGCAATTGGTGAAATCATAGAAGAAGAATAGATTTTTCAGAGAGAGCATCACTCAACATAAGATTGTCAACAAGAATGTTCAGGGTATGGTGAAGCTGATTCTTGACAAGTTATCTTCTCCAACACCTCCTGCATATATACCCTGGGCTCTTAGGCATTTATTATACCTTTTGCTTATGAACCTTTAAACTCTTGCTTCTTATGTTTTGTTTATTATGTTTTCTTTTATATCTTATGATATTTTGAACTAAATGAAAGTATTATTTTCGCTTCAAACTTTTACTTGTTATTTCTTATGTTTTTATGTTTTTCACACATAATTACCTTTTTGATTATGACAAAAAGGAGGAGAAAATAACTGAAAGTAATATTTTGATTCTGATAATCAAATTCTAGAAAACATCTCTGAAAAGAGCTGCTTACGTTCTAACCCAATTAAACTTCTATTTCTGTTATAATTGTTTTTCCCCAGGAATTATGAACTCTAATTAAGGTCAAGATCTGAAAGTGTTAAATAAGGCTTTTGTTTAACTTTTGGATTCAAACTCTGAGAAGTTCTTAAGTTTATAATCAGACTATTCATAATCAGGCTCTGAATTGAGAATTTGGAATCTGTCTTTGTGACGCTAAAGGTTCAAGATCTCAATTGGCATGATTGGTATCAATACTCTCAATATTTCAATATATGATCTATTGGAACCAGGGGGAGTTCTACTCAAATGGTTCAGAATCAAGATATTTGATCTTCATCAAGTATTTGAATCAGAGGTAGTTTCATATAAAGGATGCGTGTTTATTACCCTTCTTATTTTTTTACTTCCTTTGATTATGTACAAAATTGTGTCATCAAAATACATAGTTTTTTCATCATCAAAAAAGGGGAGATTGTTAGAACAAGATTTGGTTATGCAACTTTATCTCCGAGTTTTGATGATAATAAAAATTATGTTTATATGAACAATTTTGGTACTCTAATGTGTGTTACTTGTGAGTATCTAACAAACATGTTCTGCTTCTGATGAATGGCGTGGCCAAGACATTAGAATAGACAAGTTCTGCTTTTATGCTACACAAGTTTTGATGAACAGTAGCAAGACACTCCAGAAGACTCTGAAGTGTAGGCTCTGATATGAAGTCTAAAGAAACTCGTTAGAAGATCTGAAGACAAAAGTTCTACTGAAGTCCAGATGTTAAAGACTCATGTTTCTGAAGACAACGTGTTCTAAAGAAACCAGTTAGAAAATCTAAAGACAAAAGTTTCTACTGAAGTCCAGACGATGAAGACTAATGTTTCTGAAGACAAAGGGTTCTCAAAGACTAGGTGTTGAAGATTCTAAAGATGCAGTTTTGAAGACTCTAAAGACTTGAAGTTCTGAAGAACCAAGGTTCTAGAAAAGGTTCTCAAGACCAAGTGCTGAAGATTCTGAAGACGAAGTTCTTAAGACTATGAAGACTTGAAGTTCTGAAGACCCAAGGTTCGATAAGATATTTTTAAGACCAAGTGCTGAAGATTCTGATAGACGAAGTTTTGAAGATTCTGATAGATGAAGTTCTGAAGATTCTGAAGATTTGATGTTCTGGTGACCCAAGGTTCTAAGAAGGGTTCTAAAGACCAAGTGCTAAAGATTGTGATAGACGAAGTTTTAAGATTCTGAAGACTTGAAGTTTTGGTGACCCAAGGTTCTACAAAGGGTTCTCAAGACCAAGTGATGAAGATTCTGAAGACGTAGTTCTAAAGAATCTTAAGACTGGAAGTTCTGAAGACCTAAGGTTCTAGAAAAGGTTCTCAAGACCATGTTCTGAAGACTCTGAAGACTTGAAGTTCTGATGACATTAGTGTTATGTTCTCTCTTCTAAGCTTATGCTCGCAGAAGCCTCTGAAGTATAGAAGGAAAGAAGATAATGTTAGCATGGTACAATTAAATCATTTCCTTCCACTACCATGAAGGACGGATGCTGCATACGATCTTGTCCCCCACATGATTCAAGCCGCCAAAGATTCTGAAAATTCCAAGAGTACCCCTCAACAAATATTTAATTTTATTGGCTATATAAAGGGATTGAAGACTAAGAGAGAAAACTGCTAATTCACGCCAATACACATTCTAAATAGATTGTTTATAAGCTTTCATATTTCTCTAGTCTATGTTCTAAAATTACTGTTTACATATCCGCTTGTGTAGAAGCATAATTTCTTGTAAACAAAATTTGTTTAAACATTTGTTTGATTTTCCTTAAGGGACCAGTTAGGTCAGTATCCTTAAGAATTATAGGAATCGTGTGTCTTAGAGGTTGTTGTTAGTCACTTGTGGGTAGCTTGTGCATTGTAATAATTAGTTTGATTATTGGATTAAGTCCTTATTTGATAAGGCAAATCACCTTGGCGGGTAGACTAGACTAGCTTGATAGTTTTCAAGTGAACTAGTGTAAACATACCTTATTCTTTACTTTCTGTTCTTAATTATTGTTATTATCAAGAGTGGGGAAATTTTTTTATTTAAAGGGGATTATTTTTAAAGAAAAGTTTTTTTATTTAAAACCCAATTTAAAGCCCCCTTTCTTGTGTTTTTCACACCTTCAGATTCTACTCGACTTCTGATCATATAAATCTTTGTAGAACATTGTCATGAACACAAGAGTTGTTGATTGTATTGTGTTTCAGTTCAAATATCTTCATGTAAATTGTTCTAACACTTGAGTTGTTGCTCGGAAAAGTGTTAAACAATATGTGCTTAAAACACTTGTGTGATTTTCTTAGAAGAAGTAATAATGTAAACACATGAACCCCCATCATTTGTTGTTGATTGATTCCTTGAAAGACCGAGTGAAGTTATGATCTCAAGAAGATAGTGGCTGCGGCCATTATAGGAAATCCTGATAGGAGACCTTAAATGATCAGATTCTATTGTGTCAATGGTAATCATGTCTCAAAGGGGACAAAGTGAAGGTCAGATTCTTGTGAGATCACTGATGTATATCATTGTGGGAAATCCTGGTTGATGATCTTGAGGGATCTGATTCTATTGGGTCAATGAACGTTATATACGGTTGGATCACTAAATGTATCATTATGTGTTAATCATCGTTCGTTGCTCGTGAATTTGTAATAAGTTTGGTTATAGTGGATTAAGTCCTTGGATAAGGCGAAATCATCCTTGAGGGGGTGGATAGGAGTAGCCTATTTAACGGCTAACCTGGATAAATAACTTGTGTCCTGTATTCTTTATTGTCTTTATTGCTTTCATCATTTGAGTGCTTATATTTTCAAAAGGGAAATGATTTCTATAAACACAATTCAAACCCCCCTTTCTTGTGTTTTATCTACATTCAATTGGTATCTGAGCCCAACTCTGTTATTGATTCAAGAATCAAACACTTAACCGTGTAGAGGATTTAAAACTCCGGCCAAGAATCAGAAATATGAAGACAGAATCTCTGAAACAAGTTCTCAGGATTCTGAGGGCTCAAGTACCTGATGGAAAAGGAATTCATCTTCTCAAACAACAAAATTTCTCCATCAAAATCAAAGGTCAACAATCAGAACTCCAAATCATCAACTGAAGCTATCATTCAAAAGACAACTGTTGCAAGCTGAAATGGATCTAATTAGTGTCATCTCAAAAAGATCCATCAAGAACTCTAAGAAGACCAAAAATTCTCAAAATTATGCACTCCAAAAATCAAAAGGAGGAGTCGTCTGAAAGATTCGAAGAAGTGTTAAGCAGAAGAATTAGGAGTCAAGAGGAGAAAATTTCATCCACCAGGGAGAAAAACAAATCAAAACAACTCGGAAATATGTGGAAACTACTTTCAGAATCCGAAGAAAATAAAGTAGACACTGAGGAACAAGAAGTGAAGAAATCAGAAGATGATCATCCAAAAGTTTCTTCTTTTCAAGCTCTAAAGAAGGAATAACTACTTAAAGATATCTGCTCAAAGGAAGTCAACCAGACAAGAAGACTACAGTTGTAGGGAACCATCTGAATATAGTGAAGCTGCTGCTTAAAGCTCAAGAAGCAAGGAGATCAGAAAAAGTATCCCAGGACAAAGAATGGAATATGGAGATACAAGAAGAATACAACAACATGAATGATCAGAAGTAAGCTCAATGAAGGTAAACTCGTCACAAGCAAACCCATGTTAGTATCTACACGCTTTCGAACAAAGTAATGCTAGATACTTCTACTAGTTATAGGTTGTCATGTTTAAGAATAGCCACTTGTCTATGTCATACCCCAAATTTTCCCTACTAATATTAATGGTTAATTCATGATAATTAATCATATTTTATACATATTCATATTTTGTCATTTCTAAATATTTTTGAGAGGGGGTGTATATTAATTTATGTTTGTTAGTAGGGGTGTATTTTTATAAAAAAGGTTAGAGTTTAAAAGGAGTGTGGGTTTCACAAAATCTGAATTAATTTGGGATGGCCCATTAAGTTGAATTGGAGGCCCTTTAGGCTTATTGAGGTTGACCAAAGTCAACAGTGGACTATTGTTATTCTTATTATATTATTATTGTTATTATAATTATTATTTATCACTTATTATTATTAACCATTTCTTTTATTATTACAATAATTATTATTATTCTAATATTATTATTAATATTATAATTGAGTTCTTATTGAGTTTGTTGACTTGTTAACCGAGTCAACTCTAGGGTTTCAGCCCAGCTTCCCCAGCGGCACAACCTCCTTCTTCCCTAAGCGACCCAAGCCCAGAATAACCAAAATCAATAATTTTCGAACCAAATCTTCCTAGACAAATAAAATCTGATAAACATATTTATTTTTATTGGCTAGAAATGAATTATAGATACAATTTGGACTAAATACATCACATAATCACGAAACCTAATTCTAAATTTACAATATATCTAAAATTTATCTCAATCAAATCCTAACTAAATCAATCATGAATCAATATCTACAAAAGTAACAGAAATCACAACAATTTTCCTAATTCAATCTCTAACCTAAATCTATATATACCTAATTCTAAAACTAACTAAAGGGAAGAAAATGGAAAAGAAATAGAAGAGGAAGAGGAGACAAAGAACAAGTTGCTCTCAGAGTTGTCCCTTTGTGTAGATCTAGGGTTTTTGAACAGAAGCCTTAAGATCTTCCTTCAAATTATCGTTACGCCATTGTTACACCTGCAAGCATAAGAAAAGGAAGAAATCAGTAGAGGGAGAAGGCAGACAAGGATAATTAAAAAAAAACAAGAAGATTCACGACAAGGACCAAGTAAGCCTAACACTTAGCTTAGTTTAAAATTGTTGTTGGTGGTTGCAAGCCGCAGGATTGAAGTTTGAATTGTTGTTTTTGAGAAAATATAAGATTTAAGGTTAGGTTTTGGGGTTAAGGTTCTTAGGTTTTGGGGTTAGGGTTCTTAGGGTTCTTAGGGTTCTCAGGGTTAGGTTAGGGTTCTTAAGGTTCATAGGAACCCATATGAATATCAATGGCAGTTTGGGTTTTCTCGCGGGCGCATATGAACATATAAAGAACCTGGTTGAGCTTCAACTGGAGATATGGGGTGGATGGGAGTTCCTACAGTGGCTAAGGGTGGAGCCGTCGACAGAAGCAATTTCCGATCGCATAGAGAGAAGCGAGAGCTTCCCTTTCTAAAATTTTATTTTTTGTGAAGAATAGCGTAGAGAGAGAGAGGAAAAGAGAAAAATGGGCCTCAGGCCCTATTGGTTGTTATATATAACTCCCTTGTGATCCAAAGCTTGCATCCTCACAACTTTACCATACACCCTCCCTTTATGACTCTCTGATCACAATCACACGATCCAAACAACGCATCCCCATCATAATTCCATATGTATGCACATACCAATCCCATTGGACTCCCCTTAGTTGTGTTTGGGCCTAAACCATTGTTGAACTAACCCCTAACACAACTTATTTTTGCTACCACATACAAAATTATACCTCCGTGCTAATGGGCCAAGTCCAATATCTGGACTTGGGCACCTTGCTTCCTATACCCTCAATTTTTACTATCCAGTTCAAATTCACCCCCCTGCGCTTTGGGCCTAAATCCAATATCTGGATTTAAGGCCCTAATATTCACCCCCCCAGTATTTTACTAGCTAACTAATTTCGCACCCCCTGCGTTTTTTAATTAAAATTAATTTTTTCAATTCTATTTATTTATTAATTGGTTTATTTATTATATATTAATAATTATTGAGTATTTTTAATATTTAATACATTAATAAATTCTAAAATTGTCTTTTTAATTTAAATTCTTTTTAAATACTATCTCATTTTCTCTATACTTTAATTACATTAAATTCTTTTTTCATGCATTAAAAATATTTATTTTCCTCATATTACACAACATATTTGAAAATATCTAACCACCAAAATTACTAAATATTTTCTACTAACTTAGTAAACTCAAGATATTATTTTCAAAAAGGATTATGGAAATATTTCCTATCGACTGCGAACTTTGTCTAGCAACTCCACAATTTACAAACCTGAACTTGGTTCAAGGAGAATTTGAGATGTTTCCATAAACTATAAAAAACACCAACCAACAACTACGAACTACAAATTGGGACTCTGATTCCTCATAAGAGGATATGTAGGCATACGACTTAAAAACTGTGGCGAGTTCCCCTAACTAAAATTAAAACGCTATTCCTAAATTGTAAATCTAAACTGTAGTATCCTTATGAACAAGGTAGATGAGGGGTGCCTAACACATTCCCTTCGTCTAAAACGAGTCAACAACTTAGAATCTCTGACCAAGTTAGGGTTATCCATTATATTCCCTTCACTAGGATAAAAATTAATGGTGGTGACTCTTATTTTTAAACCGGTTATAAAGCTGGCAACTCTGTTGGAGACTCAACCCTAGGGTTTAGAAACCTCTCTTTTGGATTTAGGGTTTTTTTTATTTATATTTATTTATTTATATTTATTTATTTATTTTGGTTTATTTATTTTTCTTTATTGTCATTATTTTAGTTATTTATGGTGGGGTTTTATTATTTCAAAAATATATTTTCAAAAACCTTAGAAAGAAGGTTCTTCTATTAGCCAAGGAGATACATCACCCCTATGAGTTTTTGTGACGACTTCTCCTAGAGTAGGTGGAATTTCAAAAAATAAATATGTCTCAAGAGATATCCTCTTGGGGGTAGGACTTTGGGATGCAACTTATGACTTTTTGTATAACCCTTAAACCAAAATCTCATGGAGAGACCTTTCACGACCTTAAAGACGAAAGTTTTGGTCTACAACGAGGATCCACTTAAGGGAGGCCCTTGTGCCTTTCCCTATAGTGTTATCCATGATACCATTAAGGAAACCACCTTATGGGGAGGGTAGAATATCCGTAGGCCAAAGTTAGGAACCTACCAACTAAGGATACCTTTCATAAATCCCGTTACTATGCCACATAATCATGCATTCATTACATTTCTCATATTCATTATTCTCCATTCTTTTTGTCCGTCTTATTCAAAAGATTAAAATAATAATCAAAGGTTTTTGGTGAAGTGTCTTAAAAATGAATGCCAGAGAGAAACAACTTGTCTGTGTTAATACCTTCAAGCCAGATATAACAAAGATCAAGACCATCAAAGGGAAACTGTCTAAAAGAGCTTTGAAGATGTTTACTCGCTGTTACCGGGATACCCTTGAGTTGAAAAAAGTAAATGTACAATTGGATGCTATTTCTGGCTTGGTTCAGCTCTACGATCCTCCATTGAGGTGTTTTACCTTCCAAGACTTTCAATTTGCGCCAACTTTGGAAGAATTTGATAGGCTCTTGAGTTTAAGGGAAAATCATATGTAGGAATTGGACAAACTATTGACATTAAGGACTTAGAAAATGGTTTAGGGATCCCTTATTCTGAATTTTAATGTAATTACAAAAAAGAAGGTGATGTACAAGGGGTTAAAAGACAATATTTGGAAGCTAAAGCCCTTTCTTTTGCCAATAACAAAGAATGAGAGTCTTGTGTTGATTGTTTAGGGATACTTGTCTTTGGTATAGTTCTCTTTCCATGGACTTTGGACTATATTATCCCTGCATCTATTAGTGTATTTTGGGGCACACAAGCTTTGAATGCAGACCCAACTCCTGCTCTACTTGCTGATATTTACTATACTGTTCACACTCGTTATGAAAAAGGGAGGGGTATGCTAAATTGTTGTATCCCGCTCTTATATTCTTGGTTTATGACTCATCTTTATAAGGAATATTACATGGTTCTAAATCTGACAAGATACGAGTGGCCTCGAAAATTAAGGTCTCTTACTGCTGATTCTGTGTTGTGGTATGCGAGGAAGCTAAACATTGGAGAGATCATTTTTAGTTGCGGGGATTTTCCAAATGTTATATTGATTAGGTCACATGGTTTCATTAATTACAACCCTACTTTGGCTTTGTGACAACTAGGGTACCCTTTGGAAGATAAACCCTTAAATGAAAAAATTCAACAACTAATCATTCATAACATGGGCAAAAATGGACGAGAGTTACTCAACAAGATCATTTGAGCTTGGAATAGGGTTAATAAGAGAAAATCTAAAAGGAAGAATGTTATGGTGAAAGAACCTTACACTCGATGGGTTTTGAATAGGGTACAAGTTGTTAAGTTACCATTTGACATTGACCCTGAATACAAGCCAGATATCCCAGATCCTCTGTCGATGTCCTTAGAAGAAATAGACAGCTTGAAGAAAGCTTTGAATCAAGATCAAAGGGAGAAAGAAGAATTAGAGCTTAGCCTTAATAACTTATCTAAGGAGAAAAGACAAATGCAACGCGAGCTTGAGTCCAAAGATCAACAGATTCAGAAAGACCGTGAAGCATTTGAAAAGGAGATTGTTAAGCGGAAACATTCGACTGAAGGGTTGTTAAGTGCTACCTTTAATTTGGAATTCCACAACCAACATTTGGAAGGTGTTGTTGGTGAAATTGTGAAGCTAAGTAGGTGGTACGAAAAGGCGTTACAAGACAAAAAGGAGATGGAAGAAAACTTGAGGGCTCAAATTCAAAGTTTGGCACAAGCTTCTTTAGATCAAGAAGAACAAATGAAGTATCTTACTACGAGACTCCAAAATAGACAAGAATCGGATGTAGGGGAACGTCTCAAGAGGATAAGGGCAAAAAGACTTCTCGCCTAAAAGACAGATGAATATGAGCAAGTGTGTCAGGAGATAGAAGACCTCCAAAATAATTTCCTCATACAAAGGAAACTTTATACATAGATGAGGGCTGAAAAATCATATTGGGAAGAGCAGTATGCAAAGATCGTCGACGCAGGAAAGGATAATCATAAGATAATTCTAGACCTCTACCAAGAATAGAGGTTCTATAAAGACAAGCATGCAAAACTCACTTTCTTAGCCAACAACCTCATAGGTGACATCCCTAGAAGTTTGAGAGATGTTGAAAGTGTGATGGTTTCACTCCCGAAAAATGTTGAAGAATTCCTCAAGCTTTGTAGGACTATGGTTAATGGTTTCAGAGCACATATTTGTAAGCACACTTAGAAGATTTTGTTTCCCTTTGTTATTTCTTTCAGCAAGTTAATTTTGATGTTTGGTTTGAATATTTTTCAATATCTGAATATTATTCTCGTTTTAAGAACAATTATTATATCAAAAAATGTTTTGTTTCCATATCTCGTTTGTGTATTTATTTTTAAGATATTCACCAATACATATTCATGCATTCACAAACATTGCATTTCATAACTTCATACAAAAAACTCATCATTTTTCAAAAAATCTTCTCCAGTTAAATCATTGGTAAGAAAACACCACCTCTCCGACCGCCATACCAAACAAGAGCCCATCAAAAGAAAGCAATGGAACAGATCGAAGAGAATCAAGCCGCATTCAAGGAAGATTTAGAGCAGGTGAAAGGAAATATCGATTCGATGAAGGGAGATATGAGCCAAGTTATTCTAGCCTTGAAGAACATCATCGAGAAACAAGAACAAATTCCTAGGGTAGCCTTTGAAGAAGTAGCCCAAACTATTGGTGCATCGAGCCATCACAAACCAAGAAAAGAACCAGAATCAGGACCTCAAAAGTCAATTGTAGCACAACAAGAAGTCATACAAGCTAATACTTAAGGGTTTGTCCCACCTCCTCTGAAGGTAGGGGCATCCCATACTTTGCATATTTCGGTTAACAACACGGACAACTACATAGACTTGCAGTATAGAGACTGTTGTACCCCAAAATTTGCCCTCCCATATTCTTCGAAATTTGCAAAGAGCATGCTTCAAAATCTCCCCAAGGGTTGCACAGTTCAATGGCCTCCTAACAGTCAAAAACTAGGGTTTTGGTTCTGTCAAAGAAATTGAAGTTTTCAAGGGTCCAATAAAGTCCCACATGCCTACAAACATTGTCAAGTATCCTCATGTCAAGTTTCAAGACTCACAGCACAAAATTGCACAGTCAAATGCCCTAATTGCTCAGCAGTCAACTGTAGGGGTAAAATGGTCATTTGACAGTCAAAAGTCCAAATTTTTGATCAACATCTTATTTTGAAGCCACAAACATCATTTGATCAATGCTTTATCATGATTTTCAAAGTATGGCTCAAAAAGTCTCAAGATGCAAAAGTTTCCATATTTGGACAGTTGAAAAAGTCAAATGTAACTTGACCAAGGCATAACTTCTACATGGTTCATCAGAAAAATTCCATCCAAAGCTCATTTTGAAGAGAAAGACATTTCCTAAAACTCCTCATCACACTTCAAGTCCAAGAAATGCTCTCACAAAAAGTTACCAATCTCAACATTATAGGTCATTTTCAAAAGTCAACAAAAAGGGACTTTAAGTCAAAGACCATAACTTGAGATTGGTAAATCAAAATGACATGGGACCAAAGGCATTGGTTAGAGGACTTCAAGACCTTTCCAAAATGACCAAGAACATGATTAAAACTTAAAAATTGAGCAAGATATGCCTTGTGGAAGTTGGGAAATGTTTGGGAATTTTGAAAAGTCAACTTTACTTCAAATACCTCAAAATTGCTAATGGGCCTCAATTTCTTCCAAGAATCATTATCCAAAAGTTATGCACGACCCATTGACCCAAAGGGGAGTTATTTCATCATTTTTTATTTTTTATTTGAATTTTTATCACCATTAATTCATTTAATTAAATAAAATATGACAAAAATACTCAAGCATGCATTTTAAATCTTTTTATGCAGCTAATAGGTCTATCATAACTCCAAGATTTCGTGCACACTCAATATGGAAAGATTTGGCCATGATTGATATCAAAAGGGCATGAAAAAGATTGAAAAAGATTCATTGAAAATCAAATATTGGATTCATGAATGCAAAGGTTTTTTTGGCTTGAATTCTTACCCTAATTCATTCCTTATACATACACAAACACAACCCTAATGCAAAGACCCTGGAAGCTGCGCCCAAGAACACCATACACTTTGCACTTTTCTCCTAAATTTTTCAAAACTGAAAACATAGTTTGAGTGTGTTTCAAAGCCTCAAAACCATCCCAATTCATTCCTGACGCATCAAGGGAGCTTTTCCAATCAAAACCAAACTTCCACACGCAGAGAAACGGTAGAACGCCATAGCCCTGTTCAAGAAAATTCTCATAATCGTATTTTGATTCATGTGCATATTTCATACATTTTAAACGTTGATTCATGTTAATGTGGATCTTCTGAAACTCATGGTACCATTTAATTGCTCTAACCGTGCCTGTAGCGAATTATGCCATTAAAATTTTCTAGGGTTGCAGAAGATGTGAATTGGGGTTTCTCTCGTCTGGTAAAATTGAGCCACAAGACCTATATCATTGAACTCAGGGCATCTGGACGATTCAATTCCATAGGTCGCGCCTTTTTTATATTTGCGTATGGCCTAATCGCTATTTTCATGTTCTTCATTTAGTGGGGGTTTAAAACCCCCGCTATCCCTTCTATATTTTTTCAGGTGAAAACGAAGCCAGGGAGAAGAAGATGAGTTGTTAGTTGATGGTTGGCTGATTCAAACATTGGCGCCTTTTTTATTATTATTCCACTAACGCGTGTTTTTTCTCTTTTATTGATCATCGCTCATTAAATAAACAAAGTAACACACTTGGCCTGTTGGTAGCTGCGTTGTCACACAAGCATTGGGACCTGGGTTCGATCCCCAGGTCCCCTCCCTTCTCAATATTATTTTGCATAATGTGTTCCTATGCAGCGTGCCATTCAGTGCTCCACCATAGGCTCTCATCAATGGCTTGCCAAGTGTCCCAGAAGATGAGTCTGAAGGCCAGGATGTGCAGTTCATCATAAGCATTAGTCAGCTATTCCACACGTGACCATCAAAAGTAAAACATGGCCTGGAATTGAGTGGGCCTGATTGCTGATCATGCCTCCAAAATTGGGGTCAACACCCCCATTGGTTTGCATATTATTTTCTTTCTTTTCATTTTTCTATTTATTTGTTTTATTTATTTTAGTTAATTCATCAAAATTAATTTTCATAAAATATAAAAAAACAGAAAATCATAAAACAATAAAAAATATGCTTTGTTAATATTAATTAATATTATTTTATAAATAAATTTAAATAATTAACTTAGTTTTAATTTTAGGTTTAATTCTAATTTTTTTTTTCAAATAAACTAAAAAATGTAGAAATTAGGGTTTTAATACTTTTATTCTTTTTCTTTTCTTTTACCATATTTAATTATTAATTATTTTGTAAATAAATTTATTATTAAATAATTAGGTTAAAACTAGGTCGAACTTAAACATTTTTTTTTCAAATTAAAAATAGTTTAGAATTAGGGTTTTAATTCCATTTAATTTTCTCTAATTCCATAAATACAAAAACTCCAAAAATAAGTCCTTGCCTTTATTTAACTTAATTAATTTACGATTTCGATTTAATTTCTTTAAAAGGGTCCAACGCCCTCGCATTTGATTATAGTTCCTTCTCGCGCTTTTATTGTTATTTCTTTTGTGAATGTAATGTATTTTATCCCAAAGCCTTGTAATAGATTAATTAGGACATTTATTTTTCCGCATTTTTATTTTATTCAAATCGGGTCTTGGATTTATTTGGCGATGTAGACCCGCGCCTTTGTAATAGCGTAGGACTTTTATCTTCTCGCACCTTTAACTGTTAATAACCACATGAAAGAATGAATGTCAAAAATAAAAAAACAAAGCGTAGATCACCAATGCATGAACAAGACAAATATAACTGAAAATGACACACAATTCACACACCACCCCTAGGGTACGCCTCACTGTTGCCTTGCCCCTCGAGACGTGGTCGTCGAGTAGAGGACGTTTTAGTAAGTCCTCATGTCCATGAACATGGCATGAGGGTAGCTTTTAAGGTGTCTTCCTATTGCTCTGGTGACCACAATGTCCCGAACCCTCGAATTGACCCGAACACCTCCAACAGTGGTGCTACCTACCTCTCAATGGTGGGATGGCACTACTTTAAGGACATTTACACAGACGAATTCCTTAGGGTAGGTAGACGACTCGTAGATACTTGCTCTAATTTCAAAACAAATCAAAAAACTTCTTTTCACACCGACACTTTTCAAAAAGCTTTCAAAAACAACTTTTCAAACACTCTTGAGGACTGATACAAGAGTCGAACTGAAATTTTAAACGAAACTTTTTTTAAACCCACAGTTGAAAAGCAAACAAACATTTTTGAAAACACAAATGAGCAAGTATCTAAGAGCCCATGAATAACCATGGATAGAAAGGGTGCTAACACCTTCCCTTTCTATAAATCTACCTCCCGAACCGAGAGCAATCTCTATAAGGAATTTTTCTATGCTTTTGTCCTTTCCATTTGGAGAAAATAAAAGATGGTGGCGACTCTTGCTTCCGTGACATTTCGCGAACCAACGTTAAACAGTCAGTTCCAGATCCACCGATCACAGAGACCATGAATTAGAATATCTTGGCACCTCAAAGGACAACCCACACTCACGTCACAGAAAATATCTTGGCACTCAATCAATATAAAGCTCTTGAAGAAAGGTTGAAGGTTGTGGAGGGTTGCGATGCTTTCGACATCGATGCTCTCGAGATGGGTCTAGCTCCTGATGTGGTGATCCCTCTAAAATTCAAAGTATCTGACTTTGGAAAATATAAGGGACTCACATGTCCAAGAAATCATCTACGCATATATTGCAGAAAATGCATGCATATGCTCAAGATTAAAAGCTGATGATCCATTGCATCCAAGACAATTTGAGTGGGGCATCCCTAGATTGGTGCATGCAATTGGAGCAGGTTCATATCCAAACATGAGCAAATCTTGCTAATGCTTTCCTGAGACATTACAAGTAAAATTTGGACATGGCTCCCAACCGCATGCAGCTTCAAAACTTATCTCAGAAGAAGGAGGAGTATTTCAAGGAGTATACTCAAAGATGGAGAAATGGATGCCCGTGTACAACCACCACTCTTGGAGAAAGAATTAGTCGATATGTTCATCGGCACTTTACAAGGGTTGTACTATGATAAGATGGTAGGGAGCGTCTCTTTCGTATTTTCTGATTTGGTAACTATTGGTGAAAGAATTGAAGCATGTATAAAGAGTATGAAGATACAAGGGGCATCATCTAGTACCCCTTATAATTCAAAGAGACATGTTCCTAACTTCTCGAAAAAGAAGGAAGAAGAAATTAATGTCGTCACTTCGCACCTAAGGGCACAACAACCATTGTTAATTCCTTGAGAACAACAACATAATAGGTTTGAAAGGCCTCCTAGAAGATTTGATCCTCTCCCCATGCCTCATAGTTAATTGCTACAACACCTACTTAAAGCATCTTTGGTAGAGTGGAAGCCTCTAGGTCCTCCAATTGGGGAACTCCCACCAAAGTACGATGCAAATGCCTGGTGCAAGTATCATGCCAATTCTCCGGGGCATACCATAGAAAAATGTTGGGCCTTCAGACATAAGGTTCAAGATTTGTTAGATTCTCAAGATATAACTTTTGATAAACCAAACATCAAGACAAACCCCATGCCTCCGCATGGTGGACCAGCAGTGAATGCAATTGAGGTGGTCACTAAATTTGGGGAAACTAGACAAGTGAAGGCCTCGATAAACCTTTTGAAAGAATATATGTTGGAGTGTGGGTTCCTCTTGGAACACAATGAAGCTTTTGAGAAGATGTTACAAAAATTGGTGGATCACGGGATAGTACAATTTGGGCAATACCCTAAAGAAGAACACGTAGTTGCGGTCGATGGAAGTACGAAGAAGCCATTGGTAATTCCATGCCAAGGGCCAAACCATTATAAGAAGACTCTTGTGATTCCATGGGGAGAGTCCACAGAAGAACCAGTAGTGATATCACGCCAGACTCTAAGAACCCCAATTGTTCCAAAGACTACAATGGTGATTAGGGGACCATCTTCTACCCCTTACGAAAGCAACAAAGCAGTACCATGAAGTTATGACTCTACTATCTATGTAAATGGTTTAAAGAAAGAATGTGAGCCATTAATAAGTCAAGGACCTGCAATCATAAATATAGCTGGAACAGGGGGCATGACTCGCAGTGGTCGAATCTATAGTCCCGAACCACTGAAGAAAAATGATGCTATAGTTAAGGATAAGGGGAAAGCTATAATTGAGGCAAGCCAAGAACAAGAGCCTCTGAGCAAGAATTTTTCTGACCAAGAGGCGGAAGAATTCCTGAAAATAATCAAGAGGAGTGATTATAGGGTGGTGGATCAGCTACACCAAACCCCAACCAAGATTTCAATACTCTCGTAGATCCTCAATTTAGAAGCGCATCAAGAATCTCTAATGAAGGTTCTAAGTTATGCTCACCTTGCAAATGAGATTACAGTGAATCAATTTGACAATGTTATAGCCAATCTAACATCTGGATCATATCTAGGTTTTAATGACAGTGAGTTACCTCTACAAGGCATAGCTCATAATAAGGCACTGCACATTTCTATTCAGATAGGTACTACAAGTCTATCCAGGGTACTCACCGATACCGGCCCTGCTCTCAATGTGTTACCGAAATCCAACTTGATGAAGTTAACATTGGATGATGTTGTAATAAGGCCAAGTTCTATGATAGTCAAAGCTTTCGATGGTTCTCAAATATAGTGTTTGGAGAAGTGGATCTTCCTGTCAAGATCGGCCCACATATGTTTATATCACTTTTCAAGTAATGGACATAGAACTAGCATATACATGTTTGCTCGGACGACCTTGGATTCATGCAACGGGGGGCTGTTACTTCAACTCTACACCAGAGATTAAAGTTCTTCATTGAAGGGAGATTTGTTATAATCGAAGGTGAATAGACATCTTTGTAAGTCATATAGATTCCTACAAATATATCAGTGCTGATGGAGACTGTATAACAACACCATTTCAAGTCTTAGAGACTGCTTCAATGGTGACCCTATCGATGGAGAAAATTAGGAAACCTACTGTGAATTCATGGAGAGACTTACAAACATCTATGGAAGATGGTACCTCAAAAGGTTGGGTCAAACTTGTGGAAATACCGGAAAAGAATAATTGTTTTGGTTTGGGCTATAAATCATCAAAGGCTACCCTGAAAGGCAAGGCGCAATTTCCTCTCATCCAGGAAACCTTCATCAACAAACGAACAGGGCATGGCGGACAAGTGGCGATGATAGATAACAAGAGTAACACCAAGAGAGCATCTGACTTTATCCATGAATATGCTCCAGGTGAAGAGCTCAAGAGTTGGACATCCATGGAGATTCCAGAGATCTTTTTCTTTCCAAAGTAATTTTTCTTGTTTTTGAAAGAACATATGTCAAGCCTGAGGCATAAGGGTAGCTTGTAAGGGTCCCCCAATTTGTTTCAAACACTATTCTCAATTAATAAGAGTTATATTTTGCATTCAATTAAGATCCCTGTCTTTCTCTTGCATTTATCTCTTATCTTTTTAAAAAATGGCAATACTTTTCTTCATATGTATTTTCCAAATTCACATACTAAAACTACACCAAAACATGATAAATGTGCAAATCCATGCCTAAAATCACCAATAATGTTATTGCTATTATCCGATATAATTTTGATGCACCCATCAACCAAGCGGAAGAGGAATATGATGAAGATCTTGAACTCTCCGAAGAATTGGCAAATGAATTAGAGCAAAAAAATGACAATATACAATCATACAAAGAATCTATTGAGACCATCAACCTTGGTACAAAGGAAGATCCGAAAGAGATCAAGCTAGGGGCATCATTGGAGGAAAGCGGCAAAGAAAGACTGATCAAAATTTTACATGAATATGTGGATATATTTTCCTGGTCTTACAGAGATATGCCAGGATTGGATACAAATATTGTGGTGCATATAATACCTCTCAAGGAAGGTTGTTCTCCAGCCAGGAAGAAGCTCAGAAGAACTCGTCCAGACATGTCTAGAAAGATCCGAGAAAAAGTCCTTAAACAATTTGATGTGGGGTTCTTAGCGATGGTAGATTATCCACCTTGGATGGCTAAAATTGTACCAGTACCCAAGAAGGACAGCAAAGTATGCATGTGTGTAGATTATCGGGATCTGAAGAAAGCAAGTCCCAAAGACAATTTCCGATTACCCCACATAGATGTCTTGATGGATAATACAACTCAATCTTTCATATTCTCATTCATGAATGGTTTCTCAAGTTATAATCAGATCAAGATGGCACCCAAAGATATGGAAAAGACTACTTTCATGACTCCTTGGGGAACTTTATGTTACAAGGTGATGTTTTTGGTCTAAAGAACGCCGGGGTAACCTATCAACGAGCTATGGTCACACTATTCCATGATATGGTTCAAAAAGAAGTTGAGGTATACGTAGATAATATGATTGCCAAATCTCATACAAAAGTAGATCATATCATACATCTACAAAAATTATTCGAACGTCTGTGAAAGTTCAAATTAAGGTTGAACCCGAACAAGTGTACATTTGGTGTCAGGTCAGGAAAGTTATTGGGTTTTATTATAAGTCAACACGATATTAAGGTAGATCCTGACAAGGTGAAAGCCATACAAGAAATGCCAGCTCCAAGGACAAAAAAAGAGGTTCGTGGTTTCTTAGGACAATTGAATTAGATTTCGAGGTTCATATTGCACCTAACTGCTACGTGCAAGCCTATATTCAAATTACTTCGAAAAGATTAGACATTGGTGTGGAATGATGATTGTCAGACAACCTTCGAGACAATAACACAATATTTACAAGAGCCACCAATTTTAATGCCACCAGTTCCTAGGATACCGCTCATCATGTACTTAATAGTGCTTGAAGGGTCGATGGGATGTGTATTAGGGAAACATGATGAAACAGGTAGAAAAGAGCATGTAATCTACTACCTCAGCAAGAAATTCACCGACTATGAAACCAGGTACTCACTCGTCGAGAAAACTTGTTGTGCATTGGCTTGGGCTACTAAACGATTGAGGCAATATATGTTAACTCACATCACGTGGTTAATAGTAAGAATGAATCCTTTGAAGTATGTGTTTGAAAAACCATCTATTTCAGGAAGGATTTCCCGATGGCAAATGTTACTATCCGAGTACGACATCCAATATGTTACTCAAAAGGCCATCAAGGGTAGTGTACTAGCTGACCATATAGCTCACCAGTCGTTGCCAGAATATCAACCAATGAAATTCGACTTTCTAGACGAAGATATCATGGTCATAGGTGACTATGAAATACCAGGACCTAACGAAGGACCTGAACCAGGGGCACGTTGGACACTCATGTTTGACGGAGCTTCAAACGCACTAGGGCATGGTATTGGGGCAGTTTTGAATTCTCTAAAGAATTTTCATAAACCCTACACTGCAAGGTTATGTTTTGGCTGCACCAACAATATCGCTAAATATGAAGCTTGTATCTTGGGACTAGAAGCTGCTACTGATCTAAGAATTAAGCACCTCGAGGTGTATGGAGACTCAACATTAGTCATATACCAAGTCAATGGTGAATGGGACACTAAACATATCAAATTGATAAGAACCACGACTGCAACCATGAAGGAGATAGATTGATCTAAATCATTTGACTCAGAAGCAAAGGATATTGGATCTATCAAAAGGATGTTGACGAAACAACAGTAACAATTATCATTCTCATTGCCATTTTCAGTTTTAAAACTTTCTGTAATTACATCTTTCAAGGAATTACATCTTGTACTCTCGCCTATTCAGAGGCATATTTATCGATAAAACATTTACTTTTTCAATCTTTTGATTGTATTTTTTCCTTTTCGGACTTGTTTGCAAATACTACGATTATTTCTTGTAAATACGATGTTGAAATCATTTTAGGGATTTAAAAAATGAACAAAAGCATTTGGATAAAACATCGAAAAGAATTTTGGTTAGAAAAACATCGAAAGAAAAACCATGACTATGTCCATGTCTGTGATCATAGCCATATCCATACCTACGTCTGCGACTACGTCCACACCCACGCCTGCGCATGCAATACAAATTTCAAAATCTTGCTGAAACTTATTCATCTTATTCAAATCAATTTAAAATACCACGACAATGAAACATACAACATTGGAGAGTCACTGAAACAAAACCAATAGTTTAAAAGGAGAGAACATTAAAAACATTTATGACAAGAATTTGGGGCATATACAAACACTTGGAATATATAAACATTTGGGGAATATACAAACATTTGGTGCATATACAAAATACTCAGTGTATATACATTTTTAGGGTTCCATATCAATCTAAGACATTATGCATATACATCGTTCATGGCATTTTCCAAATACATTTTTAGTTAAACCACGAACTTTCTTAGGGCCCATCATTGGATTACCTAGTCCACATAACAAATAAATACCTTGGTTGAGAACAGACACAACTGGTAGACTCCAATCTTATCCTTGGTCTAGTTTTCTAAGATTTGATTACCAAAACACTTTTCAATCATCCATCCCCTATGTTGTGGTAGGTGTGCGAATTATCAGGTTTATATTATTCATTATCTATGTCATAATGAATACGTAAACCTATCTCTGTGTCGTTTATCCTCTAGGTCGTGATAAACGCACAAACTCTTCAAGTATCTATCCTGTAGGTTGTGGTAGGTATGCGAACTTTCAAGATTACGTTATTTATCATCTAGGTTGTGATAAATACGTAAGACTACCCCATGCCGTTTATCCTCTAGGTCATGGTAAACGCACAAACTTTTCAATCATCTACCGTCTAGGTTGCGGTAGATGTGTGAATTATCTGGTTTATGTTATTCATTCTCTAGGTCGTAATGAATACATAAGTCGATCTTCGTGTCGTTTATCCTCTAGGTCGTGATAAACACATAAAATTTTTCAATTATCCATCTCCTAGGTTGTGATGGGTATGCAAATTTTCAAGGTTATATTATTCATCCTCTAGGCCGTGATGAATATATAAGCCTATTCCTACATCATTTATCCTCTAGGTCATGATAAATGCACAAGTTCATCCTTGCGTTGTTTAATCTCTAGCTTGTAGTGAACAAAATAAAATCTGCGATATAATTTATTGTGTTAGTCTCCAAGCGGCAACGTATTATCAAAACTCTTTTATTCATCCTCTAGGCTATGATTAATAGATAAAATCTATGTCTTAAGCTTACTATGTTAGTCTCGAAGCATTAGTAAGTCAATTTTCAAACTTTTATTATTTACCTCATAGGTTATGGTAAATACACAAAACATCCACAATCTCTTTTAGGTATTGACGAGTTATCCGCGTCGTCGTATCTAAGTCGAATCTAGACTTTTTTTCAAACTCTGGTAATATGACACATCATCATTTGTGCCTACTTTCTCGGTACTCATAGGAATGTTGTACATCGTATCCTTATAATCTTGTGGTCAAATTTTGGGGTCTTTCATCATTTAATAACCCTCAAATTCAAATGTGCGAGACCTGCATATTCTCGCACCGTTTAATTGAAAGGTAATTAAATAGGGGCATCTGTCATACCCCAAATTTTCCCTACTAGTATTAATGGTTAATTCATGATAATTAATCATATTTTATGCATATTGTAATACAGTGGAAGAACTGACTTGGATATTTTGTGTTTTATCGCAATTGTTGTGGATAGCAAGAGCTGCCATCGACTTTTCTTTTATCCAATAAAGGAAAGGGTGAAAAGAACAGGAAAGACCTTTTAAGAATTTTCTCGAGTTCGGGGGGTAGGTTATGAAAAGGGAAGGTGTTTGCACCCTTTTCATCCATAGTTATCTACGGGCTCTTAGTTGCTAGCTCACTTTGAAATGCTTTGTTTGAAATGTGTTTGTGATTGTTTTTGAAAGTATTTTTAAAAAGTGTCTTTGTTTAGGCGAACTTTGTAATGATTCTCGTTTCGGCGAAAATGTATACAAAGTGTTGACTTTTTGAAAATATTTCATTTAAAAGTGTTACTATGTTTTGAGAGATATTTTGAAAATGGTTGTGAGCAAGCAACTACGAGCGCTCTACCTACTCAAAAAGTCTTTGTTCATTTCCTCCTTATTTAAATATTGCTATCTTACCATTGATTGATAAGAAGTCCTATCATTGGATGTGAAGGGACAGGCACAGGTCGTCGTACAGTCATAGAAGCCAACTTTTGTACCCCAAAATTTTCTCTCCCATATTTCTCAAGACATTGCAAGAAGAATCTCCAAATGGCTCAAGATTGCTCAAGAGTTGGACAGTTAAATCATCTCCTAAGGCAGTCAACCTCAAATTAGGGTTTTGTGTTGCATCAAGGTCCTCACATCCAAATTACCTCAAGTTCTCCCCAATTTCCTAATATGTTCTCAAGTTCATCCATGTCAAATTTCAAGCCTTGCAGAGGAAGTTCGGTCAGTCAATTGCTCAAGAGGCCCAAAAATCTACTGTGCTAGGGCAAAAGTCAACTGTGACCTATGGACAGTCAAACCTCAAGATTTTTTGTCAACATTCTCATTTTGAAGGATAATTCATCATTTCATCAAGGGTTGATCATGATTCATCAAGGATTGCCCAAGATTCATCAAGATTCAAAAGTTGCTAAATTAGGGTTTGTAGGAAAAGTCAACTCAACTTTGACCAAGCATAACTTTCTCATACTTTATGAGAAATGACCCATCCAAAGCTCATTTTGAAGAGGATGCAATTTCATACAATCCATCTTCACACCTCAAGATCAATAAATGCACTCACAAAAAGTTAGAAATTTGGACATTATAGGTTATTTTTGAAAGTCAACAAAAACACTTTTTTTCCAAAGCTTATAACTTTAGCATGGAATATCAAAATGCGATGAGACCAAACGGGTTGGTTAGAGGACATCTCAAGGTTTCTAAAAAGTCAAAGAACACCTCCAAAAGTTCAAAATTGAAGAAGTTATGAATTGTTGAAGTTGGGAATTGTTCCAAAATTGCCAAAAGTCAACTATCCTCAAAACTTCAAATTTTGTCAAAAGGGCCCACTTTTTTCCACTTGATTTGATCTTGTCACACCACACACGTGTCATATCTTCAGTCTTGTGCCAATTCATTAATTTTTCCATTTTTATTTGATTTTTATTGAATTAATTCATTTTAAATCAATTTAAATCTAAATAAAATCCAAATATTGATGAAATAGGATCTTTTTGATTGATACAGGTTTCAATTATCATCATGGACAAGATCAAATCCGAATCAAGCCATGTTATGAAAAAATATTGGATTTGAGACAATTTTGGAAGCTTTTTAATGGTGATTCATATCAAATCTTCAAACATCAATGCACCAAGATTCCAAGCCCAAGACTTGACCTAATTGACTCTATTATACATATACAACACAAGGCATACGAAATTCAGAACCAAGAGGCTGCTAATTGACAAGAACAAAAACTGAAAAAAGCTTGAAAAGGTGTGGAACTGAAATCTTGGTTAGAGATGTTTTCAACACAAAAACTCAACGTAGACTTCTTGTTTGATATCCCCTGAAGCAATTGCAATCAAAAGTAAGCCCTGAAACCACCTAAAACGCATTGTAAGTTTCCTTGAATACCTCCCTGTACATGAAAACACAACCTTGAATTCTTGCATCTTTTTGATAAATCATGGACATATTCTTGATCCTTGCATGATTTCCAAGCTATCTGCAATATTGAATTGTGTTTTTGTAGCCTGTAAAGCCCTACCCGAAACTAGGGTTTGGGTTTCTTGTTTTTAGGCGTTTCAATTTTAGGTAAAATCAGGACCAACCATGGACATGGATGGAATCAGGAGGGAGAGACGAGCATGATGATGTTCTCAAAATTCGTTTCTATGGCATACAGATGATTTTAGGAGACATTTAGGGATTTAGTTGCGGACTAAAATCCGCAGGAAAAATAACCAGAATTCTGTGTGGAAGACGATCACCTGGCCATGTCCCATTCGTCCATTCAAAATATTTCGCGCTTATTTTTTGTTTCAGGCATAATAATTGTTTTTTTCATATAATATTTACTGCCTAATCCACTAACAAATAGAAGGCATTGGTCCAGTGGCAAACACGTTGTGTGGAATCCAATGGGACCTGGGTTCGAATCCCAGGTCCCCAACATATTTCTTGTTATTTTCTTTCAGGCAATCCAGTGTCCCCCATGCCTTGCAACGCATCATACACCTTCATCCATAATCTGCCAGATGGCCTCCAGGCCAAATTTGATGGCCCATATTGGAGGTCCATCGTGAGACCTAGTCAATCAATGCGCGTGGAATCATGGAAAGTCAAAGCAGGCTAGCATAATTGGGCTTGGAAAATGCTGATCACACACCCTGATTTGGGCCCACCCCCCACCCCCCCTGGGTTATTTCTTTTCTTTTTTATATTTCTTTTTATTTAATTGTTTTGTTAATTATTATTATTATTATTTACACTAACCAATTTAATTATTTTCCTTATAAAATCAAAAACACAAAAATATATTTTATTTATTAAAATTAAATTCGTCACTTTTATTTTTGTAAATAAATTAATTTAATTAATTTAGTGTTAATTAGGTTTAACTTTTAATATCTTTTGCAAAATAATCAAAATTAATGTAGAATTAGGTTTTTACTAACTTTTAATCAACTTATTTTATTTCTTTAAATATAAAAAATCCAAAAAATATTTCTTTTAATTAATTTAATTTAATTTAATTTAATTGTTAATTTAATTTCTTTTTAATTCAAAAAATAACCAAAAAAATCACTTCTTTCAAAAAAGGGTCAAAACCCTAAAAAATGCGCCGATTTAATTTTCTCGCACGCGATCCATATTTTCATATTATCGTACTTGTTTTCGGAATGTAATAGCTTTAAATAGGACTTTAATTTATTTATCACTTTATTTATTTTCCGCATTTTAATTTTAAGGGTTTGTTTTTGGCGATGTAAATACCCGACGCCTTGTAATAGTTTAGATATAATTTCCGCAATTTAACTTCCGCAAAATATACACTGTTAGATGTTTGATAATAGGGAATGCATGACAAGATCAAATGTATGAACTTAAAATCAACATAGCTCACCCATGACATGTACAAAGATAAAATTAACCGAAAAAACACACTCGCACATGCACACTCTTAGGGTACACCTCGCTTAGTTGCCTTCGAACGTGGTCATTGACTATAGGAAATTTTAGAGGTCGTCCTCTTGTCCAAAGATCATAGTTGCCTCGAAACGGTTGCCTCGGAAAAATGATCTAAGACATTAGGATTACTGCTAAGGCGTCCTAACATTGCTTTAGTGACCACACGTCCCTTAATCGAATTGACCCGAAGACTCCAACGACGATGCTACCTACTCATCAATAGTGAGATAGCATTGTCTAAAGGACATTAGCACAGTTTAATTCCTTTTTCGAGTAGGTAGATGGTTCTTAAGTACTTGCTCTCTTCAAAACAAAATAAAACTTTTCGCACTTACACACCTTTCAAACAAAAACTCTTTTCAAACCCACAAACACAAAGAAAAGCAAATTTTGAAAACACTTTGAGCAAGTACCTAAGAGCCCGTGGATAACCACTAATAGAAAGGGTGCTAACACCTTCCCTTTCTATAATCTACCTCCCGAACCCGAGAAATATGTCGAAAAAGGAATTTTTCTGTGCTTTTTTCCTTTCCTTGTTGGATAAAATAAAAGACGGTGGCGACTCTTGCTTACCGCGACATTTTGCAAAAACAAACGCAAAACGCGAACCAACATTCCAAAACAGTCAGTTCTTTCCCACCGTATCACAGAACTGGCGACTCTGCTGGGGAATATTAATAAGTGGGGTATACCTTAGGATTAGATCATTGTGTTTTCAATTTTATGCCTTGTATGATTTATCTTTGTGGGTTGTATCGGAGTTTCTATAGATTCTAACCCGGATCTGGGGATACCCTTTAGGTAAGTAGCAATAAACTGTGAGGGAATTGTACGACGTAGACCGATACGGTTGAAGCAGTAGCTACGTTGGTGTGGCACTTTAGATTGTACCGATATCCCTTGTGTTGGAACGGGGAGAATATGGGTCATCTAAGGGGTCATTAAGCACCAACTGACCTTAGAACCTTTAAATTGACCAACTTGGCCATATAACAATAACAGTATGCTACACTCATTGAGACTAAACTCTCGCGATGATTCCGGCCGCAAGAAAAGGTTGCTAAACTGGAATTATGACCGATCGAGGGTAGTCAGTGATATTGAGATCCTCTAGAACCCGGTTACTATTTTTAGGACAGGTTTAAACCAACTGAACTGAAAGAGGGTAGTACCCAAGCTCCTTGCCAGCCTGAAATCTAAGGGCTCTCTGTGTGACTTGTGTGTCTTTACCATGTTTGGTTTTTGTGGATACTTGTGGTGTGCTTACTATCATGACATCATGACATCGTAACATTGCATACATCCTGCATTAGACTAACCTATTTCAAAGACAGGAGGGTTTCATCTTTGCTCTGTTTTGTAGGTCATCATGATGCCCATGCGTAGAAATACCATCCAGATCAACATTGTCCAGGTTCCCACCTTGCTTAAAGAGTTAGTTGCAAAGATGACTGATACTACTTCCTTCCTCAGGAGACATGGTTATCTTCTCAGTTTGGTCACCTCCAAATTGGATGAGCAGATGATGAGTGTCCTAGTCCAATTCTATGATCCGCTATATCACTGCTTTACTTTTCAGGACTACCAGCTGGTCCCCACCTTAGAAGAGTTCTCTGAGCTGCTCGGTATCTCTGTTCTGGAGCAGACCCCATTTACTAGTTGGGAGAAGACTCTTAGGCCCGAAGAGATTGCTGCAGCCCTTCATTTGACTAAAGAGGAGGTAATGACTAATTGGGAGACTAGAAGTGGAGTAAAGGGCTTTCTGACTAAGTTTTTGATTGGTAAAGCTAACTATTTCTGGGATAGTCTAGACTTCAAGGCATTCGAGGACATTCTGTCTCTTCTGATATATTGCTTGGTATTGTTTCCGAACTCTGACTTCTTCGTTGATGTAAATGCAGTGAAAATATTCATCTCTCGCAATCCTGTACCCAATCTCCTGGGTGACATTCTTCATCAGCTCTATGCTCGTACTGCCCGAAAGAGGGGAACCTTGATGTGCTGTGCTCCCTTATTGGCAAGGTGGTTTATTTCGCACCTTCCCAATTCAGTACTAAAGAATAAAGAAGGCATGGGCTGGGCCTATAGGGTCATGTCTCTCTCTCTCACAGTGATATCATTTGGACTCTTAAGGGTATGGACGAGGTGACCGTCATTGATTGTTGTGGGGAGTACCCCAATGTACCACTGTTAGGAACCCATGGAGGAATTTCTTACAACCCGTGCTTAGCCTTACGACAGTTTGGGAGAGCCAGAAGAGAAGGACCTCATGAGATGCTAATGCCTAGTATCATCTTTGACTTCCAAGGAGATAGCGACGAGCAACGTCGCAGATTCATAAGGGCTTGGGATAGAGTTCACCAATCTGATCCACATGAGCTGGGCCCAAAGACTTCTCTTCCAATGGAGCCATATCTCAGATGGGTCCGCATCCGTGCCCAGAAGCTAGGTATGCCGTATGAAGCCGTCCGAGCTGTCATTCTTGAAGTTGCTAATGAAGAAGGAGTTCTTCCAACCATTCTCCATCCTTATATGGCCAATCACATTGGGGCACTTAAAAGGTCTTGGATACAACTGAGGGAAGAACGGGATTCTTACCGAGAGAAGTTCAATGAGCAAGAGCAGAAGATCCAGAGGTTGACTAGGCAGTTGGAGAAAGAGCGGATTCTCAACGACTATGTCCGCACTGATAAGAAGAGACCATGAGAGCGTTGATTGACCTTTGATGATTTCCTTTCCAGTTTTATTTACTTTTCAGTATTTCTATTCTTATAACGCCCTGAGGGCAATTTGTTGAACAATTTGAATTCTAAAGTTTTTTCTAATAAAGTGTGTTTCCTTTCTTATTTACAAATTTGAATCTCTCGATTGTCTTTGAAATCATAATCATACGCATTTCATCCCATGCACTTCATAAACAGGTACCCATTACAGGGCTCTTATCTTCTTCGCTGTTTATTTCAGCACTCATCATGTCTGTTGAACCTTCAACTGAGCAAGCCATCAAGGCCCTCCAGGCCCAGAATGCCCAATTTCAAGAGCTGTTCATGAATCTAGCTAAGGGTCAGCAAGACATGAAGACCCTGATTCTGAAAGAGAAGAAGAAGAAGAAGAAGAGGACAATCCTATTTAACACGGGGCACAGAATTGGAAACATGCTACATAATGAAGTTGATTTGACTACCTCATCTGGAGGGAAAGATAGTCAAGAAGAAAGGAGGGCTCCTAGCCCTGTGGTCTCCGACAACGAGACGAACTATGATGAAGAACAGTATCCTCCTACTGAGGATAGATACAAGCAACTGGAAGACCGGTTGAGTGCTATGGAAGTTCAGAAGGTGCCTGGTCTGGACTTTGAAGATCTAGGTTTGTCATCTGGGGTAGTGATTCCCTAAAAATTCAAGGCACCAGCCTTTGCTAAGTATGATGGAGTTTCTTGTCCGAAGCTGCACCTCCCGTCATATGTGAGGAAGATTCATCCGTACACCGCTGATAAGAACCTATGGATCCACTTCTTTCAAGACAGTCTCTCAGGGACTCAGCTTGAGTGGTTCTATCAGTTAGACGGAGCCAGTATCCGTAGTTGGGAAGATTTGGCTACTACATTCTACAGGCAGTATCAGTACAACTCCGACCTCGCTCCTATGCGTACCCAACTCCAGGGTATGTCAATGGGAACGGGAGAAGGATTCAAAGATTATGCTCAAAAGTGGAGGGACCTCACCGGAAGAGTACAACCACCCTTGGCTAATCGGGAGCTTGTGGATATGTTTCTGGGGACCCTGTCTGGTCCATTTTTCAACCATCTAATTGGAAGCTCTTCATCTGGGTTTACATAGCTTATTTTGACCGGTGAGAGGATTGAGGCTGGCATTAAGGCTGGAAAGATACAGAAGGGTGCCTCATCAAGCACCAAGAAGAAGCCCTTTAAGAAAGAGTCCAGTGCTGTCTTTTCGAGAAGACCGAACAGACCTGAACACCGCCAAGCTGTCAATGCGGTTGTTATTTCAAAACCTGCTGGTGCTCCTCAGTACAACAATCAACAGAAGGACGAGAGACCTCGAAGGTAATTCACTCACCTCAGCATGACTTTATCTCAGATTCTACCACAATTACTGAAGACCAATCTGTTGATTCTAAAGGAAGCCCCAAAGAATTCAAATACAACATCACCAAGGTATAACCCTAATGCCCGTTGTGCTTATCACTCTAATAGTCCGGGGCATAATACATATGATTGTTGGAATTTGAAGAATAAGATACAAGACTTGATCGATACGAAGGAGATTGAGTTTGAGGCGCCCGAGAGGCCTAATCTTGTGACTGCTCCTATGCCCAAGCATGGAGTAAATGCTATAGAAGAAGATTCGTATTTGATTTCTGTAAATGATATTGTTACCCCTTTGATGACTGTGAAGAAGAACATTTTGCTAGCCGGTTTATTTTCGGGCTGTGCTGAAGGTTGCTGTATGTGTTCTGCTCTACCAACCGATTGCCATCTCTTGAAGTCAGGTGTCCAACGCCTGATGGATAGTAAAGAAATTATGTTCGAGAAGACTGTTGTTCCTCTAGTTCATTCTGAAGAAGTTTCCATCATTACCATTTTCGAAAATTCTTCTAAGGCTCCCTCGAGAAATCCTGTTAGAGTTACATCTGTCTGAAGATCGCACCTGTGATCATCACTGTTCTGGGGCCCATCCCCTACACTTCTGATAAAGCTATCCCTTGGAATTATGGGGCTGATGTTTATTTCCATGGAGTTAAGCAAGAGTTGGATGTTGATACTGACATCAGCAATATTGTTGGACCCGCTAAGGTCACCCGCAGCGGAAGACTTTTCTCGCCTGACATTGCTCCACCAACTGCCCGAAGACCTGTTGTTATTACACCCGCCAGTGTACCTGCCACCATTTCTGTTCAAGTTCCTATTCTTACCCCTGTCGCTGAGTCATCTGACACTCGGGGCAAAGGGATCACCACTAATGTGCCTACCCAGACGAAGGCACCAAAGACGATTACTGTTGAAGCTTCTAAGCAAGAGATATAAGAGATCCTGAAGATCATCAAAAAGAGTGACTACAATGTAGTCGAACAACTGAGGCAAACTCCATCCAAGATTTCTATGTTGTCACTGTTGTTATGCTCAGAGGCCCATGCCATGGCTCTGATTACCTTCTTGAAGACTGCTCACGTACCACAAGAGACATCAGCTGATCAATTTACAGATTACATGGCCAATTTGACTGCTGATAATGGGTTGGGTTTCTCGGACGCCGACTTGATTGCCAAGGGGAAGAATCACAATGATGCCCTGCATGTCTCCATTGAATGCAGGGGCACTACTCTTGCACATGTATTGGTGGATACTGGTTCCTCATTGAATGTCTTGCCTAAGAAAGCTCTAGACCGGTTGGATTGCGAATGGTTGGAGCTGAAACCAAGCAACATCGTTGTCAGGGCCTTTGATGGGTCTAAAAGAATGGTACATGGAGAGGTTGATATCCCGATCAAGGTTGGTTCCCAGGTCTTCAACTCTACATTCTATGTGATGGACATTCGGCCATCTTATTCTTGTTTGCTGGGTCGTCCATGGATCCACAAAGCTGGGGCTGTAACCTCAACACTCCATCAGAAGATGAAGTACCCAATCAAAGGGAAGATTGTGACAGTACAAGGAGAGGAAGAGTACATGGTTAGGCACTTCAACTCTTTCCGATATGTAGAGATGGATGGGGAGTTCATTGAGACACCATTTCAGCATTTTGAAGAGGTTCCCCAGACATTAGCGTCAGTTGAGACTGTTGTTAAAGACTCTCCTATGAAGATGGCTTCCTTAAAGGATGCCCGGGCTGTTGTTGAGAAAGGCGAGTGTACAAATTGGGGCTGGCTCCCTGATTTTACACAGAAAACTAATAAGTTTGGTTTGGGTTTCACTGTAGAAGCTCAAAGGGCTGTTCAGAACGCACGAATCGGAAGACCTCCCGTGTTCATCAGCAACTCGGGAGTGAATGCCATTGAAGATGATATGGAAGAGTCTGAGTTCGACAGCTGGATCTACCCTATGACCAACGGTGGACCAAGCAACTGGACAACAAAGGACTTCATCCCTATTACTTTTGTTACCCAGTAATGAACCTTTTTGTTTTGAATATGTAACAGACAATGTTTTAAACTTTATGGCTCGGTGTCTTACCCGGGGCACCGTGGTTTCATTTGTGAGGGCTTTATGTGTGTCATTTTCATATATCATTAATAAAAGCATTGGAAGTTTCTTGCATTTCAAATCTTGCGCTCCTTGTTTTTCTTTTATTATATATTGCAAAACAGCTTTTTTTACACACACTCACGTATCATGATCTACATCCACTCTGGATCTCACTGGTAACGACTCTGCTACTGCCGGTTATGACTTCGAAAGTCCGATCAACTTAGCCGAAGATGTAGGTGAAGACGATTGCGAAGTGTCTGCTGAACTTGCAAGACTGCTACTCCAAGAAGAGAGGGCCATACTACCTCCAAGCCATCAATTCTGATACCTCCAATTGCAGGAAGACCGTTGATCTCATACTTAAAAAACGCTGGATAATACAAAGAGGTGTGCTGGGACAACATGACGAGTCTGACCAAAAAGAGTATGCTATTTACTGCTTTAGTAAAAAGTTTACCGAGTATGAGACCCAATACTCACTGCTCGAGAGAACTTGCTACGCTTTGGCATGGGCTGCTCGCCGGCTGAGACAGTACATGTTGACTCATACTACTCTCCTGATACCAAAAGATCTAAACGTCTTGGCGGCACCTTGGCCTTTTGCAATGTGGGGCATCGATATGATCGGCGAGATCAGACCTACGGCATCCAACGGGCATCGTTTCATCTTGGTAGCTATTGATTACTTCACGAAGTGGGTTGAAGCAGCTTCCTTTGCTACCGTAACCAAGAACGTCGTGGCTCAGTTCATTCGGCATAATATGATATGTCGATACGGTGTACCAGAGAGGATCACTACGGACAATGGTACCAATCTCAATAACAATATGATCACTGAGCTCTGCGAGCAATTCAAGATACAAAATCACAACTCTTCCCCCTACCGGACGAAGATGAATGGGGCTGTAGAAGCAGATAATAAGAACATTAAGAAGATTGTGCATAAGATGACATTGACCTACAAAGACTGGCACGAGATGTTACCATTTGCTCTTCATGGGTATCGTACCTCAGCGTGGACATCAACATGGGAAACACCCTATTCCTTAGTATATGGCATGGAGGCAGTCTTGCCCATTGAAGTTCAGATACCCTCTCTTCGAATCATGAAGGATGCAGGTTTGAGTGAAGATGACTGGATTCGGACCCAGCTTGATCAGTTGAACCTAATCGACGAAAAGAGACTTACTGCTATTTGTCATGGTCAGACGTACCAAAAGCGGATGATCAAGGCATTTAATAAGAAAGTTAGACGACAAGAGTATCAAGTTAGGGATCTCGTAATCAAGCGCATTATTCTACCTCAAGGTGATCCCAGGGGCAAATGGATCCCTACTTACGAAGGGCCATTTGTAGTTAAGAACATTTTTTCAGGAGGAGCCGTGATTCTAACCACCATGGATGGTGACGACCTTCCTCACCACGTCAATGCAGACATAGTGAAAAGATACTACGCATAACCAAAGACCCGCTAGGTTGACTGGCCTAGGCAAAAATAAGGGCTTCCCGACGAACCAAAAGGGTTTGGGCAAAAATAAGGGATGAAAATGGAAAAGTCTGTACACCCGGCAAGTTGAAAACCTGAAAAGGCGGCTTGGGCAAAAATGGGTATCTCGGTGGACTGAAAACCCGAAAAGGCAGTCCAGGAAAAAGTTAGGGATTAAAGCGTAACACTATGTCTCATTAGATCACCTTGCATCCAGACTTCGGTATCGACTATCAAGCTCGGACGACACTGATCAATCTAATTCACCTTCAACCAGTAGCAAAGTGATGAGATGCTCGAGGACATAAGGGCAATAGCAGAGTTGGAACCCAGTGGGATCATTCACATAGCTGTTTTGTTTTCTTTTCATAAATTGTATAAATTCTATTTGTTCGACGGCGTTCTCTTACTAGGACGTCATCCTCTTGTACAAAAACGCCTATTTACAGGCCAAACTTCAAAATCAATACAAATTCATTTTCAGAAAAATTTCAAACTGTTTTTCCTTTATCTGTTTTGTTTTGCCAAGAACGTCCAATGTTCATTTTTGATAAATGCATTTGACATTAATTGCTGCTCATAAATATTTACACGCGAAACAAAAGATGAATTACGGGTAACATCAGAAACTGGGGCAATAAGAATTGTCCGAACTGTACAGTTGCTCTATCCACCAGGTACCAAGGTATAATCAGCTGAAGAATATGGCTAGGATACTTTCACTCCCCGCAGAGTAAGGCAGCAATGATAGCTCTCCCAGCTGAGACTTGCAACTATGAACGAATCAGAAACACTCTCCCCAAGCAGAGTTAATCTAACATCAGCGCTAAAAAGATCTTAATATTCCCCAACGGAGTATAAGAATATTCCCCAGCAAGTATAAGAGTATCCCCGACAGTCTTAATATCCCTCAACAGAGTATAAGAATGTTCCTTGGCAGAATACAAGATACCCCAGTGGAGTCAATATTTCCCCAGCACGGTCTGAAAAAGCTTCCCCAACAGAGTTGAACCATCATCCCCAGTAGACTCTGGAAGTTTATCTCCAGCGGAGTACAAAGTAAATCTCCCCAACCAAATTCAGAGGGTTATCCCCACAAGAGTCTAGCAGGATTATCCCCAGCAAGTTGCAATTGAAAGTTCATCCCCAGCGAAGTTCTTTCCTTTCACAAGCAGGTATTCAATCCTCAACAGATTCAATATCACCAGCAACGGTAATCCATCCCCAGTGGAGCTTATCAGCGGAATCCCCAATGAAGTTTATCGTTAAAATCCTCATCAGAACATCTCTTCCCCACAAAGTAATTCCCCTCGGAGTAATCTCCTCATCAGTTTATTCCCCAACGGAGTTATCCTTTCCTACAGGTTTATCATCTTCGTTCATCATCCCCAGCGGAAACGAAAAATCCCACTCTACTCTCAGCAGTTCCGGGATTTATTTCCCCCCAGCTAAAACATCACATTTTCATACATCATGATACATGCATAAACGCATCATACCAACAATATCATTTATGTTGAGAACATCATTGCTTGATCCATATCATGCATTGCATATGTATGACCTTTACCTTTCAGGAGAGATGCAATTAAATTCTCAACTATGTCAAAGGAGACAAAATCAGTTAAATCGATTCCTAAAGATTTTTCTGAGGCCAATTCAGTCAATGGAGACAAAACCAGTTAAATCGATTCCTAAAGATTTTTCTGAGGCTAATTCAGTCAATGGAGATAAAACCAGTTAAATCGATTCCTAAAGATTTTTCTGATGCGAACGCAGTCAAAGGAGACAAAACCAGTTAAACCGATTCCTAAAGATTTTTCTGAGGCCAATTCAGTCAATGGAGACAAAACCAGTTAAATCGATTCTTAAAGATTTTTCTGAGGCCAATTCAGTCAATGGAGACAAAACTAGTTAAATCGATTCCTAAATATTTTTCTGATGCGAACGCAGTCAAAGGAGACAAAACCAGTTAAATCGATTCTTAAAGATTTTTCTGATGCGAACGCATTCAAAGGAGACAAAACCAGTTAAATCGATTCCTAAATATTTTTCTGATGCGAACGCAGTCAAAGAAGAAAAAACCAGTTAAATCGATTCCTAAAGATTTTTCTAATGCGAACGCATTCGAAGGAGACAAAAACCCCTCTGGTCCAATTAAATCGATTCCTAAAGATTTTCCTGATGCCAATCCAGTCAAAGAAGACAAGACTTCCTCTGGTTCAGTTAGATCGCCGACAAGATCTCCCTGATTCATATTCCAGTTGAAGTTCAGACCATCTACCAACAATCTCCAAATGGCATATGTAAGCCTATTCCCTACATCACAATGCTGATACCACTTAATGCGAGTGCAAATTTCTGGGCACTCTAGTGTTCAATCATCTTCCACCTTAGGATCACGAAAGGCCCGAAAGCCAATCTATATCCTCAGGTTTAAGAAGATTGAACAGGGGCAACTGTTGTACCCCAAAATTTTCCCTCCCATATTTCTCAAGACATTGCAAGAAGAATCTCCAAATGGCTCAAGATTGCTCAAGAGTTGGACAGTCAAATCATCTCCTAAGGCAATCAACCTCAAATTAGGGTTTTGTGTTGCATCAAGGTCCTCAAATCCAAATGACTTAAAGTGCTCCCCAATGTCCTAATATGTTCTCAAGTTCATCCATGTCAAATTTCAAGCCTTGTAGAGGACGTTTGGCCAGTCAATTGCTCAAGAGGCCCAAAAATCGACTGTGCTAGGGAAAAAGTCAACTGTGACCTATGGACAGTCAAACCTCAAGATTTTTTGTCAACATTCTAATTTTGAATGATAATTAATCATTTGATCAAGGGTTTATCATTATTCATCAAGGATTTCCCAAGATTCATCAAGATTCAAAAGTTGCTAAATTAGGGTTTTGCAAGAAAAGTCAACTCAACTTTGACCAAGCATAACTTTCTCATACTTTATGAGAAATGACCCATCCAAAGCTAATTTTGAAGAGGATGCAATTTCCTACAACCCATATTCACACCCCAAGATCAAGAAATTCACTCACAAAAAGTTACAAGTTTGGACATTATAGGTCATTTTTGAAAGTCAACAAAAACACCTTTTTTGCCAAAGCTTATAACTTGAGCATGGAATATCAAAATGAGATGAGACCAAAAGGGTTGGTTAGCGGACATCTCAAGGTTTCTAAAAAGTCCAAGAACACCTCCAAAAGTTCAAAATTAAAGAAGTTACGCATTGTTGAAGTTGGGCATTTTCCAAAATTGCCAAAAGTCAACTATCCTCAAAACTTCAAATTTTGTCAAAAGGCCCCACTTTTTCCCACTTGATTTGATCTTGTCACACCACACACGTGTCCTATCTTCAGTCATGTGCCAATTCATTAATTTATCCATTTTTATTTGATTTTTGTTGAATTAATTCATTTTAAATCAATTTAAATCCAAATAAAATCCAAATATTGATGAAATAGGATCTTTTTGATTGATACAGGTTTCAATTATCATCATGGGTAAGATCAAATCCGAATCAAGCCATGTTATGAACAAAATATTGGATTTGAGACAATTTTGGAAGCTTTTTAATGGTGATTCATATCAAATCTTCAAACATCAATGCACCAAGATTCCAAGCCTAAGACTTGACCTAATTGACTCTATTATACATATACAACACAAGACATACGAAATTCAGAACCAAGAGGCTGCTAATTGACAAGAACAAAAACTGAAAAAAGCTTGAAAAGGTGTGGAACTGAAATCTTGGTTAGAGACATTTTCAACACAAAAACTCAACGTAGACTTCTTGTTTGATATCCTCTGAAGCAATTGCAATCAAAAGCAAGCCCTGAAACCACCTAAAACACACTGTAAGTTTCTTGAATACCGCCCTGTACATGAAAACTCAACCTTGGATTCTTGCATCTTTTTGATAAATCATGGACATATTCTTGATCCTTGCATGATTTCCAAGCTATCTGCAATATTGAATTGTGTTTTTGTAGCCCGTAAAGCCCTACCCGAAACTAGGGTTTGGGTTTCTTGTTTTTAGGCGTTTCAATTTCAGGTAAAATCAGGACCAACCATGGACATGGATGGAATTAGGAGGGAGAGACGAGCGTGATGATGTTCTCAAAATTCGTTTCCATGGCCTACAGATGATTTTAGGAGACATCTAGGGATTTAGTTGCAGATTAAAATCTGTAGGAAAAATAACCAGAATTCTATGGGGAAGACGATCACGTGGCCATATCCCATTCGTCCATTCAAAATATTTCGCGCTTATTTTTTGTTTCAGGCATAATAATTGTTTTTTTCATATAATATTTACTGCCTAATCCACTAACAAATATAAGGCATTGGTCCAGTGGCAAACGCGTTGTGTGGAATCCAATGGGACCTGGGTTCGAATCCCAGGTCCCCAACATATTTCTTGTTATTTTCTTTCAGGCAATCCAGTGTCCCCCATGCCTTGCAACACATCATACACCTTCATCCATAATCTGCCAGATGGCCTCCAGGCCAAATCTGATGGCCCATATTGGAGGTCCATCGTGAGACCTAGTCAATCAATGCGCGTGGAATCATGGAAAGTCAAAGCAGGCTAGCATAATTGGGCTTGGAAAATGCTGATCACACACCCTGATCTGGGCCCAAACCCCCCCAATGGGTTATTTCTTTTCTTTTTTATATTTCTTTTTATTTAATTGTTTTGTTAATTATTATTATTATTATTATTATTTACACTAACCAATTTAATTATTTTTTCCTCATAAAATCAAAAACACAAAAATATATTTTATTTATTAAAACTAAATTCATCACTTTTATTTTTGTAAATAAATTAATTTAATTAATTTAGTGTTAATTAGGTTTAACTTTTAATATCTTTTGCAAAATAATCAAAATTAATGTAGAATTAGGTTTTTACTAACTTTTAATCAACTTATTTTATTACTTTAAATATAAAAAATACAAAAAATATTTCTTTTAATTAATTTAATTTAATTTAATTTAATTGTTAATTTAATTTCTTTTTAATTCAAAAAATAACAAAAAAAAATCACTTCTTTCAAAAAAGGGTCAAAACCCATAAAAATGCGCCGATTTAATTTTCTCGCACGCGATCCATATTTTCATATTATCGTACTTGCTTATGGAATATAATAGCTTTAAATAGGACTTTAATTTATTTATCGCTTTATTTATTTTCTGCATTTTAATTTTAAGGGCTTGTTTTTAGCGATGTAAATACCCGACGCCTTGTAATAGTTTAGATTTAATTTCCGCAATTTAACTTCCACAAAATATACACTGTTAGATGTTTGATAATAGGGAATGCATGACAAGATCAAATGTATGAACTTAAAATCAACATAGCTCACCCATGACATGTACAAAGATAAAATTAACTGAAAAAACACACTCGCACATGCACAATCTTAAGGTACACCTCGTTTAGTTGCCTTCGAACGTGGTCATTGAGTATAGGAAGTATTATAGGTCGTCCTCTTGTCCAAAGATCATAGTTTCCTCGAAACGGTTGCCTCGGAAAAATGATCTAAGACATTAGGATTACCGCTAAGGCGTCCTAACATTGCTTTAGTGACCACACGTCCCTTAATCGAATTGACCCGAAAACTCCAACGAAGATGCTACCTACTCATCAATAGTGGGATAACGTTGTCTAAAGGACATTAGCACAGTTTAATTCCTTTTTCGAGTAGGTAGATGGTTCTTAAGTACTTGCTCTCTTCAAAACAAAATAAAACTTTTCGCACTTACACACCTTTCAAACATAAACTCTTTTTAAACCCACAAACACAAAGAAAAGCAAATTTTGAAAACACTTTGAGCAAGTACCTAAGAGCCCGTGGATAACCACAGATAGAAAGGGTGCTAACACCTTCCCTTTCTATAATCTACCTCTCGAACCCGAGAAATATCTCGAAAAAGGAATTTTTCTGTGCTTTTTTCCTTTCCTTGTTGGATAAAATAAAAGACGGTGGCGACTCTTGCTTACCGCGACATTTTGCGAAAACAAACGCAAAATGCGAACCAACATTCCAAAACAGTCAGTTCTTTCCCACCATATCACACCAACATTGTAGGATACCTTAGCAATTTGTCGTAAGGGTCTACGATCGTTTACCAAAGGCAACATTGAAGGATCATTGAGGGACTACGATCTTGTATTCGAGGGTCATTGCTAAAGTATCCCATGTTCGAGGGACACGACAGTATTTTATTCTCGTGCAACAAGTGAGGTTAACCTTAGAGATGCAAGTGTGGAAAATGTTTGTTTTCGTGCTTTGAATTAGGGCTTTCTATTTGTTGATTTTATTTCTTGCCATAGAAACCCTAATTACTAGCATTTTATATTGAAAGCGATAAATTGCAAAAATGTAAAAATTCTATGCTATTACATCATTTGGGGATGGGGGTACAAGTTTACAAATGGGGAGATAAAAGTAAATAAAATCTAATTTTACTATTACAATCATATTGAATGAATAAATAATGTACAAGAATGTAAAGGCAATAAGAAAGAAAAATGAAATTGTTTTTCTTTGGATTTTTGTGAAAGGGTTTAACCTAATTAAACTAAAAATAAAATAATTAATTAGTCTAGATTACTCTAATAGAACTAAACCTAAATTAATTAAGGAGAACAAGTAAAATAATTAAGAAAACAAATATTTTTAGGGTTTTTATGAAAAGGTTTTTAGTGTTAATAAAAGGAAGAAATTAATTAATAAAAATTCCTAAGTTTTAAACTAATTTTAATTAGGAAAGGGAGATTAAAATAAACCTACGTTTAATACTAATTTAAAGAAAATTTGTTAAAGAAATGTTTTTGATCTTTTTGTTTTAAAAGAAATAAAATAAAATATACCAAATATTAAATAATAAATATAAAATACTTTTGGGTTTTTGATTTAATAATAATAATAATAATAATAATAATAATAGTAATAATAATAATCAAGAAAATAAAATAAAATAAAATATAAAATATAAAAGTCACGGGGGTGTGAAATTGAATTAGGGTGGTTTATGAGTAAAACAATTTTGTTTGGTTTTAGGCCCAAAGGTATTTTTTGTATAATCAGAAAATAAAATTAAAAAAAAAGATTATGTTGGGATGCGTAGCATGTATGAGACAGGAGGGTATTGTTAAGTAAAAATGAGTCTGGTCCAAAGAAGTAGGGCCCAACGCGCGTGAAGCACAAAAAAGAAAAAGAAGTGAAAAATGTAAAAAATTGCAAAACAAACGCTGGGGCTCGAACCCAGGTCCAAGAGGTAACAGACACACGCTTTAACCACTGGGCAAGCAATATAAATGAATTCTAAGGACATGGTCAACTTCAGGGCAAATATGTCTACATTTTATCTTTGAAAATGGAAAGCTAACAATGCCTATATGAAGATTTCAAAAGTCAGAAAACTTACCTCAAAAATGGAATTCGTGTTTTGCAAATGAGCTTGATTCAAGGTGCTGTAATGATCATGTTAGCTTCCTTGAGTCCCTAGGAAGCTAATGTAATGCTTAGCTCAAGCTGAGAGTGGTTGAAATGGCCTGGAGAAGTCAAGTTGCAGACCTCTATTTTTGGTTATGGAGGATGAAGAAGATGATGTTACAATTTCAAAACAGGGATTGGGATAACCTCTATATGTGTATCAGAAGCTTTGTGATGGATTATAAGTGAAAACGCACGAGTGGATTTAAAGATTGGGTTTCAAAGTCAGAAATGACAAATTTTTGTGCTTATGTAGCAATTTTGAGTTTTTTTTGGAAGTTTCAGGGTGTTTTAGGGCTTGTAAATTCGTGTTTCTGCTCACAAATAGTGTTTCTATTTATAAGCAAGAAGTTTGGATGCTTGGAGAAGTCAGAAATCAAGAATCACATGTTTATGGATTTGCCTTGTTTTTGAAGCAACATTGATGAACATGGTTCCAATGCTTGTACCAGGCCCTCTAGAGTGGTTGAAAACTTTAAACATGTTTCTTCTGGCCTAGTAGGTTAAGAGTATGCATAAGAAACAAGTTAGAGGCTCAAGAAGTTGACTTTGTGATTAAAGTGATCTTTACAAGAATGAAATGGTTCCTTTCTTCCTAAAATGGCAATTTGGTTTGGATAATGCTTGAATCAATCGGATAATGGCTAAATCATATGTATAAACCATTAATTATGGAGTGAAACATAAGTTTGAAACCTTCAAAGCAAAGATTATGCAGCATGGCTATGGATTTGGTCAAGTGTTCATCACAAAATTGACTTGTAATTCAAGTTTGAAACCCTAACTTCATCTCTTCGATTCTCCTATATCAAGAATGATCTTAATGAGTTCTTGGACATTTTGAAAATCTTGGAACATCCTTTACAACATTCTTGTTTTTAATTTTTGAAGAATAATTTTGTAACTATGTGAAAAATTACCATGAAGTTAGGTAAAGAATCTGCCTAAACTAGGTCAAATTTTCACTGAGTGTTATAAGAAAAAGTGCATGACTTCATGAATTTATAACTCAAAATCCAAGCATTTATAGGACTTGATTAGTAAAGAAAAGTTATATATCTCATTAAGATCTACAACTTTCATTTTGGAAGTTTTGTTTGAATCATCTTACATCTTGGTGTAAAGTTGACATGAAGTTATGAAAAAAATAAGACTTAAAACACTTAGAAAATTTTCTAAGTCTTGAAAACTTTGACTTTTCAAAATGAATTTTGACTTTCTTGATTTCTTGATGATCAAGTTTCATATTTTTGAATGTCTTGATTAAATGTGATCTTTGAAACTCAATTTTGATCAAAAAGTCAAAATTTGACTTATGGTGTATCAATTGACTTTTCATCAGTTGACTTAATTTCAACTGTCAATGAATTGATCTTGAGTAATGATTTGAGTCCTAAAATTAGGTTAAGACATTGTACTTGAATCCTTGAGATTGTGCTTCAAGCCATTAGATCATGTATTAGGTCAAAAAACCATTGATCAGTCAAATACAGTCAAAACCCTAATTTTGACCATTTTGCCCTTTTGGTGATTTAAACATATAACTTGATCCAAACTTGGGGAGTTGTGATCCAAACTTGATCAATTGACACATATAACTTCAAAATGTTGGTATTGGTCAAAAATCTTGAAATTTGACTGTAGGTTGACCATAATTGACTTTTTACTCAATACAATTGATTTTGGGTCATCTGATCAATTGACTGAGAAATTTGAGATGCAAGACTTGAAACTTAATATGAGCATTCTTGAAGGTTTATAATGATCCATGAAAATAATTTGAGGCATTAGAATTCCAATTATTCTTGAGAAAACCAAAACCCTAATTTGGCCTCAGTGTTAGATGAGTTTGTCTGATCATATCTTGGAGAAACCTTGAGCATTTGAGATCTTTTTTTTAGAAATGCCTTTGAGAAAAGAGAGGGAAAATTTTGGGGTACAACATCTGCCCCTGTTCAATCTTCTTAAACCTGAAGAGTTAGACTTGCAGGTCCCCAATTCGTGACTTGCATGTAGAAGATGATTGAACACTAGAGTGCCCAAATATTTGCACTCGCTTGGTGTACAAATTTAATTTTTTTGGGTCGATTATGTAGGGAATGGGCTTATAGATTCCATTTGGAGAGATGATAAAGAGTTATTGGAGATTGGCTTATAGATGCCATCCAAAATGACTACTAGTAAGTATAAAGCTTGACTGTGACTATTATTTTAATGTATAATGAAGAAATCTCTGACGACTACTACTTCAATAGGTAATGAAGGAATTTTCGACGACTACTACTTCAACAGATAATGGAGGAATCTTGACAACTACTACTTCAACAGGTAATGAAGGAATCTTGATGACTACTACTTCAACAGGTAATGAAGGAATCTTGATGATTACTACTTCAAGAGGTAATGAAGGAATCTTGACGACTACTACTTCAACAGGTAATGAAGGAATCTCTGACGACTACTACTTCAACATGTAATGAAGGAATCTTGACGACTACTACTTCAACAGGTAATGAAGGAATCCTGACGACTTCTACTTCAACAGGTAATGAAGGAATCTTGACGACTACTACTTCAACATGTAATGAAGGAATCTTGACGACTACTACTTCAACAGATAATGAAGGAATATTTGAAGACTACTACTTAAACAAGTAATGAAGGAATCTAAAATCGATTTTGTCTCGAAGACATATTTCACACCAACACTTTCAAAAACATATTTCAAACTTGAAAACATTTTCAAAAGATCAACACTTTGTATACATTCTTACGAACGAGAATCATTACAAAGTTTTCCTAACCGATGGCATCTTTACAAAATACTTTCAAAAACCACACAAAGCACATTTTCAAACAAAAAAGCAAGTGATCTAGCAGGTAACTAAGAGCCCATGGAAAACCATGGATGAAAAGGGTGCTAACACCTTCCCTTTTCATAATCTACGCCCCGAACTCAAGAAAACATCGAAAAGGTCTTTCCTGTTCTTTTTAGCCTTTCCTTTTGGATAAAAGAAAAGTCGGTGGCAACTCTTGATAACCACAACATTTGTGATAAAACGAAAAACAACCAAGTCAGTTCTCCCACCGTGTTACAATGATGAATGAAATTATTTAATCAGGCTCAAAATCAAGATTTTGATTCTTTATCAAGTGCTAATAGAAACCAAATTTTGAGGTAAAAACCAAGCGTTCTAGTCAGACTCTAATGAATTGTTATAGGGAAGTTTTACTTCTCTGTCTATGTTCTGAATACTCAAAATTCATTTTGTGAGTGTTCGGCTCATGGGGAGACTTTGAACAAGCTTAAATGAAATTTTGGGTTTAACAGATTCAGGTGGAGCTGTGAGCTTAACTCTTAATTTTTTGGTTACAATGATTACCCTGTGTAAATTGTTTTATCAAAATACATGGTTTTGTCATCATCCAAAAAGAGGAGATTGTAAGAACAATAAGTGTTTCTACAGCTGGCCTTAAGATTTTGATGATAACTTTACATGTTATCTCAGTGAACAATTATATACACTAATGGTTTTGTTCTAGTGTGTAGCTACTGCTATAATGTTATGACTCTGGTATTAAGACGTGTGACGTCATCAAGTTCCTAACATACATTACTGAAAGAAAACATGTGGTTACATGTTACAATTGAAGTCAAGATTCTGGAATTCATCTTCTGCAACGTGTCTAAGTAACGTTAGTAAAAGAGGTTATGATTGTGACTTTATGGTTAAACTTTGGAGGCCTTCTAAATATTTGCTTATATTTGTTACAAGTTCTCAAGATTATGAAGACAAGATTCTGCTGAACAAGTTCTAGTGATCTGAAGAAAAGCAAGTTCTTACAACCAAGTGCTGAAGACTCTGAAGACAAGGTTCTGATAGGACAAGTTATGAAGACTCCAAGACTTAGGTTCTAAGACTTAAGAGTAAATCTTCTACAACAAGATTCAATGTTCAACATTCAAATATCTGAAGCCTTTGATGATAAGAAGAAGTTTAAAATAGTTAATGTGTGATGTTGTAAAAAAGGTACATAAAGTGTTTGTGACCTCTACCCTCTAGGGCGGCATAAGGATAATTCTTTATACTGTATTGTCAACCATTCTCTTTGTGACTGTTGGGAACAAACGACTGGATTTCCAACTATCTTTCTTTACTTAACGAATCTCTGTTTACAAGCTTAATAGAAAAACATTATTCATAGAAAAGGTGGAAAGTTATCATTGAACAGTGACAAGATACATAAAGTATTATTTTATACTGTCTAAAATCTTACACCTTATTCTATCCGTTGGGAACTAACTGTTGGTGTAGGAAAATCCCTTTCTATACTCAAACCGTCTCTCTCTCTATCAAGGCTATAAAAGAAGATAAAATATTCAAAGAAGAATGTCGCTGTTAGCAGCCGTTGGCCATCAAGCTTAAATAATGTGGATGTTGAAGATGTTAAAGTTGCAATGCTACACATTCTGAAGTCCATAAAAGAAGAGAGAAAAGAAACAAAGAAGATTTCAACAAGTTGTTATTCAACTATTATCATATACATCTTGGATGAAACAGAAGAAGCAAAGAGTTATTGCTCATAGCTTGATCAATGAAGAAGAAGATTCTACAAGATGCTAACCAACTATCATCATATACATCTTGGTAGATCTCAGAAGAGGCAAAAAGTTGTTGCTCGGAACATTCTCAACAAGATGAAGAAGAAGAACACTACAAGATGCTACTAAACTTTTGATCATATACATATTTGTAGAACATTATAATGAACAGAAGACTTGTTGCTCATATTGTGTTTCAGTTCGAATCTCTTCATGTAAATTGTTTTAAAACTTGAGTTACTGCTTAGAAAAGTGTTAAACAATATGTGATTAAAACACTTGTGTAATCTACTTAGAAGAAGCAATCAAGTAAACATAAGAACCCAATCAACTGTTGTTGATTGATTTCTTGAGAGACTATGTGAAGGTATGATCTCAAGAAGATAATGGTTATGGTCATTATAAGAAATCCTGATAGGAGATCTTAAGTGATCAAATTCTGTTGGGTCAATGGGAGTCATATATCAAAGGGGACAGGGTGAAGGTCAGACTCTTGTGAGATCACTGATGGATATCATTGTTAGAAATCCTGGTAGATGATATTGAGGGATCTGATTCTATTGGGTCAATGAATGTTATATCTGGTTGGATAACTAAACGTATCACTGTGTGTTAGTCACTGGCTGTTTCCAGTGCATTTGTAATCAGTTTGGTTATAGTGCATTAAGTCCTTGGATAAGGCGAAATCATCCTTGGGGGGGGGGGGGGGGGGGAGGGGGTGGACAGGAGTAGCCTAGTTATCGGTGAACCTGGATAAATCACTTATGTCATGTATTCTTCATTATCTTTATTTCTTTCATCATTTGAGTGCTTATATCTTCAAAAAGGGAATGCTTTCTATAAACACAATTCAAACCCCCCTTTCTTGTGTTTTCTCTAACTTCAAACGTGATAGGAACTAAGCTTCCTTGATACTTATAGTGGGTGGAATTTTGGCTCGAGCTTGCATCAATGTATTGCTCGAATTTTATTTTCACCAAACCTACAGTGAGTTTGTTGAATCCCTCGCCAGATATGACCATGGCAGAGGAAAGATCTCCCATGTGTTGTGTGTTGCAAAGTAGATGGGTGAGGGGTCGGCCTCGTCGTGGATGTAGAAGTCCTCAAGCGAGAGATGCACATGGTGATATACGGGTTAGCGGTGTCATTAGAGGGTGGATTTCCTTCTGGACCTTCTTCGCTTCTCGAGCGTCTTGCCGAGGAGCTTCTCTTCTCTTGGTATATTGCTTTAGGTGCTCTCCCTTAATGAAGATCTAAATCACATCCTTGAGGTGTATGCACTCTTTAGTAACGTGCTTGTGGCTTTTGTGGAACCATCAATACTTTGACTTGTCCGTGGTATGCTTGGGAAAACGGACTTCACCCTGGTGGAATTCCGAGTTCGCGCACTCAGACAAAATACGCTCACGAGAAGCAATCAGTTGTATACTCGGCGAAACAGCCATCAGGTCCTTTCTATTCCCGAGACTTACATGGCTTATCTTATTTTCTTTTCTCCCCTCCTCGGAGAGATGCTGAGAGGTCATCATGCCTCGAAACTTTGGCGTTTTCCTGGTGAAACAACTGGACAAATCATAAAAGCTAAAATTCAATGAAGTCGCCATCAAACATCTTTTATCTAACGGGAAGGGAAAGGGTAAACATCGAGAAAACTTGAAAAAGTGAAATCACGGTCTTGAAACCATAGAGATCAGGTAAGGAAGTCAGTTACACGAGGGGAAGGTATTAACACCCCACACGTTTGTGGTACTCCACATGATCCACTTGTGTTTGTTCTAATCTAAGGGTGTGTAAAATCTACGTCTAGAGCTTAAGAGCTAAAAAGAAAGATGCAAAGGGGAGAATGCAGGAAAAGAGAAAACATGGGGAAAAGAAGGAAATATTACAAAGTTGGCTCGACTGATCCCCGTGACCAGATGCCTACGTATCCCTTTTAAGAAATTAGAGTGTCATAGTTCGTCTAAAAAGTTTCCGTTTGTTTTGTATTTTTTAATGAACAATATTAATTCCTCCTTTTGTCGTAACTCGACCTTTAGAGACTTACACGTCAGCATAGAAGTGAATTAACATGTTATTTTGAAAAGTTTGAAAGAAAAGTCCGAAGGCAAAAAGAGTTTGCGTTGGTTTTGGTATTTTTGTTGCGAATAATAGCTAGCTGATCTCAAGAGAGAGATATTAACTACTTCTCTACTTATTCATGAAAAGAGTCTTTGAGACTTGAACTACACCAAAGCCTAGAATTGAAGAACAATAAGATCGATAAGAAACCTGCTTATCATTTACATACTCAACAAAAGTATGATTCTCATCAGTAATCTTTAAGTATTTTGATGTTTTACAAAAAAGAAGTTTTTGTTTTAATGAGATGCAAAAGAAGAAAAAATTCTAACGGGAGACTAGAAAAATAACCCTAAAGTTGTCATGCATTGTTGATCCTGTAATTAAGGATAAGAGAGGGGAACATCTACTTAATGTTGGCATACATGGATATAAGCCTAAGGTCTATTCAATTCGTACTTAGAAAAGAGTGAATTGAAGATCCTATGAGGAGCATGAAAAAGAAAGCAAAGATGGGGAAAGGGGTAATAAAACCTCACACAAGGAAAGACTAATCTTCAAGTATACTTAAAACCTTTGTGACAAACATAAGCTATAGGTGAAACTCTTAAACACACCAAGAGAGGTGGATAAGAAGTACTCAAGTTTTGAAGGGAGGAAAGCCCTAATCCAAATTAGATTAAAAAATTAAAGAAAAATTGTAAAAAAATAAACCAATTGAACCCTAGCTTCCTAAAGACTTATAAAAGTCAACGAAATGGTTTAAATATCTTGGATTAATTTGAAGGGATGAAAATGATTGAGAAACTTTAAGACTAGTTGACAAAAGGATCAAATTATAGAGATTTAGAAAAATATTTGTGAAAAATGTAAAATCAAAAGTTAAAATTCAACAAAAATGATTTTTATGATTTTAAGTCATCCAAGAAATTTAAACATATTTCTTTTGATTTTTATGAGTAATGGAAATTAGGGTTTCAAGGGTTTCTTTTAGCTTAAGCAAAGAAGAGTCCAAAAACTATTATTAGTTTCTAAAATTTAAAAAAAATATGAAAATTGAAATGTAAATTCAATTAAAAATTATAGAAAATTGTTTTAATATATAAGGGTCAGCAAGAATATTTTTGTGGAATTTTATCAATACAGGAAGATATCAAACAAACATTATTTGCACAATGTAACACGAAAAGTAAAAAAAAAATGTAACTATTGATTGATTTTATTTACTTGTCAAAAAATTTCATAAAATTAAAAAAAAATTATTTTTATAAAATATATTCAAATTAAAACTCATTATATTTTTTTGTGGATTTTTTACATTAGTAAAACTTGGAAAATAAAATTCTAGAAATTAAAAGATAATACAAATCCTAATTGAACTTATTGATTTATTTAATATTCTAAAAATGATAAAAATGAAAATAAAAATTCAGCATGTGAAAATAGACTAAAAAAGGAGTCTAATATATTTTTTTGATAATTTTTGAATGAGTAAAAATATTAAAACAAAATTAAAGAAACAAATAAAAAATGTATTTAAAAATTCAAACATGCCAAGATCTATTACACCTATTAAAATTCAAACGTGCTGTAAAAGAAAATCACATCATGTTCAATTAACACGCGCCACGTAATCATCCCCGTATGCTAACTATGCCCTAACATGCTTTACTCAGTTTGGTATGCTGGATTCAGATCGCGATTTCTCCGTTGTTTCTTGATGAAAATGCATGCAATTTTGATCAAATTAAAGATCTCGCAGGATAGATTAACGAAGGATCAAAGATTTTTCAAAATGGTATACGAACCAGGGAGAAAAGCTAAAGAGAAAATCACTGAAAACAACAAATTGTGAACATGTAAAACAAAATCCATTATGCTATTTTTAGATCCACATATCTTTCTTGTTTCTTTACCAAATCTAATGATCCAAACATCAAAGTTCATCAGGAAAGTGCAAGGAACACGATTATGATATTAGATTTTTCAAATATTGCTAGAGAAAAATGAAAAATGGACATAAAGTCATTGTGATAAATAATTTGAACATAAGTTATAGAGTACGAATTCAAGCTTCAAATTGCATGTGAACACTCATCAGATCTAAGATCTGGCCAGCTATGCTATCATAAGAGATCTACATCTTATCCACAAGTGAAATTGCAGACCGAAGCTTAAGAATTCACATACCTTAAGTGAGTGAAAAATAAATTCACTCTATGCCTATGAAATTGAAAGAAATCTGAGGAACCTCTCTCTTTCACTTCAATGATGTGTGACTATGCAACAATTGGAACCTTGTGCAAAGAATCTTGAGAGAAAATTTTGAAGAAGGAAATTCTGCTTTGAGTGAGAAGTTGAGCTTTCGAAGAGAAGTTTCAGAGGTTTTGTGTGAATTTTAATCCATCCTTTCTGAAAATAAGAATGAATGGGAGTTTATATAGAGCAAGGAAGTGTGTTGAAGAAGTTTTTGCTGAGCGTAAGACAGTCTTTTGCAATTTGGATCCGTTGGAAATAACTTTGCTTGCTGCGTTTTGTGTTGTTTCCAAATGAGCTGATAGTCATTTTGGAAAGAGGTGAGGGAAGCATGACTAGTAACCTAGTATGAGCAGCACATGGGAAAGTAAACTGGTCGCATGCCAAACAATATTGACCATCTCACTTCCTTCTTCAATTTCTCTTAATTTGCTCGTGCAATTTCTTTGCTTAGGAGGCCTTTAGAAAGCTCTTTTAATGTAGATCATTATAGAGCTTTGAATTATTGAAATTGATGTATGGAAGTGAGAGATATTTCAATGATAAGTTTAGAAAAAAGAATCTTGGAAGGTCAGGGCGCACGTGCGTCCATTGACATGCATGGCTTGCCAGAAATGAAACTTTGAGGTCTTCACTTTGATTGACTATATCTTCCTCAATAATGGCTCAATTGATGTGATTGAAAAATCTAAATGAATCTCATATAACAATATTCAACATGATTTTTTTTTAATTTTTCAATTAATACTTGAATCAAAAGAAATTCACTCATGAAAATGGCATACCAACTGTTTATAGAAATGCTTAGCCTAGTATGTGCGTGACTTGTTATTTTGACAACTTTGTGCCTTCACCTTCTAAGCTCAATATCTCTCAAATGCTTCACTTTTGGGATTGAAACCCACATTGAAAAACTTGTAGAACTTTCTCCAAGCTTTCCAAGCATGTGAAATTTGCTTCATTTGAATAAAAATTGCTCAAGTTATGAACGGTGAAAATTTTGTACTATGGGGACTTTGGGATTTTTTTAACTAAAGCAAATAACTTCTTCAAAAAGTTAACTCCAATTCAACCATTTCTCTTGATTCAATACCACAAAATGATCATGAAATATGAAAATAGGATACCTAAATTTATGGTTGACCAAAAGTCCACTTGGTCAACTTTGACTTTGGTTGACTTTTGGCCAAAATGACTATTTTGCCCCTTTTGATCAATTAAACCTTTTCCATTCAAAATTGGCACTCAATCCTTAAATCATAGGTGTCTATTAACATGTAGAGAGGCATGGAATCAAGTCTTTCCCAAAAAGTAAGAGATTTCTTGATTAAATTCAAAACCCTAATTTTAGCCCTTTGTACTAGGAGATAGTGACCAATTTTCAAAACCCCCATTCATCTGGGAAAATTGGGATATTCTTTGAAAAAAGATACTTCATATGATGATGAGAAGATGATGCTTCATAGATTTGACTCTTACAAGCCTTAGACTCCTCAATTGGTCAAAACCCTAATTCTGAGAGGTGAATAGTAGAAATGTAATTTCTACTCAAAACTTTGCAAATTCCTATCTTCTAATGATCACATGTGGAAAATGAGATGTCTGGAAATATAAGAAACCCTTATGGTTTGAGAGAGTTAAAGATTGAGGATATGGGACCCCCCTTTACACTGACTGACCAAACAATCATCTTTTATAGCCTATAGAAGAAACTGGGAACCAAGATACCTTGATCCTATCATGAGAATGCATGAGTATGTTTGATAAAGCATAATCCATGTAAGGTAAAGTGACGAGGGAAAATTTTGGGGTGCAACACCTGGTACCGTGAGTCCCGAGCACTATTGGCAACTCCTTCTCCTCGTACTGAATGTAGGCCTGAGCCTTAATGAGGATAGCATCCAGTGATGTGGACGTTTCAATGCCAACTGCTTTGGAGAAGTCACTACAGGGGAACAACCCGTGCTCAAGAAAAATACTTCTTCATGTCATTGGTCGTGGAGACTTGGACGACTTCCTGATTGAACCTCTCGATGTAGGATCAGGGGGATTCTTCTTTCCCTTGCATGATTGCTTCGAGCATCGCCTCATACTTTGGATGGAAACGAGAAGTGGTGAAGTCTCTCGAAAACTGCTTTCCTAGGTCTCTCTAGGAAGTGACAGATTACTCAGTGAGGCTCTTATACCACATCATGGCACCCTTCCTTAGAGTATTGGGGAACAAGCTGCATTTGATGGCGCCTATGATGCCGCGATAATCAATCAGAGCATCAATGTTTTTGATGTGCTCGTCGGGGGTCTGTTGTTCCATCGTATGTTCCCAAGTTTGATGGTTTTCCCAGCTCGACGAGAAGGGGAGCGTCCATGATTTCTTGAGATAAGGCCAACATGGGTCATTTTCATCGCTCCAAACTGGAAATCATGGTGGAGAATGGTCATACTCCTCTCTTTGAGGGTTGTCATCATGGTGTGGTGGAAAGTTCTTTGGTCGGCCCTTTGATTTGTGCGGAGGTGAACGACAATTATCTGGTCGTCGACTGGCTTTTCTTTTCTTGGCATCGGGGGAGCATCGATCCTCACGGGGAGGAGTGAGATTGAGCTTATTGGTCATCAAGAGCTGTGATTTCTCTAAAGGTGGGCAGAGGCCTGGTCATTATAGCGACAGACTTCGGGATTCATATCGTCGGTGTCTCCGTAAGGGAGAGCGTGAGCAATGGTCCTTCTCCAATGCTATTATCCTTTAATGTTGTTGGTATATCAACGTGTTGGTCTGGTTGAGCGTCACAAATAGGGCCGCCATGGACGAGTCGGTATTGGATGGCACTATAATTGGTTGAAATTTCTTCAGAATCTTCTCTAGGGCTTTCTGGACTTTACGTGTTTCGATGTATTGGATGCCATTGTTGTCCGCATCATCGAAGGAGGGGAAGAGATGCACCCGTTAATCCTTGATGGAATGCCTTCCTCCAAAAATGGCATCTCATTGTCATTGTAAGCGTTACGGACGAGAGAGATGACAGATTTATGATTGTCGTTATTGTCATCGTCTTGATTGGCCATGATCGAATTTTGAGATTTTTTGTTTTGATCTTTTGGTTTCAGAAAAAGAAAAGATTGGTAAACAGGTTCCCATAGACAACACCATTGATCTTTCATGTTGATCAGAGTAGGTGAGTGGTCAGTAACACATTCGTATTCTTGAACGATCAACTGAAGGGGGATTTTACCTGCAGGCACTCTGATGCTTAAGGAAGTTCAGGTGAAGAGGTAAGTAAGAAAGGGTGAAACAACAAAATACCTAATCCTCCTGCAAAGGAGGCTTTTTATAGTGATCCCCTAACGCTTAGCCAATGGTCTTCGTTATGGGCTGAGTGTTTAGGCCAACAACAGATGACTGCCAGGATTCCTATGTGAAAGTAATGATCTCCACTCTTGTTAAAAGAAATATTAACAGTGTTAACTCTGCCTTCAAGGAAGGGGAGATGCTTTCCCATGTAGTAGGGAAAGATCAACGATCATGTTAAATAAACTCGGCAAATTTAGTGTTAAGGTTGAGATTTGTGTGTTAATGATTACTAATATCAAAGCATTTAAGAGAGGCTCCCTACACCAAGAGTCCTTCAAGAAATTATAGTAGATTCATCCCCAAGAAGTCAACAAGAATGATCTCTTATTGCATTGAATTCAAACTTGACCCTATTCCAGATAGATGATAAAATGTGATGACTAATAATACCAATAGAAGTTAGAACCCTGTTACTAAGGATGCATGCCTAGTTTTGATGATAACAAATAGTATGTTTGTAATTTTGGTACTCTAATGTTTGTTATTTTTAAGATTTAACAAAAATGTTCTCCTTCTGATAAATGGTGCTGCCAAGACATTAGAAGAGAACAAGTTCCACTTCTGGGCTATACAAGTTCTGATGAACAGTAGAAAAATGCTTCAGAAGGCTCTGAAGTTGTGACTCTGATACAAGTACAAGAAACCAAATTCTCAAGATCTGAAGACAAAAGTTGTAACTGAAGTCTAGATGCTGAAGACTTATGTTTCTGAAGACAAAGGGTTCTAAAAGACCAAGTGCTAAAGATTCTGAAGATTTTAAAGACATGAAGTTCTGATAACCCAAGGTTCTACAAAGGGTTCTGAAGACCAAGTGCTGAAGGTTCTAAGGACACAGTTCTAAAGACTCTAAAAACTTGAAGTTTTGATGACCCAAGAGTTATTTTCCTTATTCTAACTCATGCTCTTAGAAGCCTCTGAAGTCCAGAAGATAAGAAGATAACGTTTACAAAGTACATGGTACAAACGTAAGAATTTCATTCCACTACCATGAAGGGAGGATGCGTTGTACGATCTTGTCCCCCACTATGTATCAATCTGCCAACTTTCTGGAATTTCCAGAAATACCCTCCAACGATTATATTATTATATTAGCAATATAAAGGATTGAAAACTAAAAGAGAAGGCCGCTAACTCACATTCTTACAAGACTGTTCATACGCTTTCTTATTTCTTTAGTCTATATTCTTGAAACTCTGTTTACTTATTCGCTTGTTTAGAAGCATATCTTTTGTAAACAAACTTTTATTAAAACAGTTGTTTGATTGTGCCTTAAGGGACCAATTTGTTAGAATCCTTAAGAAGTCTAAGCTTAGTGTGTCTTAGAGGCTGTATCATTAGTCACTTGCAGTTAGCTTGTGCATTATAATAATCTGTTTGAAATGATTGATTAAGACCTTGTTGAGAAAGGAGAAATCACTTTGGCGGATGGACTAGACTAGCTTGATAGTTTTCAAGTGAACTAGTATAAACATAACTTATTCTTTCCTTCTTGCATCTTATCATTATTATCAATAAGTGAAGAAAACTTGTTATATTAAAGGTGATTTTTAAAGAAACGTTTTTGGTTTTAAACCCAATTCAACCCCCCCCCCCCCCTTTCTTGTGTTTTTCACACCTTTAGTTGGCATCAAAGCTCCGGTTCTGAGGAGTTATAAAAAGTTTGAATTTTATCAAGCACCTAACAATGTTCAGTACGGATCCTGACTGTGTGAAAAACTATGGCAAAAAATGCAAACAATGCTACTGAAACTGTTTATAATAAGGATAATGATAAAGACCATTATAGTGCTAAACCTCCTATGTTGATATAGAAAGGTTTGACTATTGGAAGGACATAATTGAAATCTATTTTCTGGGATATGAATTAGATCTATGGGATTTGGTATTTGATGGCTACACTCGCCCAGTAGTTGATAAAGGTCTAAAGATTGCAAGAAGTGCAATGACATATGCTCAGAAGAAGGTTCACAAAATTACTATAAAGCGAGAACAATTCTTCTAAGTGCTATTTCTTACAATGAGTATCATAAGATCATAGATAGAGAGACTACAAAGTCTATTTTTGATTCTCTTCAGATGACTCATGAAGGAAACACTCAAGCTAAGGAGATAAAGGCTCTGGCCCTAATCTAAAAATACGAAGCCTTCAGAACGGAAGATGATGAATCTGTGGAAACTATGCTTTCAAGATTTCAGACTCTTGTTGCGGGAATCAAGGTTCTGAACAAAGGATATTCTACTGCAGATCATGTCAAGAAAATTATCATAAGTCTTCCTAAAAAATGGAGACCAATGGTAACTGCCTTGAAGTTGTCAAAGGATCTGAGCAATACCAGTCTTGTGGAGCTAATTAGTTATTTAAGAAGTTATGAGATAGATCTTGAAGAAGATGAACCTTAGAAAAGATTAAATTTGTGGCTCTGAAGTCTAAGTCTGGAAAGACAAAGGCTTTTCAAGCTGAAGAAGAATCAGAAGGATCTGAAGAAGATTCAGATGAAGATGAACTTTATCTGATATCCAGAAGGATAAGCCAAATATGGAAACACAGACAGAGAAAGTTTAGAGGATCAAGAAAAACATATGGCTAATTTGAATCTACATCTTGTCAGAAGAAAGTTTCTGGGAAAGAAGTCACATTCTATGAGTGCAAAGAGCCTGGACATTACAAGAATGAATTCCCAAAGCTCGCAAAATACGAGAAGCCCATGAAAGTATTCAAATCAAAGAAGGGTCTCATGGCAACATGGGATGATTCAGAATCAGAAGAAGAAGAATATGATTAAGAACATGCTAACGTGGCCCTCATGGCCAATACAAGCACTAATGAAGTTATCTCAAAGTGTGAGCTGACAACTGATGATGAGTAGGACTCTAAAGACAACACAGGTAATGGCTTCTCTCTCTCGTTTTGAACTTGAAACTTGTTTATCTGAAATGATGAGAAAATATCAACTTCTTCTAAGTAAACACAAAACTCTGAAAAAGAATTTTATAGTTAATTATGAGAACTATACTAAGAATAAGCAAAAAATTTCTGATTTAAATGAAAAATTAATTATTTTAGAAAAATCAAATCTTGCTCTTAGAAGTAAAGTCTCAAGGTTAGAAGAAGATATGTCTCTAGCACATTTGTTACTGATGAAGTAATTAGATATGATAGAGCTTTTCAGCACTTCCTAGCTAAAAGCATAGATAGAAGCAAGATGGCTTCAATGATATATGGCATTACCAGAATTGGAAGTAGAGGCTTGGGATATTCTGGACCATCAAAAATAATTGATGAGACTCTAAGTGTCAAACCAAAACCTCTTTCTGAACATTTCGTGCTTGCTGGCACTGAACTGAAATGTCTAGAACAAGAAGGTTCCGTTTCCATTTAAACACAACCACAAATGCAGAAGGAAAATTCTAAGCCTAAAATATCATGTACAAATCCCACTTGATTATCCTGCGGCACAAGATTCCAAAGGTGTAAGAACCTCTGGAACTACTAACAAGAAAGGACCCAGAAAATGAGTATCTAAGGATGAGATAATCTATTTTTAATATATCCTTGATTACGCAACTGAGACACCAGTCATGGTATCTAGAGAGTGGATGCTTGCGACACATGACAGGCAAAAGGCATATGTTCTAAGGTTTAGAACTTAAGTCTGGAGGAGTTGTTGGTTTCGGAGGCAACCAGAAGGGAAAGATCATTGGCTCTGGAACTGTTGGTAATAGTGAACTTCCTTCTATTAACAATGTTCTTTTAGTCGAGGGTCTGATGCATAACCTGTTGTCTATTAGCCAACTTAGTGACAATGGTTATGACGTCATTTTCAATCAAACGTCTTATAAAGATGTAAGTCAGAAGGATGGCTCCGTTTTGTTTAACGGTAAGAGAAAGAAAAACATTTACAAAATAAGGTTATCATATTTGAAAAACCAGAATGTAAAATGTCTTTTGACTTATCAAGAAGGCAGTGGGTCTTGCACAAATGTCAGGGCTATGTTAGCTTGATAAAAATATCTCAACTAAATAAGCTTGGATTAGTCAGAGGCTTACCCAATCTGAAGCATTCTTCAGACGCTCTTTGTGAAGCATGTCAAAAAGGCAAGTTTCCAAAAACCTCTTTTAAATCTAAAAAGATTGTTTCTACCTCTAGGCCATTAGAACATCTTCACATTGACTTATTTGGACCAGTGAAAACTGCTTCTGTCAATGGTAAGAAATATGGACTAGTCATCGTTGATTATTACAGCAGATGGACATGGGTAAAATTCTTAAAACACAAGGATGAGTCACATTATATGTTTGCTTTTTTCTGCTCCCAAGTGCAAAGCGAAAAGAATTTCAAAATAGTTAGAGTTAGAAGCAATCATAGTGGATAATTTCAAAATAAAGATTTTGAATTTTTTTTATTCTAATGTCATATCCCATGATTTCTCCTGCCCTAGAAGTCCACAACAAAATTGGGTTGTAGAGAGGAAAAGTAGGACATTGCAAGAAATGGATCACACCATGATCCAAGAAACTTAAATGGCTAAGCACTTATAGGTAGAAGCAGTAAACACAGTCTGCTACATTCAAAATAGAATCTCTATAAGACCTATTTTGAGTAATACTTCTTATGAATTATGAAAGAATAGAAATCCCAACATTTCTTATTTCCATCCCTTTGGATGTGTACATTTTATGTTAAAAACTAAAGAGAATCTAGGCAAGTTTGATTCCAAGGCACATAAGTGTCATTTGTTAGGATATTCTAAACGCTCAAAAGGCTTCAGAGTCTATAACACAGAATCAAGAATTATGGAGGAATCAATTCATGTCATATTCAATGTTAAACTTGACTATGAAAAGTCAAAGCTGGTTGAAAAGCTTGCAGATGTGAAGATATTGTTCTCAGAACCTAAGGAGAAGGTACAAGAAGATAAAGAATCAAAAGCTCTTGCTTCTGATAATGTTACTGCTCCTTCTGATCCTCCACAACAAAGTAAAAGCTGAATCTCATCTTCTCATCCTCAAGATTTAATTATGGGAAACAAAGATGCTCCTATACGAACCAAATCAGCGTTCAAACCTTCTGATGAAGTGCTTCTAGGTTTGGTGTCTCTGGTTGAGCCAACATCTATTGAGGAAGCTCTTTAGACAAAGACTGGATTCTGGCTATGGAAGAAGAACTGAATAGATTCCCAAAGAACAATGTATGGGATCTTATTCAGAAACCTAAAGGTGCCCACGTCATTAGAGCCAGATGGTGTTCAGAAACAAGCTCAATGAGAAGGGTGAAGTTGTCAGAAATAAATCATAACTAGTTGCACAAGGTTATAGTCAGCAAGAAGGGATAAAATATACAGAAACCTTTGCACAAGTCGCCAGGTTAGAAGCTATACATTTATTAATTTCCTTTTCTGCAAATCATAACATCATCCTTTATCAGATGGATGTTAAGAGTGTATTTCTGAATGGTTATATTTTAGAAGAAGTGCACGTTAAACAACCTCCTGGATTTGAAAACTCTGAGAAATTAGATTTTGTTTTTAAACTCAAGAAATCTCTTTATGGTCTAAAGCAAGCTCCCAGAGCTTGGTATGACATATTGAGTAATTTTTTTTAAGAAAATAAATTTACCAGAGGGAAGGTTAACACTACACTCTTATGCAAAACCTTCAAAAATGATATTCTGATAGTTCAAATTTATGTTAATGATATTATTTTTGTTTATGCTAATCCCTCTATTTGAGAGGAATTTTCTAAGTTGATGCATCCTTAGTTTGAGATGAGTCTAATGGGAGAACTTAAGTTCTTTCTAGGAATTCGAATTGATCAATAACCAGAAGCTACTTATATTCATCAGAGTAAGTACACCAAAGAGCTTCTGAAGAAATTTAACATGATGGACTGCACCTTAACAAAGACTCCAATGCATCCAACATGCATTCTGGAAAAAGATGAGGTAAGTGAAAAGGTATGTTACAAGTTGTATCGTGGTATGATAGGATCTCTTCTATATCTGACTACTTCTAGACTTGATATTTTATTCATTGTTCATCTATGTGCTAGATTTAAATATGATCCTAGGGAATCTCATTTAACTGTTGTTAAGAGAATTCTAAGGTATCTGAAAGGAACCACTAACCTTGGCTTGATGTATGAGAAAACATCAGAGTATACTCTTTCTGGTTTCTGTGATGCAGATTACACTGGAGACAGACTGGAGAGGAAGCTTACTTCTAGAAACTCCCAGTTTCTGGGAAAGAATGTGATTTACTGGTCAAGCAAGAGGCAATCAATAATTTCTCTTTCAACAGAAGAAGCAAAGTACATCTCAGTGGCACTGTGTAGTACTCAGATGCTTTGGATGAAGAATCAGCTGAAAGATTATTAGATTTACGAGAGTAACATTCCTATCTTCTGTGATAATATAATTGCTATTTGCTTAAGTAAAAATCCTATTTTACACTCTAGGGCTAAACCCATAGAAATGAAATATTATTTTGTTAGAGACTATGTTCATAAAGGGTTTTTATCTTTAAAATGTATTGATATAGACCATCAATGGGCAGACATTTTTAAAAAACCCTTAGCTGAAGATAGATTTCTTTTTATTCAGAAGCATCTTAAAATAGACTATTGTCCAGAGTAAGATTTCATCTGAATCATATGTGTTTTAGTCTTATTATGAATAAATAAGATTCTGATTTAAACAAAAGCATTTTAATTTTTCAGAACCTTAGTCATCATAAGATGTTTCAGTCAGAAATGTCTTTGATCAGATGGAAACCTTTTAGTTTTCTAGATTATGAGGATACCAAAACGTGTGACCTAATTAGATGTAGTGATTAACGCGTGTAACCCTTGGTTATCCTTAATCATCACACTCTACCTAGGCTATGCAATGAGCAGTGTGCGTTCTTCTTGGAATTAATTAAAATCATAATTATTACTTGCATTTAATGCTCCTAATAATTATGTTTATTTGTGTTTATTTTTATCTATTTTTCTCACTTCTAAAACACTATTAAACCCTATTTCTCTCAACCGTTCAACAAGTTCTCTATGTTCATCATCTTCATCAACGCTCTTCATCAAGATCATCACTTTCATAAACAACCTTCATCATATTTAACACTTCAACATGATGAATGCTCAACAATAAGAGGCTGTTCAGTTTGCTAAAGAAATGGAACAAGCTTTAAACCCTCATGGGCCGTAATCTTCATTTTCCATCCAATTCTTCTAACCCATTGGTAACTACTTCATCTTCTATCTCAGTTATTGATAAACACCATATTACACATAAGTCCGTTCAAGTTCACTGTAATTTGAAACCACAAGAGTTACTTGTTCTTCGTGAGTATATGGTGGATTTCAATAATCTTTCTGCAAATGGTGGAAACCTCTTTGATGAATTAAATGCTCAAAGATGAGAGTGCTACTTCATGCGGCTTCATGGTCTCATTTATGATTCTTTGGTTAAGGATTTCTGGCTTCAAGCAGATTATGATAATCTTCATGTAGTTGCTCATGTGCTGGGTCGGAAAATTGTCATTTCTGAGAAATCAATTTTTGATCTTTTGGGCATGAAGCATATGGAAGATAAATAAATTCATAAGATGTATATAAAGTTTAAATTCGTGAAGGAGACGATAAAAAAAGCAATCTTCAAGAACTACTCTGTTGAAAAGACTGAGTATAAGAGTAAAGATCTCCATGATAAACTCAAAATTTGGCACAAAATCATTTTGAGCTGTACCAATCTAAGACCTCCTTCCAGCTCTTCTGACTATTTCAACGTCAATCAGAAGTACCATGCTGTACTATCTGATGACTCATGAGAAGATGTGTCTCCTATCTCTTCTATTATATTATTTGAGGGACTCTGTTATAAAGAATAGAACCACTGATGATCCTAAGAAGAAGGTTCCAAACTATATTCCTTTTGAACGTCTTATTTCTGACATCTTGGTAGAAAGTGGCTTGGTGAAAGATCTGATTGAAGAAGCTAAGTTTACAGAGGATTTGGCTCCCAGTCTTGGAGACTCCTTCAATGGATAGACTTTGAAGAATATGAGGCTGATAGATGAAGTCATTGCTAAACCTATACTTGTTCCTTCTGAAAGGATCAAAATCACAAGAATTCACGTGAATAACTACCCTTTGTTTACCAAGGGAGATAACATGTCTAGCATTGATATCTACGTTAGGATGATGGAAGCAGAAGGACATGATATGTCCAATTTTAACTATTCTGATTTACCTTCTGCTCAAGAGTATGTTGATTCTTCAAGAGGTAAAAGGAAGAAGAGTTCAGAAGCGTCTGAACCTGGAAAGAAGAAGAAGAAGTATGGAACTTCTAATACTGTGACTCTAGATGCTTATCCAGAAAAAACAAGTAAGTCTACTACTGATGCTACTTCTTTACTTGTTTCTGAAGTTGTTTCTAATATTATTTATGCAGTCTTATCCATTCTAACCACCATCATACAAACATCATCTTTTACATCTTTTTCTATTCCACCTCCCTCCATCACCACTTCTGTTTTTGTACCTGTTACAAATATCTCACCTGTATCTGATACTGTTTCAACAATAATTCCTTTAAACACAAATGTTTTTGCTTCACCATAAACCATCACCATTTCTGAATTTGAACCTGCCGCTACCACACTCCCTTCAAAAACACAAGCACTTGCTTCAATCACCATTCCAACTCTCACTACACCCATCTCATAAGTACCTATTCATACATTCACCCCAACCATCATTACTCCCGTATATGAAATTCCTACATCACCACCAGTTACTCAAACATTACTTCAATTTTCTTTCTCCAACATAGAAACCATCAATCTTGACTCACCATCTATTCACTCTGATCCACACTCACCATCCGACCATGACCTATCTGAAAAAACCATTTCTGAAACTCTTGAAATTCCACCTTATGAACCCTTCAGTTTTTCTGAACTATTTGATCTTGTTGATCAACAACCACCTGAACAAGCATCTGAACTACAATATTCTCCACCAGAACTTGCTTTAACCATCTATGAAAAAACTGTTCCAAAAACCTTGGATGAATGCATTAATTTATTTAGAAACAAGGATAGAAAGAAGGTTTCCAAGCTAAGAGATGAAGCAAGCTCAAGCATTAAGCCCCGTGATCTGGATGATTCCTAGAAGCTATTTCAGAAGTGGATGTCTTCTAAGTTTGAAAGGCTGAAGACCTTCTCCGAAGCATCCAAAATAATTGTTGTTCAGATAGTGAGAGAAAGAGAGGAAGAAAAGGAAAGAATCATAGTCTTCCAACTCCTTGCTAAGAAGCAAAAGAAGCTGAAGCTAGAGCACTCCTAGAGGCAGAAGAAGCTAGGCTTAAGTCTGAGGAAGATGCCATGGTTATTGAGGAAGCCAAGATGACTCAAGAAGCTGAAAAGAAAGAAAAGGCAAACCAAGAGGATTTAGTTGTGTCATCTTCTGATCCAACCATTATACATTTGGAAAACGTAATAGGTGAAACCAGAGAAGAACAACAAGTATTTAGAGATATCATCAACGAACATAAGATCGTTAATGAGAATGTTCAGAGCACGGTGCAACTGATTCTTCAAAATATTTATGCTCCTGCTCCTGGACCCTAGGCTTTTATTTTTCTGTTTGCTCTGAAATGTAGGACTTTATCTGTTTCTTTTGTTTTCCTTCTTCTTTATGATGTTTTTCATTCTAATGTTTTTATCATTGAATTTCAATGAAGTTTCATTTTCTTTTACTTATGTTTTTTTATGTTTTTCACACATAATTACCTTTTTTGATTATGACGAAAAAGGGGAGTAAATAACTGAAAGTAATATTTAGATTCTGATAATTAAATTCTGGAAAACGTCTCTAAAAAGAGTTGCTTACATTCTTACCCAGTTAAACTTTTGTTTCTGTTAGAATTGTTTTCTTTTCAGGAATCAAGATCTGAAAGTGTTAAAGTATCTTGTCTAACTTTTGGATTCAGACTCTGAAGAAGTTTTTAAGGTCATAATCAAGCTTTGAATTGAGAATATGGAATATGTTTTTGTGACGCTAAAAGTTTCAAGATCCCAATTGGCATGATTGACATTAAGACTCTCAAAATTCTTACATCTAATCTAGAACAACCAGATGGAGTTATACTCAAATGGTTCATAATCAAGATATACGATCTTCATCTAGTCTTAGAGTCAGGGCGAGTTTCATATAAAGGATAAGTGTTTCTTACCCTTCTTATTTTTACTTCTTCTTATTATGTACAAAATTGTGTCATCAAAATATATAGTTTTGTCATCATCAAAAAATGAGAGATTATTAGAACAAGATTTGGTTCTGCAATTTTATCTTTGAATTTTGATAATAACAAAGAGTATGTTTGTATGAATAATTTTGGTAATTTAATGTTTGTTATTTTTAACAAACATGTTCTGCTTATGATAAACGGCGCTGCCAAGACATTAGAAGAAAACAAGTTCCGCTTCTGGGTTGCACAAGTTCTGATAACCAATAACAAAATGCTTCAGAAGGCTGTGAAGTTGTGACTCTAATACAAGTCCAAAAAACCAAGTTCTGAAGATCTGAAGATCTGAAGACATAAGTTGTAACTGAAGTCTAGATGCTGAAGACTTATGTTTCTGAAGATAAAGGGTTCTGAAAGACCAAGTGCTGAAGATTCTGAAGACGCAGTTCTGAAGACTCTAAAGACTCGAAGTTCTGATAACCTAAGGTTCTACAAAGGGTTATGAAGACCAAGTGCCGAAGGTTATAAAGACGTAGTTCTGAAGAATATAAAGAATTGAAGTTCTGATGACCCAAGAGTTATTTTCCTTCTCCTAACTCATGCTTTCAGAAGCCTCTGAAGTTCAGAAGATAAGAAGATAACGTTGACATAGTACATGGTACAAACGAAAGAATTTCATTCCACTACCATGAAGGACAAACGCGTTGTACGATCTTGTCCCCCACTATGTAGAAAGCTGCCAATTTTCTAGAATTTCAAGAAATACCCTCTAACGGTTATATTATTATATTGACTATATAAAGGCTTGAATACTAAGAGAGAACGCTGCTAACTCACATTCTTACAAGACTATTCATACGCTTTCTTATTTCTTTAGTTTATATTCTTGAAACTCTGTTTACTTATTCGCTGTTTAGAAGCATATGTTTTGTAAACAAACTTTTATTCAAACAATTGTTTGATTGTGTCTTAAGTGATCAGTTCGTCAGAATCTTTAAGAAGTCTAAGATTAGTGTATCTTAGAGGTTGTATCGTTAGTGACTTGCAGTTAGCTTGTGCATTGTAATAATATGTTTAATTATTGGATTAATACCTTGTTGAGAAAGGAGAAATCACCTTGACTGGTGGATTAGACTAGCTTGATAGTTTTCAAGTGAACTAGTATAAACATAACTTATTCTTTCCTTCTTGCATCTTATCATTATTATCAATAAGTGAAGAAAACTTGTTTATGTTAAAGGGTACTTTTAAAAGAAAAGTTTTTGATTTAAAACCCAATTCACACCCCCTCCCCCCAATTTTCTTGTGTTTTTCACACCTTCAAAAATCCCATCCCAACTTAATATTTAAGGCTCTATTAAGACAAATAAGAGACATGAGACCTAGGCCTATTGGCCTTTGGCTTACAAACTGTTTTTCCAAGAGGTTGTCACCATTTTTCTCTTACTAACTGCATCACTCCATATAAAATGTGTAGTTTCCCTCTCAATAGATTTGAGAAGGGATATAGACTAATATTATACACTAATGGAATAATTTATCATGCTATGAATGAAAGTTTGCACCAAAATAGCCCCACCTACAATATAGAGGAATGAAGCCTTCAAATTCGCGAGTTTCACAATCTTGTCAACAATTGTTGCAGGTACCTAGCTCTAACATTGCCTTTGAAAATAGTAATCCCTAATTGAAATGAATTATACCTTTACAAAAGCTTGTACACATTCTTCAATCTATATTTGCTCATGGTACCACCAAAATAATGGATTTTGATGTACTAAAAATCTTCTAAAGCATGAGAATACTTATAGAAAAGAGAAGAGAGCGCTTGAATATTGGTCATAGTTCCTTTGCATAAGATTAAAATATAATCAACATATAATATATGAGTTAGATTGTTCAAGTTCCTTGTTCCCATCATTCGTTTCAGTTTGACATCTAAAACCAAATTTGAAATGTTTCTACTAATTACTTATTCTGTCAAAAAGAAAAGGAGATATGATAAGGGGTCACCTTGCCTGACACCCCTAACATATTTGAAATAAACATGTTGAGATCCATTAATTTCCCTAGAAATATTGATTGAAGGTAGAATATCATAAATCTATTGATAGAATTTAGTTTTAAAACCATACTTTATCAAAAATTTGAGAGAGAATGCCCAATCCAATGTGTAAAAAGACTTGTTAACGTCCACCTTGATTTCCAGACTACCCTCAAAACTATTATTATCCAAAATATTAGATCCTTGAGAAGCCAATTAAATGTAATTCTTAATGTTTCACCTCTAATATAGCCTTTTTATCATATTTCTAGAACACATATTCTTGACCATCGTATGGAAAAAGGGAGTATTTCTATTTCTTTCTAGATGCCATGTTACTATATATTTCTTTTTCCAGAAAATCTCTTCAATGTCAAGAGCCTTCTTCAAATCCAATTGAGAATTCCTTTCTTGCTTAAGAAAAACCTCAGATGCTCCATATTTTTAATTAACTTTTGAATGTTTGATAGTGTGGTTGGGGTGTCCTTAGCCAAACTATACACATTCCCAAAGACTCCCTTGTTCCAAATTTTGAGTTTTGTTTTGAGGATTTGTAAGTTCTTGTTTAAGAGGTACATGGGGGAACCAACCAAATGAATGTTCCAATAATTTCCTATGAAACTATAGAAATCATCATGCAAGGGCTACATCTTGTGGAGTTCGAAAGGAGCAATAATTTTGATACCATTGAAATTAAACTCAAAAGAATTTGGGAAGTGGTCAGAACTAACTCTAGGCAAAGTTTTCACCGACATAATGGCACAATCATGCAACTAATTTTGGTGTCAAAAATAACCTGTCTAGCCTTTTTTTTTCATCAAACCTTCATATATCTGTCTAGCATTATTTCGATCAAACCTTCAACTTTTTCTCCCATTAGACCAAGTATAGAAAACATCCTTAGTTTGAAGGTCACCTAAGTTTTTTTGGTTTGTACAATAGGAAAATAATAGAATTATATTAAGAGTTTCCTACCTCTATGTTCATGTGATCCTAAGATTGAGTTGAAGTCTCCTAAAAAGCACTACGAAAAAGATTGAACATCCTAAAACATAGTTAGGTTATTCTAAAAAAATCCATCTTTTAATATGACAAGTAAAGGCATAAACTGCAACAATATAAAGCTTCTTTGAATTATGATCAAGCATCAATGAGACAAGTTTATCAGTAATGGAAATAATGTAAGGGTCCAAGGTCTTATCAAAGATACACTAGAATTTAGGGACCAAAACAGTTCTCTATTGAAAAATAATTACAAGTGTGAGTATTGTAGGGAAGTCCCACATTGGTTAGGAATATAGAGACTTGAGCATTTATAAGTGGGAGAACCCACACATCTATCATCTTAAGGTTTTGGGTGAGTATATGGTGTGTCTCTCACAAAGTGTTTTTATCCTAAAGGAATGCCCCAAAGTAAAAGATGCTTCCTCGTGTTGACCTCCCTAAATTTCCCCAATAAATGGTATCAGAGCCTAGTTCGAGTGAAGGAACCAGCTTACTTATATCGAAATGCCCGTAGGTGGTGTCTCATTGAAAGAGTGTCAATAGGAGTACAAGTGTATGTGGATAAAAGAGCTTCCACTTGGGATAAAAGAGCTTCCACTTGAGAAAGAGTATGTGGATAAAAGAGCTTCCACTTGAGGAGGAGCATATAGACTCACACTCGATGGGGAGGGTTGAAAAATAATTATAAGTGTGAGTAGTGTGGGGAAGTCGCTTCCACTTGAGGAAGAGTATGTGGATAAAAGAGCTTCCACTTGAGGAGGAGCATATAGACTCACACTCGATGGGGAGGGTTGAAAAATAATTATAAGTGTGAGTAGTGTGGGGAAGTCCCACATTGATTAAAAATGTGGGGACTTAAGCATTTATAAGTGGGATAACCCACACACCTGTGTTTTGTCCTAAATGAAATTCCCCAAAGTAAAAGATGCTCCCTCGTGTCGCCCCCCCCCCCCCCCAATTTCCCCAATAAATGGTATTAGAGTCTGGTTCGAGTTAAGGGACCATCTTACTTGTATCTAAATGCCCGTAGGAGGTATCTCATTGGGAAAATGTTAATGGAGGTACAAGTGTATGTGGATAGAATAACTTCCACTTGAGAGGGAGCATATAGACTCACACTTGAGGGGAAATGTTGAAAAATAATTACAAGTATGAGTAGTGTAGAGAAGTCCTACATTAGTTAAGATTATGGAGACTTAAGCATTTATAAGTGGGAGAACCCACACACCTTTCATCTTAAGGTTTTGGGTGAGTATGTGATGTGTCTCTCACAAAGTGTATTTCTACTAAAGGAAATGCCCAAAAGTAAAAGATGCTCCCTCAAGTGAATGGATCACCTTACTTGTATTAAAATGCCCATAGGAGGTGTCTCATTGAAAGAGTGTCAATGGAGGTACAAGTGTATGTAGATAAAATAGATTCCACTTGAGGGGGAACATATAGACTCCCACTTGAGGGGGGAGTGTTGAAAAATAATTACAATTTTGAGTAGTGTAGGTAAGTGTCACATTGGTTAGAAATGAGGAGACTTGAGAATTTATAAGTGGGAAAACCCACACACCTACCACCTTAAGTTTTTGGGTGAGTATGTCATGAGTCTCTCACAAAGTGTTTTGCTCCTAAATGAAATTCCCTAAAGTAAAAGACGCTCCCTCGTGTTGTCCCCCCCCCCCCCCCCCAAATTACCACAACATTCTCGAGTTCATGGCAAAAAAACTTTACGCCAATATTAGTAATTCAATATTAGTATCTTACCAGTCACCAATTTTTGGATGTGTACTCATAGAAGAAACCACAAAAGTTGGAGCCGAATGCATCCATTTATAATTCCTCTTCTGGTCATCATTACAACTCAAAAGACGTATAATAGGACCAAGTTGTTTAGCTTTTTTTATAACTATTCATCAACCCAACCGTTTTCTAGTCAAAGTAATTATGACATTCAAAAGAAAACATTGTATGCACCCTCCGAGACACCTTTTTTGCCCCTTTTGCAAAATTAATACCCAACATCTTTAACATCGTCAAAATCAAAACTTTCTTCATTGTAGCTCTATTTTAAGGATAGATGCAAAATGGGTGTCACTTTAAATATCGGAATTTTACTTTATGTTGTTATTTGATGAACATAGACTCCATCCCTGCATTGGTTAATTTGTATTCAAGGATGAACTTCAGTTCTCCCATCATGCTCATTTCAAACTCAGTATGCATTGACTAAGAAAATTCCTTGCAAAGAGTGGCATTAGTAGAACCAAAAATAATATCATCAACATATACTCGAACAATTAATATATCATTTTTCAATATCTTTATGAATAATGTAGTGTCCACTTGTCCTTTTTGAAAACCATAGAGTGATTTCTTAAGTTTAAAACAAGTTGTGGATGGAAAGAATCCTCAAAACCACGTGGTTATTTGACATGCAATTCTTCATAAATGACACCATTTAAAAATGCACTCTTAACATCTATTTGATATGAAATAATATTATGATTAATAACATAAGACACGAGTAATTTGATTTCTCTAACCTAGAAACAAGTACAAAGGTTTTAAATAAATCAATACTTTTTTTCCGACTATAACCTTGAGCTACAATTCTAGATTTATTTCTTACCATTTCACCTTGTCCGTTGAGCTTTTTTTGAAGACCCGTTTTGTTCCAATAATGTTCCTCTAATGAGGTTTGGGTACTAGATCTTAAACATCATTCCTTTTGAAACTGATTATGCTCTTCTTGCATAGTCGTAATCCATCCATCATCTGATAGTGCTTCATCAATATATGTACATTCAACCATGGAGATAAGTCCTAGGATAGAGTGTTCTCTGCTGAATGCATATCTTGTCTTCCTAGGACTATCCTTATTTCAAATGATTAACTCTTCTGGATGTGAAGAAATTTACTTGAAGGTGTTATTGTATTATGTTACTTCTTGAGAACCATCATGAGTTTCTTTAGAAGCTTCTACATCTGTATGAGCTTTAGACATTTGATAAGCTTATAGACCATTAGCTTCTGAAGGTTGGTTGGTTTTTGAATCAATAACTTCTGGACATCCACCTGCTAAAGGTTGAGAAACTTCAGAATAAGCAACTTATGAGGAGTCTTCAGATACCTGAATCTCTACAAAACTTTAAACAAGCTCTGAGATATGATTTTCAGTATCTTTGTCATCAAATTTGATGTGTATTGAATCTTCAACAATTTTGGTTTAATATTTATACACCATGTATACCTTAGAGCGTTCAGAGTATCATAAGAAGATACTCGTTTAAGCTTTTGCATCAAATTTCTTTAAATAGAATTTGTTGTTCAGAATGTAACATGTACATCCAAACTAATGAAAACAAGAAATACATGGTGTCGTACCCTAGATTTTTCCAGCATGTTTGTGTTATCTTTTTTTTTTTAGAAAAATAAAATAAAAGGGTAAGTTAGTTCACTTGGTAGCTAGGAAGGGTGTCAGGCGCAAGGTTGTGGGTTCGAACCCAATTTCATTTCTTTTTATTTTTTTATTTCTATTAGAAGTTCAAATGTTGACTTTTTAAATTATTTTAATATTAAAGAAGAGAGAAATAAATACACGAGCAATTATCCAATCTCCTTGCACTTCCAAGAGATTTCCACTATAATCACTTCTAGTTACAAATGCTCAAGCACACAAGCAACAGACTTCCAAATTATCAAACACAAAAGTAAGAGACTTTAATGCTCAAGCTCTTCTAAAACAGAGACTTGAAGGAAGAGAGTTCAAATGCTCAAGCAAAAAGCAAGAGACTTCTAACAACCTATCTTATAGATTAAGGATTGTTTAAGACTTACACTTGATATAAAATCAAAGGTGTAAACAAAATACAACATAAAAGACTCTAAGACTTAAGAACTTCTAAGAATATACAATTGTTAAGAAGTTCTAAGTTTAAGCTTTTGCAATAGTTTGACAGAGTGTCAGCTCTTTGTTTATCAAGGCACAATGTTGTATTTTTCAAATATTTCAACTCCTTTTATAGATTAATGCAAAAGATTCGTTGGAGAAGAATTTAAGAATAAGGAGTCTTTGAGAGAAGCAACATGAGAGATGTTGGAAATCTTCCTGATATGGTTAATGTCGTTGAAGGGCCCTTTGAAACTCATTGCTATAAGAGATATTATTAGTTGCATTCCATCTATTTTCTACAATTTCCTACTAAGTCTTCATGTGATTAGAAGAAGACAAAATGTATTCAGAGTCTCATAATGACCTATAAGAGTTTCTTGATCCTTAAGCTTTGACTTGCTTTAGATTTTGAGTCTTTAAGGTTTGAATTGAACTTTAGATGTTGACTTGATTAGAGTTTGGGATCTTCAGGTTCCGATCCTTGACTAGGTTTATAGTCTAAGTCTTCAGGTTCTGATCCTTTAGAGGTTGTCTTTCTTCATAAGTTGACCTCTTTCAGAAGCTAATTCTTCAAAGTCTGATCTTCAGAATTTGCATCTAAGGGTTTCTCTTTGGATGTTCAATGCAGTGTCAAAACTGACTTTGTATCTGAATTTTAATCTATGTTCCTGCAAATTTGAACAAATGTTAATATACCCAATTGTTCTTTAAATACTTTTTGGTTATTAAACCTAAGGGATATAATACAAAAACAAGTTTGTTCCAACAATATTTACTAAGATTTAAATTTAAAAAATTGAATTTGAAGTTAGATTTTTGTCATTCCAATTTTCTAATAACACACCACATTGTTGAGGCTGAAGTGAATAATGAACAACCTTGTTGAGAATGAAGTAATGTAGAACAAACAACAAATAACAAAGATTGAAGCGAAACAAAATGAAATGAGGAATACTAGTATTTATTGAAATGAAACAAGGAAGACAAGTATTCTAGTAAGTATCATTTTTCGCCCATTTCTAATTTAGGGTTTGTTGGGTTTTCATTTTTCCCCTTTGTCTCTTAGATTTTGAATTTAATGTGCGAGGTTTAAAGGTTCAGTGGAACACAAGAAAGTGGAGGGGGGGGGGGGGGTGAATTAGGTTTCTAGAATTAAATCTTTTTGAACACCCAAAATTCAAACAATACTTATATACAAAGTAAACAACAATAATAAAAGTCACAAGTCTTTTTATCCTGGTTCACTGTTAACTAGTTTATTCCATTCTACCCACCAGAGTGATTTTATCTTATCAGCAAGGGCTTAATGACAAACTGGTATCTTGAGGAAATCAGCCTCAATGACAAATCATCATTAGCATCTCAAGAATTATGACCAAAGTGTTCTCTTGAAGAAATTAACCAATTGGTTAAAAACAAATTTGTATTTATAAGAGTGCTTCTTAGTTAAGAAGATACACAAATATACATTCAAGGTTGTCAGAGCAGAAATAAATAAATAATGCATGCATTTAAAAGCTTCTTCCTCTATATTGGCTTCAACACAAATTTTCTTCTTGGTTGTTCTCTTTTCAACATTCTTTTATGATTTTTGCTTCACATTCTTTACTCTGGTCACTTTTGATAAAAACTAAGGATTCCAGATGATAATCATGCTTCATATTATGCCTTGTCTTCCATTTTCCTCTTTATAGCTACTTCTGGTTATGTATGATCTTGCTTGTGTATAAACTATAACCATTTATTCTTATCAGCCTTTCTACACCAAAAGTATTTCTTCATTGAATATTCTCACTAATTTTCTTCAATTATGTCTTTGCTAATTTGCACATGTCAGATACTCAGATGCTTATGAGCATTTGAATTACTCTTTACTTGCTTGCTTAATGTTGCTCTTCTATTTAACTCGAAAGAGTCCTCTTTCATTGTTGTATCCAAAAAATTTCTCTCTCATTTTTCTTCAAGACATTCTCCTAGGATTCTCAAATGCTCAAGGATGCTCAAGAATTGATCAGACAAATTCTCCTCATAAGCAATGGGTCCACAACTAGGGTTTCATCTTTCACAAGGAATTTTGGGTTTCTAAGGTCTCAAATGTAATTAATCGTCTCTTATATGTCTCAAGTAATTCTCATATCAAGTTTCAAGCATTGCATCATAAGTTTACTCAATCAATGGCTCAAATGACTAAAAATCAACTGTATTGGACAAAAAGTCAACTGTGGTTAAAATACAGTCAAACTTCAAGATTTTTGGTTAACATCAAGGTTTTGAAGTCATATTCATCATTTGATTAAGGGTTGATCATGATTAATCATGAAAGCCCTCAAATCATCAAAAGTCAAAAGTTGCCAAATTAGGGTTTCCTTAGGAGAAGTCAACTAAACTTTGACCAAGCATGACTTTCACATTCTTCATCATATTTTCCCCAAACAAATCCCTTTTTGAATAAAATTCAATTCTCTACAACTTTGTCTCTCTAAGATAAAGTCCAAAAATGCATCATTTGAGAGATATAAGTTAATACATTACAGGTCATTTCAAAAGTCAACAAAAAGACACTTTTTGTCAAGATAACTTACATTAAGATAAATTCTTCAAAAGAAAAAATGATCAACATAGAGGTTGTAGAGGACATCTTGATATTTCCAAAACGTCCAAGATCACCTTCAAAAGATAAAAATTGAGTGAGTTATGACCATTGTAAGTTGGAAATTTTTTAGCAAAGGCATACAGTTCAAATTGAGCAAGCTTGATATTTTGGGCTATTGGGTCATGGTTTAAGAGTCCAAACGTGCTTTATACCTCTCATACACCTAAAACCTTGTTCTTCCACCCCATGACCTATTTTTATTTTAATTATTTTTTTATTTATTCATTAAATAATGAGAAATAAATAAGATAAAATTATATCTTCTTTTACAAGGTCCAATCCCACATATTTTAGCCCTAATTTACCACTATATAATCTCATCAACTCTCATGCAAGGAGACACGAAAACTCTTGCCTAAAAATTGTCAAAAAAGATCAAACCTTTTTTCAAGAACCCTAGAATTTCCAAATCCTCATTACAAACCCTATCACTACAAACGACAACTCTATTCATTCTCAACAAGCATACAAGATAAGGTTGGATCAGTTTTGATGATCCAAAGCGTGTGAAATCGCATTACATAGCATTTCCGATTTCACAATGTTCACATTGTTAATATCTTGATTTTCTGTTTGATCTAACGCTTTCTAATGTTTGTTATGTGTTCATGAGATCCAACAATACAGAATAGAACAATCGTGGAGGTCCCATGCATGCTAAATCGTAAAGTGCCATGTTCGCTATGATTTGCTTTATAACTCAAAAACCAGGCCTTTTCAGTCCAAAACGATTGCACCATTGAACTCGTAGCCCTCGATTTAGGGGGGTAGGGTATTATTTGCTTCCTAATGATGGTTATTTTGCAGGTTGACTAAAAGAGGAAAACCATAGAAGACGACCAGAGCTAGGGCTCCGACGCCTCTCCGGTCAATACATTCATGTGTACTTTATATATTTATGGATTCAGTTATATTAACGAATGTAAAACTGCCCCAGTGGTAGAAGTGTGCATGTTAGAGCATTATTGTACTAGGGCACGGGTTCGATCTCTGCCCCTGGTATTTTATTTTCACATCTTTATTTTGTTGCAGATCCAGCGTAGCCAATCCTCGTGCTTCCACTATGTGCCTTTTCTCATCACCATTAGATCTCCATAAGCTTATATCTGACGCCTCAGATTTGCTGGACCATGGTGAACGTCCTAGAACCATTCACACTGGATTCAATATATGCGCTTGGGCTTGCAGTTTTGGGCCTAATGATTTTCTCTCCTTGCACCCCCGGTTTGCTTTATGACAGACCCAAATCTTTTTATTTTGCTTTATCTTTTTTTAGCATAATTTAATTAATTTTTTTAAATTAACGTTAATTTAGACTTAGGTTTTTAATTAAGTTAAATTAATTAATTCTCTTTTTTTTTAAAATTAAATTAATTGAATTAATTTAACACAGTTTCTAGGTTTTAATTATTAAAATCAACTTAGGGTTTTTTAATCAATTAATTCTTTTTCTAAATTAAAATCAATTAGGTTTTTTTTAGATTAATCATCAAACAATCAAAAAACAATTTTCAATTTTCTTTTTCCCTTTATTTTACCGCTTCACGTATTTACTTTTACATTAGTTTATTTTCCCAACTATGTATCTGCTACAGTATGTAATAGTTAATTAAGGTTTATTTTTCCCCAGTTTTATGGTTTTGTATCCCCACTTCCGAAGCCCTATGATAGTTTAGGTTTACTTTCTGCACCTTTACTTTCCGCAATTTTCCGCTTTCCTTATTACTGTATAGTAACTAGGCATGTATGACAGGATCTAAAACAAAACACTAGATAACCCTAATCAAGATAAAATAACTAAATTGAATCACTTTTCACACACTCACCTCTAGGATAACCTCACCTGTTGCCTTCAAATAAAAATGGTCATGTCCCTCGAACGTAGGGATATCCTTAATAAAGACCCTCAATTAAAATCATCATAAAGATCATAGTCCCATGACGTCCCTCGAGTTGCCTACGAGAAATGATCTTGTCCCTCAATGTTGCCTACGAATATATGATGACAGTCCCTTCGAATTACTAAGGTATCCCTATATGTTTCCTTCTATGACCATAATGATGACCCGCGCCTGTCCCTCACATATCCAACGATAGTGCTTCCTACTAACTAAGGGTAGGATAGTACTATCTAAAGGAGGAGGAAAATAACACGAAAGACATTTGAGTAGATAGATTGCTTGTAATCGATTGCTCATAAAAACATCTTCTCTCACAAACACTCTTCTGAAATATTTTCAAAAAAACAAACACTTTGTACGCATTCTTAACTGATATAAGAATCATTAAAAAGTTGTCGTACTTAGACATTTTCAAAATATTTCCAAACATAAACACAAAGCATTTTTTAAGCAAAGTAAGCTAGTGGTTAAGATCCCGTAGATAACTACGGATGAAAAGGGTGCTAACACCTTCCCTTTTCATAACCTACCCCCCAAAATCAAGAAAATATCGAAGGTCTTTCCTGTTCTTTTCACCCTTTCCTTATTGGATAAAATAAAAGTTGGTGGCGATTCTTGCTATCCGCAACATTTGCGATAAAACACAAAACCAAGTCAGTTCTCCCACCGTATTACAGAACTGGAGACTCTGCTAGGGAGAACTAAAAGTGGGGTTACCTTAGAGTTAGATCACTTTTAAATGCTTTCCTTGTTTGATTTTTTTGCTTTATTTTAAAGGGTTGTTTGGGTTATTTCTTGCAAAGATCCTATACGCGGATCTGGGGAACATTTTAAGCAAGTATCAATAGATCATGGAAACTATATGGTGTATATCGATATGGCTGAAGTGATGGCTACATTAGTGCGACACATTGGTTTGTACTGGTATCCCTCGAGTCAGTCGGGGAGAATACTAGGCTGCCGCGTGGTGTCATAAGCACTAAGTAACCTTAGAACCTTAATGGACCCAACTTAGCCATTAGAAGGTAGTGAGATAGCTGGTTTTGGTGCAGCCCAAAGTTGGTTGATACTCGATACTACACTCATTGAGATTCGACTCTCGAGTTTTGTTTGGTGGCAAGTGAGTTGCCGTGCTAGACAAAAGTTATGGGAAAAGTCAGTGATATTGAGATCCCTATAACCCGGTTACTTCTTTAGGACAGGTTGAGCCAACTAAACCTCAAGAGGGTACTTACCTATATACCCCGTGAAAGCCTTAAACCTAAGGACTTTGCGTGCTTTTCTTGTGTTTGATTATCTGTTTAAAGATGACATCATAACATCATAACATCAAAACATCATAACATCATATCATGACTAACCATTTCAAGGATCTAGGGGATTTATCTTTGTTCTATGTTGCAGGGTCATGGCTTCCAGTCGTAGGAATACCATCCGGATCAACTTCGTAAGGATACCTTCCAAGCTTGAGGAATTAGTCTCAAAGGTTCTCGACAATTCTCAATTCACCAAGAGACATGGTCATCTACTCAGTTTGGTTACTACTGGCTTCCAAGAAGACATGATGAGTGTTCTTTTCCAATTCTTTGATATGAAGCATCGCTATTTTACCTTCTCGGATTATCAGTTGGTGCCCACAATGGAATAATTCTCTAAGTTGCTCGAAGTTCCTATTCTTGATCAGATACCTTTCACCAGCTTAGATCAAGTTCTGAAACTTGAAGACGTAGCAGTAGCCCTACATCTGAAACGACCGAACATTGTATCTAATTGGGAAACAAGGAATGAAGTCAAGGGTTTCTATCCTAAATTTATGATAGAGAAGGCTCAAGGATTTCTAGATGCCATGAACCTTTGTGCTTTTGAGGATATGTTGGATTTGTTGATCTATGGGTTGGTACTATTCCCTAATCTAGACCAATTCATAGATGTGAGTGCCATCAAAATATTTATCACTCATAATCCGGTTCCTACTTTGCTTGGAGATGTCCTGTATTCCATCCACACTCGTACTATGAAGAGGCGAAAAACTCTTATCTGTTGTATACCTCTACTATCTAGGTGGTTTATTTCGCACCTGCCCCGATCATTGATAAAGAACAAAGAAGTTTTAAGGTGGTCTCAAAGGTTGATCTCACTCACTCATGCAGATATCCATTGCGGTTATCGATCTTAGGAAGATATCACTATTATTGATCATTGTGGGGAATTCCCTAATTACCACTCCTTGGTATAAGAGGGGGCATCACTTACAACCCCTCTCTAGCTCTGCGTTAGTTTGGTTATGCTCGAAGGGACGGTCCTCATGATATGCTCATCCAGGGTATTGTATTCGACTATGAGAAGGATCCTCAAAATTACCATCAAAGGTTTATACGTGCTTGGGGCACGGTCAATAAGATTGATAACAAGACTTCGGGACACAAGAATTCCACTCCTCTAGAGCCTTACCTCAGATGGGTGCGTTCTCGTGCTCAGAATCTTAAAATGCCATATCCTTCTATCCTACTAGTGATCATAGAGCCTATTGTTGAAGGGGATGTTTCTCATACCGTTCTCCATCCCGATATTCCTACAGACTTTAAAGAGCTACAAAAGTCCTAGATTTAGCTCAAGGAAGAGAGATATATCTTCGAGGCTCAGTTTTATGCTAGTGAAAAGAAAGTGCTGGAGCTGACGAAACGACTCCACGAAGAACAAATCCTTAATGCATATGTCAACACAAATAGAAAACATCCATGGGAGACTTAAATTCATATTTTTGCTACTTTGTAAGTCTTTTTATTAAAATCAATTGTAATTTGAGCTTGTTACTAAAATTTCTTTTGTTTCCTTTTGTTTAAACAAATTTAAATCTCGCAATGGTCCTTGAAAACATTGCACTTGCATTTGCATATCATGCATATCATCACATAACAAGTACTTTCTAGACAGGTTTTCTCATCTTCTTGCTGTTTATTCAGTAAAAGATAGCTCTTGAACAAACTGTGAAAAAACTTCAAGCTCAGAACACTCAGTTTCAGCAGATGTTCTTGGATTTAGCTAAGGGTTAAGACGAGTTGAAGACCTTCATCACAAAGGGGAATAAGAAGAAAACTAAAAATCCAACAATCTTTTTTAATATGGGCAGAAGATTAAAGAGTCCAGTCAAAAGGGCTTTAGATTTTGAGGTCCCCCTGAATGAAGAAGATAACCAAGAGAAAGATGACGAAAGTGTGAAAGCTGAAGAGAACAACAACCTTGGTTCTAGACAAGATTCTGATGAAGACTATTTCACTAAACAGTATCCTCTTGCTGACGACAGATACAAATAGTTGGAAGATCGCCTTAAGGCCATGGAAATCCAGAAGGTTCCTGGATTGGATTTTGAAGATCTAGGTCTTATCCCGGGGGTAGTTATCCCTCACAAGTTCAAAGTCCCTACTTTTGCTAAATATGATGGGGTGTCTTGTCCGAAACTTCATCTGAGGTACTATGTTCGGAAGATCCAACCCCATACTACTGATAGAAAGTTATGGGTTCACTTCTTTCAGAAAAGTTTGTCTGGTACACAACTCGAGTGGTTCTATCAACTGGAAGGAACCAACATCCGCACTTGGGAAGACTTGGCTGCTTCTTTTTACAAGCAGTATCAATATAATGCTGACCTTGCACCAACTTGCGTGCAATTACAAAACATGACTATGGGTTAAAAGAGTATGCCCAAAAAATGGAGAGATCTAGCTGGGCAAGTAAAACCTCCTTTGTCTGACCGGGAGCTGGTTGATATGTTCATGGGCACTCTGAAAGGTCCATTCTGTAACCATCTGATTGGAAGTTCCTTATATGGTTTTACTGAGCTGATTCTAACTGGGGAACATGTCAAAAGTGGTTGTTGTACACCCAAAATTTGCCCTCACATTCCTCAAAGGATCATCCTGGACTCTCAGGTTTGCTTCTATCAAATTCCAAGTCTTGAATTACAACTTTTCAAGAAAATCACTCACAAGGGCAAAATGGTCAAAAGCACACTAAAAAAGTCAAACTTTGACTTTTAAATCAAAAATCAAGTTTCAACAATTATATTTCATCAAGACATGAAACTAGTTCACCAAAATCAGAAGTCAGAAATTACTTTGAAAAAAAATCAAATTTCTAAACATTTGGAAAATTTTCTAAGTGTTAAGAGAATGTGATACCAGAGAACTTCTGAGTCAGCCTCCATGCAAGTGCAGTCAGAAGTTGCAAACATGGTTCAAAACATAGTCTTCCATCAGAACGTGACTCTTCAGTGCATGGAGGTTACGTATCTGATCTTCTGCGATCAGAACATCACCAAATCCCAAAACCTCGTTTAAGTAACCTGCTGCCCTGCTATATCACAGTCCTGCAATCAGCTGCTGACCCAGTCCATGCCTGCACTTTCTCAAACCCCATATTTACATCAAATTACCATACAAAAACTGTGATTAAAAAGCAATGGAACAGTATACCAAAAAGGTTTGAATCCCATTTGTTTTCCCCCCTAAAACCACATCAAAGCCATCTATAAATAACATGCTCCATCACACGTTCAAGGGGATGGATTTTGGAGAGAGAGAATCATAAAAAGAGAGAAAACAAAACTGTGAAACCTTCATAAAAAATCCAGAAATCCCAAACAGAAAACCAAACCTTTGTTCTTCCTTTTGAATCAAAGAGATTGACATTTTCTTTTCCGTTGCCCTTGCTGATTCTAGAATATCTGAAGGCAGCAACTCAAGTTCCAAGCACACACTCCAGATTCAAGGTAAGTCTTTCTGACTTAGCATTTTTTCATTCAGAACATCATTAATATGTAAATATCACAATTAATGTTGTCCATATCATTGCACAAGTTTAAAAACTGTGGATCAGAGCTTCTTGATTAGGGCTAGACTCAGATTTAAGTTTAGAACTTCTATAAACTATTGTGCTGTTAACCTTCTGATTTGCTGTTTAATAAGAACTGAATAAATTGCTGATGTGCTGATTGAGAGTTGAAATATGGCATAGAACTTCTGATATTCATTCACAGTTTTAGCACAACACAAAACTTCTGAAGTTCTCCTCACTGTTTTAACATACAGAACTCCTATGATTTTCTCACTGAACTTCTGATTCTTACATGCTGATAACACACTGAATTGTTGATGTTCACTGACTGGCTTAGCACAATACAGAACTTCTGATGTTTCCACTCACTGTTTTAACATGCACATAATCTCTAAGACTTTCTCACTATTCTAACACTCAAAAGTTCAGCACATAGAAACCCATAATGTATGTATCTGTCCTCTAACATTTCTTGCAGGAACTTAGAGGGTATCGATCCATAACTTCTGACTCCCACTGATTTTTCTTTCTGAAACAAAGCGCACCCGACATCATAACTCCTGATCTCCTTTGTTTTACTTTCAGCAAACATGCTGATTCTTTTTCTCTCATTATTTTCCCTTTTATCATTCTTTTTTTAACAGTAATATCCCTTTTATTAATTTAAAAAAGACATGAAAATATTTCCTTTTTTAATTAATTTATCTTTTTTATTTGTTAAAGACCAAAAAACCATTTTTTTAAAAAAAGAGAGTTTTTATTTTTATTTTTATATTATTATTTCAATATGGTTGTAATAAATAATTAGGATTTATTTTTTCTTGCCAACCCCCCATTTGTAAACTTGTACACCCCATCCCTCTAATGATTGTAATAGCGTAGAATATTTACTTTCCGCACTTTTATTGCTTTCATATATTATTAGTAATTAGGGTGTGTATGACAAGATATGAAATCGACAAATAGATCACCCTAATCAAGATTAAAATGCATGGAATCAAACATACTTGCACACGAGCACCCTTAGGGTAATCCCACTTTGTGGCCTATCGGAAAAATAGTCATGTCCCTCGAACATGGGCGTTTTAGCAAAGACCCTCGATAAAAGATCATAGTCCCTCGATGACCCTTAATGTTGCCTTCGGTAAAAGATCTAGTCCCTAAAAACGTCATTGCTAAAACATCCCATAAGTTGCCTTCTATGACTATACAAACGTCCCAACGCCCATCCCTTCACGTCCAACGATGGGGCTTCTTACCAAATCAATGGTAAGGTAGCAACATCTAAAGGAGGAGAAAAAAGAACATCTAAGACATTTTGAGTAGGTAGATTTGCTCCAAGTTGTTCGCTTGCTCACAACAAAAACATTTTATACACCCACACTCTCATTTTGAAAACATTTTCAAAAGATAACACTTTGTGCGCGTTCTTATAGAGACGAGAACCATTACAAAGACACCTTTTCAAAATCACTTTCAAAAACACAACTCACAAACACATCTTTGAACTACTTTTGAAACAAACACTTTGTATGCGTTCTTATAGAGACGAGAACCATTACAAAGACATTTTCAAAATACTTTCAAAACCCACACCACAAGCACATTCAAACAAAAGTAAGTGATCTAGCGAGTAACTAAGAGCCCATGGAAAACCATGGATGAAAAGGGTGCTAATACCTTCCCTTTTCATAATCTACCCCTCGAACTCAAGAAAACATCTCTAAAGGTCTTTCCTGTGCCTTTTCACCTTTCCTTTTGGATAAAAGAAAAGTCGGTGGCAACTCTTGCTAAACCGCAACATTTGCAAACACAAACGCAAAACTCCAAGTCAGTTCTCCCACCGTATCACAGAACTGGAGACTCTTCCGGGCAATATTCTTAAAGTGGGGTTACCTAAGGGTTAGATCACATTTACTTGCTTTCATTGTTTGATTTGTATGCTTTACATTATAGTTCTCTGTTTGGGCTTGCTTTGATCCTCCACCCGGATCTGGGACACCTTTTTAGGTAAATAGCAATAGATTGTGGAAACTGTACGGCGTAGACCGATATGGTTGAAACAATGGCTATGTTAGTGTAATGCATTTGTGGGTACCGGTATCCCTCGTGGTGAATTGAGGAGAATACAGGGCCGCTGAGTGGCGTCATGAAGCACTAACTGACTTTAGAACTCTAATTGAACAAACCTTTCCATTAGGACGTAGTGAGATAACCGGTTTTAGTGTAGAGCTGAAAATTGGTTGATACTCGATACTACACTCGTTGAGGCTAGACTTTTGGGATATCTCAGCCGCAAGAAAAGATTGATTGTGCTGAGACAATGCCTAAGAGAAAGGTCGGTGATATTGAGATCCTTTAGAAACCGATCACTATTACTAGGACAGGTTGAGCCAACTAAACTTCAAGAGGGTACTTACCTACAAATCCTCATGCAAGCCTAAAACATAGGGATTTGTTTGCTTTGTGTGTATATACTTGTACATAACATCATAACATCATAAACATCACAAGCATCATACGTATGCTCACTAACCATTTCATGGATTTAGAAATTTATCTTTGTTTTTGTTTTTATAGGTCATGAAGTCCTTCCGAAGGAACACCATCCGAATCAGCTTTGTAAAAGCACGCCCTCAGCTTCAAGAGTTAGCCTTAAGAGTGCCCGAGGATTCTCCTTTTACCAATAAATATGGTCGACTCCTCAGTTTGGCTACATCCAGTTTCCAAGAGGAGATGATGTGTGTGTTGTTCCAGTTCTTTGATCCCCACATCATTGTTTCACTTTCCCAGACTATCAGTTGGTACCTACACTAGAAGAGTTCTCTCTACTCTTAGGGGTGCCCATGCCCAATCAGATACCGTTCACCAGTCTAGAAGGGATTCCAAAACCTGAAGTCATCGCTGAAGCTTTGCATATGAAGAGATCCGACATCATAGCCAAGTGGGAGACAAGAAGTGGGGTTAAAGGCTTCCTAGCCAAATTTCTATTGGAAAAGGCTCATTCATTCTCGGACGATATGGATTTCCAAGCTTTTGAAGACGTCCTGGCTCTTTTCATTTATGGTTTGGTTATGTTCCCCAACTCAGACCAATTCATAGATGTTAATGCCATCAAAGTCTTTCTCTCTCGCAATCCCATGCCTACCTTATTGGGAGACATCTTGCATTGCCTTCATACCCGCACCATGAAGAAAAGAGGTACTATTTTGTGTTGTATTCCCCTACTCGCTAAGTGATTCACTTCACACCTACCTCAATCAGCCTTGAAGAATGAGCAAAGACTGACATGGTCCCAAAGGATGATGTCCCTCACCCATTCTGACATCTGTTGGTGTTCAAGAGCCTTGGAAGATGTCTCTATCATTGACCGCTGTGGGGAATTCCCTAACGTTCCTTTACTTGGTATTAGGGGAGGTATCACCTACAATCCCTGCTTAGATCTTCGAAAATTTGGGTATGCCCGAAGAGACGGTCCTCACGAGATGCTCATCCAAGGTCTGGTGTTCGATTACGACAAAGAAGACTAAGGTTACCACCAGAGGTTTACACGAGCTTGGAGAATGGTGAACAAGGTGGACAGTAGGACTTTGGGACACAAAAACTCTATCCCTCTCGAGCCTTACCTTAGGTGGGTACGGGCTCGTGCTCAGAGACTCGTGATGCCTTATCCTTCCATCCTCCCTGTTATCATAGAGCTTGTTGTTGAAGGAGACATCCCATACACTGTCCTTCATCCTGACATGCCCACCTCTCTCAAAGACTTGCAGAAATCTTGGGTTCAATTGAAGGAGGAGCGAGACACCTTTGAAGCCCAATTTTACGCCAGTGAGAAGAAGGTTCTGGAACTCACCAAGCTGCTTCATGAAGAGCGGAATCTGAACGCCTACATCGCTCCAAAGAGGATGCGTTCAACCTTTCTGTCTTAGGAGTTTTTGTTGTATTTTGTCCCTTTTCATTGTAAGCCCAAAGAGGCATGATGTACTCAAACTTGGATTTAGTATAACATGTGTTCCTTTTTGTTTGGACAAATTTAAATCTCTAATTTCCTTGAAATCATTTGCATATTGCATCTTCATTCATCATAACATCATACAGGTTTCTTACAACAGGTCTCCTTATCCTTCTACTGTTTATTTTAGTGAGATGGATATTGAACAAACAGTGAAAGATCTTCAGGCGCAGAACGTCCAGTTTCAACAAATTCTCTTGACTCTGACAAAAGGGCAAGAGGAGTTGAAGACTCTACTAGCCAAAGAGAAGAAGAAGAAAGCGAAGAAACCAACCGGTATTGTGATCATGGGAAGAAGGTTCAAAGGACAAGCCAGACGAACTTTGGACTTTGCAACATCATCGGGTGAAAGAGATAATCAAGAAAACAGGACCAAGGAAGTGAACAACAATCCAACATCCGAAGAATAGGAAGAACCTGACTACTCTGAGGAACAGTATCCTCCTGCTGATAATAAATAAAAAGAGCTAGAGGATCGTTTGAATGCTATGGAGGTCCAGAGGGTACCCGGACTGGATTTTGAAGAGTTAGGACTTGTCTCAAGGGTTGTCATCCCACATAAATTCAAGGTCCCCACTTTCGCTAAATATGATGGTGTCTCTTGCCTAAAGCTGCATTTAAGGTCATACGTCAGAAAGATTCAACCCCATACGACTGAAAAGAATCTGTGGGTGCATTTTTTCCAAGAGAGCTTATCAGGGACGTAGTTGGATTGGTTCTATCAATTGGATGGGACCAATATTCGCAATTGGGAATATTTGGCTGCCGCTTTCTACAAACAATATCAGTATAATGCTGACTTAGCTCCAACTCAGACGCAATTACAAGGCATGCGTATGGGTACAGGTGAAGGTTTCAAAACCTATGCTCAGAAATAGAGGGATCTCGCAGGCAGAGTCCATCCCCCTCTATCTGACATAGAGATAGTGGATATGTTCTTAGGCACCTTGTCAGGTCCATTCTTCAACCACCTGATCGGAAGTTCCTCAGCTGGATTTACTGAACTAATCATGACTGGTGAGCGGGTCGAAGCCGATATAAAAAGTGGCAAAATTCAAAGAGATGCATCCTCGAGCACGGTGAAGAAACCCTTTGTTAGAAATAAGGAGGCAAATGCCATTTATAACCCGAGACATCAGAGTAGAGCGGGATACCGTCCAACAGTAAGTGCTGTAATAATACCAAGGCCTGCGGCTGCCCCACAATGCAACAATCAACAAAGGGTAGAAAGACCACAAAGGCATTTCTCCCAGATCAACATGACATTAATATAGGTTCTACCCCATCTGCTGAGATCTAACTTGGCAACTTTAAAAGAGGCTCCCAAGAATCCTAATACCTCTTCTCCTCGATACAATCCGAACACTCGGTGCGTCTATCATTCTGGGAGTCCTGGTCATGACACAAATGAATGTTGGGCTCTAAGAAATAAAGTACAAGATTTGATTGAAGCCAAGGAGATTGAGTTCGACGCTCCGGAGAAGCCCAGTGTTATAACTGCTCCTATGCATAAGCACAACCATGGAGTTAACACTGATGATAGTGATCTGTTCGTGACCTCAATTGATGAAATTCCTACTCCTCTTTTGACTGTTAAGAAGAATTTGTTGTTGGACGATTTATTTCCGGGTTGTGGTGAAGGTTACCACATGTGTTCATTTCTACCTTTTGATTGCCATTTGCTGAGGTCAGGTGTTCAACGCCTGATGGACAACAAATAAATTTTATTCGAGAAAACTCTTGTTCCCGTTGTTCCTTCTGAAGACATTGCTATTATAAACATTTCCGCCAGTCCTTCCAAGGCCTCCTCGAGAAGACCTGTTAGGATTACACCCGCTACGAGAATCGCTATGTTGATATTCACATGTCCCGGTCCTATCCCGTACGCCTCAGACAAAGCTGTCCCTTGGCATTATGGCGCCAATGTTTACTATCATGGCGTTAAACAAATCTGGAAGACCGAAGAAGTTGATCTTGATGTCGGTAACATTGTCGGGACCAGCAAGATTACTAGAAGTGGAAGGGTTTTCTCTCCCGAGATCTCCCCGAAGACTGTCACTAAGCCTATCGTTATTTCATCTTCTGCACCCGCTAGTACTTCCGTTACTATTCCTGTTCTTACACCAGCTAGTACCCCTGTCGGTAAGTCATCTGGGACTCGAGGCAAAGAAGCTGTAGGCGAGCCTTCCCGAACGGAGGCACCTAGAAAAGTTGTTGTGGAATCCTCTAAGAAAGATATAGAGGAAATATTGAAAATAATCAAAAAGAGTGACTACAATGTGGTCGAACAGCTGGGGAAGACCCCCTCAAATATATCCATGTTATCCATGTTGTTGTGCTCTGAGGCCCATGCGAAGGCTTTGATTGCATTCCGCAAAACTGCGCACGTGCCGCAAGAGACTTCAGCTGATCAGTTTAAAGATTGCATGGCTAGCCTGACTGTAGATAATGGGTTGGGCTTTTCAGACGCCAACTTGACACCAAAAGGAAGAAAACATAATGATGCTCTGCATGTCTCAATTGAATACAGGGGCACCACTATGGCTCATATGTTGGTGGATACTGGGTCTTCGCTGAATGTTCTTCCCAAGAACGCGTTGGACCATTTGGATTACGGGGGTTTGACTTTAAAGCCTAGTAACATTGTGGTAAGTGCTTTTGATGGGTCAAAAAGAATGGTGCACGGGGAAGTAAACATCCTTGTCAAGGTAGGCTCTCATACTTTTGAATCCACCTTTTATGTGATGGATATCAGGCCATCATACTCTTGTTTGTTGAGTCGTCCTTGGATCCACGAAGCTGGGGCTGTTACTTCTACACTACACCAAATGTTGAATTATCCGGTGAAAGGGAAGATAATCACTGTGCATGGAAAAGAGGAGTATATGGTGAGCCACCTGAACTCCTTCAGGTACGTAGAGATGGATAGAGAATTTATAGAAACTCCCTGTCAAAACTTCGAAGAGGTTCACTAGATTTTGGCATCAATTGAGACCGCTACCAGCACCAAATCTCCTCTGAAGATGGCTTCTTTCAAGGACGCAAGAGCAGTAGTTGAAGAAGGCAGGAATACCAATTGGGGACAGCTTCCTGAGTTTATTCACAAAACTGACAAGTTTGGCTTGGGCTTTACTCCAGGAGCTCAGAGGGCTGTTCGACGCACTTGAATTGGAGGACCTCCCCTACACATCAGCAATTGAGGGGTCAATGCTATTGAAGACAATGAGGAAGACTTTGACTTTGACAGCTGGATTTACCCGACTACAACTGGTGGACCGAGTAATTGGACGACCAGATATTTTGTACCAGTTTCTTTTATTCCACAGTAATTGTCTTACTTGTTTTCTAAGTTTGTAATGAACAATTTAAACTTTATGGCCTTGTGTCTTACCCGAGGCACAATGGGGCTATCTGTGAGGGTTATTATATGTCATCTCATATATCATCAATGAAGCATTGGACGTTCTTTGCATATAAATTTTGCACTCTCTGTTTTTCTTTTCTGCCTTTGCTTTATCAATACAGATATGTTCATACACACACTCACGTATCAAATTGTAGATCCATATCCACTCTGGATCCCATTGGTAACAATCCTGCTATTTCCAGTTTTGACTTCGAAAATCTGATCAACCAAGCCGAGGACGAAGGTGAGGACGATTGTGAGGTACCTGGAGAACATGCTAGACTGCTAAAACAAGAAGAGAGGGCTATACAGCCTCATGAAGAGCTAGTTGAGACAATAAACTTTGGCATAGAGATAGACAAGAAAAAGGTTAAAATAGGTTCAAATATGGAGCTTAGCTTTAAACGGAGATTGATACAGATGTTGCACGACTACGTTGAAATCTTCTCCTGGTCATACGAAGACATGCCTGGTTTAGACACTGATATCATGGTGCACCGTCTGCCAACTAAAGAGGATTGTCCTCCGGTTAAACAGAAGGTCCACCGTATGCAACCTGAAATGTCAGAGAAGATCAAGGCAGAGGTCATGAAGCAGTTCGACACAGGGTTCTTAGCTATCACCTCATATCCGCAGTGGGTTGCTAACGTCGTCCCAGTACCTAAGAAGGACGAAAAGGTACGGATGTGCATGGATTACAAAGATCTGAATAGTACAAGCCCCAAGGATGACTTCCCGCTTCCCCACATTGATGTTATGGTTGACAACACCGCGCAACACAAAATATTCTCCTTCATGGATGGTTTCTCTGGCTACAACCAAATCAAGATGGCTCCTGAAGACATGGAGAAGACAACTTTCGTTACACAGTGGGGAACCTTTTTCTACAAGGTGATGCCTTTTGGGTTGAAGAATGCTGGGGCAACTTATCAGCGCACCATGGTCGCTTTGTTCCATGATATGATTCACCATGAGATCGAAGTTTATGTTGATGATATGATAGCCAAGTCTCAGACTGAGGAAGAGCACCATGATCATCTCCAAAAACTGTTCGACAAGTTAAAGATATATAAGTTGAGGTTGAATCTGAACAAGTGCATCTTCGGGGTAAGGTCCGGTAAGCTTCTGGATTTCATCGTCAGTGACAAAGGTATTCAGGTATACCCGTACAGAGAAGGAAGTAAGAGGTTTCTTGGGACACCTGAATTATATCGCCAGGTTCATTTCACATCTAACTGCTACTTGTGAGCCAATCTTCAAGCTTCTGAAGAAAGATCAAGTGGTAAAGTGGAATGATGAATGCCATACCGCTTTCGAAAGAGTAAAAGAATACCTTCAAGAACCACCAATTCTGATGCATCCAGTTGAAGGGAGACCTTTGATATTATACTTGATAGTGCTAGACAATTCAATGGGGTGTGTGTTGGGGCAGCATGACGAGTCTGGTTGAAAAGAGCATGCAATATACTACATTAGCAAAAAGTTTACCGATTGTGAGACACGATAATCACTGCTCGATAAAACTTGATGTGCTTTGGCATGGGCTACTCGCTGACTAAGACAGTATATGTTTACCCACACTACTTTCTTGATATCCAAGATGGATCCGATCAAGTACATTTTTTAGAAGCCCGCTCTCTCCGGAAGGATAGCAAGGTGGCAAATGATCTTAACTGAATACAATATATGATATACAACCTAAAAAGCAATCAAGGGAAGTGTATTGGCTGATCATTTGGCTCATCAGGACGTGGATGACTACCAGTCCATGAATTTTGAGTTCCCGGATGAGAATATTATGCTGGTGACTGACTACGAAGAACTTGGACTGGATGAAGGACCTGAGGAAGAATCCTGATGGTATATGTATTTTGATGGAGCCTCAAACGCACTAGGTAACAACATTGGCGCTGTAACCATATCTCCCGAGGGCTGTCATAATCCGTTCACTGCCCGATTATGTTTCAACTGCACCAACAACATGGCGGAGTATGATGCATGTATTATGGGTCTTCGAGTTGCTATCGACTTAAGGATCAAGCTCTTGAGTGTATTCGGGGATTCCGCTTTGGTGATAAGTCAGATCAAAGTAGAGTGGGATACGAAGCACCCGAATCTCATCCCTTACAAAGAGTATGTACTTACATTACTCCCACACTTTGAGGAGGTAACCTTTGAACATTTCCCACGAGAGGAGAACCAGTTAGCGGACGCGCTAACTACCATGTCTTTTATGTTCAAGGTTAGGTGGGACAATGAAGCTCCCCAAATTACCATTGAGAGGTTAGATGAACCAGCACACTGTTGTGATATCGATACCAGAGAAGTGGCAGACAAGCCCTGGTTTCATGAATTCAAAAGGTATCTCGAGGCTCAAGAATATCCCGAAGGGGCATCTGTCAATGATAATAAGTTTCTGAGAAGGTTCGCTGCGAAATTCTTCCTCAGTAATGGGATCCTCTATAAATTCAACCATGACTCCATACTACTACGGTGTGTAGACAAGAGTGAAGCAGAGAGGATCATGACAGATCTACATGAAGGCACCTTCGGAACCCATTTTAGTGGACATACCATGGCTAAGAAGATCCTACGGGCAGGATACTACTGGTCCACCATGGAAGCCGATTGTTATCAGTACTCTCGAACTTGTCATAAGTGCCAAATCTACACTGATAAAGTGCATGTGCCTCCGGTCACCTTAAACGTCTTGACAGCTCCGTGGACCTTTGCAATGTGGGGCATTGACATGATCGGAGAAATCAGGCCCACCTCTTCTAATGGACATCGCTTCATCCTAGTAGCCATTGATTACTTCACGAAGTGGGTTGAGGAAGCCTCTTTTTCCACAGTAACCAAGAACGTGGTGGCGCGGTTTATCCGACATAATCTGATTTGTCGATATGGTGTGCCAGAGATAATTATTACTGAAATGGTACGAATCTCAACAACACAATGATCACCGAGATCTGTAAACAGTTCAAGATACAGCATCACAACTCTTCTCCCTACCGGCCGAAGATGAATGGCGTTGTTGAGGCAGCTAACAAGAACATCAAGAAGATTGTACAAAAGATGATGGTGACATACAAAGACTGGCATGAGATGTTACCATTTGCTCTATATGGGTACCGTACCTCAGCGCGGACATCGACAGGGGCAACACCTTACTATCTGGTATATGGCATGGAGGCAGTCCTACCCATTGAGGTCCATATCCCTTCTTTAAGGATTATGAAAGATGCAGATTTAAACGAAAATGACTGGGTCCAGACTCGACTTGATCAACTAAATTTGATCGATGAAAAGAGACTTACTGCTATCTGCCATGGTCAGACATATCAAAAGCGAATGATCAAGGCTTTTAATAAGAAAGTCATGCGTCAAGAATATCAAGTTGGAGATCTAGTGATCAAGCGCATCATACTTCCGCAAGGTGACCCCAGGGGAAAATGGACTCCCACATACGAAGGGCCATTTGTGGTTAAAAACATTTTCTCAGGTGAAGCCATGACTCTGACCACCATGGACGGTGACGACCTCCCTCACCCTGTCAATGCAGACATAGTGAAAATATACTACGCATGACGAAAGACCCGCTAGGTCGACTGGCCTAGGAAAAAATAAGGGCTTCCCAGCGAACCAAAAGGATTAGGGCAAAAATAAGGGATGAAAATGAAAAAATTTGTACACCCGGCAAGTCGAAAACCTGAAAAGGTGACTTGGGCAAAAAAGGGTATCCCGGTGGACCAAAAACTCGAAAGGGCGGTCCAGGAAAAAGTTAGGGATGAAAAGCGTATCACTATGTCCCATTGGATCACCATGCGATCTGACCTCAGTATCAACTATCAAACTTAAACGACATCAATCAATCTAATCAGCTTCGGACAAGCAGCAAAGTGAGGAGATGCTCGAAGGCATAGTTGCAATAGCAGATTTGAAACCCAATGGGATTGTGGCACATAGTTGTTTCCTTTGGTTGTACACAATACTGTATATCCTTCATTTTTACGGCGGTGTTCTCTTACTAGAGCGTCAGCTTCCTTGTATAAAAACGCCTGTTATAGGCCAACTTCAACAATTAATACAAGTCATTTTTACAAAACTATTTGTTTTTCTTTTTGTTTTGTTTTTGCAAGAACGTCCAATGATTTATTCTTGACATATGCACTTGAATATGATTGTTGTTCACAAATATTTGTATAGGAAAAGAAAGACAATTGCTCATAACTTAAAAAAACAATTACGAAAGAACTAAGATGTCAAACCCGACAATTACTTTGTCCAGTAGGTACCGGGGGAAAGACAACTTTGTAGCGCAATCATCAGTACATGTGACCTTGCAACATCTATATTCCCCACGGAAGTATTCTCTCTAGCTAGGGTCGTCCAGAAACCTGAGACCTATGTCCCCCAGTCGAATTTCATAATCACGAGTGGATCATCATAAACTTCTAACTCCCCAAGAAGAGTTTATTTCTGTGGATACAGGAGCTCAATCCACGACAGAGCCCATTGCTTCAGCTATTGGAAATTCATATTCCAAGTTGTTCCCCGCAAAGTTATTCTCAAACAGAATCTCCCCCTGACAGAAGTACAGTCACTTCCATTCATCATCCTCAGCGGAAGTAGAAGAGCCATATTTCCCTACAATAGACACGAGTTCTATTTTCTCTAGCAACGGTCAAGGATTTATTTTCCCAGACTCGGATATGTCACAACTAACATGCTCATACATCATGAGATGCACATACAACATAATCTTGTTTATTTTGAGAACATCATCTCACAACGCATTTCATGAATCACATATAACTAACCCTGATATCTTTTCAGGAAAGACAATTATCACCAACAATTCCAGCAGTTATACATGTCATATCTGCAGGCAACTAAGGGGAAATCAGTTCCCGAAACCAAATAGGTCAACTAATCTACATGATCAAACGAAGTAACTCTACTACCCAGGTTCCTTCCCACAAGCCCTACTATCCAGGCTTTCATCTTGAAGTAATCCTACTACCCAGGTTCCTTCCCACAAGCCGTACTATCCAGGCTTTCATCTCGAAGTAACCCTACTATTCAGGTTCCTTCCCACAAGCCCTACTACCCAGGCTTTCATTTCAAAGTAACCTTACTATCCAGGTTCCTTCCCACAAGCCCTACTATCCAGGCTTTCATCTCGAAGTAATCCTACTACCCAGGTTCCTTCCCACAAGCCCTACTATCTAGGCTTTCATCTCGAAGTAACCCTACTATCCAGGTTCCTTCCTACAAGCCCTACTACCCAGGCTTTCATTTCAAAGTAACCTTACTATCCAGGTTCCTTCCCACAAGCCCTACTACCCAGGCTTTCATTTCAAAGTAACCTTATTATCCAGGTTCCTTCCCACAAACCCTACTGCCCAGGCTTTCATCACGAAGTAACCCTACTATCCAGGTTCCTTCCCACAAGCCCTACTACCCAGGCTTTTATCACGAAGTAACCCTACTATCCAGGTTCCTTCCCGTAAGCCCTACTATCCAGGCTTTCATCTTGAAGTAACCATACTATCCAGGTTCCTTCTCCCTTATCTCCAGATAACAACTTACAACACTGTAAGGCCCGGATCCGACCAGATGCGGTCGATTTCATATTTCCCCAGTGAGTCGCTGAATAGCCTGGACCCTGACCAGATATACGTTCCACTTTCACCCCCCCTCAGTCAGGAGATAATTTCCCAGTAGAGTGATGGATAACCGAAGCTCCTAGACTTTACTTCCCAGTGCATAAGTCAACATTCCCCGGCAAAGTCCCCCCTCGACAGCAGGTACATGAATTCTCACCCAGGAATCTCTTATGCAACCAATCTATTCTGGATGGCATCTTTAAGCCCATCTCCTATGATTTCCCGTCGCCTTCCAAATGGCATCTGTAAGCCCATTCCAGACATCACCGATCATTATTACTTCATGCGAGTGCAAATTTCTGGGCACTCTAGTATTCAATCATCTTCCACCTTCAGATCACGAAAGGCAGATCAACCAATCTACATCCTCAGGCTTAAGAAGATTGAACAGGGGAAAATGTTATACCCCAAAATTTGCCCTCCCATTCCTCAAAGGATCATCCTGGACTTTCAGGTTTGCTTCTATCAAGTTCCAAGTCTTGAATTACAACTTTTCAAGAAAATCACTCACAAGGGCAAAATGGTCAAAAGCACACAGAAAAAGTCAAACTTTGACTTTTAAATCAAAAATCAAGTTTCAACAATTATATTTCATCAAGACATAAAACTAGTTCACCAAAATCAGAAGTCAGAAATTACTTTGAAAAAAAATCAAATTTCTAAACATTTGGAAAATTTTCTAAGTGTTAAGAGAATGTGATACCTCAGAACTTTTGAGACAGCCTCCACGCAAGTGCAGTCAGAAGTTGAAAACATGGTTCAGAACATAGTCTTCCATCAGAATGTGACTCTTCAGTGCATGGAGGTTACGTTTCTGATCTTCTGCGATCAGAACATCACCAAATCCCAAAACCTCGTTTAAGTAACCTGCTGCCCTACTACATCACAGTCCTGCAATCAGCTGTTGACCCAGTCCACGCCTGCACTTTCTCAAACCCCATATTTGCATCAAATTAGCATACAAAAACTGTGATTAAAAAGCAATGGAACAGTATACCAAAAAGGTTTGAATCTCATTTATTTTTCCCCCCAAAACCACATCAAACCCATCTATAAATAAGATGCTCCATCACACGTTCAAGGGGATGGCTTTTGGAGAGAGAGAATCATAAAAAGAGAGAAAAGAAAACTGTGAAACCTTCATAAAAAATCCAGAAATCCCAAACAGAAAACCAAACCTTTGTTCTTCCTTTTGAATCAAAGAGATTGACATTTTATTTTCTGTTGCCCTTGCTGATTCTAGAATATCTGAAGGCAGCAACTCAAGTTCCAAGCACACACTCCAGATTCAAGGTAAGTCTTTCTGACTTTGTATTTTTTCATTCAGAACATCATTAATATGTAAATATCATAACTAATGTTGTCCATATCATTGCACAAGTAGAAAAACTATGGATCAGAGCTTCTTGATTAGGGCTAGACTCAGATTTAAGTTTAGAACTTCTATAAACTGTTGTGCTGTTAACCTTCTGATTTGCTGTTTAATAAGAACTGAATAAATTGCTGATGTGCTGATTGAGAGTTGAAATATGGCATAGAACTTCTGATATTCATTAACAGTTTTAGCATACACAACTTCTGAAGTTCTCCTCATTGTTTTAACATACATAACTCCTATGATTTTCTCACTAATTTTCTGATTCTTACATGCTGATAACACACTGAACTGTTGATGTTCACTCACTGGCTTAGCACAATACAGAACTTCTGATGTTTCCACTTACTGTTTTAAAACGCACATAATTTCTAAGACTTTCTCACTATTCTAACACTCAGAAGTTCAACACATAGAAACCCATAATTTTTGTATTTGTCCTCTAACATTTCTTGCAAGAACTCAGAGGGTATCGATCCAAAACTTCTGCCTCCCACTGATTTTTCTTTCAGAAACACAGCGCGCCCGACATCAGAACTTCTGATCTCCTTTGTTTTGCTTTCAGCAAACATACTGATTCTTTCTCTCTCGTTATTTTCCCTTTTTATAATTCTTTTTTTAACAGTAATATCCCTTTTATTAATTTAAAAAAGACATGAAAATATTTCCTTTTTTAATTAATTTATCTTTTTTATTTTTTAAAGACCAAAAAACCATTTTTTTAAAAAAGAGAGAGTTTATTTTTTTATATTATTATTTCAATATGGTTGTAATAAATAATTAGGATTTATTTTTCTTGCCAACCCCCTATTTGTAAACTTGTACACCCCATCCCTCTAATGATTGTAATAGCGTAGACTCTTTACTTTTCGCACTTTTATTGCTTTCATATATTGTTAGTAATTAGGGTGGGTATGACAAGATATGAAATCGACAAATAGATCACCCTAATCAAGATTAAAATGCATGCAATCAAACACACTTGCAGACGAGCACCCTTAGGGTAATCCCACTTTGTGGCCTATCAGAAAAATAGTCATGTCCCTCGAACATGGATGTTTTAGCAAAGACCCTCGATAAAAGATCGTAGTCCCTCGATGACCCTCAATGTTGCCTTCGGTAAACGATCTAGTCCCTAAAAAGACAGTGCTAAAACATCCCATAAGTTGCCTTCTATGATTATACAAACGTCCCAACGCCCGTCCCTTCACGTCCAATGATGGGGCTTCTTACCAAATCAATGGTAAGGTAGCAACATCTAAAGGAGGAGAAAAAAAGAACATCTAAGACCTTTTGAGTAGGTAGATTTTCTCCTAGTTGCTCGCTTGCTCATAACAAAAACATTTTATACACCCACACTCTCATTTTGAAAACATTTTCAAAAGACAACACTTTGTGCGCGTTCTTATAGAGACGAGAACCATTACAAAGACACCTTTTCAAAATCACTTTCAAAAATAAAACTCACAAACACATATTTGAACTACTTTTGAAACAAACACTTTGTATGCGTTCTTATAGAGATGAGAACCATTACAAAGACGTTTTCAAAATACTTTCAAAACCCACACCACAAGCACATTCAAACAAAAGCAAGTGATCTAGCGTGTAACTAAGAGCCCATGGAAAACCATGGATGAAAAGGGTGATAATACCTTCCCTTTTCATAATCTACCCCCCGAACTCAAGAAAACATCTCTAATGGCCTTTCTTATGCTTTTTCACCTTTCCTTTTGGATAAAAGAAAAGTCGGTGGCGACTCTTGCTAACCTGTAACATTTGCGAACACAAACGCAAAACTCCAAGTCAGTTCTCCCACCGAATCACAGTGGTATTAAAAGCGGAAAAATTTAAGTGGTTGTGTCTCCGAGTGCTATGAAGAAGACATTCAGTGGTAAGGAGACAAATGTCGTTTATAGCCAGAAGGCCCGTGTTAAAGGTGACCGCAATCAGTATGTAAGAGCAGTGCTAATTTTTAATCATGCGCCTGTTCAATAACAACAACATGGCAATCAGCGTAGCCCAGACGCTCCAAGAAGACAATTTACAAAAATCAGTATGCCACTGTCTCGGGCATTGCAAAATTTATTGAAAGCAGAGCTGATAACTTTAAGGGACCCTCCTCAAAGTCCCAACACCTCCTTTCCTTACTATAATCCAAATGTAAAGTGTGCCTATCATTCCAACAGTCTCGGGCACGATACCAATAATTATTGGGCCCTGGAAAACAAAATTCAGGACATGATTGACAACAAAGAGATCGAATTTAATCCTCTAGAGATTCCGAATGTAATTACTGCACCAATTCCAAAGCATGACAAAGGCATAAGTGATATTGACGATGTTATTTATGTTTCTACTGTAAGTGAATTGGTTACTCCCCTAACAATCATCAAGAATAATTTGTTGCAGGCGGGTTTATTTCCAGAATGTGTTGAAAAATGTTACTGCGTGCAGTCCAACCCAATGGCTGCAAGTTGTTGAAGGAAGACGTTCAATTCCTAATGAACAATCATACAATTCTGATCGAGAAGGTTCCATCTGCGGGGAATCTGTGTCAAGACTTATCCGTAATTTCTGGCCCTCCTGTCAGGATCACCTCCAAAGGTCATGTAAGGATTGCTTCCAATCCGGAAGCTGCTCCTCTAATCATCACTACACCTGGACCTATCCCATATTCTCTGGATAAAGCTATTCCTTGGAACTATGGAGCCGATTTCTGCTACCACGACATCAAGTAAGAACTACCGACTGTTGAAGATGAAGTTACTGAAGTTGCTGATCCCGACATTGAAAATATTGTTGGGACCAGTAAGGTTACTAGAAGCGAAAGGGTTTTCTCCCCAGAAATATCTCCAAAGACTGTTGCTACATCTGTTAAAGTTACGGCTATCGAGTTAACTGCTATGGCTCGGGGAAAAGAGCAAGTGACATAGCCTTCTCAGATGGAGGCGCCTAAAGAAGGTACAATTGTAGTCACAATAAGGCCATGTATGTCTCCATTGAATGCAGGGGCACTACTTTGGCTCATGTATTGGTTGATACTGGCTCTTCATTGAATGTGCTACCAAAATGCACTCTGGACAAACTTGATTGCGAAGGGGTTTTACTGAAACCCAGTGATATTATAGTTCGAGCCTTTGATGGATCAAAAAGGATGGTACACGGAGAAGTGGATCTTTCAATTAAGGTAGGTTCATAGATCTTTGAATCTACCTTCTATGTAATGCACATTCGACCAGCTTATTCTTGCTTACTGGGAAGCCCCTTGATTCATGGGGCATGCGCTGTTACCTCGACCCTACATCAGAAGTTAAAATATCCTGTGAACAGAAATATTGTCATTGTCTGCGGTGAAGAAAAGTAAATTGTTAGCCACTTGAACTCATTATGGTATGTAGATATGGACGGAGAATTCATCGAGACTCCCTGTCAGACTTTTGAAGTTATCCCTCCAGTCGCTATTGAACATGTATCTACCATTCCCAAAGTTACCACGGTTCCGCCCACGATGGTTTCATTGAAAAATGTTAAAGCTTTGTAGAAGAAGGTGGTTGTACATTTGGGGTCAGCTTCCTGACATTCCGTATAAATATGACAAATTTAGTTTGGGTTTCACTGCAAAGGGTCAGAGGGCTGTTTGCCGCACTCGTGCTGGAAGGCCACCATTCCGCATCAATAACAATGGAATCAATGTGATAGATTATGCTGACAGTGATTATGACCTTGACAACTGGATCTTTCCTACCATTGGGAACGGGCTCAGCAAATGGAAGGCAAAAGACATTATCTCTATCTCCTTTAGTCAGGAGTAATAGCTTACATTCCTACTTTTATTGCTTTCAAGTTTTGGCTTTGCAATATTTTAACAATGACTTTAAGCCTTGTAACTTACCCGGGGCACAATGGTTCGTTTGTTAAGGGTTGTCATTTCATAACATATGTTCATTTAATAAAAGCATTGGATTTTTTGCATTAAAATTTTTCTCTCTATTTCTTTCTTTTCACTTTTATCACTTTCAAATAGCTATGTGTTCTTACACACACCCACACAATACATTGCATATCCATATCCACTCTGGATCCTGTTGATAACGACTCTTCTATTGCCTCTTATGACTTTGAAAATCTGATCTACCAAGCCGAGGACGAAGGTGAGGAAGATTGTGAGATACTTGGAGAACTTTCCATATTGTTAATGTAAGAGGAAAAAGTTATCCAACCGCATGGAGAGCCAGTTGAGGTAGTAAACTTGGCAGATCATTTGGCTTATCAAGTCGCAGATGACTACTATGATCGGTGGGAAAGAGAACTGGCTGTTTTTGGGATGCTGGTTCGCGTTTTGCGTTTGTTTTTGCAAAATGTCGCGGTAAGCAAGAGTCGCCACCGTCTTTTATTTTATCCAACAAGGAAAGGAAAAAACCACAGAAAAATTCCTTTTTCGAGATGTTTCTCGGGTTCGGGAGGTAGATTATAGAAAGAGAAGGTGTTAGCACTCTTTCTATCCGTGGTTATCCACGGGCTCTTAGGTACTTGCTCAATGTGTTTTCAAAATTTTCTTTTCTTTGTGTTTGTGGGTTTGAAAGAAGTTTTTGTTTGAAAGGAGTGTGAGTGCGAAAAGTTTTGTTTTGTCTTAAAAGGAGCAAGTACTTAAGAACCATCTACCTACTCGAAAAAGGGAATTAATCTATACAAATGTCCTTTATACAATGCTATCCCACTATCGAGGAGTAGGTAGCATCTCGTTGGAGTTTTAGGGTCAATTCGATTAAGGGACGTGTGGTCACTAAAGCAATGTTAGGATGCCTTAGCGGTAACCCTAATGTCTTAGATCATTTTTCCGAGGCAACCGTTTCGAGGAAACTTATGATCTTTGGACAAGAGGGCGACCTCTAAAACTTCCTATACTCAATGACCACGTTCGAAGGCAACCAAGTGAGGTGTACCCTAAGAGTGCGCATGTGCGAGTGTGTTATTTTCAGTTAATTATCTTTGTAGATGTCATGGGTGAGTTATGTTGATTTTAAGTTCATACATTCGATCTTGTCATGCATTCCCTATTATCAAACATCTAGCAGTGTATAGTTGCGAAATTTAAATTGTGGAAATTAAATCTAAACTATTACAAGGCGTCGAGTATTTACATCGCCAAAAACAAACCCTTTAATTTAAATTGCGGAAAGTAAAATAAAGCGATAAATAATTAAAGTCCTAATTAAAAGCTATTACATACCGGAAAGAATTACAATATTGGATAAAACGATACGCGTGCGAGAAATTAAATCGGGCGAGTTTTTAGGGTTTTGACCCTTTTTGAAAGAAAGCATGTTTTTATTATTTTTTGAATTAAATGGAAATTAAATTAGGTCAAAATTAATTAATTAATTAATAAAAATATTTTTGGGTTTTTGAATATTTAAGGAAATAAAATAAAATTGATTAAAATTATTAAATCCTAATATTCTACATTAATTTTAGTTATTGCAAAATTGTTAATGTTATTTCCTAATTAAAACTAAATCAATTAAATTTATTTATTTACAAAAATAAAATGATGAAATTAATTTTAATAAATAAAAATAATATTTTTTTTGTGTTTTGATTTTATTAAGAAAAATGTTAACTGGTTAATTTAAATAATAATAATAATAATTAAACAAAACAAAATAATAAAACAAAATTAAAAAAGAAAGAAAGAAATAACCAAATAGGGGGGTTTGGGCCCCAAATCAGGAGGTGAGATAGCAAGTCAGAGGCCCACTTGTGAGCAAGCCTTGTTGACTTTTACAATCCTCCATGGCACGTTGACTGATGAACATGATGCACACTCAATCTTGGCCCTTGGATTTGACCTGAAGGCCATCTGGCGCCTGGATCTTTGAGGAGTAGGGTGTGCTACGCCTTGGGAACCACATGCAATTACCTAAAGAAAAATAAAACAAATGTATTGGGGGACCTGGGATTCGAACCCAGGTCCTATGGGGCTTTCCACTAGCGCGCTTGCCAACTCAACTAACGCGCCTGTTTGTTATTAGAATAAGCAATAATTATTATATGGAGAACTCAAACAATATGCTGGAAATAAAAACAATGTGCGAGATTTAAATCAACCAATAGGGAGAAGACACGCCTTCGTCTTCCCCACAAATCTCTGGTTTTCTTACCTGCAGATTTTTATCCGCAGCAAGATCCGTGGCTTGCTTCTAAAATTCATTCTAAGCCATAAAAATTAAATCCAAGAACATGGACATGATCGTCTCTTCCTCCTGAGCATGTCTATACCCATTGTTTGTCCCAATTTTACCTGCAAAGCAAATGCCCAAAACCGAACCTCCAAAACCCTAGATTCGGGTATGGTGCTATAGCTCACGAAAACAAAATCAAATGCTGCAGAAAGTTAAGGAATTTATTGATAAACATGATTATACCAAAGTTTTGTCAAAAGGATGCAAGAATAGGAGGTTCTAATTTCGTGTACAGGGCTATGTTCAGGATGACTTACAGTGCATTTCAGGTGGTTTCAGAGCTTGTGAATGGTTGCAATCGCTTCAGTGGATATCAGGCAAGAAGATAGCGTTGAGCTTTTGCCTTGAATTGGCCTCCAACCAAGATTTCGATCTCACACTTTTTCAAGCTTTTTCAAGTTTTGGTATTTTCGATTTGGTAGCTTTTTGGTCGGGTCCTTGATGTCTTTGCCTTGTATGAGTAATAAGGAATGAATTAGGTTAAAAGTTGGGCCTTGAATCCATGTGAATTGATGAATTAAGATATGATTTGATTCCTCCATTAAAGGCTTCCAATTTCTTTCTAAATCCAAGATTTTGTGCATGATATGGCTTGGCACGAATTCGATTGTGTTCATGATGTCAATTAAGACCTGTAATGATAAAAAAGATATCAAGTTATTAAGATTTGGATTTTATTTGGATTTATATTGATTAAAAATGAATTAAATCAATAAAAATCAAATAAAATAGAAAAATTAATAATTGGACATAAAACTGAAGAAAGGACACGTGTGTGGTGTGACAAGATCAAATCAAGTGGAAAAAAGTGGGCCCATTTGGCAAAATTTGAAGTTTTGGGGATAGTTGACTTTTGGCAATTTTGGAAAAATACCCAACTTCAACAATGCATAACTTCCTAAATTTTTAACTTTTGGAAGTGTTCTTGGACTTTTTAGAAACCTTGAGATGTCCCCTAACCAACCCTTTTGGTCTCATCTCATTTTGATATTCCATTCTAAAGTTATAAGCTTTGGAAAAAAAGGTGTTTTTGTTGACTTTCAAAAATGACCTATAATGTCCAAATTTATAACTTTTTATGAGTGCATTTATTGATCTTGGGGTGTGAATATGGATTTTAGGAAATTGCATCCTCTTCAAAATGAGCTTTAGATGTGTCATTTCTCATAAAATATGAGAAATTTATGCTTGGTCAAAGTTGAGTTGACTTTTCCAACAAAACCCTAATTTAGCAACTTTTGAATCTTGATGAATCTTGAGCAATCCTTAATGAATCATGATCAACCCTTGATAAAATGATGAATTATCCTTCAAAATGAGAATTTTGACAAAAAAATCTTGAGGTTTGACTATTTGTAGGTCACAGTTGACTTTTGCCCTAGCATAGTCGATTTCTGGGCCTCTTGAGCAATTGACTGACCAAACTTCCTCTGCAAGGCTTGAAATTTGACATGGATGAACTTGAGAACATATTAGGACATTCGGGAGCACTTGAGGTCATTTGGATGTAAGGACCTTGATGCAACAAAAAACCTTAATTTTGAATTAACTGCCTTAGGAGGTGATTTGACTGTCCAACTCTTGAGCTAACTTGAGCAACTTGGAGATTCTTCTTCAAATGTCTTGAGAAAAATGGGAGGGAAAATTTTGGGGTACAACATTTCCCCCTGTTAAATATTCTTAAACCTGAGGATATAGATTGGCTTTCGTGCCTTTCGTGATCCGAAGGTGGAAGATGATTGAACACTAGAGTGCCCAGAAATTTGCACTCACATGAAGTGGTATCAGCATTGTGATGTCGGGAATGGGATTACATATGCCATTTGGATATTGTTGGTAGGTGGTTCTGTCTCCTTTGACTGGATTGTCTTTTTTGACGGGTTGTCTCTATTGACGGGTTATCTCCTTTGACGGGTTGTCTCTATTGACGGGTTGTCTCCATTGACGGGTTGTCTCCATTGATGGGTTGTCTCTTTTGACGGGTTGTCTCCATTGACGGGTTGTCTCTATTGAAGGGTTGTCTCCATTGACGGGTTGTCTCCATTGACGGGTTGTCTCCGTTGATGGGTTGTCTCTTTTGACGGGTTGTCTCCATTGACGGGTTGTCTCCATTGACGGGTTATCTCTATTGACGGGTTGTCTCCATTGACGGGTTGTATCCATTGACGGGTTGTCTCCATTGACGGGTTGTCTCCATTGACGGGTTGTCTCCTTTGACGAGTTGTCTCCATTTACGGGTTGTCTCCATTAACGAGTGGGCCTCAGAAAAATCTTTAGGAATCGATTAAACTGATTTTGTCTCCATTGACTGGTGTGATACGGTGGGAGAACTGACTTGAGGTTTTGCGTTTGTTTTCGCAAATGTTTCGGTTGAGCAAGAGTCGCCACCTACTTTTTATTTTATCCTAAGGAAAGGTTAAAAAGCACAGCAAAAACCTTTGAGATGTTTTCTTGGGTTCGAGGAGTAGATTATAGAAAGGGAAGGTATTAGCACCCTTTCTATCCATGGTTATCCATGGGCTCTTAGTTACTCGCTTAGATCAACTTGCCTTAATTTTCAATTGTTTGAAATGGTGCTTTGTGTGTGTGGGTTTGAAAATGCTTTGAAAAGAAGCCAATGTGGTGGCAACCTTTGTAATGATCCATGTTGGGATGTATACAAAGGTGTATGTCTTTTGAAAAGGTTTTCAATGTTTTTGAAAGTTTGTTTTGAAAGTGTAGTGATGTGTGGTTTGGAAAATAGGCAAATGTTTTGTTTTGCAAGTTTGATTCAAGTAACTAAGAGTTTGTCTACTCCTAAATTTCTCAAAGATTTCTCCTATGTTTTTAACCCTTTTAACAATTTTGTTCCACCATTGCATTTGGTGGACAATCTTGTGTTAGGATGTGAACGGGACGGGCGCGGGTCATCGTTTAGACCATAATTGCAAAGGTGCCAAGTATCTTTGGGAAATTTTTCCTTGGAGGGACTTGATCATTTTTTAGGCAACTTTCGAAAGCGTCATCGAGGGACTATGATCATTGGAATTGTATTTGTTTTACCCAAAGAGACCTAACATGTAATATGGCCCATTATTGAAGGCAACAAGTGGAATACCCTAGGGGTGCAAGTGTGATTAGTGTTGTCCATTTTTATGCTTGTTTATCTTGAAATTAGGTCAAACTATTTTGGTTAATTGATTGGCATACAAACCCTAATTCTAGCATGGCATATTTAGAAAACATTAAAGTGCAAAAAATAAAGTTCCTAAGTTATTACAACACAATATATGGGAAGGGGGATACAAATGTTCAAATGGGGGTATTTTGACAAGAATTAAATCCTAAACTATTACATCAAAATTGAATTATACAAATTATTTAATATACAATAATTAAATAAAATAAGATAAATATGCAAGATGCAAAAATGATTTTTTTATGTGTATGTAAAAAGTGTTTTTTTTTATGTGTAAAGGAAACAAAAATAAAAGTATTAATTTTTGGGTATTTTTCATGTTTAGGGCAAAACCCTAATTTATTAAATAAAAGGTATTAATTATTTAATATGTACAATATTTATTAGTTATGTACAAAAAATAAATAAAAGAGAAATATATTTGTCAAAAAGGTATTTTTAATGTTAAATATTAATAAAATTAAAAATATATATATATTTTGTATTTTTTTACCTAAATATACTAATATATATGTATGTATTTGTATTATTTACCAAATATATTGAATATGTACAAAATAATAATATTTAATATTTATATAAAAAAAAGTATATTTTATATAAAATATTTTCAGAAGATAAAATAAAATAAAAATTAGAAAATAAATGTATTTGGTATTATTCCTAATATTCTAAACAAAAAAACATTATGTATTTATTTATGTATATAACTAACTAAAACAAATAAATATCAAATAAAATGCAAAAAAATGTGGAAAAATGTTTTTTAATATTTTTATGTTTTAATGAAAAATAATAAATCAGAATCAAAAGGAAAAAAATTAAAAATAGAAAATGAAACTCAAAATGGGCCAGGGGGGTTCAAAAGTAAAAACAAGGTGCAAATAGGAAGTCAACTCAGGCCCAGCCCAAGAAGACTTTGTCTTCAACCTCAGAACATGTTTGAACAACCATCCACGTGCGTTTTCTATCTCAAGATTCCTTGATCTTTTGCCAAATCTTGCAACATGAAACCTGTAGAGCTTGAAGCCACGATTCTAGACATATAAAGAAATCAATCTAACTCTCAGAAATGAGAGAGAATTTCTTCTCCCCCAATTCCTGGCCTAGTTTTTGTTCCATGTTCAGACATCAAATTCTCATAGCACACATAACATAAATGAAAACTAATTACATGGGCATGTTCAGGGCCATGAATGTGACATAATTTCTTCACAAATCTAAACCTAACAATGCTTGGATAGAGAGATACAAGTTCATGAACTTACCTGTTCAGTTGGAATCGTGTGCAGCAATGGAGATGAGTACAAGGCAAGGTAATGATTTGTATATCTTCCTTGATGTCTCAGGATGCTATTCCAACCTTTAGTTTGCTTGGAAACCAAAAGAATCATGCTATGGTACTTCAACTGCAAAACAGAAAAATGAAAATGGTGATGTTAGCTAGGGATGTTACAAGTCGTGTTTAGGGCTTGGAATAGTTTCAAGGGATGATGTGGGATGTGTTTGAAGTGGTTTCAGCAAGAATGCACGAAAGGATTGAGTTATGGAACTCAATCTGCAGCAGGTCCCCTGTTTTGGCAGTTTTAGGGTGATTCTGTGTTTGAGAAGGTGTAGAACTTGGTTGGCTTGTGTTTCAGCTTAGGTTTGATGATTAGAAAGTGTTTGATAACTTTGCTTAAGCTCTGGTTCACAGGAATGAGAGTTGTGTATTGTTATGCAAGGTTACTTCAACTTTAAGCAAGAAAATGTCAAGTGGTGTTTCTAGCTTGCACAGGCCCCCAATCTATCCTGCATACCTTGGCCTTGATCAGTGTAATTAGTTCATAAACTTGTGCCAAAAGGATTTGCATTGTACTTGCTTGGATTTGCTTTTGACATAAAGCCATACCTTTTCAAAAATGGATAATTAGCTTTTTCTATTTAAGGGTTAAACTTCCATGTAATGCTTAAACACATAAAACAAGGCCTTGGCACAATGAGTTAGCATTAAATTATTGAGTGCAAATGGGATATAGGACCTGTAATCAAGGAATGCGAGCTGAGTTCAAAATGGCACAAGTGTATGAACATGTAAATTGGCCAAATCAAAAGTGAGTTTTTCCCAACTTGCCAAATTCGATTCTCCCTAACCATGAGGTTGTTTGATGAGTTCTTGGACATTTTGGAAAGCTTGGAATGTGTACTACAATCCATCTTTGAAATGTAAATTGAAATTCCAAGTGGAAGTATGTGAAAATAGTCTTGAAGTTAGGCAAAAATCCTGCCTAAAATGGTTCAAAATTTCTCTAAGTTAAGAATGGTTTGGTACCCTTGTTCCAAAAATTGTAGCTTGAGCTACAAGCTTCTTTTGGGAAAACTTTGTGAATCAAAGTTGTAGATTTTTCAATGGACTACAACTTTCATGTTTTGACTTTTGCTTGAATCCAAATGAATCTTGGTGAGAAAGTGGGACAAAGTTAGGAAAAAATTAGGGTTTTTCATAACTTAGAAAAATTCTAAGTTATGAAAAATCTTCATTTCATACCCTAATTTGCAATTCTTGATTTCTTGATGAACAAGTCTCATGATTTGGCATGTTTTGATGAAAAATGAATCTTGACACTTGATTTTGACCAAAAAGTCAAAGTTTGACTTTTCAGTATACAGTCAAAATTGATCAATTGATTGGGAAATTCAACTGTCAATCTTGTGCATTTGGGATTTTTTGAACTTGTTGAGTATGTCAAGACAATTCCATGGGGTCCTTGAGTCCATATGTGAGTTTGGTTTGCCATGGGCTAGGTCAAACAGTCAAAAATTTGCCTCTGTATAGTCAAAACCCTAAAAATGACCATTTTGCCCTTTTGGTGATCTGATCAAATTTCTTGTGGAATTGTGATCCAAACTTGATCAAATGGTCCATGTGAGTTCATAATGTTGATGTGGGTCAATTTTCATGAGATTTGACTGTCAATTGGCCACAGTTGACTTTTTCCCCAATACAGTTGATTTCTAGGTCAACTGTCCAATTGACTGGGCAAAATTTGGAATCAAGACTTAAAACTTGGTATGGATAAACTTGGGAGTCCAACATGAAGCATGAAAGTCATCTTAGGCATTTTAGGTCAAAATATCTTTGTGCAAACACAAACCCTAATTTGGGTCAACAGTGCAAGGAGAAGTCTTGAGCAGAGGAAACCCTAACTGGAACTTGAGCTTCAAGGGTCTTGTGATGAGAAAATGTTGAGGAAATGGGAGGGCAAATTTTGGGGTACAACAGTTGCCCCTGTTCAATCTTCTTGGACCTGAAGAGTTAGATTGGCAAGTTTGCCTTTCGTGACTCGAGGGTAAAAGGAGATTGGACACTAGAGTGCCCTGAAATTTGCACTCGCATGTTGGAGTATCAGCAAATGTGATGTCGGGAATGGGCTTATAGATGCCATTTGGAGCGATGGTGGATAGGGAGATGGGCTTATAGATGCCATCTGAAGGCGTGACAGAATCTTGTCGGGAATGGGCTTATAGATGCCATTTGGAGGTGTTGATCGCATAAGAGATTCTTTAGCGAGAACTTGTGTATTTTGAGAAAGACAGATGTTTTCCTGGCTTGTTACAGGTGTTGATCTTCAATATCTTCATGCAGACGTGCCCTGGCTAGATACAGGTGTCGAATCTATAATCGGTTGCTCGCAGATATGCTCTGGCTGGATACAGGAATCGAATCTTCGAACTCTTCAGATGTGCCCTGGCTAGATACAGGAATCGAATCCGGAATTGTGATAGTTGATAGATATGCCCTGGCTGGATACAGGAATCGAATCTTCAAACTCTTCAGACGTGCCCTGGCTAGATACAGGAATCGAGTCTGGAAATAGTCGTCAACAGATATGCCCTGGCTGGATACAGGAATCGAATCTTCAAACTCTTCAGATGTGCCCTGGCTAGATACAAGAATCGAATCTGGAAACTGATCACTCACAGATGTGCCCTGGCTAGATACAGGAATCGAATCTGGAATTGTGACAGTTAAAAGTAGTTGTCTTTTGGGTTGTCTTTTTCCCTGAAAAGGCAAAACATCAGTTGTATGCAATGTCATGATGTATGAAATGCATGATGTCATGATGTTCAAAATGAGATAGTGTTGTATGCACTTTATCATGTATGTAAACAAGATGTGTGAAATGTTTATGAATGTATTTTTGTCTAGGAAAATAAATCCTTGACGACCGGCCGGGGAATTAAATCCTGGGCTGACGTTGAAGAGTAGAGCTCTTTGCTTCCGCTGGGGATGATGGTTGCAAGAATACACCGGTAGGAGAAGATGACTCCGTTGGGGAATAAACTTGTTGGAGAGATTACTCTATAGGGAATTACTCTGTGGGAAGAGATACTTCACTGAAGTTTGATGAGAGCTCCGCCGAGGATTTCAATGATGGACTCCGCTGGGGATAACAATGTTAAACTCCGCTGGGGATAACAATGTTAAACTCCGCTGGGGATTCTGTTGATAAGTTATGTTGGGGAACTTTGATGAACTCCGCTGGGGATTGAAAGAACTTCGCCGAGGGCGATCTTCCGTGGCAATTAGCTGAGGATAACCCAGTTATAAGCCCTTGTGAGGAATAACTTTGAACAAAGCTCGAGAGAGACGTCCGTACTCTACAGGGGACGAGCTTCCAGAATCTACTGGGGATAAGCTTTAAGACCTGCTGGGGATATGAATTCCACTTTCCTGGGGAAACCTTCAGACTGCACTGGTAAATGGTTCCACTGGGGTGTCTGTATTCCGCTGGGGAACAATCTTAGATCAAGACTGCCGGGGATGCTTGCTGATGAATGCCTACACTCCGCTGGGGAATGTTGATATCTTCTGGGGCTACCCAACTTCCTTTAGGCTGACCGTAGACCAACTCTTCTGGAGGAGAGTATTGCTGACTTGCTAGGGGAACAGGGTGCCTATTATAGGGCTGATGATAGATTAAATCTTCCCTGTGAGGGTATTGCTGATTCTTGTCTTACTCTGTGGGGAGTTGAGATAACTTGGTCACATTCTTCAGTTGAATCTACCTTGGTACCCTGGCGGACAAAGCAACTAGACTGCCTGGACAACTCTATATTGCCCCTACTTCTGATGTCACCTGTAATTAGTCTTTTGTTTCATATGTAAGTATTTATGAATTAGCAATTTAATGTCAAATGCATATATCAAAAATGAACATTGGACGTTCTTCGCAAGACAAAACAGAAAAAGGAAAAACAATTGGCAATTTGTTTGGAAAAGTGAACTTGTATTGATTTTGAAATTTTTCCTGTAAATAGGCGTTTTTTGTACAAGAGGCCGACGTCCTAGTAAGAGAACGCCACCTAATAACATAAAGTTTATACAATTTTGAAAAGGAAACAAAACAGCTATGTGCACAATATTCCCACTGGGTTCCAACTCTGCTATCGCCTTTATGTCTTCAAGCGTCTCATCACTTTGCTGCTTCTGAAGATGAAGCTGATTGATCGATGCCAAAGTCTGAGCCAGATAGTTGATGCCGAATTCTGGATGCAAAGTGATCCAATGAGACATAGTGTTACACTTTATCCCTAACTTTTGCCTGGACCGCCCTTTCGGGTTTTCAGTCCACCGGGATACCCATTTTTGCCCAAGCCGCCTTTTCAGGTTTTCGATTTGCCGGGTGTACAGATTTTTCATTTCATCCCTTATTTTTGCCCGAACCCTTTTGGTTCGCCGGGAAGCCCTTATTTTTGCCTAGGTATGTCAACCTAGCGGGTCTTTGATTCATGCGTAGTATCTTTTTACTATGTCTGCATTGGCGGGGTGAGGAAGGTCGTCACCATCCATGGTGGTTAGAATCATGGCTCCTCCTGAGAACACATGTTTAACCACAAATGGCCCTTCGTATGTAGGGTTCCATTTGCCCCGGGGATCACTTTGAGGAAGGATGATGCGTTTGATTACCAGGTCCCCAACTTGATACTCTTGTGGTCTGACTTTCTTGTTAAATGCCCTGATCATCCGTTTTTGATACGTCTGACCATGACAGATAATAGTGAGTCTCTTTTCGTCAATTAGGTTTAATTGATCAAGTCGAGTCTGAATCCAGTCATCTTCACTCAAGCCTGCATCCTTCATTATTCGGAGAGAGGGTATCTGGACTTCAATCGGCAAGACTGCCTCCATGCCATAGGCCAAGGAAAAAGGAGTTGCCCCGGTTGACGTCCTTGCTGAGGTACGGTACCCATGAAGAGCAAATGGTAACATTTCGTGCCAATCTTTGTAGGTCAGTGTCATCTTCTGCACAATCTTCTTGATGTTCTTATTTGCTGCTTCTACAGCCCCATTCATCTTCGGCCGATAAGGAGAAGAGTTGTGGTGCTGTATCTTGAATTGCTCGCAGAGCTCAGTGATCATCTTGTTGTTAAGATTGGTACCATTATCCATAATGATCCTTTCTGGGATGCCGTACCGACAGATCAGGTTATGCCGAATGAAATGTGCCACGACGCTCTTGGTTACCGTGGCGTAGGAAGCTGCTTCTACCCACTTCGTGAAGTAATCAATCGCTACCAAGATGAAGCGATGCCCGTTGGATGGTGTCGGTCGGATCTCGCCAATCATATCAATGCCCCACATTGCAAAAGGCCAAGGTGCCGTCAGGACGTTCAGAGGAACCGGAGGGATATGCACCTTATCAGCATAGATCTGGCATTTATGACAAGTTCGAGAATGTTGGTAACAGTCGGCTTCCATTGTGGACCAGAAATATCCTGCCTTGAGGATTTTCTTTGCCATGGTATGTCCACTGGAATGTGTTCCGAATGTACCTTCATGCAGCTCTACCATGATATTTTCTGCTTCAGTCTTATCTACACAACGCAGTAGAGTTGAATCATGATTTCGTTTGTAGAGAATGTCGTTACTGAGGAAGAATTTTGCCGCAAACCTTCTCAGAAACTTCTTATCGTTGACAGACGCACCTTCAGGGTATTCCTGAGCTTCCAAGTACCTCTTCACCTCATGATACCATGGTTTCTCGATTACCTCTTCGGCCTCAAGATCGCAGCAGTATGCAGGTTCGTCCAACTTCCAGATAATGATCCGGGGAGCCTCATTGTCCCATTTGACTTTGAACATTGAAGACATCGTAGCTAGTGCGTCCGCTAACTGATTCTCCTCTCTTGGGAAGTGTTCAAAAGTTATCTCTTCAAAGTGGGGAAGCAAAGTCAACACATACTCCTTGTAAGGAATAAGATTTGGGTGTTTCGTATCCCACTCGCCTTTGATCTGATTGATCACGAGAGCGGAATCTCCGAAGACACTCAGAAACTTGATCCTTAAGTCGATTGTAGCTTGAAGACCCATGATACATGCCTCATATTCTGCCATGTTGTTGGTGCAGTTGAAACACAGCCGGGCGGTGAGTGGAGTATGAGTTCCTTTGGGGGATATGATTACAGCGCCGATTCCATTACCCAAAGCATTCGAGGCTCCGTCAAAATGCATAGACCATCAGGATCCTTCCTCGGGTCCTTCATCCGGTCCGGGTACTTCACAATCAATTACTACCATGATATCTTCGTCTGGAAATTCAAAGTTCAATGATTGGTAATCGTCCACAGGTTGGTGTGCCAAATGATCTGCCAGTACACTTCCCTTGATTGCTTTTTGAGTCGTGTACTGGATATCATATTCTGTCAAGATCATTTTCCATCTTGCTATCCTTCCAGACAGAGCAGGCTTTTCGAATATGTACTTGATTGGATCCATTTTTGAAATCAACAGAGTAGTGTGAGTCAACATATACTGTCTCAGCCGGCGAGCAGCCCATACCAGAGCGCAGCAAGTTTTCTCGAGCAGTGAGTACCGAGACTCACAGTCGGTAAACTTTTTGCTCAGGTAATAAATAGCATGCTCTTTTCGGCCAGACTCATCATGCTGCCCCAGCACACACCCCATTGAGTTGTCAAGTATTGTCAAGTATAGTATTAGAGGTCTCCCTTCTACCGGTGGCATAATAATGGGTGGTTCTTGGAGATACTCTTTTATTTTTTTGAAAGCGGCCTGACATTCATTGTTCCAACGTACTACTTGATCTTTCTTCAGTAATTTGAAGATTGGCTCACAGGTAGCAGTTAGATGTGAGATGAATCGGGCAATGTAATTCAGTCGTCCCAGAAAGCCTCTGACTTCTTTCTCTGTTTTGGGAGTCAGCATCTCTTGTATGGCTTTCACCTTGGCAGGGTCCACCTGAATACCTTTATCGCTTACAATGAAACCTAGCAATTTTCCAGATCTCACCCCAAAGGTGCATTTGTTTGGGTTCAACCTCAGCTTGTACAACTTCAGTCGGTCAAACAGCTTCCGCAGATGGTCAAGGTGTTCCTCCTCAGTTTGGGACCTTGCAATCATATCATCGACGTACACTTCAATCTCATGGTGGATCATGTCATGAAATAAAGCAACCATGGCACGTTGGTAGGTTGCCCCAGCATTTTTCAACCCAAATGGCATGACCTTGTAGCAGAAGGTGCCCCACTGAGTGACAAAGGTAGTCTTTTCCATATCTTCGGGAGCCATCTTGATCTGATTATACCCTGAAAAACCATCCATGAAGGAGAACACCTTGTGTTGAGCAGTATTGTCAACAAGAACGTTGATGTGAGGCAGAGGGAAATCATCCTTGGGGCTTGCCCTGTTCAAATCCCTGTAGTCGACACACATTATGACCTTACCGTCCTTCTTCGGCACTGGCACCATGTTGGCAACCCACTGAGGCTAAGAAGTCACTGCTAGAAACCCAGCATCGAATTGCTTCATAACCTCAGCTTTGATCTTTTTGGACATCTCTGGACGCATACGGCGGACCTTTTGCTTTACCGGAGGGCAGTCTTCCTTGGTAGGCAGGTGATGAACCACAATGTCGGCATCCAAACCAGGCATGTCTTCGTAAGACCAAGCAAAGATCTCCATGTAATCATGTAACATCTGGATCAATCGTTGCTTCACGCTGAGCTCTAGATTGGCACCAATCTTGACTTCTTTTCTATCTGTCTCAGTACCCAGGTTCACTGTTTCCACTGGCACTTCGTGCGGCTGAATGGCCCTCTCTTCCTGGAGTAGCAGTCTTGCGAGTTCACCAGGCACTTCGCAATCATCTTCACCTTCGTCTTCGGCCAAGTTGATCGGATTTTTGAAGTCATAACTGGCAGTAGCAGAGCTGTTACCAGTGAGATCCAGAGTGGATTGGAACCTGTATAAGTGAGTGTGTGTAAATATAGCTGTTTTGCAATATATAACACAGAAAGAAAAAGAGCACAAGATTTGAAATGCAACAAACGTCCAATGTTTTGATTAATGATACATGGAAATGTCATACAAAAAGCCCTCACAAATGGAGCCACGGTGCCCCGGGTAGGACACCGAGCCAATAAAAGTTTCAACATATTGTTTGTTACAAATTGAAAATCAAAAGAGTTCATTACTGCGTGACAAATGTAATAGGTGTAAAATCCTTTGCCGTCCAGTTGCTTGGTCCGTTGCTGGTTGTTGGATAGATCCAACTATTCTGCTTCCTCTACATCCTCCTCGATAGCATTCACCCTTGGGTTGGTGATGAACACCAGAGCCTTTCTGATCCTTTCTTTGCAAACAGCCTTCTGAGCCTCTGCAGTGAAACCCAGCCCAAACTTGTCGGTCTTTTGAGTGAAGTCAGGAAGTTGACCCCAGTTTGCGCACTTGCCTTTCTCGATCACTGCCCGGGCATCCTTCAAGGAAGCCATCTTCAAAGGAAAGTCTTCTTCAACCACTGTCTCAGCTGACGTCAACGTTGGAGGAACCTCCTCAAAATGTTGAAAGGGGGTTTCAATAAACTCCCCGTCCATCTCGATATACCGGAATGAATTCAAGTGACTAACCATGTATTCCTCCTCACCCTGCACAGTAACAATCTTCCCTTTGACAGGGTATTTGAGCTTTTGGTGTAGAGTGGATGTTACTGCCCCAGCCTCGTGAATCTAGGGTCGACCCAACAAGCAGGAATAAGATGGACGAATATCCATCACGTAGAACGTTGAGTCAAAGACTTGGGAACCCACACGGATAGGAATGTCTACCTCACCATGCACCATCCTCTTAGAACCGTCGAAGACTCTAACAATGATGTTACTAGGTTTCAATTCCAGGCCCTCACAATCCAACCGATCTAAGGCCTTCTTGGGCAATACATTCAGGGAAGAACCGGTGTCCACCAACACGTGTGCGAGAGTAGTGCCCCTACATTCTATAGAGACGTGCAGGGCATCATTGTGGTTTTTTCCTTTGGCGGTCAGGTTAGCATCCGAGAACCCCAAACCATTGTCAGCTGTCAAATTAGCCACACAGTCAGTGAACTGATCTGGAGAGGTCTCTTGCGGCACATGAGCCGTTTTCAGAAATGTAATCAGGGCCTTGGCGTGGGCCTCTGAGCACAGCAACAATGATAGCATAGAGATTTTGGAGGGGGTATGCCCCAGCTGTTCAACGACATTGAAGTCACTCTTTTTAATGACTTTAAGGATTTCCTCCATCTCTTGCTGGGAGGCTTCAACAACAGTCTTTTTTGGTGCCTCCGTCCGGGCAGGAAAATCGGTAGCAACTTCTTTGCCCCGAGCATCAGAGGACTCGGCGGCAGTAGTAGACACAGGAACTTGATTTGAAACATGCACACTTGCGGGTGTGATGATAAGAGGTTTTCGGATAACTGGTGGCGCAATGTCAGGAGAGAAAAGCCTGCCACTGCGAGTAATCTTGGCGGGACCAGTGATGTTATGATACTGGTACCGGTGTTGAACTCCTGCTTCACTCCAAGCACATACACGTCTTCCCCATAGTGCCATGGGACAGCCTTGTCAGATTCATAGGGGAGGGGCCCCGGAACAGTAATTGTAATGGGTGCAACAGACATAATTTTGACTGGCTTCCTTGGGAGAGCCTTGGTAGGATTATTGAAAATTGTGACGACAAATACTTCTTCAGCGGAAACAAACGGAACAACAGTTTTCTTGAACAAAATTTCTTTGCTATCCATCAGGCTTTGGATGCCTGATTTCAGCAGCGGACAACCGGTAGGGATAACAGCACACAGGAGGCAACCCTTGCTACAACCTGGAAATAAACCGGCTAGCAGTAGGTTCCTCTTAACAGTCAATAGAGGGGTAGCAACATCGTTCACCGAAACAACATACAAATCTTCCTCAATGGCATTTACTCTATGCTGGGGCATAGGAGCAGTTATAACATTTGGCCTCTCAGGCGCCTCAAACTGAATTTCCTTCGCGTCGATAAGGTCTTGAACTTTATTTCTCAGGGCCCAGCAATCATCAGTAGTATGCCCGGGGCTATCAGAATGATAAGCACAACGGGCATTTGGGTTATACTTAGGAGATGCCGTATTCACGACCTTCGGAGCCTCTTTGATGGTCACCAAGTTGGTTGATAACAGTTGCGGTAAGATTTGTGACAAGGTTATACTCAGCCAAGTGTATTGCCTCTTGGGCCTCTCACCCCTTTGTTGATTGTACTGCTGAGGAGCAGCAACAGGTTTTGAAATTACCAAGGCATTGACGGCTTGGCGGCTTTCTGGCTTGACTTGTCTTCTAGGACCATAGACGGCACTAGCTTCCTTCTTGAAATGCTTTTTCTCAGTACTTACGGCGGCTCCTTTCTGTATCTTTCCTGACCTGATGCCAGCTTCTATCCTTTCACCCGTCAGGATCAAATCCGTAAACCCAGCGGAGGAATTACCAACCAGATGATTGAAGAATGGACCAGACAAGGTCCCTAGAAATATGTCAACCAGTTCACGATCAGTCAAAGGAGGCTGCACCCTGCCAGCCAAATCTCTCCATTTTTGTGCATATTCTTTGAACCCTTCGCCCGTTCCTAGAGACATACCCTGAAGTTGGGTACGCGTAGGAGCGAGGTCAGAATTGTATTGATATTGTCTATAAAATGCGGTAGCCAAATCTTCCCAATATCGGATATTGGTTCCATCTAGCTGATAGAACCACTCAAGCTGTGACCCCGAAAGGCTATCTTGGAAGAAGTGGATCCAAAGGTTTTTGTCTGCCGTGTAAGGTTGGATCTTCCTTACGTACGACCTAAGATGCAACTTTGGACAGGAAGCCCCGTCATATTTGGCAAAGGCAGGAGCCTTGAACTTGTGTGGGATTACCACCCCAGAAGATAACCCTAAATCTCTGAAATCCAGCCCCGACACATTTTGAATCTCCATGGCACTCAAGCGGTCCTCTAATTGCTTGTATCTGTCAGCAGCGGGAGGGTATTGTTCGTCATTGTAATCCATCTCGTTGTCAGAGACTGCAGGACTAGGAGCTCCTCCCCCTTGGGGACTGTTTTTCTCTGCAGAGGAAGTAGTTGGATCAGCCTTGTTATGGAGTGTGTTCCCAAACCTGCGTCCAGTGTTGAATAACGCAGTCCTCTTCTTATTCTTCTTCTTTAAGAGCAAAGCCTTCAACTCTTGCTGACCTTGGGCCAGGCTCATGACCATTTCTTGAAACTGGGCATTTTGGGCCTGAAGGGCCTTGATAGCTTGCTCACTGGATGATTCGGGATTCATGATGACTGTTCAAAATAAACAGCGAAGAAGATTAAGCAACCTGTAGAAAAAGGGTACCTGTTATGCACATGATGCATGAGATGCTATCTATGCAATGCATTCAAGGATTTTTAGAAATTCACAATTGTTGTAGACAAAAAGAACGCACGTCATATTAATAAGAAAAGATTTGTTAGTACATAAATGCCCCATGGGCCAAATATTACAAAAACAACTTCTCAAGGTAAAAAGACTTTCGCATCCTCTTTGGCGCAATGTAGGTGTTGAGGGCCTCTTGCTCATGGAGTCGGCGGGTGAGTTCTAGAACCTTCTTCTCGCTGGCGTAGAAGCTGGCTTCAAAAGTGTTTTGTTCCTCTTTGAGTTGGATCCAACTCTTCTGCATCTCCTCCCACGATGTAGGCATGTCAGGATGTAGGATGGTGTAGGGAACCTCTCCTTCCTTGACGGGATCTTTAATCACAGGGAGAACATGAGGATAAGGCATCATTAGACTCTGGGCTCGGGCTCGTACCCACTTGAGATAAGGTTCAAGAGGGATGGAGTTCTTGTGCCCCAGTGTCTTGCTATCAACCTTGTTGGGCATCCTCCAAGCTTTGATGAATCTTTGGCGAAGTCCTTGCGCATCGTTGTCGAAGTAAAAAACTAGGTCAGGAATCAACATGTCGTGAGGGCCATCTCTTCGTGCGTATCCAAATTGCCTCAAAGCTAGGCAAGGGTTGTAGGTAATTCCCCCTCTAATGCCAAGTAATGGAACATTAGGGAACTCTCCACAACGATCGACGATGATGACATTCTCTGGACCGAGAACACCAATATACATTAGAGTGAGTAAGAGTCATCAACCGTTGGGACCACCTTGAGCCTTGGTCATTCTTCAAGACAGATTGTGGAAGGTGCGAAATAAACCACCTTGCAAGGAGAGGAGTACAACACATGAGAACACCCCTCTTTCTCATTGTTCTTGTGTAAAATGAGTGAAGGATGTCCCCAAGTAATGTTGGTATTGGATTTCTGGACAAGAAGATTTTGACGGTGTTGACATCTACCAGTTGGTCAGAATTTGGGAACAGGACCAACCCATAGATAAGGAGTGCCACAATCTCTTCAAAGGCTTGTAGGTCCAATGAATTCCAACATTCTTGTACCTTCTCAAACAAGAATTTTGCTAAGAAGCCTTTGACACCGCTTCTAGTTTCCCAGTGCCCCTTGATGTCAGATGGCTGTAGATGTAGTGCTCGAGCAACATCTTCAGGCTTTGGTTCCTTTTCCGTACCGTTGAAAGGTAGTTGATTTAGGATAGGAATTCTCAGGAGTTGAGAAAATTCCTCCAAAGTGGGCACCAACTGGTAGTCGGGGAAAGTGAAACAGTGGTGAAGAGGGTCAAAGAACTGGAATAGCACTTTCATCATATCCTCTTCAATGTTGGTGTTGACTAAGCTGAGCAGTCTACCATGTCTTTCACTGAAGGATGAGCTTTCCGGAATTCTTGAGGTGAGCTCCTTGAGTTGAGTAGAGATTCTCACAAGGTTGACTTGGATGGTTTTTCTGCGAGGAATTTCCATGACCTACAAAACAAGAACAAAGATGAAGATCTAAACCCTTGAAGTGGTTAGTAAATGCATATGATGCTTTATGATGTTTATGATGTATGCACAAACATATGTACAAGCAAATCACACCAAACCCTAGTTTCAGGCTTGCATGGGGTTTCATAGGTAAGTACCCTCTTGAGTGTAGTTGGCTTAAAAACCTGTCCTATAAATAGTAACCGGGTTCTAAGGAGCTCAATATCATTGGGTTGTTTTCATTGTTCATTGTTTTGGTTTAGCCACTTAACTAGCGACCAAAATATTCCAAGAAAACAACCCTCAATGAGTGTAGTATCGAGTATCTACCAACTTCGGACTGCACCAAAGCCGGTCATCTCACTACCCCTAATGTAAGGCCAAGATGGTCAAGTAAGGTTCTAGGTCATTAGTGCTTAGTGACATCACTCAGCGGCCCCATACTCTCCTTGATTGAACTCAAGGGTTACCGGTACTCACAAATATGTCGCACTAATATAGCTATTGCTTCGACCGTGTCGGTATACCCCGCACAGTTTCCACAACGTATTGCTATCTATGAATGTTTCCCAAAATCCGGGTGTAGGATTGCAAACCCAAACAAGAGAGCCAAGATGTAAAGCAATCAAAGCAAACAATTAGTTATGCAAGAGGGTGATCTAAGCCCTAAGGTTACTCCACTTTTAAATTTCTCCCCAGCAGAGTCGCCAGTTCTGGGATACGGTGGGATAACTGACTTGAGGTTTTGCGTTTGTTTTCGCAAATGTTTCGGTTGAGCAAGAGTCGCCACCGACTTTTTATTTTATCCTAAGGAAAGGTTAAAAAGCACAGCAAAAACCTTTGAGATGTTTTCTTGGGTTCGGGGAGTATATTATAGAAAGGGAAGGTATTAGCACCCTTTCTATCCATGGTTATCCATGGGCTCTTAGTTACTCGCTTAGATCAACTTGCCTTAATTTTCAATTGTTTGAAATGGTGCTTTGTGTGTGTGGGTTTGAAAATGCTTTGAAAAGAAGCCAATGTGGTGGCAACCTTTGTAATGATCCATGTTGGGATGTATACAAAGGTGTATGTCTTTTGAAAAGGTTTTCAATGTTTTTGAAAGTTTGTTTGGAAAGTGTAGTGATGTGTGGTTTGGAAAATAGGCAAGTGTTTTGTTTTGCAAGTTTGATTCAAGTAACTAAGAGTTTGTCTACTCCTAAATTTCTCAAAGATTTCTCCTATGTTTTTAACCCTTTTAACAATTTTGTTCCACCATTGCATTTGGTGGACAATCTTGTGTTAGGATGTGAACGGGACGGGCGCGGGTCATCGTTTAGACCATAATTGCAATGGTGCCAAGTATCTTTGGGAAATTTTTCCTTGGAGGGACTTGATCATTTTTTAGGCAACTTTCGAAAGCGTCATCGAGGGACTATGATCATTGGAATTGTATTTTTTTTGCCCAAAGAGACCTAACATGCAATATGGCCCATTATTGAAGGCAACAAGTGGAATACCCTAGGGGTGCAAGTGTGATTAGTGTTGTCCATTTTCATGCTTGTTTATCTTGAAATTAGGTCAAACTATTTTGGTTAATTGATTGGCATACAAACCCTAATTCTAGCATGGCATATTTAGAAAGCATTAAAGTGCGAAAAATAAAGTTCCTAAGTTATTACAACACAATATATGGGAAGGGGGGTACAAATGTTCAAATGGGGGTATTTTGACAAGAATTAAATCCTAAACTATTACATCAAAATTGAATTATACAAATTATTTAATATACAATAATTAAATAAAATAAGATAAATATGCAAGATACAAAAATGATTTTTTTATGTGTATGTAAAAAGTGTTTTTTTTTATGTGTAAAGGAAATAAAAATAAAAGTATTAATTTTTGGGTATTTTTCATGTTTAGGGCAAAACCCTAATTTATTAAATAAAAGGTATTAATTATTTAATATGTACAATATTTATTAGTTATGTACAAAAAATAAATAAAAGAGAAATATATTTGTCAAAAAGGTATTTTTAATGTTAAATATTAATAAAAATAAAAATGTATATATTTTGTATTTTTTTACCTAAATATACTAATATATATGTATGTATTTGTATTATTTACCAAATATATTGAATATGTACAAAATAATAATATTTAATATTTATATAAAAAAAAGTATATTTTATATAAAATATTTTCAGAAGATAAAATAAAATAAAAATTAGAAAATAAATGTATTTGGTATTATTCCTAATATTCTAAACAAAAAAACATTATGTATTTATTTATGTATATAACTAACTAAAACAAATAAATATCAAATAAAATGCAAAAAAATGTGGAAAAATGTTTTTTAATATTTTTATGCTTTAATGAAAAATAATAAATCAGAATCAAAAGGAAAAAATTAAAAATAGCAAATGAAACTCAAAATGGGCCAGGGGGGTTCAAAAGTAAAAACAAGGTGCAAATAGGAAGTCAACTCAGGCCCAGCCCAAGAAGACTTTGTCTTCAACCTCAGAACATGTTTGAACAACCATCCACGCGCGTTTTCTATCTCCAGATTCCTTGATCTTTTGCTAAATCTTGCAACATGAAACCTGTAGAGCTTGAAGCCACGATTCTAGACATATAAAGAAATCAATCTAACTCTCAGAAATGAGAGAGAATTTCTTCTCCCCCAATTCCTGACCTAGTTTTTGTTCCATGTTCAGACATCAAATTCTCATAGCACACATAACATAAATGAAAACTAATTACATGGGCATGTTCAGGGCCATGAATGTGACATAATTTCTTCACAAATCTAAACCTAACAATGCTTGGATAGAGAGATACAAGTTCATGAACTTACCTGTTCAGTTGGAATCGTGTGCAGCAATGGAGATGAGTACAAGGCAAGGTAATGATTTGTATAGCTTCCTTGATGTCTCAGGATGCTATTCCAACCTTTAGTTTGCTTGGAAACCAAAAGAATCGTGCTATGGTACTTCAACTGCAAAACAGAAAAATGAAAATGGTGATGTTAGCTAGGGATGTTACAGGTCGTGTTTAGGGCTTGGAACAGTTTCAAGGGATGATGTGGGATGTGTTTGAAGTGGTTTCAGCAAGAATGCACGAAAGGATTGAGTTATGGAACTCAATCTACAGCAGGTCCCCTGTTTTGGCAGTTTTAGGGTGATTCTGTGTTTGAGAAGGTGTAGAACTTGGTTGGCTTGTGTTTCAGCTTAGGTTTGATGATTAGAAAGTGTTTGATAACTTTGCTTAAGCTCTGGTTCACAGGAATGAGAGTTGTGTATTGTTATGCAAGGTTACTTCAACTTTAAGCAAGAAAATGTCAAGTGGTGTTTCTAGCTTGTACAGGCCCCCAATCTATGCTGCATACCTTGGCCTTGATCAGTGTAATTAGTTCATAAACTTGTTCCAAAAGGATTTACATTGTACTTGCTTGGATTTGCTTTTGACATAAAGCCATACCTTTTCAAAAATGGATAATTAGCTTTTTCTATTTAAGGGTTAAACTTCCATGTAATGCTTAAACACATAAAACAAGGTCTTGGCACAATGAGTTAGCATTAAATTATTGAGTGCAAATGGGATATAGGACCTGTAATCAAGGAATGCGAGCTGAGTTCAAAATGGCACAAGTGTATGAACATGTAAATTGGCCAAATCAAAAGTGAGTTTTTCCCAACTTGCCAAATTTGATTCTCCCTAACCATGAGGTTGTTTGATGAGTTCTTGGACATTTTGGAAAGCTTGGAATGTGTAATACAATCCATCTTTGAAATGTAAATTGAAATTCCAAGTGTAAGTATGTGAAAAATGGTCTTGAAGTTAGGCAAAAATCCTGCCTAAAATGGTTCAAAATTTCTCTAAGTTAAGAATGGTTTGGTACCCTTGTTCCAAAAATTGTAGCTTGAGCTACAAGCTTCTTTTGGGAAAACTTTGTGAATCAAAGTTGTAGATTTTGCAATGGACTACAACTTTCATGTTTTGACTTTTGCTTGAATCCAAATGAATCTTGGTGAGAAAGTGGGACAAAGTTAGGAAAAAATTAGGGTTTTTCATAACTTAGAAAAATTCTAAGTTATGAAAAATCTTCATTTCAAACCCTAATTTGCAATTCTTGATTTCTTGATGAACAAGTCTCATGATTTGGCATTTTTTGATGAAAAATGAATCTTGACACTTGATTTTGACCAAAAAGTCAAAGTTTGACTTTTCAGTATACAGTCAAAATTGATCAATTGACTGGGAAATTCAACTGTCAATCTTGTGCATTTGAGATTTTTTGAACTTGTTGAGTATGTCAAGACAATTCCATGGGGTCCTTGAGTCCATATGTGAGTTTGGTTTGCCATGGGATAGGTCAAACAGTAAAAAATTTGCCTCTGTGTAGTCAAAACCCTAAAAATGACCATTTTGCCCTTTTGGTGATCTGATCAAATTTCTTGTGGAATTGTGATCCAAACTTGATCAAATAGTCCATGTGAGTTCATAATGTTGATGTGGGTCATATTTCATGAGATTTGACTGTCAATTGGCCACAGTTGACTATTTCCCCAATACAGTTGATTTCTAGGTCAACTGTCCAATTGACTGGGCAAAATTTGGAATCAAGACTTAAAACTTGGTATGGATAAACTTGGGAGTCCAACATGAAGCATGAAAGTCATCTTAGGCATTTTAGGTCAAAATATCTTTGTGCAAACACAAACCCTAATTTGGGTCAACAGTGTAAGGAGAAGTCTTGAGCAGAGGAAACCCTAACTGGAACTTGAGTTTCAAGGGTCTTGTGATGAGAAAATGTTGAGGAAATGGGAGGGCAAATTTTGGGGTACAACAACTGGCCTCAGAAAAATCTTTAGGAATCGATTTAACTGAATTTGTCTCCATTGACGGGTTGTCTCCATTGACGGGTCGGCCTCAGAAAAATCTTTAGGAATCGATTTAACTGTTTTTGTCTCCATTGACTGGCCTCAGAAAAATCTTTAGGAATCGATTTAACTGTTTTTGTCTCCATTGATGGGTTGACCTCAGAAAAATCTTTAGGAATCGATTTATCTAATTTTGTCTCCATTGACTGATTGGCCTCAGAAAAATATTTAGGAATCGATTTAACTGATTTTTTCTCCATTGACTGGCCTCATAAAAATCTTTAGGAATCGATTTAACCTATTTTGTCTCCATTGACATAGTTGAGAATTTAACTGCATCTTTCCTGAAAGGTAAAGGTCAGTCATATGCAATGCATGATATGGGTCAAGCAATGATGTTCTCAACATAAATGAGATTGTATGGTATGATGCGTCTATGCATGTATTATGATGTATGGAAATGTAATCCTTTAACTGGGGAAAATAAATCCCAGAGCTGTTGAATTCTTCGTTTCCATTGGGGATGATGAACGAAGATGATGAACTTGCAAGAGAAGATAACTCCGTTGGGGAATAAACTGATGAGGAGATTACTCCGAGGGGAATTATTCTGTGGGAATAGACGCTCTGCTGAGGATTTTGACGATAAACTCTAATGGGGATGCTGCTGATAAGCTCCGCTGGAGATGGATTACCGTTGTTGGTGATATTAAATCTGTTGAGGATTGGATACTCGTTTGTGGAAGGAAAGAACTTCGCTGGGGATGAACTTTCATTTGCAACTTGCTGGGGATAATCCTTTAGACTCTGTGGGGAACACCCTCTGAATTTGGCTACGAATTTTTATTTTGTACTCCACTGGGGATGAATTTTCAGAGTCTACTGGGGATGATGCTTCAACTCTGTCGGGGAAGCTTTTTAGACTGCGTTGGGGAAATGGTCCCACTGGGGTACTTGTATTCTGCTGGGGAACATTCTTATACTCTGTTGAGGAACATTAAGACTGCCGGGGATACTCTTATACTTGCCGGGGAATATTCTTATACTCCGCTGGGGAATATTAAGATCTTTTCAGCGCCGACGGTAGACCAACTCTACTTGGAGAGAGTATTGCTGATTCGTTCACGGTTGCAAGTCTCAGCTGGGAGAGCTACCATTACTGCCTTAATCTGCGGGGAGTGAAGGTATCTTAACCATATTCTTCAGCTGAATCTACCTTTGTACCTAGTGGACAGAGTAACTGTACAGTTCGAACAATTCTTATTACCCCAGTTTCTGATGTTACCCGTAATTCATCCTTTGTTTCGCATGTAAAAATTTATGAGTAGCAATTAATGTCAAATGCATATATAAAAAATGAACATAGGACGTTCTTTGCAAAACAAAGCAGATAAAGGAAAAAAAAACAATTTGAAATTTGTCTGAAAATGATTTGTATTGATTTTGAAGTTTGGCCTGTGAATAGGCATTTTTGTACAAGAGGCTGACGTCCTAGTAAGAGAATGCCGCCGAACAAATAGAATTTATACAATTTGTGAAAAGAAAACAAAACAGCTATGTGAATGATCCCACTGGGTTCCAACTCTTCTATTGCCTTTATATCCTCGAGCATCTCATCACTTTGCTACTGGTTGAAGATGAGTCAGATTGATTAGTGTCGTCCGAGCTTGACTGAAGATACCGAAGTTTGGATGCAAGATGATCCAATGAGACATAGTGTTACGCTTTGATCCCTATCTTTTTACTGGACCTCCCTTTCGGGTTTTCAGTCCACCGAGATACCCATTTTTGCCCAAGCCGCCTTTTCAGGTTTTCGACTTGCCGGGTGTACAGTTTTTTTTCATTTTCATCCCTTATTTTTGCCCGAACCCTTTTGGTTCACCGGGAATCCCTTATTTTTTCCTAGGCCAATCAACCTAGCGGGTCTTTGATTATGCGTAGTATTTTTTCACTATGTCTGCATTGACGGGGTGAGGAAGGTCGTCACCGTCCATGGTGGTTAGAATCATAGCTCCTTCTGAGAAAATATTCTTAACCACAAATGGCCCTTCGTAAGTAGGGGTCCATTTACCCCTGGGATCACCTTGAGGTAGAATGATGCGCTTGATTACTAGGTCCCCAACTTGATACTCTTGTCGTCTAACTTTCTTGTTAAATGCCTTGATCATCCGTTTTTGGTACGTTTGACCATGACAAATAGCAGTAAGCCTCTTTTCGTCGATTAGGTTCAGCTGATCAAGCCGGGTCTGAATCCAGTCATCTTCGCTCAAACCTGCATCCTTCATGATTCAAAGAGAGGGTATCTGAATTTCAATGGGCAAGACTGCCTCCATACCATATACCAAGGAATAGGGTGTTGCCCCTGTTGACGTCTGTGCTGAGGTACGGTACCCATGAAGAGCAAATGGTAACATCTCGTGCCAGTCTTTGTATGTCACCGTCATCTTCTGCACAATCTTCTTAATGTTCTTATTAGCCGCTTCGACAACCCCATTCATCTTCGGCCGGTAGGGAGAAGAGTTGTGATGTTGTATCTTGAATTGCTCGCAGAGCTCGGTGATCATTTTGTTGTTAAGATTGGTACCATTGTCCGTAATGATCCTCTCTGGTACACCGTATCGACAAATTATATTGTTCCGAATGAACCGTGCTACGACGTTCTTGGTTACGGTAGCAAAGGAAGCTGCTTCAACCCACTTTGTAAAGTAATCGATTGCTACCAGGATGAAACGATTCCCGTTGGATGCCGTAGGTCTGATATCGCCAATCATATCAAAGCCCCACATTGCAAAAGGCCAAGGTGACGTCAAGATGTTTAGATATTTTGGTATCAGAAGAGTAGTATGAGTCAACATGTACTATCTTAGTCGGCGAGCAGCCCATGACAAAGCGTAGCATGTTCTCTCGAGCAATGAGTATTGAGTCTCACAGTCAGTAAACTTTTTGCTAAAGTAGTAAATGGCATGCTCTTTTCGGCCAGACTCGTCATGCAGCCCCACTACGTACCTCTTTGTATTATCCATCACTTATAAGATCAACGGTCTTCCTGTAATTGGAGGCATCAGAATTGATGGCTTGGAGGTAGTATGGCCCTTTCTTCTTGGAGCAGTAGTTTAACAAACTCAACAGACACTTCGCAATCATCTTCACCTTCGTCTTCGGCTACGTTAATCGGACTTTCGAAGTCATAACTGGCAGTAGCAGAGTCGTTATCAGTGAGATCCAGAGTGGATGTGGACCTGTATAGTGAGTGTGTGTAAATAGTTGTTTTGCAATATATAATAAAGAAAAGCAAGGAGCGCAAAATTTGAAATGCAAGAATGTCCAATGCTTTTATTAATGATATATGAAAATGACACACAAAAGCCCTCACAAATGAAGCCACAGTGGCCCGGGTAAGACACCGGGCCATAAAGTTTTAAAACATTGTCTGTTACATATTCAAAATAAAAGAGTTTCATTAATGGGTAATGATAGAAATGGGCATAGAATCCTTCGCTGTCCAGTTGCTTAGTCCACCGTTGGCAGTCGGGTAGATCCAATTGTCGATATCGAACTCTTCATCATCGTCATCCCTGATAGCGTTCACCCTTGCATCTTGTTCAGGCTTCTCTGGTGCTCCGAACTCAATCTCTTTCGCATCGATCAAGTCTTGTATCTTACTCTTCAAAGTCCAACAATCATCTGTATTATGCCCCGGGCTATCATAGTGATAAGCACAGCGGGCATTAGGGTTATACCTTGGTGATGTTGTATTTGAATTCCTTGGGGCTTCCTTTAGAGTCACCAGATTGGTCTTCAGCAACTGTGGCAGAATTTGAGATAAGGTCATGCTGATATGGGTGAATTGCCTTCGAGGCCTCTCATCCTTCTGTTGATTGTTGCGCTGAGGAGCACCAACAGGTTTTGAAATAACAACCGCATTAACAGCTTGGCGGTGTTCATGTCTATTCTGTCTTCTCGCGCTGTAGATAACACTGGATTCTTTCTTAAATGGCTTCTTCTAGGTGCTCGATGAGGCACCCTTCTGTATCTTCCCAGCCTTAATACCAGCTTCAATCCTCTCACCGATTAAAATAAGCTCTGTAAACCCAGATGAAGAGCTTCCAATCAAGTGGTTGAAAAATGGACCAGACAGGGTCCCCAGAAACATGTCCACGAGCTCCCGATCAGCCAAGGGTGGTTGCACTATACCGGCGAGGTCCCTCCACTTTTGAGCATAATCTTTGAATCCTTCTCCCGTTCCCATTGACATACCCTGGAGTTGGGTACGCGTAGGAGCGAGGTCGGAGTTGCACTGATACTGGCTGTAAAATGCAGTAGCCAAATCTTCCCAACTGCGAATACTGGCTCCGTCTAACTGATAGAACCACTCAAGCTGAGTCCCTGAGAGACTGTCTTGAAAGAAATGGATCCATAAGTTCTTATCAGCAGCGTACGGCTGAATCTTCCTCACATATGACCGGAGGTGCAGCTTCGGACAAGAAACTCCGTCATACTTAGCAAAGGTTGGCGCCTTGATTTTATGGGGAATCACTACCCCAGATGATAGACCTAGATCACCAAAGTCCAGACCCGACACCTTCTGAACTTCCATAGCATTCAACCGGTCTTCCAGTTGCTTGTATCTATCCTCGGCAGGAGGATACTGTTCTTCATTGTAGTCTGTCTCATTGTCAGAGACCACGGGGCTAGGAGCCCTCCCTTCCTCTTGACTACCTTTCCCTCTAGATGAGGTGGTCAGATCAACTTCATTCTGAAGCCTGTTTCCAAACCTGTGCCCAGTGTTGAACAGGATTGTCCTCTTCTTCTTTTTCTTCTTCTCTTTCTGAATCAGGGTCTTCAAGTCTTGCTGACCCTTAGCTAGATTCATGAACAACTCTTAAAATTGGGCATTCTGGGCCTGGAGGGCCTTGATAGCTTGCTCAGTTGAAGGTTCAGCAGACATGATGAGTGCTGAAATAAATAGCGAAGAAGATAAGAGACCTGTAATGGGTACCTGTTTATGAAGTTCATGAGATGAAATGTGTATGATTATGATTTCAAAGACAATCGGGAGATTCAAATTTGTAAACCAGAAAGGAAACACACTTTATTAGATAAACTTCAAAATTCAAATTGTTCAACAAATTGACCTTAAGGCGTTACAAGAATGGAAATACTGAAAAGTAAATAAAACTGGGAAGGAAATCATCAAAGGTCAATCAACGCTCCCATGGTCTCTTCTTATCAGTATGGACATAGTCGTTGATAATCCGCTCGTTCTCTAACTGCCTATTCAACCTCTGGATCTTCTGCTCTTGTTCGTTGAACTTCTCTCGGTAAGAATCTCGTTCTTCCCTCAGTTGCATCCAAGATCTCTTCAGTGCCCCAATGTCAGTGGGCATATAAGGATGGGGAATGGTTGGAAGAACCCCTTCTTCATTAGCAACTTCAAGAGTGACAGGCCGGACCGCTTCATAAGGCATACCCAGCTTTTGGGCACGGATACAGACCCATCTGAGATAAGGCTCCATTGGGAAAGAAGTCTTTGGACCTAGCTCATGTGGATCAGCTTGATGAACTCTATCCCAGGCCTTTATGAATCTGCGACGTTGCTCGTCGCTATCCCCTTTAAAATCAAAGATGATACTAGGCATTAGCATCTCATGGGGTCCTTCTCTTCTGGCACGCCTCAACTGTCGTAGGGCTAAGCATGGATTATAAGAAATTCCTCCATGGGTTCCTAACAGTGGAACATTGGGATACTCCCCACAGCGATCAATGATAGTCACCTCATCCATACCTTTGAGAGTCCAGATGATTTCATTATGAGAGAGAGACATCACCCTATAAGCCCATCCCATGCTTTATTTATTCTTCAGCACTGACTTGGGAAGGTGCGAAATAAACCACCTTGCCAATAAGGGAGCACAACACATCAAGGTTCCCCGCTTTCGGGCAGTACGAGCATAGAGCTGATGAAGAATGTCACCCAAGAGAGTGGGTACAGGGTTCTGAGAGATGAAGATCTTTATGGCATTCACATCAACAAAAGTGTCAGGATTCAGAAACAGTACCAAGCCATATATCAGAAGAGCCAAAATATCCTCGAACGCCTTAAAGTCTAGGCTATCCCAGAAGTAGTTAGCCTTGCCAACCAAGAACTTAGTCAGAAAGCCTTTTGCTCCACTCCTAGTCTCCCAATTAGCCATTACCTCCTCTTTGGTCAAATGAAGGGCTGCAGAAATCTCTTTGGGCCTAAGGGTCTTCTCCCAACCAGTAAATGGGGTCTGCTCCAGAACAGAGATACCGAGCAGCTCAGAGAACTCTTCTAGAGTGGGAACCAGCTGATAGTCTTGAAAAGTAAAACAATGGTACAACGGATCATAGAACTGGACTAGGACACTCATCATCTACTCGTCCAATTTGGAGGTGACCAAACTGAGAAGAGAACCATGCCTCCTGATGAAGGAAGTAGTGTCAGGCATCTTGGCAACCAACTCTTTAAGCAAGGTAGGGACTTGGACAAAGTTGATCCGGATGGTATTCTTACGCATGGGCATCATGATGACCTACAAAACAGAACAAAGATGAATCCCTCCTGTCTTTGAAATAGGTTAGTCCAATGCAAGATGTATGCAATGTTATGATGTCACAATGTCATGATAGTAGGCACACCACAAGTATCCACAAATAGCAAACATGGTAAAGGCACACAAGTCACACAGAGAGCCCTTAGATTTCAGGCTGGCAAGGAGCTTAGGTACTACCCTCTTTCAGTTTAGTTGGTTTAAACCTGTCCTAAAAATAGTAACCGGGTTCTAGAGGATCTCAATATCACTGAATACCCTCAATCGGTCATAATTCCAGTTTAGCAACCTTTTCTTGCAACCAGAATCATCGCGAGAGTTTAGTCTCAATGAGTGTAGCATATTGATTATACATCTGACCTTATGTTTTGATGATAACTTTATATGTTATCTTTGAGAACAATTATTGTTATTTCTCTGAAATTATGATTGACATACATTTTGGTAAAACCAACTTGGCAGCAACATGTTGAATAAGATGTTCCAACCTGCAGTTTTCAACATGTCGAATAAGATGTCCTAACCAGAAGATAGGACATCGCGTCTGTAGTAGCTGATAGTTATGGTTCAGCTGATATGTTAGTTACTGAATATTCAGGGAATATTCAGTTAGTTTATGTGGCGCCCAAGATTGACAAATCATAGATTCTATGTTGGTTTTCGAAGATATGAAAAGTTTCTAGATATGGAGACATTTTAGGAAACAAATAATTGAAGACCTATTTTCTTGGAGAAGTTTATGTAGACTTTGTGCAGCCTCACTTCTGCGATTTGAAGCTCAACCCAGTCCAAAATAATGTTATATATAGACTGGTGTATACCTAGTTTTAGGTGGAACTTACGTGTGTATTTTGTTAGATTTTTAGAATCCTTATTTGTGAGCCTCTCTAATATTATCTTGATAGAAAAGTAGGACTGTTTTGGGTTGTAAGTTCTGTCAAGCATCCATAAGCTTTTAAGCATTGAATGTTTGTGTGTTATATACTCATTAGTTGTTAAGTATTGAGTATTTGTGTGCCAGTTCTCAAAAGCTTTTTAGTATTGAGGATTATGTGTCTTGGAAGAGTAACTTTCAGTTGTTTTTGTTCTCTACTGTGTTTAGAGTTTCTCCAATCGTTGAGTGTGATTGAATAGGGATTTGAGGAGGGCCTCATACCTAGGAGAGTCTTAGGTAGAAATTGTTAGACGACGACAACAGTATCTAGAGGGGGGAGGGGTGAATAGATACCCCTTTAAAAATATCCAAATAAAATTTGGTTTTGAAAAAGTTTTATTAAAGTACGACGCAAAATCTTTTTAATTTTTCATCTATACGAAAACTTATTGGGAAGCTAGGATATACAGACCGTAGAACAAAAATAATATGGAACATGAATGATAATATCAATTAATAACTTTGAATCACTTTGCAACTTATTAATCGTTTAATGAAATTTACTTGCAAGGCTATTTCCAATGGCAATATTAAAAAAGAACTAGTTGAATCAACTCAAACACTTGGTGTGCAAGTGAATTTTCAGAATTTTTCCTTTGATTATGTTGATACACAAAACCACTTATAATCGAAAGTGATTATAAAATATATTAACACTAGATTTAAAATCAAAAACTGATTAGGAAAATTCTTACAATTCAATTGATAACACAATGCTATTCGATAAATTGATCAATGAAAATAAAAGCAAGTAAAAGCAAAAATAAAATAGACACAAGGAATTTATCTTCATAGTTCCCTACTGTCGTCCTCGCGTGTGGGTACATATGCGCATAATTCTAATGGAATTAGGATAATTCTTACTATGCAAAATTGTTGATACAAGAGAAGTGTTAAAAAGAAACTCCACAAACCCTAAGCTTGTTGTTGATTTGAACCCCTTCTCCTCTTTTGATCTTGATCAAGAACAAGAAGCGATAGATGCAACCAATTCGCCGCTTAAGCTACTTCCTAGCAAAGATTTCAAACACTCCAAGGGATTTCACTCGAGTTAATTCGATTTCACTCTATCAAACACAAGACCTTCAATTCTATCTTTCAATACTTGCTACTTCCTTTAAAATATTTCAAACACTCCAAGGTTCCTTGCAAATATTTCAAACACTCCAAGGTGATTCACATGAACGATTCCTTCTCGAACGATCTTCCACGAAAACATCCCAAATGAACCAATGATCCTGGAGAATAAACCCGATGTTTTTTCTTGGATGAAAACCCCTACAAAGCTTAACCTAATACACAATTGGACACTAACAATCCTCGTCTAGATGGATCCTCAACATAACATCGCTAAAATGTAATGTCAGTGTGTATGCATAGGTTGGAGGTTGAAGATGATGAGAGAAATATGATACTTTTATGGTTTTCAACAAGTTGGAATAATGCATGAAAGAGTCTTTATAGTTTTGGAATTTTTAGGGCAAAGATGGATAAGTTCGGAATAAATGAAATTAAAAATTTGACCAACTAAAATAGTATGTGTCGACCTAAGAATCATATGTGTCGACACATACGTGATTTTTGAACAGAATGCGTCGACTGGAAAGTTACAGAAGCTATAGTCTTTAAAATGATAGAAAATGGGTCGACCTGAAAAGTGGATGTGTCGACACATAAAATAATAATTTATGCAATTTCATAAAAGCTTCAGTATGTGTCAACCTGAAATATGTATGTGTAGGCCTAAGACTTACAGAAGCTACATGCTTTAATATTGAGTTGCATGTGTCGACACATGCAGTAAAAAATCATGCAGAAAATTATTTTTAATGGCTTGGATCAATTTCAAAATGCTTTCTAATGATTCCTAAGACCTCTAATGCAGAGGAGTGCCACAAAACATAAGGATGTCGTCCAATATTTTGAAGTGCTAGCTTTTACTAGTTTTGACATCATTCAAAATGTTTGACGGCGAAGTTTGTACTCACATACTCCCCCTTTTTGATGATGAAAAAACTTGCGATGATGCATTCCTTATATTTATTGAAGGCTCCCCCTGGCTTTGTGCTTCCCTACTTCGACTCACATATGCTTTTCCCCCTTTGACAATATTAAAAAGAAAGATAACAAACCATGAGAAGTACCATAGTTCCATAACCAAATTTATACAACAACCAAATTCTATTTTTCATAGAAGAGCAAGCAACACACACACACACACACACACATATATATATATATATATATATATATATATATATATATATATATATATATATATATATATATATATATAATGATGATGATGATGATGCAAAATTTTAAAAAGTGAACAAGCAACTGTACAACACATGTAATTAATTGCATAGTGAGTAAATAATCTAGAAATGATAATAATGTCAAGTTGTTTGTGTAGCGTCACGAACAAGTAACGCTTTATAATGGTACTCCAGATGCCGCACACACATGTGCCTAGCATAGCAACAAGAACATTTCGCTACTAAAACTAAAATGAAGACGACTTTCATGCCATGAAATTAAGACGACAAGAACATATATTGCAAATAACATGCATAAAAATAATTGAAGCACAAGTGCAAGCAAATAGAAACAAACATAAGTGATATAAACAAAAGCATATGCTTTCTTAATAAGAACAACCTTATTCAAATATGAAACAGTTGATACATGAAGTCATTATAAGCATATGGATCAAGAACACACAATGATTATTAATCAAGAATTTTTGGAAGTGAACATTCATGGTTTTCATCATTTGAAAGAAACTATCAAGAATTTTTGGAAGAAACTTAGTAACACACATCAAGGAAAATAATACTTTCAAGGAGAAATTGAAATGATATTACCTCACTCTTGATTGAGATTGAAGTTGCACTCACATGATGTAAAATACTCAAACACGAAGTTAGAGTGAAAGTATAAAGTGCAAGCAATAAGATGGAATTAAGCAATATTTGAGATATCGATTATCCCTGATTCCTCGCGTATATTGACAAAAGGTTCGGTTGTGAGAGGTTTAGTGAAAATATCAGCAAAATGATTTTTACTATCAACATGCTCAAATGCAACATCCCCTTTTTCAACATGGTCGCGAAGAAAGTGGTGATGTATCTTATTATGTTTAGTGTGTGAATGTAATACATGATTTTTAGTTAAATTGATAGCACTAGTGTTGTTGCACATGATAGAAATATGTGAAAGTTTAATATCAAAATCAAGTAGTTTTGTTTAAGCCACAAAACTTATGCACAACAACTACCGACTACCATGTATTCCGCCTTAGCGGTTGACAAAGCAACATAAACTTGCTTTTTACTATGCCAACTTATCAAGGATTTTGAAAACAAGTGACAAGTTACACTAGTACTTTTCCTATCCAATTTACAACCGGTAAAATCGGAATCAGAATAACCAATCAAGCTACAATTGTTTCCTTTGGAATACCAAAGCCCAAACTTAGAGGTACCAATGAGGTATCTAAGAATGCGTTTAACAACTTTTAAATGTGATTCCTTCAGAACAGATTGATATTGAGCACAAATACAAACACTAAACATAATATTCGTTCTAGATGCAGTAAGATAAAGAAGTGAGCCAATCATACCTCTATACCTCTTTACCTCAACATCTTTACCCTTTTCATCTCTATCTGGATTACCATTTGTTGCCATAGGTGTGTCAATTTATTTAGCACCATCCATACTGAATCTTTTGAGCAATTCGAGACAATATTTTAGTTTGACAAACAAATGTTCCTTCATCGAGTTGCTTACTTTGTAGTCCGATAAATTAGTTTAACTTTTCCATTAGACTCATCTCAAAATCTCCCTGCATAAGCTTAGATAACTCCTTGACAAGATGCATATTAGTTGATCCAAAAATGATATCATCAACATAAATTTGAACTATTAAAATATGTTTTCCTTGACGTTTAATAAAGAGTGTAGTGTGAACTTTTCCTCTAGAGTATCCTTGTTCAGGCAAAAACCTACTAAGTCGATCATACCATGCCCTAGGGGCTTATTTAAGACCATATAATGCACGTTTTAGCTTGAACACATGATTAGGAAACTCATCATTTTCAAAACTAAGAGGTAGAGAAAAATGCACTTCCTCACTTATGTATCCATTAAGGGATGCACTCTTTACGTTTATTTGATATAATTTGAAGTTCTTTGAACATGCATAAGCTAATAAAAGGTGTATATCTTCAAGTCGGGCAACTGGAGAATAAGTCTCCTTATAATCAATGCCCTCCTCTTGATTATATCCATGAGCCACAAGACGGGCCTTATTTCTTGTTATCACGCCATGTTTATCAAGTTTATTCCTAAATACCCATTGAGTGCCTATAATTTGACGATTTTGTGGATGAGGGATAAGGTCCCAAACATTATTTCTTTCGAATTGATTCAATTCTTCTTGCATTTCCATAAGCCAATGCTCATCAAGTAAGGCATCTTTATCATTTTTAGGTTCAACTTGTGATATGTATGCATGATGATAAAAATTACTCTTCTTAGAGCGAGTAGTTACCCCTTTGGTGATATCACCAATAATGTTGTCAATTGGATGATCCTTAGAGGTTCTCCACTCCAATGGAAGACCATCATTTTCTTCATGTATTTCATCCTTCTTTTCTTGGTTGTCACCTTCATCCTTCTCAATTTCTACCGATTTAGGTTCATCAACTTCTTTGTCGGTGTCCTTGAGTATGTCTTTCGTAGATGCACCTACACCATGAGAAGAACTACCTTTCCCAATACTATTTGGGGAAGTCTCATCAAAAGTAACATGGATCGTCTCCTCAACAATAAGTAATCTTTTATCATAAAATCTATATGCTTTTCTAGGTTGAGAGTATCCAATAAAAATGCCTTCATCGGCTTTCGCATCAAATTTTCCAAGATTATATTTTCCATTGCTTAAAAAAAATATTTACATCCAAAAACATGAAGATGAGATAAATTTGGTTTTCTACCCTTTAAAAGTTCATAGGGAGTTTTGTCAAGAAAGGGAAGAAAAAGTATCTTATTCAAGACATAACATGTTGTGCTAACGGCATCGGCCTAAAAGTATTTTGGTAGACCATAATCATTGAGCATTGTTCTTGCTAACTCTACTAAAACCCGATTTTACGCTCCATAACACCATTTTGTTGCGGAGTTCTAGGAGATAAACAGTTATGTTCAATTCAAAATTTATCACAATATTCTTCAAAGAGATATTATCAAACTCACCTCCATGATCACTTTGAATGACAATAATTTTAATTTAATTTGTTTCGAGCTAACTTGGCAAAACGTGTGAAAGCCGAGAACATTTCATCTTTGCTACGTAAGAAAATAGTCCAACAAAATCTTGAATAATCATCTATAATTACAAGACCATAATAATTTCCACCTATACTTTTAGTCTGTGAGGGACCAAACAAGTCCATGTGAAGGAGCTCAAGTGGTATCAATGTTGAAACAACATTCTTTTATTTAAAGGAGGCCCTTGTTTGCTTACCCTTTTAACATGCATCACATAGATGGTCTTTTGAAAAATTCATTTTTGGTAGACTAATTACTAAATCTTTTGTAACTATTTTATTAAGTAGATCAAAGTTGACATGAGCCAAACGTTTATGCCAAGTCAAGAGTCTTCACTCAAGGTAACAAGGCATTGGTCATTATTTTGGGAAATTTCTCTTATGTCAAGCATATAGATATTACTAACCCTCAAACCCTTAAACATATAATATTTCTTTACAGTGTGTTCAATTATGTAAAAATCTTTGGAAAAAGTTACCTTGTAACCTGTAGCAGTAGAAATGTTGAGACTAAGCCATTGGATTGACTCAAATCAAATAAAAATTGCCACCGCGCTTTATTGTTTCCAAAGGAAATGGGAAAAGAGCGAATAAACCCAAAAAAGAGGGGGAGAATCTAGGTACGGGGGTTGGTTATGCAAAGGGAAGGTATTAGAACCCTAAACATCTACAATACTCCACATGAACCTCTTTGAAAATCTATGTATTTTGGTTATAAAAAGGTGTATAGAAAATAAGATAGTGGAGATGAGAAAAGAAGTATTTTTTACAATTTTGCACCTGTCGTGGTTGAGAACCTTTAGTGCTTATGTACCATCTTTCGTGCAATAGGGGATTAGGGTACTCGTAGTTTACCTCAAAAAATTTAAAACACATGGGTCTTGGTTAATTTTAAGAGAAGAGACATCGTCGTCATTCCGAGTTGAAAAATACTTACTACCCATTGTGATACGGTGGGAGAACTGACTAGTGTTTTGCGTTTGTATTCGCACTTGTTTGGTTGAGCAAGAGTCGCCACCGACTTTTTATTTTATCCTAAAGGAAAGGTTAAAAAGCACAGCAAAAAACTTTTGATATATTTCATGGGTTCGGGGAGTAGATTATAAAAAGGGAAGGTATTAGCACCCTTTTCATCCATGGTTATCCATGGGCTCTTAGTTACTTGGTTTTTAGATCACTTGCCTTGATTTTCGATTGCTTGGAAATTGTGGTGTGTGTGTGTGTTTTGAAAATGTTTTTGAAGAGATGCCTTGTTTTAGGCAACCAATGTATTTGACTCGTGTTTGAGTGTTTTACAAAAGTGTGTATCTTTTCGAAAAGAAGTTTCAAAATGTTTTTGAGAGTTTGTTTTAAAAGTGTTTGTGAAGTGTGGTTTTGAAAAGAAGGTAAGTGTTTTTGCAAGTTGATCTCAAGTAACTAAGAGTTTTGTCTACCCCTATTGTACTCAAAGGTTTTCTCTATGTTTTTAACCCTTTTTAACAATTTTGTTCCACCATTGAATTTGGTGGACAATCTTGCGTTTAGGAAGTTTGTTCGGGACAGGCGCGGGTCATCGTATGGACCATGAATGCAATGGTGCCAAGTGTCTTTGGCAATTTGCTTTGAAGGGACTATGATCATTCCATTTAGGCAATTTCCGAAAGCGTCATCGAGGGACTTATGATCATTTGAATTTGTTTTGCCAAAGATACTCGACGTGCAAACATGGCCCATTTTGGAAGGCAACATGTGGGATTACCCTAGGGGTGCAAGTGTGATTGTGTATTGATTTCATTCATTTGTCTTGTATTAGGTTATCTAGCGTTTGGTTTTATGTACATGCAAACCCTAGGTCTAACCATGGTATAATTGGAAAGCAATAAATTGCAAGAATTTAAAGTCTATGCTATTACAAATAGTATCCGGGAGTGGGGGTACAAATTTACAAATGGGGATGAGACTTTAGGAATGTAGTGTCCAATAAGTTACAACCAAATCGAATTGCGATAAAATGTAATCAATGTATAGCAAGGTATAAGAATAGTAATTGTATGTGTATCAAGTGTATAATGTGAAATGTATTGTATATTGTGTAGGTGTACGTGTAAATGTATATGTGTATGTAATTTATTTACAGGTGCGAAATGTGAATTTAAATGTGTTATTAAGTTTTGTATTTGTTTTTGTATCTTGGTTAAGTATGTACAAAAGAAAGTATTTTGTAGAAAAGAAAATGTATTTATTTTTAAAGAAAAGTCATGTATTAATGTTAATTATGTACAAAAAGAATATTAATTAAATGTTTTAAGTTTTAATTAAATTAGGTATTTTATAAAATCTAAGTTAAATACAAAAATGTCCATTTTTTAGGAAAATTATTATTTATGCTTTAAAATGTATCAAATAGTGAAATTTGTATAAAAGATTTGTTTAAAGAGAATTTTTAATCTATTAATCTAGTATTTGTGCGTTCTTTTTAATATAACTAAATAAAAGATAATTTTAGTATAAAATGTACTAGCTTAAGTTAAAAAAAAATGAAATGGTAAAAATAACAAAAAGATGAATGGGCCAAAGAGATTTAGGGCTTAGTCAGAATTGGAAGCCAAAAGGGGGGGGGGGGGGGTGCCATGTAGGACACGTTTTGGGCTTAGGCGCTAGAGAAAGGGCAAGGCCCAAGACTTGGAACAAAGAATTGTTTTGGGGTTTCAGAGTTATTGTTCAATTGAGAATGCGCTCGGGTTTGTAACATACAGAAGCAGCGCCGTCCATTCGTTTCACTTCGTCTTCTTCGCCTTTGCCTTTGCCTGAGCTTCTTTCGCCCAATGGCCACCGGTGCTTTAGTCAACTCCTTCTTCTCCAAGGTCACGTAGGCAACGGTCTACGAGGTACTGATTTTTACTTTGTATGTTTTACGCCTTTGCATGCTTTTATTTACTTCTGATTCTCTTTTATATTGTTCAATGTTTGCACGAGATTATGGAAAAGAAAGGAAATGAAGGGTTATACCTTTGGAGAGGAGGTGAGAAGGACCGGAGGCAACAGGGCGGCCAAGGGTGGAGGAAAATGTGATGCGAGCTAGTTCACTTTGCTGTTTCCTTGGAAGATTGTTTTATATTTTTCCTATCTCTCAAGCCTAAACTGTAAGCCTGCTTTCTTTGCTCTCTCCTCTCTCTCTCTAGTACAGTCAAAATATTAAAATATGTTTGTGCTTGTACTTTATTCTGAAAGGGCAGCATTGGGAAAATGATGAAAATGAATTAGCTTGCTTGCATAACATGCCTTTTCTGTATACTTTATCTCTTTTCTTCCATATTTTGTGCTGCACTTGTACTTGCATCTGAACATTCTGATATCTTTGATATCTTGATATCTTGTGGACAACTTTGGTAGCCTTGTGACAGTATCTTGTACTTTTGGCAGAAAGTTTGAATTTGGACTTTGTTTGGCAATTTGAACTTTTAGTTGTACATGTTGTTTTCTGTTGAACTACACAGTTGGTTTGACAATTTTGACTTATGAATTTCAACTTTGTGCATTCCAAATTAGCAAGCAAATATTCATCCCTCTCTGTGAACCGGGAGAAATCCCGTGATTTGCAGAGAGGGATAACTGATCCCAATCAGTTGCCCTTAATGATGAACTTTAATTTTATCTGTCTCTTTTATTTATTTATCTGCTATTGACTTTTCTTCTTTTCTTTGCAGATGAATAATTAAAATGGAGAGGAACAGCAAAAGATGAAGAATTTGAAGATTTAGAAAAAATTAGGATAGTTTTTTTTAGGTTTAAATTACTGTAAAATCATTGTTGTAAACAAATTGTAAACAATAATTGTACGAATAATTTAAAAATAAATAAAAAGTTTTTATCCAATTAATTCTTTTTTTATCCTTTTCAATTACTTATTTTATTATTTATAATTCTAAAATTATAATAAATGGACATAAATTCCAATTATCTAACTTAGAATAATAAACAATTAAATAAATATTTCTTCCGCATTGATCAATTAAACTTGGCGCTTCCAACATCCAAAGCAAAACAAAATTCAATTACAGCAATTGCCCAGACGCTTTTTCCTTTTTTACTGATTTTTACCAAACACTGTAAATTCAAACTGAATGTATCCTTTCACTGATTTAATCACACAGTGCAAACTCAATCCAAATGTTCAATCCACATCTCAGCATAACTTGAAAAGTGCTGTAGAATTTAAATCTTTCTGAGAACGCGCTCACAAAAACCCTAATTCCTGATTAAATGCCAAAGAATGTTCGCCTGATCGAAGTTGAGCCAAAATCAACCAAAACCCTAAACCAATTGTTTGAAACATTCTAGAGCCCTGAAAATCAGTAAAACCCTAATTGTGTCTGACTGACGAGAAAAGTCTGTTTGACCGATTCTTGAGCCAGTTTGAAAAATCAGGAAAAGCCTGAAGTTGTGATTTCTTGAGGAAAAATGCGAGGGCAAATTTTGGGGTACAACAGTTGCCCCTGTTCAATCTTCTTGGACCTGAAGAGTTAGATTGGCAAGTTTGCCTTTCGTGACTTGAAGGTAAAAGAAGATTGGACACTAAAGTTCCCAGAAAATTTGCACTCGGTGATGTGATGGTAGAGGTGAATGGGCTTACAGATGCCATTTGGTGATGGGCTTAAAGATGCCATCTGATGCGATAGAATCTTGTCGGGGGATGGGCTTAGAGATGCCATCTGAGAATGGACTTAAAGATGCCATTTGGTGACTGCTGGTAGGAGGATGGGCTTAGAGATGCCATCTGGAAATGGGCTTAAAGATGCCATTTAGAAATGTTGAACTGTATGTCAATGGTGAGTGGACGAGTATCAGAAAGGCCTCCATGTTTCGGAACATCTCTGAACTGGGGGTCTGAGTAAGCAATAGATTGACATCCGTGTCCGGAGAATCCGTGAACTGTTTTCAGGAGTTGAGATTGAATAAGCAATAGAGCAGCATCCGTTGTTGGGAAGCGTCCGTAAACTGTTTTCAAAAGTTGAGAAGAGTCTGAACAAGTGATAGGTTAACATCCGTTACTGGAGAACCCGTGAACTGTTTTTAGAAGTCTTGAAGTTGAATAAGCAATAGAGCAGCATCCGTTGTTGGGAAGCGTCCGTAAACTGTTTTCAAAAGTTGAGAAGAATCTGAACAAGCGATAGGTTAACATCCGTTACTTGGAGAACCCGTGAACTATTTTCAGAAATCTTGAAGTTGAATAAGCAATAGAGCAGCATCCGTTGTTGGGAAGCGTCCGTAAACTGTTTTCAAAAAGTTGCATCTGAACAAGTGATAGATTAACATCCGTTGTTGGGAAGAATCCATAAACTGTTTTCAGAAGTCTTGAGAAGAATCTGAACAAGCGATAGGTTAACATCCGTTACTTGGAGAACCCGTGAACTGTTTTCAGAAATCTTGAAGTTGAATAAGCAATAGAGCAACATCCGTTGTTGGGAAGCGTCCGTAAACTGTTTTCAAAAGTCTTGAGAAGAATCTGAACAAGCGATAGGTTAACATCCGTTACTGGAGAACCCGTGAACTGTTTTCAGAAGTCTTGAAGTGGAAGAGGAACCGGTGTAGGGTTTCCTGATGATGCGTCTGTGTAAAACTGCATCTGAGTGAATCTGGAATAAGTATCAGAATGTCGCCGTGTCCGGGTCACATATGAACTATTTCTGGATGAATCTCGGGAGATGATCTTTGTCTGTCGACTGATCTTACCTGAAAAGGTAAAGGGTTAGTTGTATGCAATAATATGATGCATGATGCAATGTATGTGACATCAATGTTTATAACATGAATGTGATGAATGCGCATGTAAGCTGATGAGCTATCTTGCTGAGGATAAATGAATCCTGGATGGCTGAAGATAAAAGAATCTTGACTGCTGCCGGCGAAAATAATTCCTTGGATGCTGTTGTGGAGGGCAAGAATCTCTTGATTGTTAAAAATGAGAAGTCTTGGGACCACTGTTGGGGAAATCAGAAGCTTGGGTTGTATGCCAAACTACTGGGGACTTCCTGTCTTGAGGAGATCTGTGTAGGATTTCCTGATGATGAGTCCATGTAAAACTGCATCGGGTTTTTGAACACTTTTGACATTCGAATGCCCCAAGTGGTGATGTAGATAATTTCCTGGCATGTTACAGGTGTTGATCCACAATCAGTCGTCCACAGATGTTTTTCTGGCTTGTTACAGGTGTTGAATCTGGAACTCTTCAGACGTGCCCTGGTTGGATACAGGAATCGAGTCTGGAAATAGTCGTCAACAGATATGCCCTGGTTGGATATAGGAATCGAATCTGGAAATAGTCGTCAACAGATATGCCCTGGCTGGATACAGGAATCGAATCTTCAAACTCTTCAGACGTGCCCTGGCTAGATACAGGAATCGAGTCTGGAAATAGTTGTCAACAGATATGCCCTGGCTGGATACAGGAATCGAATCTTCAAACTCTTCAGACGTGCCCTGGCTAGATACAGGAATCGAGTATGGAAATAGTCGTCAACAGATATGCCCTGGCTGGATACAGGAATCGAGTCTGGAAATAGTTGTCAACAGATATGCCCTGGCTGGATACAGGAATCGAATCTTCAAACTCTTCAGACGTGCCCTGGCTAGATACAGGAATCGAGTCTGGAAATAGTTGTCAATAGATATGCCCTGGCTGGATACAGGAATCGAATCTTCAAACTCTTCAGACGTACCCTGGCTAGATACAGGAATCGAGTCTGGAAATAGTCGTCAACAGATATGCCCTGGCTGGATACAGGAATCGAATCTTCAAACTCTTCAGACGTGCCCTGGCTAGATACAGGAATCGAGTCTGGAAATAGTCGTCAACAGATATGCCCTGGCTGGATACAGGAATCGAGTCTGGAAATAGTTGTCAACAGATATGCCCTGGCTGGATACAGGAATCGAATCTTCAAACTCTTCAGACGTGCCCTGGCTAGATACAGGAATCGAGTCTGGAAATAGTTGTCAATAGATATGCCCTGGCTGGATACAGGAATCGAATCTTCAAACTCTTCAGACGTACCCTGGCTAGATACAGGAATCGAGTCTGGAAATAGTCGTCAACATATATGCCCTGGCTGGATACAGGAATCGAATCTTCAAACTCTTCAGACGTGCCCTGGCTAGATACAGGAATTGAGTCTGGAAATAATTGTCAACAGATATGCCCTGGCTGGATACAGGAATCGAATCTTCAAACTCTTCAGACGTGCCCTGGCTAGATACAGGAATCGAGTCTGGAAATAGTCGTCAACAGATATGCCCTGGCTGGATACAGGAATCGAATCTTCAAACTCTTCAGACGTGCCCTGGCTAGATACAGGAATCGAGTCTGGAAATAGTCGTCAACAGATATGCCCTGGCTGGATACAAGAATCGAATCTTCAAACTCTTCAGACGTGCCCTGGCTAGATACAGGAATCGAGTCTGGAAATAGTCGTCAATAGATATGCCCTGGCTGGATACAGGAATCGAATCATCAAACTCTTCAGACGTGCCCTGGCTAGATACAGGAATCGAGTCTAGAAATAGTCGTCAACAGATATGCCCTGGCTGGATACAGGAATCGAATCTTCAAACTCTTCAGACGTGCCCTGGCTAGATACAGGAATCGAGTCTGGAAATGTGATAGTTGATTTGTCGGCGGTTGTAATTTCCAACAGGTGGTGAAGGAATGATTGAACACTTTTGACATTCGAATGCCCCAAGTGATGATGAAAGAATCTTGAATCAGATTATTCTGCGGATTGAGAGATTTCTTGAAATCTTGACTGGACTGCCCCAGGTTAATTGGATGGTGACATGTCATGCCCCTTGTTGACAGGAGATTCGCAATGGAAGTATCGTCCTTTTGAAGTGATTTTAACTCACTGAGAGAGTTTTCGTTCCTCCGAACATTCGCTGTATGAATTTCTTCGTTGTCAAACAAAAAGCCAAATGCAGACAGTGATATTCAAGTAATGCAAAGTTTATGTTTGTCTCGAAGTTTTTGAAAAATGCGTTTTTAGCAGAAAAATTTTTATAAGACAGATCAACATATGATTTAGAGCAAAGCCTTATAGGAGTCAGGATACCTTTTGTAACAATATGCTTTCGAACTAACCCATGCTTCAATTAGGACTTTTGAAGGGTTGTAACGTGGCTTGGTTCACGGTTTAAGAAACAAAGGATAAAGTCTCAAAGTATATTTGTACCCACCCACTCTTCGTGATGTTCTTCAACCCTAAGCTCAGTTAATTGTGCGCCACACTCTGTTTTGAGTTTGGAACGACTTTTGGGCGATGGTTCACCAGTTGAATTTTGGGAGACAGTCATCATCTCCTTTTTCTTTTTCAACATTTTTCATGTTGTTGAGGATTTTGTAATGACCTCACTATTTTGATTTTGATTTGTTATCCCTAACTTTTGCCTGACTGTTCCCGTTTCTCGAGATTACAGTCAGCGGGATGCCCCAGCTTTCTTAAGCCTCCTTTATAGGTTTTGGCTTGGTGGGCTTTTCTCTTTTGAGAGATTGATTGTCTATGTGATAGGGAACCACCCTTGTCTTTTGATTCCAAAGGAATGCTTTTCTTTTTCTTTGACGTCGTTCGTTGTATTACGAACTGAGAGTTTGCGACTTCAATGCGCGTTTTCTCTTGAATTAACTGAGATACTACCCTGCCCCAGGTTTATATCAAAGGTTTTGATTGTTTAGAACAGAAAATCCTACTTCTTTGGCTCGAAGGGGTTGACTAGGGATTAACTTCCTTATAACTCCAGTGTTTGGGAATTGAAAGAAATGCCTGTACATCATCAGCAAGGTCTGTTCAAAAGCATACTGTATGAGATTATGGTATTGTTTCGTCATCCTCTCTCTAAAGGCTTGCAGCTTTTTATCAAGAGTCAGATGTCATAAAGAAAAGCATAAGAGTAGTGAAACGAATGGATGAATTCAAGACAAACATATGCAATGCATTAATGAAAACAGAGTTTAACATCAACATATAATTGTTTGACAACAAAAGAAATTACAACTTTGAAAATTCAAAAAGAAGCAAAAGTCTTTCAGCTTGAGCTTCGTCACTTCAGGTGGAGAACCCTTTAACGGAAGATTTTCATCTCGCCGTCTGGCATGAATTCCAGCACTCCAATGTCAATCAAATCTTGAATCTTGTTCTTCAAGGCCCAACAGTCGTTGGTGTCGTGTCCCGGGCTGTAGGAGTGGTAAACACAAAATGCGTCGGGACGATAGTTAGGAGAGGAGGTATTGAGCTTCTGAGGAGGATCCCTTAGGGTAAGCAGGTTGACCTCCAACAGGCGCTTCAGTATGAAGAATGATGGTATCTCAGTCTCCGTGAACTGTCTTCCCGACGTTTCTTGCTTACGCCGATTACCCCGTTGGCGCTGGCGAGGTTGTTGGTGGGCTTGTGACCCTGAAGCAAGCGAAGGAGCCTTCCCCTTGTCTTCTTGAGTGGATGGAGGCTGAGCGGTGACTTGCTCTTCAACCTCAGATGTTTTCCCCAATTGGTTGTTTTGAAGCAGTTGGCGGACAAGAACTCTGAGTTCCTCTTATCTTTGAGATAGGTCTTGGATGAGAGCCATCTGGCCCACTAACTGCCCCATCATTTGGGTCCTCAATGTTGTCAGATCAAACTGCAACTCCGCAAGCTGATCACTCCTGGTATTGTTTGAATTCTCCAAGCCCTTCGTGAGGAGAGCTTTCATTTCTTCTTGCCCCAGAGACAAGTTCAGGAACATTTCCTGCAGCTGAGCAGTCTGGTCTTGGATGTCTTTGACAGACCTTTCTAGAGCCATCTCTTACTGAAATAAACAACAGGAGAGTAAGGAAACCTGAAAAGGAAAGATCGTCAAGATGCAATGCATGATATGTGGATGCATGCTTTCAAGGATCTCTTGGGGTAAACAACAAGAAAATGTTAGAGGTTGAACTTTGCTCTTGGATCGGAGAACTTTGCACCGGTGGATGTCTTTCCACTAGAATCAAGCTCACCATGTCGAGTGGGTCATAGCCACTGATTTAAGTTGTTGCACTTGAACTCTGATTGGGGAACTTTGTATCGGTGGATGTCTTTCCACGAGAATCAAGCTCACCATGTCGAGTGGGTCATAGCCACTGATTCAAGTTGTTGTACTTGATCTTTGCTGGCATTTGTTTAGAGAAGAAACCCCCTTTCCCCTTGGTAGATGTCTGGTTCAACATAACCCTGCGTCAAAAGAACCTTCGAGATCCTTGAAAAGGTTATTGAAAATGCTATGGTATGATGTTATGATGTTATGTACATGTATGCGAAAAGCAAGTGAGTGTATATACAGGCAAACATATTCACACAAAGCAAACAAGTCCTTAGGTTTAGGCTTGCATGGGCGTATAGGTAAGTACCCTCTTGAAGTTAGTTGGCTCCTCCTGTCCTAAAATAGAAACAGGGTTCTAAGGAGCTCAATATAATTGGATTGTTTTATGTGTTCATCGTTTCGGTTTAGCCACTTACTAGCGACCAAAATATTCCAAGAAAACAACCCTCAAATGAGTGTAGTATCGAGTATCTACCAACTTCAGACTGCACCAAAGTCGGTCATCTCACTACCCCTAAAAAGGCTAAGATGGTCAATTAAGGTTTTAAGAGTTCGTTAGTGCTTCACGACATCACTCAGCGGCCCCGTACTCTCCTTGACTGAACTCAAGGGTTACCGGTACTCACAAATATGTCACACTAACATAGCTTACTGCTTCAACCATGTCGGTATACCCCGCACAGTTCCCTCACAGTTTGTTTGCTATTTACCTAAGAAGGTGCCCCAAATCCGGGTGTAAGATTTACAACAAACCCAAACAAGAACCCAAAAGATAAAGCAATCAAGTCAATCAAAGCAAGAAAGTAAAGGTGATCTAAACCCTAAGGTAACCCCACTTTTAAGTTACTCCCCAGCAGAGTCGCCAGTTCTGTGATACGGTGGGAGAACTGACTAGTGTTTTGCGTTTGTATTCACACTTGTTCGGTTGAGCAAGAGTCGCCACCGACTTTTTATTTTATCCTAAAGGAAAGGTTAAAAAGCACAGCAAAAACCTTTTGAGATATTTCGTGGGTTCGGGGAGTAGATTATGAAAAGGGAAGGTATTAGCACCCTTTTCATCCATGGTTATCCATGGGCTCTTAGTTACTTGGTTTTTAGATCACTTGCCTTGATTTTCGATTGCTTGGAAATTGTGGTGTGTGTGTGTGTTTTGAAAATGTTTTTGAAGATATGCCTTGTTTTAGGCAACCAATGTATTTGACTCGTGTTTGAGTGTTTTACAAAAGTGTGTATCTTTTCGAAAAGATGTTTCAAAATATTTTTGAGAGTTTGTTTTGAAAGTGTTTGTGAAGTGTGGTTTTGAAAAGAAGGCAAGTGTTTTTGCAAGTTGATCTCAAGTAACTAAGAGTTTTGTCTACCCCTATTGTACTCAAAGGTTTTCTCTATGTTTTCAACCCTTTTTAACAATTTTGTTCCACCATTGAATTTGGTGGACAATCTTGCGTTTAGGAAGTTTGTTCGGGACAGGCGCGGGTCATCGTATGGACCATGAATGCAATGGTGCCAAGTGTCTTTGGCAATTTGCTTTGAAGGGACTATGATCATTCCATTTAGGCAATTTCCGAAAGCGTCATCGAGGGACTTATGATCATTTGAATTTGTTTTGCCAAAGATACTCGACGTGCAAACATGGCCCATTTTGGAAGGCAACATGTGGGATTACCCTAGGGGTGCAAGTGTGATTGTGTATTGATTTCATTTATTTGTCTTGTATTAGGTTATCTTGCGTTTGGTTTTATGTACATGTAAACCCTAGGTCTAACCATGGTATAATTGGAAAGCAATAAATTGCAAGAATTTAAAGTCTACGCTATTACAAATAGTATCCGGGAGTGGGGGTACAAATTTACAAATGGGGATGAGACTTTAGGAATGTAGTGTCCAATAAGTTACAACCAAATCGAATTGCGATAAAATGTAATCAATGTATAGCAAGGTATAAGAATAGTAATTGTATGTGTATCAAGTGTATAATGTGAAATGTATTGTATATTGTGTAGGTGTACGTGTAAATGTATATGTGTATGTAATTTATTTACAGGTGCGAAATGTGAATTTAAATGTGTTATTAAGTTTTGTATTTGTTTTTGTATCTTGGTTAAGTATGTAAAAAAGAAAGTATTTTGTAGAAAAGAAAATGTATTTATTTTTAAAGAAAAGTCATGTATTAATGTTAATTATGTACAAAAAGAATATTAATTAAATGTTTTAAGTTTTAATTAAATTAGGTATTTTATAAAATCTAAGTTAAATACAAAAATGTCCATTTTTTAGGAAAATTATTATTTATGCTTTAAAATGTATCAAATAGTGAAATTTGTATAAAAGATTTGTTTAAAGAGAATTTTTAATCTATTAATCTAGTATTTGTGTGTTCTTTTTAATATAACTAAATAAAAGATAATTTTAGTATAAAATGTACTAGCTTAAGTTAAAAAAAAATGAAATGGTAAAAATAACAAAAAGATGAATGGGCCAAAGAGATTTAGGGCTTAGTCAGAATTGGAAGCCAAAAGGGGGAGGGGGGGGGGGTGCCATGTAGGACATGTTTTGGGCTTAGGCGCTGGAGAAAGGGCAAGGCCCAAGACTTGGAACAAAGAACTGTTTTGGGGTGTCAGAGTTAATGTTCAATTGAGAATGCGCTAGGGTTTGTAACATACAGAAGCGGCGCCGTCCATTCGTTTCACTTCGTCTTCTTCGCCTTTGCCTTTGCCTGAGCTTCTTTCGCCCAATGGCCACCGGTGCTTTAGTCAACTCCTTCTTCTCCAAGGTCACGTAGGCAACGGTCTACGAGGTACTGATTTTTACTTTGTATGTTTTACGCCTTTGCATGCTTTTATTTACTTCTGATTCTCTTTTATATTGTTCAATATATGCACGAGATTGTGGAAAAGAAAGGAAATGAAGGGTTATACCTTTGGAGAGGAGGTGAGAAGGACCGGAGGCAACAGGGCGGCCAAGGGTGGAGGAAAATGTGATGCGAGCTAGTTCACTTTGTTGTTTCCTTGGCAGATTATTTTATATTTTTCCTATCTCTCAAGCCTAAACTGTAAGCCTGCTTTCTTTGCTCTCTCCTCTCTCTCTCTAGTATAGTCAAAATATTAAAATATGTTTGTGCTTGTACTTTATTCTGAAAGGGCAGCATTGGGAAAATGATGAAAATGAATTAGCTTGCTTGCATAACATGCCTTCTCTGCATACTTTATCTCTTTTCTTCCAGATTTTGTGCTGCACTTGTACTTGCATCTGAACATTCTGATATCTTTGATATCTTGATATCTTGTGGACAGCTTTGGTAGCCTTGTGACAGTATCTTGTACTTTTGGCAGAAAGTTTGAATTTGGACTTTGTTTGGCAATTTGAACTTTTAGTTGTACATGCTGTTTGCTTTTGAACTATACAGTTGGTTTGACAATTTTGACTTATGAATTTCAACTTTGTGCATTCCAAATTAGCAAGCAAATATTCATCCCTCTCTGTGAACCGGGAGAAATCCCGTGATTTGCAGAGAGGGCTAACTGATCCCAATCAGTTGCCCTTAATGATGAACTTTAATTTTATCTGTCTCTTTTATTTATTTATCTGCTATTGACTTTTCTTCTTTTCTTTGCAGATGAATAATTAAAATGGAGAGGAACAGCAAAAGATGAAGAATTTGAAGATTTAGAAAAAATTAGGATAGTTTTTTTTAGGTTTAAGTTACTGTAAAATCATTGTTGTAAACAAATTGTAAACAATAATTGTACGAATAATTTAAAAATAAATAAAAAGTTTTTATCCAATTAATTCTTTTTTTATCCTTTTCAATTACTTATTTTATTATTTATAATTCTAAAATTATAATAAATGGACATAAATTCCAATTATCTAACTTAGAATAATAAACAATTAAATAAATATTTCTTCCGCATTGATCAATTAAACTTGGCGCTTCCAACATCCAAAGCAAAACAAAAGTCAATTACAGCAATTGCCCAGACGCTTTTTCCTTTTTACTGATTTTTACCAAACACTGCAAATTCAAACTGAATGTATCCTTTCACTGATTTAATCACACAGTGCGAACTCAATCCAAATGTTCAATCCACATCTCAGCATAACTTGAAAAGTGCTGTAGAATTTAAATCTTTTTGAGAACACGCTCACAAAAACCCTAATTCCTGATTAAATGCCAAAGAACGTTCGCCTGATCAAAGTTGTTCCAAAATCAACCAAAACCCTAAACCAACTGTTTGAAACATTCTAGAGCCCTGAAAATCAGTAAAACCCTAATTGTGTCTGACTGACGAGAAAAGTCTGTTTGACCGATTCTTGAGCCAGTTTGAAAAATCAGGAAAAGTCTGAAGTTGTGATTTCTTGAGGAAAAATGCGAGGGAAAATTTTGGGGTACAACACCCACAATTATGAGAAAGGAGCATTTGCGTCATCTCAAAGTAGAGGATATAACTTCGATTTTAAAATCAACAAAGCCTCACTCAACACCCAAGTGGAAAATAGCTATCTTCACTGCATATTGTAGAAGTATAGTAGCTTGCGTCACTACAAGAATCAATAAGAGTCTAATCTTTTGACAAAAGTTTTAAAGTAAAAAGCCAAGCGGAAAAATGGTTTAAATGAGGTTAATGACTTTTAGACTTTCAAAAAAAGAGGTCAAAGTATGGTTAAATTGATTAAAGTTTGATTAAGAATTTTTTTTTGAAAATGCATGGACCTAAGTCCAGATTTATTATGAAAGTGGCTCAAGTTAGAAAACAAGAAGAGTTTTGTAAAGGAGGGAACCACTTTCATAATACCGAGATCTAACTTGATTTCTACAAATTAGACCGTTCATCCATTTTGGTGAAAGCCAATCTCAACAACAAACTATCTCCCATAACAAAGAGACTACCATTCATCGGAGTAAAAACATCTTCTTTGGGAACTAACAGACTTATTAGGGAAATACAGGTTGCTCAAATAAAGAGACTGCCACTTGCTGTTATGAAAAGGATTGCAATAACACTGTTGGGAAATGAATTTTGACTTCCTGAGGAAATATCAACACATTCCTACTGAGGGGATAAAGTATTCACATGCAAAATAAATGCACATTCTCAACCCAGGGCTCAACTTATAGGGATCAAAATAATATTGTTGTCGGGGACCAAAAATTCAAACCAGGAACAAACCGGAGTGAAACAGTCAACCAAGACACCACCCAATAAGGAGTAAACTCAAATGGGGATCAAATTCTATCCAGATAATGAGCTGGGTAGGAAGGCTAAAGCAAAATTCTTCCACGAGGAATAACACAGTGGGGAAATTGAAAGGATATACACTTTATGCTTAAGATTAACATTCTATTGAAGATAGGATAACAAAAATCTATAAAATATCAACAGAAATATCAACGAATGCAAATGAGCAATGAATTTTAATTCATCTATGCATGATGTATGCATGAATGTATGAATGTTATCATGTATATGTTGACAAGACAGACATACTGCATCGGGGATAGCCAGACAAAACAAACTTGGGTAAGGACAACACTCGGCTAAATCACATCTAGGATAAAGATTCCATAAGAGAGTAAGCACCAATTGAGGAAACAAAGTCCTACTTCAATACTTAACTTCAGTGGGAAGAAACATGACTTGAAAATAATCAAAAAAATTTTTGATAGCAATAAACAAATACAGTTGCAAGGATATAATAAACTCCTTCAGGCATCACCGGTGAATATCATACAGATTTTGCTAGGGAAGACAATGCCACATCGTCTAGACTTTAACTGGGGATATCATACTGACTTCACTAGGGAAAATGATGCCACATCATCAAGACTTCAACTGGGGATGCCGTACTGACTTCACTAGGGAAAATGAAACTACGCACGCCGAGAGGAGCCCAAATACATTCTTCAATATCAAGAGTAGTGATTGTGCAAACTTCTCTAGGGAAGTCAGAGAAACTTCATGGGGATATTCAAACTTAAAGGGACACATCATCCTTGATTCATCTGGGGAGTTAAGAAGTTAACATCACAAAAAAAAGTCAAATTCATAAGGATTTTAAATCAAACGCAATACATGACGAGAGAAAACCAAAAAAGTTGACAGTTGTCTCAACACTTCTTAGAAAAATATTGCTCTTGTCTGGCTACTTGGGGAGCACACAACAACAATAATGTCATAACTAGAGAGAATAGTGCTCTATAAGAGATTCTTCATCAATTCTCAATACTAAGGTAGAAGGACTCCAACAAATGAGCATAGGCTTCATAATTTCACAATCTCTGTTTGATCACAACCCAGTTGGGGAAAGGATCACACTCAGCTAGAGAAATCCGCATCAAGACCTAACTAGGGAATATGGGATATAAGTATCCACCCAAACCAACACTATATATCAACTGTTATGAAACCCAACTATCCAAGGAACAATCACATGTGGACTATGTGCATATCAGTAAGAGTAACCCGAGAATACTTCTCGAGGAATATTTTTAAAACTTCAGATCTCGTCCATCCTTGGAACCCCTACTTTTGTCCCGCTTGAACCACATAATTGAAGTAAAAAGTAATTTTCAAATTCTTTTTAAAAACATGTTTTTATTATTAATTCTTTTTGTTTTGAAAATTTCTATCAGTAATAAATGAAATTTTTATAGACAGAATAAAATAAGAATTGCAAAGAATTGGATAAAGGCTCAAAATTTATTAATAGAATGGTAGTCCGCAAATGGCGTGACTCCATGGATGATTATAATGTTTTGGAAAATGGTAAATACATGGAAAAGATACATTGAAACACAATGACCACTATTCTCCCTAACAACTTTGAACTCCTGACCATAGACTTCAGTTGAAGTGTGATGTGAATCCGAGAAGATTGTTGCTTTAATGATCAAGTCCTGTCTGATGCAGTTACTTGCCAGGAAATCCCTAAATTTTTCCTAGGTTGCCCTTGCGGGTCTTCAAACTACTGGGAAATGTTTTTCTATTTATGTCTCTAAATTTTGCCTAGACCTCCCTTTCGAGTTTTCATCCTACGGAGGCGCACTTTTTTTGCCAAATCCGCCCTTTTGGGTTTTCAACTTAGCGAGCTGTTCTTTTATTTCTTTAGGCGAAGTATTTCTTGACTGCATCGACATTCATGGGACGTGGTAACTCCTCACCATCCATAGTTTCGAGAATCAATGCACCGCTAGAGAAGGATTTCTTGACAACATACGAGCCTTCATAATTGTGAGTCCACTTGCCCCTAGAATCAGCATTAAAAGACATGATCTTTTTGAGCATGAGGTCGCCTTCTCTGAATTCACGAGGCTTGACCTTCTTGTCAAAAGATTTCTTCATTATTTTCTGATATTAATGACCATGACACAAGGATGTCATTATCTTTTCTTCAATTAAGTTCAACTGTTCAAACCTGTTTTGGACCCATTCAGCCTCTGACAACTTGGTTTCCATTATTACACACAAAGAGGGAATCTCAACCTCAACAGGGAGCACTGCTTCCATACCATACACAAGAGAGAACGTGGTTGCCATTGTTGAAGTGCAGAAGAATGTACGATACCCGTGCAAAGCAAAAAGGAGCATCTCATGCCAATCCTTATAGGTAACAACCATCTTCTGGATAATCTTCTTATTATTTTTATTAGCAGCTTCAACAACCCCATTCATCTTAGGCCTATAAGGAGACGAGTTGTGATTTACAATATTTAATTCTTCACAAAGTTATGTCATCATCTTATTATTCAAATTTGAGTGGTTATCAGTTATAATCCTACTTGGCACACCATAATGACATATAAGATAGTTCTTGATAAAGCGTACTACCACTTGCTTGGTGACATTAGCATAAGAAGCTGCTTCCACCCACTTGGTGAAGTATTTAATTTCCACTAAGATGAAACGGTGTCCAATCGATGCCTTGGGTTCAATCATTCTAATCATATCAATACCTCACATAGAAAAAGGCCATGGGGAAGAAATAACATTGAGAAGCGTTGGAGGCACATGAATCTTGTCAGTATAAATCTTACACTTATGTCACTTCTTCACAAATTTGTAACAATCAGATTCCATTGTCACCCAATAGTAACCTTCCCTAAAATTTTCTTTTCCATTGAATGTCCATTGGTATGGGTACCAAAGGAACCTTCATGAATCTCATGTATTCATATGTTCGCTTCATGTCTATCCACACATCTAAGCAAGACCATGTCATGATTTCTCTTGTATAACACATCTTCATTGAGGAAAAATCTACCTCCCAACCTTCTCAATGTCTTCCTATCTTTGTTGGATGCACCAATCGAGTATTCTTGAGTTTAAAGGAAGTGCTTGATATCATAATACCAAGGTTTTTCATCTGACGTCCCCTCTGTAGCAAACACATGAGCTAGTCTATCAAGAAGTTGAACTGTAATTTAAGGTACATCATTCCAAGCATTCTTATGGTACACGGAAGCTAAAGTGGCAAAAGTATCTTCCATCTAATTCTCATCTCAGGGAATGTGATGGAATTCAACTTTATTGAAGAAAGGTAATAATATTCTTGCATAATCTTTGTAGGGAATCAAGCCGACGTGACAAATCTCTCATTCTCCTTTGATATAATTTATTACCAAAGGTAAATCACCATATACATCAAGAATTTTTATTTTGAGATCTATAGCCTCTTCAAGAACCATGATACAAGCTTCATAGTCCTCCATGTTATTAGTACAATCAAATGTTAACCTTGCAGTAAAAGGGATATGTGACCTATGGGGAGTGATAATCACAGCACCAATTCCTTTTCCATAAGAATTTATAGCTCCATCAAACACCATACCCCACTGGGATTCAAGATCAAGACCTTCCTCATGCAAAGGCTCATCACAATCTTTAACTTTCAAATACATCACATCCTCATCATGGAAATCAAACTTAACAGACTGATAACCGTCAACTAGTTAATGAGCAAGGTACTCTGCCAACACACTGCCTTTAATAGCCTTCTGAGTATCGTATTCAATATCGTATTTAGACAACATCGTTTGCCAACGGGAAATTATTTCAGTAAGAGCAGGCTTTTCAAAAACATACTTAATTGGATCCATTTTGGAAATCAACCAAGTAGTGTGATTCAACATATATTGTCACAATCTATTTTCCGCCTAGGACAAAGCACAACATGCTTTTCTAGCATAGAATACAGTGACTCACAGTCAGTGAGATTCTTGCTCAAATAATAAATGACATATTCTTTTCTTCCTGTTTCATCTTGTTGCACCAAAAACATAGTCAGATACATAATCAATGGTTTTCCTTCAACAGGAGGGGGTAAGATAGAAGGCTCAAGCAAATACTCTTTAATGCTCTCAAATTCCCTTTGGCAAACATTCGTCCATACACAACCTTCATCTTTCTTTAATAGCTTGAAGATTGGTTCATATGTTGTGGTCATATGGGAAATAAATCTAGAATTGTAATTTAAACGTCCAAGGAAGCCTCTAACTTGCTTTTCAGTTCTTGATGCATGCATTTCTTGAATTGCCTTAACTTTATCAAGATCAACTTCAATTCCTTTTTGGGTGAGAATGAAACCTAGCATCTTTCCTGAACGAACACCAAAAGAACACTTATTTGGATTCAAGTGGAGACAATACTTCCTCAAATGCTGAAACAATTTCAACAAGTCTTCTATATGCCCTTCCTCAATTTGAGATTTGGTGATCATATCATCAACATATACTTCGATTTCCTTATGCATCAGATCATGGAATGGGGTTTTCATAGCCCTCTGGTATGTTTCACTAAGGTTCTTCAACCCGAAAGGCATCACTCTATAACATAATGTTCCCCATGGTGTGATAAATGTTGTTTTTCCATGTCCTCAAGAGCCATCCTAATTTGATTGTATCCGGAAAATCCATCCATGAACGAGAAAACTTTGAATTTTTCTATGCTATCAACCAACATATCAATATGGGGCAATGGGAAATCATATTTTGGACTTGCTTTATTTAAGTCTCTGTAATCAATGCACATGCAGACTTTTCTGTCTTTCTTCGGTACTGGAACAATATTGCCAATCCACTGAGGGTACACTAATGTTACAAGAAAACCAATATCAATCTGCTTTAAAACCTCCTCTTTAATCTTCACTGCCATGTCATGATGAGTTCTTCATAGCTTCTTCTTAATTGGTGGAAATTATGGCTTTAGTGGCAAATTATGTTCCATAATATCAGTGTCCAAACCAGGCATGTCTTGGTAAGACCAATCAAAGATATCAACATACTCTTTCAGCAACTCAATCAAACTGCTCTTCACATAGGGATGAAGCAATGCCCTAATCTTGACTTATTTCCGATCTTCCTATGAACCCAAGTTAATCATCTCCAACGACTCTTTATATGAATGTGTGGTATTTTCCTCGCGCTCGAGCAACCGTGAAACCTCTTTTGGGATTTCATCATATTCTTCTTCTTCAGCCACATTCATAGGATATTCAAAGTTGGGAGAGGGTGCAGGGTCATTGCACTCAACGTGTTTTTTAATTAATCTGCACATATGATTTATGATTGATTTTAGAAACTGACACATGTAATAAGTGATTATGCAGATTTATTTACAGTTATTACTCATTTTGATTTTTTTTCTGATTACCATTTTCCAAGAAAAATAGAAAATAAAGACACAAATTAGAAATCAAAAACAACTTTTATTAATGATTTTAAAATTCAAAATAAAAAACACGCCCGTTGTTGTACCCCAAAATTTTCCCTCTCATTTTACTCAGTACATGCTCATTGAGATCCTCAACATGCTCAAGGATGCCCAAGAGTTGACCGGACAAACTTTCTCCTAAAGCAATGAACCTCCAACTAGGGTTTCCATTTTCATCAATATGGGTAATCTCCAAAGGCCTTAAATATTTTCCATGGTCCTAATATGTTCTCAAGATCATTCATGTCAAGTTTCATGCCTTACACAAGAAGTTTGCTCAGTCAACTGCTCAGATGCTTGCAAATCAACTGTATTAGGTCAAAAGTCAATTGTGACCCACATACAGTCAAACTTCAAGATTTTTGGTCAACATCAACATTTTGAAGTGATATACATAATTTGATCAAGGGTTGATCATGATTCCACAAGGAATGCTCCTAATTCATCAAAACTCAAAAGTTGCTAAATTAGGGTTTCTTAGGAAAAGTCAACCAAACTTTGACCGGGCATAACTTTCTCATACTTTATCAAAATTTTCTCATCCAAGGCTCATTTTGAATATAATCCAATTTCCTACAACTCATCTTCAGCCCTCAAGTTCAAAAAATGCACTCATGGAAATATATGTATTTCTACATTATAGGTCCTTTTGAAAAGTCAACAAAAACACCTTTTGGGTCAAAGCTTCTGACATGAACATGGAAGACCTAATTGAGATGAAAAAAAATGATTGTTTAGGGGACATCCTAAGCTTTCTAAAAAGTCCAAGAACACCTCTCTAGGGTTAAAATTGAAAGAGATATGCATTGTCAAAGTTGGCCATTTTTGGAAAATTGCCAAAAGTCAAATGTGCTCAAAAGTGCATTTTTTGTGAAATGGGCCTAGCTTTTCATGATTGTATCTTATTGAAGACATGGTCTACGACCCAAATCAGCATCCATATATTATTTTCTCTATTTATTTATTTTATTTTGATTTTTTATTTATTAAAAGTTAAATTAAATAAAATAAATTGCAAAAAATATAAAAGATTGATTTTTGATCTGATTTTTGTAGGAATCATAATCTAATCAAGCTAGCCTAATCATATCAAATCAAATCAAGGCAAATTGAGGCAAACATGGCATGATTAGGATGGTTTTGGAAAGATATCATATAGCAAACAAATAAAATCCAATCTTCATGATTCAAAGAAGATTGAATATGTTTTTGTTGCCCTAATTCATCACACTACATATATAGAACATACACAAGCCAAAAGGACGAGGATTGCAGTCGTTAGAGCTGAAGAACAAAACTCAAATTTTGGAAAAAAAGTGGTAGATCGTTTTCTCACATAGAGGGTGATTCAAAACATTCCAAAGCTTCTAAACAATTCTTGGACCTCTCCAGAAGCTAACACGATCAATTGCAAGCATTCCCAAGTCCAGAATAGTCCCATAGCCTTCACACGATTTTCTCTTTGTTTCAAAATTGATTACAACAATTCTTGTGTCATAAGCATATTTTAATGATTTATTTGTGATTATTGACATATTTGCGACATGCCTGACTGATTTAATTGGCGTTTTGATGCATATATTGATGATTGACATGGCTAGGGTTTTAGAAGTCGTTTTAGGGCTTCTCTGTACACGTAAAATTAGGCCAAGAAAAGGATACCATGATGCTCGTGGGATCAAGACAAATTGATCCATGTACTCACCTTTAATTTATCATGCGTTTTGTGGATTTTTTAAGCTTGCAGGGCTATGGCTATGGAGTTCTGTCTGTAGGTAAAAGGTATTGGCCTAAGACGACGGACAGGGAAGAAGACAATGACTTAACACCACCCCACTGGTCCATTTGAATGATCACGCGCATTTTTTATTTTATTCAGTCTATCCACCCTTTTTTACATATTATATTTTGGCTTTATCCTATTGACAACTAAACATGGTAGCACAGATGGCCAAGGCGCGCGTTATATGAGTGGGAGGACCTGGGTTCGATCCCAGGTCCCAGTATATTTCTTTATTTTTCTTAACATGTGATTGCAGGTTTCATGCATTACATGGCAAGACGTCCATCATGCACCCCACTAATCCAGCCACTGGATCATTACCAACACAGATCCAACGCTCAAACCAAGGAAAGACCATGGTACATTCTCCAAACGTGGCTACATAGAATCAGGCGTAAGAATGGGCTCAACATTCATGGGCTTGACACAAATTCAGCATGCACCCCCTAGTTGCTTATACAAGCTCAATTCTTTTCCTTTTCTATTTTAAATCTTTTATTTATTTATTAATTATTTTCTTTTTTCAAATAACACCAAAAATCATGCTTTTTTTTTATTTAATCAAAAAATCATAAAAACATCAAAAAACATTTTTTTAATAAAAATATTTTATTAATTAATTAGTTTAATTAAATTAAGGCAATTTAATTCTTTTTTGTATAATTAAAATCAACTAGAATTGGGGTTTAATGTTGTACATGACCTAATTTTTCTCAAAAAATAACCTAAATATTTTCTCAATTAGATTTTTAGGTTTCCTAGTTTGTTCTCACATTTAATTCGCCGTGCGCCTTTAATTCCCTTTTCTATTATTGTAACTGCTCCGAGTTTGTAATAGTAATTAGGGTTTTAAATTTCCGCATCTCTATTTACAATCAAAATAATTATGTATGTGCGAAAGCCTTGTAATAGCTAGGACTTTAATTTCTCGCATTTTAATTTCCACAAATTATAAGTTGTTAGATGTATGTTAGTAGGATTGTATGGAAAGACAAATTGAAATTAATACAGTAGAAAACCCTAAATGTGCAAAGCTAAATAAACTGGAAAAAAACACACTTTCACATGCTCACTCCTAGGGTTTACTCCACTCTGGTTGCCTTCGGTAAACGGTCATGAAGTATAGGGAATGTTAGTGGTTGTCCTCTAGTCCCAAAAGATCTAAAATGACCCATTCGGATGTTGCCTCGGAAAAAGATCTTTAAGGCTTTAGGATGATTACTAAAATTTCCTAACATTGCTTTTGTGATCGTACTTGTCCCTTCGAACGTCCCTTAAAACTCCAACGGCGGTGCTACCTATTCCTTAATAATAGGATAGCGATGTCTAAAGGAAAACAAACAGATTTTTTTCGAGTAGGTAGATTAGTTCCTAGGTACTTGCTCAAACAAATTTTTTCACACAAACACTTTTCAAAAACAGTTTTCAAAACAACTTCGTCACACTCTTGAGGACAAAAACAAGGGTTATCATGAAGTAAAACAAAAACTTTTCAAAACAAGCACACACAAGCAATTTGAAAAATTAGCAAGTACCTAAGAGCCCATGGAAAACCATTGATACAAAGGGTGCTAACACCTTTCCTTTCTATAATCTACCCATTGTATCACAGAATTGGCGACTCTGCTGGGGAGATTAAATAAGTGTGGTATACCTTAGGATCTAGGTCACTTTTTAAATTACTTTCTTATTTTCTTTGCCTGATTTATATTCAAGGGTTTTGTTTCGGTATTATTGAAGATCCTACACCCGGATCGGGTAACACCTTTTAGGTAAGTAGAAATAAACTGTGAGGGAACTGTGCGGGGTATACCGACACGGTTGAAGTAGTAGCTACGTTGATGTGGAACTTTGGTTGGTATCAGTAACCCTTGAGTCAATCAGGGAGAGTACGAGGCCGCCGCGTGATGTCATAAAGCATCGACTGGCCTTAGAACCTTTAATTGCACAACTTGGCCAATAGGACATAGCAGATAGCCGGCTTTGGTGTATTCCCAAGGTCGACATATACTCGATGCTACACTCATTGAGGTTTTACTCTTGAGTTTTGTTTAGTTGCGAGTCAATCTCCTATTGAACGAAGTTGGGGGAAAGATCAGTGATATTGAGATCCCTTAGAACCTGGTTACTATTTATAGGACAGGTTGAACCAATCCAGCTTCAAGAGGGTATAACCTTAAAACTCATGTAGGCTTAAACCTAAGGTTACTTGTGTAACTTGTTTGCTTTCTTTGCCTAACAATTGGAACTCATTGCAGGGATTTGTATTTCTTGCAGGATCTTGTTTGTATAAATCTAATAAATTTGTTTCTTAACCTGCATTCTTGCTTGATGCATAGCATACACATCGTAGCATCATAACATGACATATCATACTAACAATTTCAAGGATCTCGAGGGCATGTGGTGCAGGTTATGATGAACCAGACGTGTAGCAAGGGGAAAGGGGATTTATTTTCCTCTAGCCAATGCCGTCAAAAGATCAAAGCATGATAACTTGAGTCAGGGGCTATGACCCACTTGATATGGTGAGCTTGACTCTCGTAGAAGGACATTCAACGATACAAATTTTTTCAATCAAAGCTGCAAATCTCAACTTCTAACATTTTCTTGTTTACCCCGCGAGATCCTTGAAAACATTGCATACATATATCATAAATATCATTACATAAACAAGTTTCAAAGTAGGTCTCTCATGTTCTCGCTGTTTATTTCAACAATGGCTCTCAAACAAGACAATAGAGATCTCCAAATTCATGAGGCTTAGTTCATGGAAATGTTCCTAAACCTATACAAGGGGCAGGAAGAGTTGAAATCACTCCTCACTGGGAACCTGGCCAAGAAAAATCCTGAAGACAATAAGGACGAACAATTGGAACAACTGCAAGCTGAGGTTGAAGCAATGAGAACCCAGGTGCTGGGGCAGATGGCTCTTATCCAAGGCCTATCCCAGGGACAAGAAGAGATGAGAGCCATCATCAACCAACTTCATTAAGATGGATACAACCGTATGAAGCAAGCAGTCGAGGCTAGGGACCAAGTCACTGATCAACCTCCAAGAAGACAAGAGTTTGGTTTGGTGAAGAGTGGACCTTTCCAAATTTCTACTACCTCACGAGTCCAACAACAACCTTGTCAAAAACAACAGATTAATCAGAGTAAGCCAGATACACCCAAGAGGCAGTTTACCAAACTCAAAATGCCGTTGTCTCAAGCTATACAACACATGTTGAGGATGAATCTGGTTACGTTGATATGGCCTTATCCGAATCCTAAGACTTCTTCGCCTAACTGCAATCCTGATGCAAGGTGTGCATATCACTCCAATAGTCAGAGGCATGATACTGATGATTGTTGGATGTTGAAATATAAAATTCAAAACTTGATTGATGAAGGAGTGCTGGAGTTTACACAAGATGGTCAGGCTGAGTTCTTCTTCCATCCTTCAAAAGCACGTCATCTGAAGTGACAAGATCAGACGAAGAGGCCTTTGTTCATTAGAATTTTCAATTTGTAATTTTCTTTTGATTTGTTCGAACATTTATTCATATCAAACCTTATTATTTCATCAATGCATTGCGTATGTTTATCTTGAATCAATTCATTTGTATTCACTATTTCAAAACTGTGTTCTTACTTCCTTTTTGTGATATTCGACTCTTGATTAAAAGTTGTAAGCCTTTAGAGGGAGGATGACGAAAATGATACCACAATCTCTACAGTATGCTTTTGAACAGACCCCGCTGACGATGTACAGGCGTTGTTTCAAATCCCAAATAGTGGAGTTATAAGGAAGATAATCCCTAGTCAACCCCTTTGAGCCTAAGAAGTAAGAGTTTTCTTTTCACACAAATTAAAACCCTTAATCATAACCTGGGGCAGGGTAGTTTCTCATTTAATTCAGATGCACATTCAGTCAAAATATTCTACTTCATACATAATGAATGGCATCAAAGACGTCCTTCCAAATCAAAAGACGGTGATGGTTCCGCATAATCATTAATAACAGACATTCATTATCTCTCAAAATGAAAGCCCACTAAGTCAAAACCTATGAAGGAGACTTAAGAAAAAAACTAGGGCATCCCGCTGGCTGTAATCACAAAAGAAACAGCTAAGGAAAAAGAAGGGATAATAATAAAAAAAAGAGGTCCTACCAATCCTCGATAAAAAAAATTACAAAATGACTGCCTCTTCCAAATAAACTTTCAGTATCCGAACCATCATCGGAACATCAAGGACAAGATGCCAGACTTAATAGGGATCTAAATGCGCAACTAGCTGAGCATAGGACTGAAGAAAATCACGGAGAGTGGGTTGGGTACAAATAAAATTTGAGCCTTTATCCTTTGTTTCTTGAGCCGTGAACCAAGCCACGTTATAACCCTTAAAACTCCTAGCTGAAGCATGGGTTAGTTTGGAAGCATATTGTTACAAAAGGTATCTTGACTCCTGTAGGGTTCGCTATAAATCCCGAGTTGATATCACACTTTTACAAAATTTGTTTGTTTTACTAAAAAATGAATTTTTAAACTTCAAGACAAACATAAGCTTTGCATTATTAAAATACCATTGTTTGCGTATGACTATTTGTTCAACAGAAGAGAAATTCGCACGATAGATATTTAGTGAACAAAGATCTTCTCAATGAACAGAATCACCCCGGACGGAAAGACATTCCATTGGTAGGCCTTTCATAATCAAGGGGCATAGCATGATGTCCAGCTAATCTGGGGCAGTCAAGTCAAGATTCAAGGAATCTCTCAAAGATGCCAAGTAACCAGGGGCAGATCTCCATCTGAATCACTTGGGGCGTTACACACGCATTCCAATAACGAATCATGTGCCATCAAGAAAACATTTTGGACAGTACTACAACACAACACTATGGACGGTGACAACTCCCTACATCCTGAGAACGTGGACATGGTCGGAAGATACTACACATGATTAAAGACCCGCTAGGTTAACTGGCCTAGGCAAAAATTGGGGATAAAAACAAAAAAAATTGTATACCCGACAAGTCAAAAACCTGAAAAGGTGACTTAGGCAAAAAAGGGTATCCCGGTGGACTGAAAATATGAAAAGATGATCCAGGAAAAAGTTAGGGATTAAAGCGTACGATCATGTCCCGAAGACTTATCATTCTGATTGGCAGTTACCAAGCACCTCATGAGTTGGGATAACACTCAAGCTATCCATAAAGCCTCTGTAGGTACTTTCTCCAGCAAGTACAGAGGCAAAAAAGTCCTAATGCAAAGTCATTTCCGTATGCTCAGCATGCATCCCAGTGACATCTACACTCCCCACAGAGTAGAGACAACTAAAGCTTTGACATCGGCTTCCCCAAACAGGAGTTACTCTCCCCAGCCGGGTCCCTTCAGAAAACTGACATCTATATTCCCCAGCCGAATGTCTTAATTATAAGCGGGCAATAAATTTTATCTCCCAAGAAGAGTTTATTTCTCTGAAAATAGAAGCTCAATCCCATACAGATCCCATTACTTTAGGTACGGAAACTCACCTTCTAAATTATTCCCCGCAGATTTATTCTCAAGCAGAGTCTCTCCCTGACAGAATATTCACAGATAACAAGGAATAAATCTCCAGCACGGTCATTTCCATTCACTATCCCCAACAGAAGTAGAAGAACCACGATTCTCTACAACAGTCAGGAATGTTATACTCTCCAGCAGCTGTCAGGGATTTATTTTCCCAGGCTCGAACATGTCCCAACAACATTTCATATACATACATCATGACTTGCACATCAATCCAGAGTTAATTCCCCAGTAGAGTAATGGACAACCGAAGCTCCTAGACTCTATTTCCTAGGACATAAATCATATTCCCCGGTGAAGTCCTCCTCAACGGCAGGTACATGGATTCTCGTAAAGGAATCTCTTATGTGACCGATATCTTTTCTGGATGGCATCTTTAAGCCCATCTCCGACAATTCTCTGTCAACTTTCAAATGGAATCTATAAGCCCATTCTCGATATCACCAATCAATATTACTTCATGCGAGTGCAAATTTCTGGGCGCTCTAGTGTTCAATCATCTTCCACCTTCAGATCACGAAAGTTAGACCAGCCAATCTACATCCTCAGGTTTAAGAAGATTGAATAGGGGAAGTTGTTGTACCCCAAAATTTTCCCTCTCATTTTACTCAGTACATGCTCATTGAGATCCTCAACATGCTCAAGGATGTCCAAGAGTTGACCGAACAAACTTTATCTTAAAGCAATGAACCTCCAACTAGGGTTTCCATTTTCATCAAGATGGGTGAGCTCCAAAGGCCTCAAATCTTTTCCATGGTACTAATATGTTTTCAAGATCATTCATGTCAAGTTTCATGCCTTACACAAGAAGTTTGCTCAGTCAACTGCTCAGATGCTTGAAAATCAACTATATTAGGTCAAAAGTCAACTGTGACCCACATACAGTCAAACTTCAAGATTTTTGGTCAACATCAAAATTTTGAAGTGATATCCGTCATTTGATCAAGGGTTGATCATGATTCCTCAAGGAATGCTCCTAATTCATCAAAACTCAAAAGTTGCTAAATTAGGGTTTCTTAGGAAAAGTCAACCAAGCTTTGACCGAGCATAACTTTCTCATACTTTATCAAAAATTTCTCATCCAATGCTCATTTTGAAGAGAATCCAATTTCCTACAACTTATCTTCAGCCCTCAAGTTCAAAAAATGCACTCATGGAAAGATATGAATTTCTACCTTATAGGTCCTTTTGAAAAGTCAACAAAACACCTTTTGGGTCAAAGCTTCTTACATGAACATGGAAGACCCAATTTAGAGGAAACCAAAAGGTTTGTTTAGGGGATATCCTAAGCTTTCTAAAAAGTCCAAGAACACCTCTCTAGGGTTAAAATTGGAAGAGATATGCATTGTCAAAGTTGACCATTTTTGGAAAATTGCCAAAAGTCAAATGTGCTCAAAAGTGCATTTTTTTGTCAAATGAGCCTAGCTTTTCATGATTGTATCTTGTTGAAGACATGGTCAACGACCCAAATCAGCATACATATATTATTTGCTATTTGTTTATTTTATTTTGATTTTTATTTATTAAAAGTTAAATTAAATCAAATAAATTGCAAAAAAAATATAAATGACTGATTTTTGATCTGATTTTTGTAGGAATCATAATCTAATCAAGCTAGCCTAATCAGATCAAATCAAATCAAGGCAAATTGAGGAAAAAATAGCATGATTAGGATGGTTTTGGAAAGATATCATATAGCTAACAAATAAAATCTAATCTTCATGATTCAAAGAAGATTGAATATGTTTTTGTTTCCCTAATTCATCACACTACATATATAGAATATACACAAGCCAAAAGGACGAGGATTGCCGTCGTGAGAGCTGAAGAACAAAACTCAAATTTTGGCAAAAAAGTGGTATATCGTTTTCTCACATAGAGGGTGATTCAAAAAATTCCAAAGCTTCTAAACGATTCCTGGACCTCTCCTGAAGCTAACACAATCAATTGCAAGAATTTCGAAGTCCAGAGTCGTCGCAAAGCCTTCACAGGGTTTGCTCTTTGTTTCAAAATTGATTACAACAATTCTTGCATCATAAGCATATTCTAGTGATGTATTTGTGATTATTGACATATTTGCGACATGCTTGAATGATTTAATTGACGTTTTGATGCATATATTGATGATTTCCATGGCTAGGGTTTAAGAAGCCGTTTTAGGGCTTCTCTGTACAAGTAAATTTAGGCCAAGAAAAGGATACCATGATGCTCGTGGGATCAAGACGAATTGATTCATGTACTCACCTTTAATTTATCATGTGTTTTATGGATTTTTGAAGCTTGCAGGGCTATGGCTATAGAGTTCTGTCCGTAGGTAAAAGGTATTGTCCTAAGTCGACGGACAGGGAAGAAGACAATGACTTTTCACCACCTCACTGGTCCATTTGAATGATCACGCGCGCTTTTTATTTTATTCAGTCTATCCATCCTTTTTTTACATATTATATTTTGGCTTTATCCTATTGACAACTAAACATGGTAGCACAAATGGCCAAGGCGCACGTTGTATGAGTGGGAGGACCTGGGTTCGATCCCAGGTCCCAGCATATTTCTTTATTTTTCTTAACATATGATTGCAGGTTCCATGCATTATATGGCAAGACGTCCATCATGCGCCCCACTAATCCAGCCACTGGATCATTACCAACACAGGTTCAACGCTTAAACCAAGGAAAGACCATGGTACATTCTCCAGACGTGGCTACACAGAATCAGGCGTAGGAATGGGCTCACCATTCATGGGCTTGGCACAAATTCAGCATGCACCCCCCTAGTTGCTTATACATGCATAATTATTTTCCTTTTCTATTTTAATTCTTTTATTTATTTATTAATTATTTTCTTTTTTCAAATAACACCAAAAATCATGCTTTTTTTATTTAATCAAAAATCATAAAAACATCAAAAATCATTTTTTTATAAAAATATTTTATTAATTAATTAGTTTAATTAAATTAAGGCAATTTAATTCTTTTTTGCATAATTAAAATCAACTAGAATTGGGGTTTAATGTTGTATATGACCTAATTTTTCTCAAAAAATAACCTAAATATTTTCCCAATTAAATTTTTAGGTTTCCTAGTTTGTTCTCGCATTTAATTCGCCGCGTGCCTTTAGTTCCTTTTTCTATTATTGTAATTGCTCCGAGTTTGTAATAGTAATTAGGGTTTTAAATTTCCGCATCTTTATTTACAGTCAAAATAATTATGTATCTGCGAAAGCCTTGTAATAGCTAGGACTTTAAGTTCTCGCATTTTAATTTCCGCAAACTATAAGTTGTTAGATGTATGTTAATAGGATTGTATGGAAAGACAAATTGCAATTAATACAGTAGAAAACCCTAAATGTGAAAAGATAAATAAACTGGAAAAAAAACACTTGCACATGCTCACTCCTAGGGTTTACTCCACTCTGGTTGCCTTTGGTAAACAGTCATGAAGTATAGGGAATGTTAGTTGTCGTCCTCTAGTCCCAAAAGATCTAAAATGACCCATTCAGATGTTGCCTCGGAAAAAGATCTTTAAGGATTTAGGATGATTACTAAAATTTCCTAACATTGCTTTTGTGATCGTACTTGTCCCGTCGAACGTCCCTTAGAACTCCAACGACGGTGTTACCTATTCCTTAATAATAGGATAGTGCTGTCTAAAGGAAAACGAACAGACTTTTTTTGAGTAGGTAGATTAGTTCTTAGGTACTTGCTCAAACAAAATTTTTCACACAAACACTTTTCAAAAACAGTTTTTGAAACAACTTCGTCACACTCTTGAGGACAGAAACAAGGGTTATCACGAAGTAAAACAAAACTTTTCAAAACAAGCACACATAGGCAATTTGAAAAATGAGCAAGTACCTAAGAGCCCATGGAAATCCATGGATAGAAAGGGTGCTAACACCTTCCCCTTCTATAAGCTACCCACCGTATCACACCCGTACAACATCACTTTCACCTTGGGCATAGTGAAAGACTTTTGAAAATTTAAACAAAAACCAATTACTTTGAAATGTGAATGCAAGAAGGAAGATCAACAGTGATCCAATTCTGGATTCTGATTCCATATGTCACAAAGTCTGACATCTCTTGCTTTGGCTCATCTTCGAGAATAGTGTTGATCTTTGGAGTAGTCGGATGGAGATATCCTGCACTGTGAAAGATGTATTGATATTTACTCAAAGCGGACTTTTGCTTCACAGCTTCATTCGTTATGGAGAAACCCAAACCAATCCCATTCTTATTCACAAGTGATTAATAACTTGCCCACGCACCTCACTAGGGCCCCTTCTGCACTACATGTTGCACATCCTTAAATGAGGTGATAGAATCTTAATTCTTCCTTATATTATCAATAAGCAAAGCTTGGAAGTGAGTTCCAACAGCGGCTTCATCAACTTCTACAATGCTAAAGGAAGACAAATGAGATATCAACAGAGCTTTCTCACCATTCATAATAATTACCTTTCCTTCACGGACAAATTTTAGTTTCTGATGCAAGGTTAAAGTAACAGCTCTTGCTTCATGGATCCAGGGCCATCCCAATAAACAACTATAGGTTAGGACAATATCCATAACCTGAAAGGTAATTTGGAAAAAGTTCAGAACTATGTGAATAGGTAAATCCACCTCTCCAATAATATATTTTCTCGAACCATCAAAAGCTTTTACTATAATGCCACTATGGCACATAGGATTTCCCTAGTATTTGAGCTTCAAAAGAGTGCTTCTTAGTATGACATTCAAAGAAGATCCATTTTCTATCATCACATTTGACAAAGAGTCATTCTTACGATTCATAGATATATGTAGAGCCAAGTTAATGTTTCTCCCTTCATCAGGCAGTTCCTCATCACAAAAACTCAGATTGTTACAAGACATAATATTCCCCACAACACCGTTGAACTAATCCAGAGACATATCCCTTTCAACAAAATCCTAACCCAATACCCTCATTAGAGATTCTCGATGAGCAGAAGAGTTCATCAACAAGGCTAAAATGGAAATCTTAGATGGAGTTTGCAACAACTGGTCCACAATCTTGTAATCACTCATCATGATGATTTTCAACAGATTATCAACATTATTTTCCAAGGCAGCACCACTAGATTCTCCTACCACTTTCTTAGGTTCAACATTCTCAACAACCTTCTTACCATAATTAACATCTCCTCAAAAGGTAGGGACAGAGACACGACCATTACGAGTTACATGACTAGCTTCAACAATATTCTCAACATGGAACAAAGGTTGGATAGGAATTTCCACACCATCTTCCAAGATAGTTGCATTGTACTTATAAGGCATAAATTTATCTAATTCATATGGGATAGGACTAGGCAGACAAATAACTATGAGAGCAACAATAGGCTTGCTGTGGCACGCAATCTCTACAGGAGCAGGAGTATCAAAATGTGGCACAATGACATTCACCCATGCTTCTTCATAATATTTAGGAAACATACCTTCATCAGAAGAAAATAATTCATCAGCAGAAACATACTCATCATGAGACATGGCCTCAACAGGGTAGTCTTCAATCATGTTAAATATATTATAATCATCTCTATTTCTTGTGACTTTGATAATACCTTTGTATAACAGCAGTTGAATACCTCTTCTCATAATAGAACAACCACAAGAATCTTTGCTGAAAATCTGACAGGAACCATAATGATGTATCTCCTGACCATCCATATAACAAAAGTTAACATGCAGTTGTACCAGATCATCATCCATATAATTCACAACATAAATCCGGAATTCACCGGGACATTCATAAACCATATTCATATCATTCTCATATTGTGCCTTTGGCCTGATGATATGGATAAGGCCTTGATCCACCATCTCTTATAAATCACCTTCTACCATAGAACAATCGCGAGTGGTTTCTATACATACCCGGTAGGCTTTATGGTCATGCTCATAGTGTCTGTATTGACATACTTCACCAAATCCCCTCTTACCATGTTTATGTCAAAGATTATGAATTCTCCTGGACAACCAGAAACCATGTTCACAGTACCTCCACCTCCATGCTTGGGTATTGGATTAGCCTTCACATTAGGACCAATATCTTCAAAAGATAGGAGACCAGATCTTACCATCTTCTGCACTTCAAACTTAATGGATAACAATTTTCATTGATGTGCCCAGGGGATCCTTGATGAAAAGCATAAGTCTGATAAGCTTTATAATACCATGGCAAAGTTTGAGGTATAGCAGGGAGAGGCCTAGTTTGCACCAGGTTCTTCTGAATCAAAGCCGAAAACAATTATGTATAACTCATCGGAATAGGATCGAAATCTTCTATTTTATGACCTTGCCCTTGATTACCTTGTTGAGGTGCTCCCTGATATGCAACAAAAGTTGAAGCTACATTGACGACCGGAGCTACTGAAGCAACTTGTCCGAATAACTCTTTCCCTTGGAGAACCTTCACTTCTTTCTGCATTTCATTGAATTGATCCTAAAAGTCATCCATTTGGTCATAAAAGCCCAAACTTTCACTTGGTGAAGGAGGCGCATGACAAACTTCATCGTTAATAACATGCATAATATTCACCGCAGGAGGTGCAACATGATGAATCTCATTATTAGAAACAGAAGTAGCATGCACCACAGGAGGTGTAGAAACAATAACAGTTTAAACAAATGGGGCAACTTGAGCAACAATATTGCAAACTTATGGTATGAAATTATCAGGCATTCCCCATGGGTAACCGTGAGGTATATGGTATTGAGTAACAGTAACTGGCGTAACAGAGATGAGAACTGACATAACCTCTGAAATAACGGTCGTCTGTTGTGGTTGAGTATCATGAGGAGACGGAGAAGGAGGAGGTGGTGGTTGATTTTGAGCATCCACCAACGAATCTATCAAAGTAGTTAAGTTGGTCATACTAGCCCTCAAAGCAGTAACTTCTTCGGGAAACTCGCGATTCTCTTGTTCAAGGTTTTCCATCTTCTTTCTACAATTAGCCCGAGTGTTGTAGGGATGAGACAGCTTGCCGACTGAACGAGGCAGAGAAATAAGTAAGACACTTAGGAAAGATAGGAATGAAAAAAATATGTTCAAAGTGATGCATGATATGTAATGCATGTTATTTATTGTAGGAACTTGAAGAAATATAAACAATTTCAAATATTGCGGAACTAACACATTTGGAAATACTGAAAAATCTCATTTTAATAATAACTTTGGAATGGATTATAGCTTTTAGTGCAAGTTTCAATAATCCTAAGTACAAAAGAATAAAGATAGAATTTAAAAATCCTAAGGAGCCAAAGCTGATGAAGATCTTTCCACACACTGACGCTTTCCCTTAAGTCTTGCAATATGAGCCTTCAACTGCTCTTTCTCTTCTACATACTTGTCAGCGACTTCTTTCTATCCACCAGGATCAGAAAATGGGTAATTGGGACCTGATTGAACACTAGAGGAAAATAAATCCTTTGGCTTCTCCATCATCTCCATAACATCACTCTCAAGAATCTCAATCAAGTCATCCTTCTCTTTCAATTCTGTTGAGTAGGAAACCTCCAAAGTCTGGTACTTGTTATTCCATGCTTCCTTCTCTTACTGCATCCTAACTAAGGTAAGCTGAAGTTCTTCCACATCATCTAAGAGAGGAGGAGTAGTCCTTATAAACATATCAGATATAGGTTCCTCGCGAGAATAAGACATCTTTAACTGAATTTCCCTTGCTTGTACCCACTAAAGATGAGGATCTAAGGAAATAGCTCCTCTTGATCCCAAATATTTTCTTTCTTTCCTAGGAATATGGCGTCAAGCCTTTTCAATCTCTTCCTTAGTCGCCTTGTGATCTTTTCCTTCTTTAATAAATAAACCATTCAGATGAATATGACTTGGCTTGTCTCTCATCGGATATCCAAACTGGCGGCGTGCAAGAACAAGGTTAAAGTTAATACCTCCCTTTGTACCAAGAAGAGGCACATTAGGAAAAACACCACAACTATCAATAACCTTTACATCATGATAAGTTAGATGATACTAATCAATGTCAGAATGAGTGAGAGCCATAATCTTTGGTGCCCAATATGGTTCCTTCTTGATATCCCAAAAAGCAGCAGGCCGAGGTAAGTGAGAAATAAACCACTGATATAACAACAGTGTGCAACAAATGATCATCCATTCCTGATAGAAATTCCGAATATGGATGGAATAATAAGTATCTCCTAGCACTGTAGGGACTGGGTTCCCAATCATAAAGATCCTAATAGAATTAACATCAACAAATTTGTTGACGTTAGTAAACAAGAACAACCCATAGGCAAGCAAAGTAAAGATAGACTCAAAAGAAGATGTAATCTTCATCTTGACGAAGTAACGAGATTTCTCCAATAGAAACTGAGTAGGTAAACCCATGATTCATCCTTTGGTAGTCAAGTTAGCTTCAATCTGAGACTTCCTTAAATGAGTTATGGTGGCAATCTCAGGAGACTTGGGCTCTACTTCTAAGCCGGTGAAGGGAACACAATCAGTAATAGGTAAACCAAGTAAGTAAGAATACTTCTACAATGTAGGAATAAGCTGATAATCAGGGAAAGTAAAACGCTGGTGTGATACGGTGGGAGAACTGACTTGTGGTTTTGCGTTTGTGTTTGCAAATGTTGCGGTTGAGCAAGAGTCGCCACCGACTTTTCTTTTATCCAATAAGGAAAGGTGAAAAAGCACAGGAAAGACCTTTCGAGATGTTTTCTTGAGTTCGGGGGGTAGATAATGAAAAGGGAAGGTATTAGCACCATTTTCATCCATGGTTTTCCATGGGCTCTTAGTTACTCTCTATATCACTTGCTTTTGTTTGAATGTTCTTGTGGTGTGGGTTTTGAAAGTATTTTGAAAATATAACTTTGTAATGATTCTCGTTTCTATAAGGCGCGTACAAAGTTTTGTTTCGAAAGATAGTTCAAAGACGTGTTTGTGGATTGTGTTTTAGAAAGTGGTTTTCGGAAAGATATTTTGCAATGGTTCTCGTCTCTATAAGAACATACAAAATGTTTTATCTTTTTGAAAATGTTTTAGAAATGGAAGTGTTGATGTGTAAAAATGTTTTTGTCGTGAGCAAGCGAGTAACTAGGAGCGAATCTACCTACTCGAAAGATCTTAAACGTGCTTTTCCTTCTCATTTAGATATGGTTATCTTACCATTGATTTGGTAAGAAGCCTCATCGTTGGATGTGAAGGGACGGACGCAGGACGTTTGAATAGTCATAGAAGGCAACTTATGGGATGTTTTAGCAATTTCGTTTTAGGGACTAGGTCATTTACCGAAGGCAACATCGAGGGTCATCGAGGGACTACGATCTTTTATCGAGGGTCTTTTGCTAAAATTCCCATGTTCGAGAAACATGACTATTTTTCCGAGGCAACGAAGCGAGATTACCCTAGAAGTGCATGTGTGAATGGTGTATTTGATTGCATGCATTTAGTCTTTGATTAGGGTGGTCTACTTGTTAGTTTTATCTTTCCATACACTCTAACTACTACCATTTATGAAAGCAAAAAATGCGGAAAATAAAGGTCCTACACTATTACATGCCTTTTGAGGGATGGGGTATACAAGTGTACAAGTGGGGGTTGCAAAAAATAAAATTCCTAATTATTACAAACAAATTGAATGAAAATAAAAGCAAAAAATCAAAAGAAAAATCAAAATTTATGTTGTCTGGTCTGACACGGGCCGTGTCCTATGACACGGGTACCCGTGTCAGCTTCTGTAATGGTCCATGTGCCTCTTTTCCTTTCCTATGCTAGCTAAAATGACACGGGCCGTGTCCAGTGACACGGGGACCCGTGTCAGCTCCTGACCTGCATTTTTGTTAGCATAAATTTCCAGTACGGCTGACATGACCGTGTTCGGTGACACGGGCACCCGTGTCAGCCCCTGACCTGCATTTTTGTGAGGGTTTTTTTTCAACAAAGGAGTTGACACGGCTGTGTCAGGTGACATGGGCACCCGTGTCAGCCCCTGTCATGCTCTTTTTTACTGAGTTTTCCCTTTTTTGACTTATCTTTTACATATCTTTTGGACACAAATAAAAAATGATGTATGGAAAAAGATATTACAACTTGAAGAAAAGATATACTTCTTGAAGCGAAACTTTGGAATACATATGGATATATCCGAATGCAAAGTGATGAATGACTGAACTCCTCTTTAGAGCTACTCCAATCCTTGCTCTGTATGACCAAGTTCCAGAATTGCTCCAACCCAATCGAAGGTGTAAAGCACTATTTTTGTTTATACTTGGAAGGTGATGATAAAGGTGTTACAGAAACAGTTCTTATATTAGAACAATCTCAATGTGATGTATATGAGGTGTTTGGATAGTTGGTTTAGGGGAAAGTTTGCAAGGTTGTACAACAATGGATTAAGGATTTTTCTGTTTTTGTGAGTGAAAACAGAGTTGAAGATGAACAAAGTTTTTATGGATGAACTGAGCTTTATGAAATGAGTTGGATTTTATGAATGAGCAAAGTTTAACAAAAGTTCTGTTTTTCTCTTCTCTCTTTTTTCTCTCCAAAATCCAACCTCTATGTCTTATGAGACAGTCCCCTTTTGTAGACCCTTGACTATGGTTTTGAGGGGAAACCAAATAAGCTGTTTTGAATTTTTTTTGCTTGCTGTTTTGATACTTTCTTCCCACATTTTTCCTTTGCCATTTTGGTGCAATTTTGGGGCTGTTGTAATGCAGGCTTGGGCAGACTGCATATAGCAGTTTTTTGACTGGTTTTGTGGACATACTTTGGATTGTATAGGACAACAATGCAAGTTTTATGACAGGTTTATGGTGCAGTATGGCACAAGGTTTTGTAAGACATCAAATGAGCAAGGGTTTGGAGTGTTGTGGCAATGTATAGAAGTAGCATATCATTTTTTGTTCAGCAATAACTTGGACAACATAGTTTGTAGCATGACACAAATTTGGTCTTGTGGAATATTTCATGTACATTATGTCAAGGGAAAAAATATTGTGGCAAGGTTTTTTTTGAGAGAACTCAATCAAGACATAGTTTTAGAATTTGTAATTTGCAAAAATGCCACTTTGTAATAACTTGAATTACTTGCATCATTTTGAATTATTTGGAGTTGTAGTAAAAATGTCATGAAGTAAATGAAATTAACCAAGTACAGAAAATACTTAGAAAATTTTCAAAGTCTTGCGAAGTTGGATTTTTTATTCTCTTGATTCTTGATGATCAAATTCCATTTTTGGATGTCTTGACATAATGTGATTTTTGGGACTCAAATTTGGTCAAAAAGTCAAAGTTTGACTTTTTAGCGTCCGATTGACTTTTCCAGTTGAAACTCCGATTTTGCTCATTTTGCCCCTTTTTAACAATTTGAATGGTTCTTCTTAGAAAATTATGATCTGAGGTTTACAACTTGACTGAAGTAATTCTAAGAGTCCTTGAGACATGAGAGGGAAAATTTTAGGGTACAACAACTGCCCCTGTTCAATCTTCTTACACCTGAAGAGTTAGATTGGTAAATCTGCCATTCGTGACTTGAAGGTGAAGGATGATTGAACACTAGAGTGCCCAGAAAATTTGCACTCGAAGTTGTGTTAGTTGATTATGTAGGGAATGGGCTTAAAGATTCCATTTGGAGAGGTAATGGATAGTTGTTGGAGATGGGCTTAAAGATTCCATCCGAAGGTGATTGCTGGACTGTACCTATAAGTTGGAACTGAATGATTATCAAAATGGCATCCATATCTGGAGCGTATCTGGAATGTATTTGAATGAGTGACAGAATGACATCTAAATCTGGATCGTATCTGGACTGTAATTGAATGAGTGACAGAATGACATCCAAATCTGGATCGTATCTGGACTGTATCTTGAGTGAGTGACAGAATGACATCTGAATCTGGATCGTATCTGCACTGTATCTGTATGAGTGACAAAATGACATCCGAATCTGGATCGTATCTGGACTGTATGTTGAGGTTGAATCTGAATGAGTGACAGAATGACATCCGAATCTGGATCATATCTGGACTGTATCTTGAGGTTGAATCTGAATGAGTATCAGGATGACATCCATATCTGGAGCGTATCTGAACTGTATCAAAAGGTTGAAATTGAATGAGTATCAGGATGGCATCCGTATCTGGAGCGTATCTGAATTGTATCAAAAGGTTGAATCTGAATGAGTATCAGGATGGCATCCGTATCTGGAGCGTATCTGAACAGTATCAAAAGGTTGAATCTGAATGAGTATCAGGATGACATACGTATCTGGAGCGTATCTGAACTATATCAAAAGGTTGAATCTGAATGAGTATCATGATGACATCCATATCTAGAGCATACCTGAACTGTATCAAAAGGTTGAAATTGAATGAGTATTAGGACGGCATCCGTATCTGGAGCGTATTTGAACTGTATCAAAAGGTTGAAATTGAATGATTATCAGGATGGCATCTGTATCTGGAGCGTATCCGAACTGTATCAAAAGGTTGAATCTGAATGAGTATCAGGATGGCATCCGTATCTGGAGCGCATGTGAACTGTATCAAAAGGTTGAAATTGAATGAGTATCAGGATGGCATCCGTATCTGGAGCGTATCTGAACTATATCTGAAAGCTGGATCTGAATGAGTATCAAGATGGCATCCGTATCTGGAGCGTATCTGAATTGTATCTGAATGCTGGATCTGAATGAGTATCAGGATGGCATCCGTATCTAGTGCGTATCTGAACTGTATCTGAAAGCTCAGTAGGATGATGAAGGAATCTTGGACGATTACTACCTCAGCAAGCTGATGAAGGAATCTTGGACGATTACTACCTCAACAAGATGATGAAGGAATCTTGGATGATTACTACCTCAGCAGGATGATGAAGGAATCTTGGACGATTACTACCTCCGCAGAATGATGAAGGAATCTTGGACGATTACTTCCTCAGCAGAATGATGAAGGAATCTTGGACGATTACTACCTCAGCAGAATGATGACGAAATCTTGGACGATTACTACTCCAAAAGATGACGACCTTTATCTGTTGATTGATCTTTCCTGAAAAGGTAAAGAGTTAGTTGTATGTAATGTCATGATGTATGCATTGTGTAATGATGTTCTCAAAATAAATGAGATTTGTGTTATATGTATTTTGTATGCATATGCTATGAATGTTGTTGAAATGTAATTTTGTCTTAGAGAATAAATCCTTGACAAGTGTTGGGGAGTTATTAAATCCCAGATTTTTGTTGAAGAGTAGGTGTCTTCAAAATTTTCTTAGAATGTTTCCACTGAGGATTCCTGTTTTGTTGTTTGAGGAGAGCTCCGCTGGGGGATATCGAAAACTCTGTGGGGAGAATTTTTATTCCTGCTTGGGAAAAGAATTTAGGAGTCTCGGTTGTCCGTTGCTCTACTGGGGAGTCGATGTTGAACTGATACCTGGTCGAGTTCAGGTTTCACAATAACTTGCTGGGGATTGTAGAGGTTAACTGTTATTTGGTCGGATCCAGGCTTCACAGTAATTTACCGGAGGGAAGGATGAATTAACTGTTATCTGGTCGGATCCAGGCTTCGTAAAAAATTTCTTGAAATTGAATAGTCATCTGGTCGGGTCCGAGCTTCCCAATAAACTGGTTGAAAACTGTTATCTGGTCGTGTCCAGGCTTCGCGGATTTTTGAGGTTGATGAGGTCAATTGCTATCTGGTCGAGTCTAGGCTTTACAATGAACTTTTTGGGGATTTAGTTGTTGTGGCCCTTTGATTTGTAGTAGTTGGAGAGGCCACTTTAAGCTGGGGATTTCTACCGTTTGTTGGGGAAATAAACCCTGTTGCCGGTCTGCTTGAGAGGTGACGACTTCGTTGGGGGAGAGTCTTCGAGGACTCTTGAGGTTGTCTCAGCTGGGGAAAGGTTTTCAGAGATTAAACTCTGGCTAGGGAATCATCCTATGAGAAGGATTTTGGGGAGATTTGTCACTGCCCCTAGTAGCGAGTGTTTGTGGCACTGCCAGGAACTAATTGATTGTACGTAACCCTTTGTTGGGATTTGCGTTCAATGCCCCAAGTAATGGAGATGGAGACCTGCCCCTGGTTATTCTGTACTTCTTGTGATATTTCTTGGAATCTTGACTGGACTGCCCCAGGTGTGATAGATAGTGACATGTCATGCCCCCTTGTTTATAGGAGATTTTTCGTTGGAAGTGTCATCCCACTTGAAGTGATTTTGTTCACTGGGAGAGCTTTCGTTCATTGGATATTCATTGTGTGAATTTCTCCTCTGTCAAACAAATAGCCATATGCAAACAACGATATTCAAATAATGCAAAGTTTATGCTTGTCTTGAAATTTTGAAAATGTATTTTTTAGCAAGAAATTTTGTAAGAAAAATTCAACTCAGGATTTTAAGTAAAGCCTTACAGGAGTCAGGATACCTTTTGTAACAGTATGCTTTCGAACTAACCCATAATTCAATTAGGACTTTTGAAAGGTTGTAACTTGGTTTGGTTCACGGTTTAAGAAACAAACGATAAAGGCTCAAACTGTATTTGTACCCGCCCGTTCTTCGTGATGTTCTTCGGTCATAAACTCAGCTAATTGTATGTTTGAACTCCAATTGAGTCTGGAATGAGGTTTTGGTGATGGTTCAGACAAGTTAAGTTTATCGGAAGGCAATCATTTTTTTGTAACCTTTTTCACGTTGTTGAGAATTTGTAGTGACCTCTTTTTGATTTGTTATCCCTGATTTTTTCCTGACTGTTCTTGTTTTGAGATTACAGTCAATGGGATGCCCTAGTTTTCTTAAGTCTCCTTTGTCGGTTTTGACTTGGTGGGCTTTTCTTTTTGAGAGATAATGACTGTCTATGTGATTGGGAACCATCACCGTCTTTTGATTCCAGAGGAATGTTTTGATGTCATTCGTTGTATTACAAGATGAGAGTTTGCCGCTAAATGCGCATTTGAATTAACTGAGAGACTACCCTGCCCCAGGTTTTGATTAAAGGTTTCAATTTGTGTTAAAACTGAAAACTTCTACTTCTTTGGCTCGAAGGGGTTGACTAGGGATTATCTTCCTTATAACTCCAGTGTTTAGGATTTGAAAGCAACGCCTGTACATCGTCAGCAAGGTCTGTCCAAAAGCATACTGTATGAGATTATGGCATTGTTTTCGTCATCCTCCCTCTAAAGGCTTGTAACTTTTAGCAAGCGTTGAATGTCATAAAGTGAGTAAAAAGCACAGTTTAAATGTAATAAAAATGAGTGGATCAAATCAAGACAAACATATGCAATGCATTAATGAAACAAAGTTTGACATTAATAGATAATTGTTTGAACAAGCAAAAGAAATTACAAATGAAAATTCAAATGAACAGAAGCCTCTTTGTCTGAACTTGTCATTTTAGGTGGTGAGCCTTTGAAGGATGACAGAAGAAATCAGTCTGACCATCTTGTGTGAACTCTAGTGCTCCCTCTTTGATTAGGTCTTGAATTTTATTTCTCAACATCCAACAACTATTGGTGTCATGTCCCAGACTGTTGGAGTGGTACACACATCTTGTATTTGGATTGTACCTTGGGGAGGCTGTGTTGGGATTCTGAGGAGGGTCCCTTAATACAACTAGCTTGGCCTCCAACATGTGTTGCAGTGCTTGAGACAATGACATGTTGATTTCGATGAAGCGTCTTTCAGATGTATTCCGCCTACGCCGATTACCCTGTTATTGGCGAGATTATTGTTGGGCTCGTGACGCAGAAACGAATTAGAAAGGTGCACTCTCGGCTCCTTGTCTCATTGGAGGCTGAATGATGATTTGATCCCCAATACTAGGTGTTTGCCCCATCTGGTTACATTCATCCCGACGAAGCTTATTGATGAGGACCCTCAGATCTTCTTATCCTTGTGCCAGATTTTGGATAAGAGCCATCTGGCCCACCAGTTGTCCCATTATTTGGACCTTCATTATGGCTATCTCGGTTTGTAGCCGTTCCAACTGGTCATCTTTGTTGCCCTTAGGATTCCCCATGGTCATGCCCTTAGTGAGGAGAGCTTTCACTTCTTCTTGCCCCTTGGATAGGTTCAAGAACATTTCTCGGAGTTGAGCGTTTTGCGCCTGGATGTCTTTCACTGTTTGTTCCATCTTACTGAAATAAACAGTAGGAAGATAAGGAGACCTGTATGGGAGAAACCTGTCATGATATGATGCATGATATGTGGATGCATGTTTTCAAGGATCTCGCGGGGTAAATACAAGAAAATGTTAGAATTTGAACTTTGATCAACAGCTTTGTTTGGAGAACTTTGTATCGGTGGATGTCCTTCCACGAGAATTAAGCTCACCATATCAAGTGGGTCATAGCCCTTGACTCAAGTTTGTTGTACTTGATCTTTGATGGCATTTGATCAGAGGAAAATAAATCCCCCTTCCCCTTGCTAGACGTTTGGTTCATCATAACTTGCATCAAAGACCCTCGAGATCCTTGAAACGACTATTGAAAATGCTATGGTATGATGTTATGATGTTATGTACAGATATGCGAGGTAAACAAGTTTATATGAAAAAAATCATATACAGACAAAGAAGACAAGTCCTTAGGTTTAGGCTTGCATGGAGTTAGTAGGTAAGTACCCTCTTGAAGTCTAGTTGACTCAACCTGTCCTAGAAATAGTAATCGAATTCTAAAGGATCTCAATATCACCGACCTTTCTCTTAGGCATTATCTCAGCACAACAATCTTTTCTTGTGGCTGAGATATCCCAAAAGTCTAGCCTCAATGAGTATAGTATAGAGTATCAACCAATTTTCAGCTCTACACCAAAACCGGCTATCTCACTACGTCATAATGGCCAAGTTTGTTCAATTAGGGTTCTAAAGTCAATTATTGCTTCATGACACCACTCAGCGGCCCCGTATTCTCCTCGATTCACCACGAGGGATACCGGTACCCACAAATGCGTCACACTAACATATCCATTGTTTCAATCATATTGGTCTATACCGTACAATCTCTACAACCTATTGCTATTTACCTATAATGTATCCCAAATCCGGGTAGAGGATTTCACACCCAAACAAATAACCATAATGTAAAGCATACAAGTCAAACAATGTAAGCAAATAAATGTGATCTAGCCCTAAGGTAACCCCACTTTTATAAGAATCCCTAGCAGAGTCGCCAGTTCTGTGATACGATGAGAGAACTGACTTGAGGTTTTGCTTTTGTGTTTGCAAATGTTGCAGTTGAGCAAGAGTCGCCATCGACTTTTCTTTTATCCAATAAGGAAAGGTGAAAAAGCACAGGAAAGACCTTTCGAGATGTTTTCTTGAGTTCGGGGGGTAGATTAAGAAAAGGGGAGATATTAGCACCCTTTTCATCCATGGTTTTCCATGGGCTCTTAGTTACTCGCTAGATCACTTGCTTTTGTTTGAATGTGCTTGTGGTGTGGGTTTTGAAAGTATTTTGAAAATATAACTTTGTAATGATTCTCGTTTCTATAAGAACGCGTACAAAGTTTTGTTTCGAAAGATAGTTCAAAGACGTGTTTGTGGATTGTATTTTGGAAAGTGGTTTTCGGAAAGATATGTTGCAATGGTTCTCGTCTCTATAAGAACGTATACAAAATGTTTTATCTTTTTGAAAATGTTTTAGAAATGGAAGTGTTGATGTGTAAAAATGTTTTTATCGTGAGCAAGCGAGTAACTAGGAGCGAATCTACCTACTCGAGAGGTCTTAAACGTGCTTTTCCTTCTCATTTAGATATGGCTATCTTACCATTGATTTGGTAAGAAGCATCATCGTTGGATGTGAAGGGATGGACGCGGGACATTTGAATAGTCATAGAAGGCAACTTATGGGACGTTTTAGCAATGTCGTTTTAGGGACTAGGTCGTTTACCGAAGGCAACATCGAGGGTCATCGAGGGACTACGATCTTTTATCGAGGATCTTTTGCTAAAACACCCATGTTCGAGGGACATGACTATTTTTCCGAGGCAACAAAGTGAGATTACCCTAGAGGTGCATGTGTGAATGGTGTATTTGATTGCATGCGTTTAGTCTTTGATTAGGGTGGTCTACTTGTTGGTTTTATCTTTCCATACACTCTAATTACTACCATTTATGAAAGCAAAAAATGTGGAAAATAAAGGTCCTACGCTATTACATGCCTTTTGAGGGATGGGGTATATAAGTGTACAAGTGGGGGTTGCAAAAAATAAAATTCCTAATTATTACAACCAAATTGAATGAAAATAAAAGCAAAAAATCAAAAGAAAAATCAAAATTTATGTTGTCTGGTCTGACACGGGCCGGGTCCTATGACACGGGTACCCGTGTCAACTTCTGTAATGGTCCATGTGCCTCTTTTCCTTTTCTATGATAGCTAAAATGACACGGGCCGTGTCCAGTGATACGGGCACCCGTGTCATCTCCTAACCTGCATTTTTGTTAGCGTAAATTTCCAGTATGGCTGACACGGCCGTGTCCGATGACACGGGCACCCGTGTCAGCCCCTGACCTGTGTTTTTGTGAGGTTTTTTTTTCAAAAGAGGAGCTGACACGGCCGTGTCTGGTGACACGGGCACCCGTGTCATCCCCTGTCATGCTCTTTTTTTACTGAGTTTTCCCTTTTTTTGACTTATCTTTTACATATTTTTTGGACACAAACATAAAATGATGTATGGAAAAAGATATTACAGCTTGAAGAAAAGATATACCTCTTGAAGCGAAACTTTGGAATACGTATGGATATCTCCGGATGCAAAGTGATGAATGACTGAACTCCTCTTTAGAGTTACTCCAATCCTTGCTCTGTATGACCAAGTTCCAGAATTGCTCTAACCCAGTCGAAGGTGTAAAGCACTGTTTTTGTTTATGCTTGGAAGGTGATGATAAATGTGTTACAGAAACTGTTCTTATGTTAGAACAATCTCCATGTGATGTATATGAGGTGTTTGGGTAGTTGGTTTAGGGGAAAATTTGCAAGGTTGTACAACAATGGATTGAGGATTTTTCTGTTTTTGTGAGTGAAAACAGAGTTGAAGATGAACAAAGTTTTTATGGATGAACTGAGCTTTATGAAATGAGTTGGATTTTATGAATGAGAAAAGTTTAACAAAAGTTTTGTTTTTCTCTTCTCTCTTTTTTCTCTCCAAAATCCAACCTCTATGTCTGATGAGACAGTCCCCTTTTGTAGACCCTTGACAGTGGTTTTGGGGGGAAACCAAATAAGCAATTTTGAATTGTTTTTGCTTGCTGTTTTGATACTTTCTTCCCACAACTTTCCTTTTCCATTTTGGTGCAATTTTGGGGCTGTTGTGATGCAGGCTTGGGCAGACTGCATATAACAGTTTTTTGACTGGTTTTGTGGACATACTTTAGATTTTATAGGACAACAATGCAGGTTTTGTGACAGGTTTATGGTGCAGCATGGCACAAGGTTTTGTAAGACAGCAAATGAGCAAGGGTTTGGAGTGTTGTGGCAATGTATAGAAGTAGCATATCATTTTTTCTTCAGCAATAACTTGGACAACATAGTTTGTAGCATGACACAAATTTGGTCTTGTGGAATATTTCATGTACATTATGTCAAGGGAAAAAACATTGTGGCAAGGTTTTTTTGAGAGAACTCAATCAAAACATAGTTTTAGAATTTGTAATTTGCAAAAATGCCACTTTGTAATAACTTGAATTACTTGCATCATTTTGAGTTATTTGGAGTTGTGGTAAAAATGTCATGAAGTAAATGAAATTAACCAAGTATTGAAAATACTTAGAAAATTTTCAAAGTCTTGCGAAGTTGGATTTTTGATTCTCTTAATTCTTGATGATAAAATTCCATTTTTGGATGTCTTGACATAATGTGATTTTTGGGACTCAAATATGGTCAAAAAGTCAAAGTTTGACTTTTTAGCGTCCGATTGACTTTTTCCAGCTGAAACTCTGATTTTGCTCATTTTGCCCCTTTTTGACAATTTGAATGGTTCTTCTTAGAAAATTATGATTTGATGTTTACAACTTGACTGAAGTAATTCTAAGAGTCCTTGAGACATGAGAGGGAAAATTTTGGGGTACAACAACTGGTATGAAAGATCATAGAACTAGACCAAAGTAGAAAGAATATACTCCTTTATCTTGAGCTTCATAAGAGGCACAATGGCTCCATACTTCTCCTAGAAATCTGTAGGTGTAATACGGTGAGAGAACTGACTTGGTGTTTTACGTTTTACTGCAAATCTTGTGGATATCAAGAGTCGCCACCGACTTTTCTTTTATCCAATGAAGGAAAGGATGAAAAGAACAGGAAAAACCTTTTGAGAATTTTCTTGAGTTCGTGGGGTAGATTATGAAAAGGTAAAGTGTTAGCACCCTTTTCATCCATATTTATCTACGGGCTCTTAATTACTAGCTCACTTTGAAATGCTTTGTGTTTTGTGTAAGTTTGAAAATATTTTCAAAACGCCTTCGTTCGGCAAACATTGTAATGATTCTCGTATCGTTGAGAATGCATACAAAGTGTTAGTTTTGAAAATATTTCAAAAAAATGAGTGTTTGGAAATATTTTTCAAAGGTGTGAGGTGTAAAGATTGTTTTTGTTTGTGAGCAAGCAATTACGAGCAATCTACCTACTAAAAAAATCTTTGTTCTTTTCCTCCTCCTTTAGATAATGCTTTCCTACCATTATTTAGTAGGAAGCCTTATCATTGGATATGAGGGACATGCGTGGGTCATCGTACAGTCATAGAAGGCAACTTGTAGAACACTTTAGAAATTTTCATAAGGGGATAAGATCGTTTACCGAAGGCAACATCAAAGGGTCATCGGGGGACTATGGTCTTTTTTAATCGAGGGTCTTTGCTAAAGCGTCCCACATTCGAGGGACATGACTGTTTTATCCGAAGGCAACCAGTGAGGTTGCCCTAGAGGTGCGCGTGTGAAAAGTGATTTGTTTTTAGTTAATTTATTTTGATTAAGGTTATCTAACGGTTGATTTTAAATCTTGCCATACACGCCTAATTACTATAAAATAATAAGTAAATGCGGTAAAATGCAGAAAATAAAGTTTTATGCTATTACAACGCTTTGGGAATGGGGGTACAAATTTATGAATGGGGATGAAGTAAAAGCCTAATTAAACTATTACAAATCATAAACAGTTACAATAATCCAGAAAATGCGAAAATGGTAAGTTACACGAAAAAGAAAAGGGATTTTGTTTTGTGATTTTATCAAGCAAGGGAATTGAGCCAACTAAAAGCTATGAACGGAGATTCAAGAATTCTAAATAATATTTTTGGTATTTTTTGTTTGTGGCAAAATTTGAAAAGAGAATAAAAACCTATTCTATTATTTTTTGGAATTTGTTTATCATGAAGAAAATAAAAGCATAAGAAGAAATCGTCTAAACGATGTTAAAAATAGAATAAAATTACTAACTAACAAAATTTATTATTCATAAAATTCTTAAATAAATTTTTAAAACTAAGAAAAATAAGAAATCATTTAGTTAATAAAAAAAACTTGAATTCAAAATCTAAACTAAGAAAATTATAAAAAAATAAAAGGTGCAAATAGAAAATACTGGGGGTGAGCTTGAAATAATTTTGTTGGGCTTATGAGTTGAGTTGGGATAAGCCCAAAAGTATTTGTTAAAAAAAATAAAAAGGTAAGTGTTAAGGAAAAAATTCAGAAAAGAAATATGCCCCCATGGGTCTCGAACTCAGTACATCATGCTTGTAGACCAACACCCCAACCATTACACCATGTTACCTCATTCGTTATATTCATAGAAACAATAAGTATAAGAATTGATTAAAATAGGTTGGGCTAAAGAAGGGTGTAATCCGGATTGGGCTTAAGGGCTAGAGCCCATATGTTGTGCCAACTGAACTAATAAAATAAAATAAAATGAAACTAATGGGTTGGACCGGGTCGGTTCCGGACCCAATTCTGTTCTTAAAACCAAACGAGTTATCAAAACCCTAAAAACAGAAACACGCTCGAACAACCATAGAAACGCAGAAACTCCCTCTCTTCTCTCAAACAACAAATAAAATCATGTTCATTGAATAATAACAAACTCTCTCAACCAATCTCTCTCAAAATCTCACTCCTCTTCTCACGATTTCTCTGTATCCAAATCATTTTTTTCTTTCTGTTTTGCTTATAGTACGTATGCATAAACCAAACTCAGGGGAAATGAAATCAATGGAGAACTTACCTCGACTGGAAATTCCTTGCAGTAGTGCTATCTCAAGTAAGTTTATGACTTCTTTGCTTTTCGATTCACTTCTTCTATTCCGCGAATCTGAATTGAAACTTTTGTTGTTGTTGTTGTTGTTGTTGTATATTGTCCTACACTTGTTTATGGAGTTGATGTGAGTGAGTTTAGTGGAGTGGTTGTGCTATATTTATGAGGTGCAGTTTCGATAATGCAAGGATGAATAAGTAAAGGGTGAGGTCGAGTTTGAGTGGTGAGGAGGATTGATGGTTGTAAGGGTATTTTTTAGAAGAAGCTTGAATGGTGAGTAAAGTTTGTATAGAGGACCTGCTTTATGTTTTCTCTATGATTTTTTTTGTGTATTTCTCCTCTATTTTCTGTATCTCATCACAAATTCACTAATTTTGCATTTATGTTTGTTGAAAGGTTTTTACAGATTCTTGTTTGGTATAAAGGTATGATAGTTTGGGAGTTGTTAGTAATGAAGAAGGTAATATGATAAGTGATGAAGTTTCATGGTTTTTGAGTAGTATTTGGTTATTTTAGTTTATGGTTGTATTTGAAGGGTTTAGTAAAGCTGCGGTTTTCCTTGTGCAAGTTTTTTTTGTGAATTTTTGTTTGTCTTTCTGTGTTTCTTGCTGCCTTTCTTATAGTGAAATGAGAGTGAGTTTTGGAGCCAAGATTTTTGAATGGAAAATTAGTTTTGGTGTACTGATTTAATGCTTTCTCTTGTAATAGGTTTGCTTTTCCATTTTTGTGCAAGGTTGGTGGACTGGTGCAACAGGTTATTTTGGCATTTTGGGTTGTTGTTGTGTAACAAGGCAGCAGGTTATGAAGCAGGCTGTAGTAGAGTTTTGACAGTTTATTCAGAGTTCAATATGGCTGTTTTTTGTTGTTTTATGACAGGTTATGAGCAGGGGAAGTAACATGTTTTGACAGTTTGTGCAGGTTGGACAGAAGGTGCAGGTTTTGAAGCAGTTTGTAGCAGAGTAGAATTTTGGACTGATGCAGGAGGTTTTGGGCTGGTTTGCAGGTTGGTTTATAGTGGTGAAAAGTATGTTTAGACAAGTCTTGGCATGGTGGATGAAAGCTTAAAACTCATGAAGTAACATAGGTTTTAGGATAAAAACTTTTTTGTGTAATTTTCTTTGTAACTTGTAATTTTGCAAGAGGAACATGAATGCATTTTTTTTTTTGAATTATGAATGATGTTGAGTTAATTGTTTCCCTCAAAGTGATGGCTAGAAGAAAAGGAGTAGAATCATACTGATGTTGAGTAGCAGTTTTGTGGTTCAAAAGTCCATTCTGAAATGTGCCGTCAATTTGCTCAAACATAGCTTTGCAAGACTTCTCACAAAGCAGTAGCTTGAAATTGTACTTGTATCTTCCTAGCCACTGTAGCTTCAAGTTTTGAACTAAATGACTTCTCTAGTTGATTCATTGCTTTGTCTATATTTTGACTGAGTGAACGAGTAATGGTTGTTTCAATTGAAGATATTTCCTTCTTGATAATTTTCTCCAATAGAGATGACATATCCTTGTTTATGTAATTGGAGATCATATTAGTTATTTGTTGCACATGGTCACGCTCTAGTTTCTCTTTCTTTGTATTTTCTTCTTGTATGTGTGCCCATAAAGCATCGAAGTTAGTGTTGACTACCTTCTCCATGCTTCTACCAAACTAACCTTCCAATATTAAATCAAAATCTTGAACAAACTAAATGCCTTAATAACTTTAATAAAAAATCCAATCCAATAATCATTAACGCTCAAACACAAGTGACTTGAATTTTGAGCAACAAACGATCAATGAATCTTCAAACTCAACTTGTTGCCTCATGAATTATCAAGTGTCTTGGGAAAATTCTTATGACATGAATTGAAATTAGAATTTAAGAACATTCTAAATCAAGCAAATGACCTATGACGATTTGATAACTTTCAAGGTCTTCTAAACACCATTTCCTCTGATCCTTGAAGAGAACTTGTAGATGACATTGCTTATGACAACATGCACAAATAATCGTCCTAAAATATTGAATATTATAGAAGTTATGATCCTTGGAATTCAGGAAACAAAAAAAAACTTGAAATTAGGTCAAAGCCCGCAAAACGACCTCTAAAATATTCGAATTTTTGATGATCTTTCGCACATAATCAGCTCTTGACTTGTAAAGAGAAGTCGAAGATGACATCAAAGAGAGTCATAAGAAAAAATAACCACTAAAAATATTGAATAATGAAGAAGTTATGATCGTTTGAACTTGATCTTGAAAATGTTGACTTTTTTACCCAATACAGTTGATTTTCAGTCATCCGAGTAATTGACTTAGCGAACTTGTGATGCAAGGCATGAAATTTGACATGGGCATCCTTGAGGACATATGAAGAACCATGAAAACCACTTGAGACCTTGGAAACTCAATCTTCCTTTAGAAATAAAAAACCCTAGTTGTGGATCCATTGCTTAGGAGGAGAATTTGTCGGATCAATTCTTGAGCCACCTTGAGCGTTTGAGAACCCTAGGAGAATATCTTAAATGAAAATTGGGAGGGTAAATTTTGGGCTACAACAGTAGGAATCTCAATCTCAGGAATCAAACTCCTCAGTTCCTCTATCTTAGGATTCTTGAAAGTGTACTTCCGAGTCTTTCTCCTTCCAAAGTCCATGGTCAAAAGAGTACCTAAGATATTTGCAAAGGTCAACCTAAGTTCCTTGAAAAACTGTTTAAAGAATGCTTATGGGTGCATGAATGCATGATGATGCAACAATAACACACAGGATCATAAACATGGGAGTTCATAGGTTCAGCATCACGAGCATGAATTCAAAGGTACTACCCACAAGGTAAGGACTAATGGTTTATCTGAAGGAAAATTGTGATCCAAAAAGCAGCGGAAAATTAAAATTTGCCTTTAGTGATCCTTACAAATGGGCATGGTTAGTGATAGAAATCATTACCTCTTGTGGTGATTCAAACCTTTGATGTTGTGATCACGAACATTGATGAATAGCAAACTATCTACTCAGTGCACACGAACAGATCGCTTCTAGTCACAATGCTAGCTGCTTACGAATGAAAACTTTGAGTGAGAGAGTAAGACAAAATACGGCTAGGGTTTCAAGACCGAAATTTAATCAAGTGAAATGCTTCAACACAAGGATTCTATTTATAGAACCACTTAAGTGGGATGCAAGCTAAAAGTCTAATTAAGCCTATGGGTATCATACCTTATGATATACCGCATATCACCTAAGCACGTGGTACCTTACCACATTCCATATTTCACTTAAGTGTATCATACCTTACGGTGTTCTAAAATTCACTTAAGTGCATTGTACCTTATGGTGTTCCTTATTTACTCTATCTCTCATCAACCTGTCCTTATGTGTGTGACCCTGTAGGTTTTCATGATGTTGGCAATTATATTAAATCACACATTTAACATAATAAACATTGAGCAGTATCTCGCAACACATCAGTGCTACTCAAATCACAAAAATGTCATGTGATCTGACAAAACCTTTCTGTGATAATATTTGTATGTACAACTACCATTTTACCTTTATGTCTATATTGAACCTATGGCATAAATCGTGTCACCCTTTTCCAGATCAATATTGGGTCCTTAGACATTTATCCTGCTATGCAGGATGGGCAAATTCTATCTAGGTCATTCATGTCCCTCAACATGCTTTGTGAAGTACCCATCAACTGTCTTTATGGTCATCCAATTATGGATAATGTTTGATCAATAATAAAGTACTTAAATCTACATCTAGGGTCCATAGTGGTTTCAGGTCGAAAGGTGGTATACACCATTATCACCATGAGAATAATTTATCACACCTTGCATAATATTCTATATAGTAGTCTCATAGCGGGTCAATCTAGTATAAATATTACTCCTAATATTCATACTTATGTCAAGAATTGATAACTCCTTATCCATGATCCATGAGGTGTGATCATCAGTCTATCTTCATAATAATCTCAATGCTTTAATGTTATCCTACTTTGCAACAAATCTCGACTACAAATACTTTAAGAATAATATTCTTATGATTAAGTCACACTTAACATTTCATTAAATAGACGAACTATTCTAGGGACTTTATTATTTTGGAAAAGAAAAAATAATAAAGAAATTCCTTTTATTATTAATAAATAATTCGATACAAGTACCAAAAGCATTGACCTCTAGGGCTTAGACCAACATTATCACATGCCGAACAAGGTTCTAAGGAAATCCTAGAGTTTACATTCTTCTTTTGGATATTACCAACATCCCGATTAGCTCCGTAATTAGAAATATTCTCAAGAAAAAGTCGTCTAAGTGCATCATCGCATGACAACTACTTCTGGATTTCTATGTTATAATCTTCGTATTACACCTAAAAGGCCAAGATGGGTTAAGGGTTTTACGGCTTCTCAGCTTCGTGGGCTCCCAAGTCGAAAGCAGCAACATCTTCCCAATTTATTAATAAACAAATACTACAGTCAAAGAGGCCTGCACTTAGTGATGGATCTCATGTCTCCTTTTTTGGGATTACTCCCTCAAAGTTAACATGACTATATCGTCCGTTCTATCTTAAGTTTTCTCAAGTCTGGGCATAGGACTTATAAGAGATCACCAAGTACCCTAAAAACCAGAAAAATCCAAACATACATATATACAACAAATAATATAAGACAAATAAAAGCATATACACAGATAAACAAAGATAGGCTCAACCCACTTAGAGATGTGTCCCCAGTGAAGTCGCCAGTTTTTTTGTAGCGGTAGAAATGTTGAGACTAAGCCATTGGATTGACTTAACTCATACAGATCAAATAAAAATCGCCACCGCGCTTTAATGTTTTCAAAGGAAATGGGAAAAGAGCGAATAAACCCAAAAAAGAGGGAGAATATAGGTACGGAGGTTGGTTATGCAAAGGAAGGTATTAGCACCCTAAACATCTACGGTACTCCAGATGAACCACTTTGAAAATATGTGTATTTTGGCTATAAAAAGGTGTATACAAAATAAGATAGTGGAGATAAGAAAAGAAGTATTTTTTACAATTTTTCACCCACCGCGGTTGTGAACCTTTAGTGCCTACATACCACCTTCCGTGCAGTAGGGGATCAGGGTACTCGTAGTTCACCTAAAAAAATTTCAAACACATGTGTGTTTTTTAATTTTAAGAGAAGAGACATCATTGTCATATCCAAGTGGAAAACATACTTACTACCCACAATTATGAGAAAGGAGAATTTGTGTCATCTCAAAGTGGAGGATATAGCTTAGATTTTAAAATCAACAAAGTCTCACTCAACACCTAAGTGGAAAATAGCTTTATTCACTATATATCATAGAAGTATAGTAGCTTTCCTCACTATAAGAATCAACAAGAGTTTGATATTTTGGGAAAAGTTATAAAGTAAAAAGCCAAGTGGCAAAATGGTTTGAATGAGGTTAATGAATTTTAGTCTTTCAAAATAAGATGTCAAAGTATGGTTAAATTGATCAAAGTTTGATTAAGAAAATATTTTTGAAAATGCATAGACTTAAGTCGAGGTTTATTATAAAAGCGGTTCAAGTTAGAAAACAAGAAGAGTTTTGAAAAGGAGGGAGAAGAATTTTGAAATTAAATAAGATAGGAGGAGATGAAGGGACTATCCTATGTACACAAAGTAAAAGATAAGGAAAATAAAGATCTAACCAATAAGAAACCAACACTTGACATAAAGAAGTCAATGTAGAATTCTCATCCTTTGGATTAAAACCAAGCAAGAAAAAATACTAAACCTATGAGAAATACTGAGCTTCAGATGAATTAAGAACCAAGCAAAATCTTCAATGGAAAAAATTGGCCAAAGTAACAACTGTATACAAAGAAACTCTCAATCACAGACAAAGCATGAAAATCATTATAACCTGCACACAGAAAAAATTAAACCAATGCCTTGAAGTAAACCCCAAGGATTTCAGAAGGTCTTCACAAAAATATCAACCAAAGGTCACATAGTTCCAAGGTCTCATGGCTTCTAATCCTAAGTCTCAGGAATCCAAAACTCCACAGTGTTAGGGATAGTAACCAAGTAGTCCAAAAATAAATAAGTCTTTTAAGGTTCGAGTTTATTATTAAGTGTCTTTTAAAAGAAAAGAAAGCTCAAGTGAGGAAAGAAAAAATGACATAAAAAATAAATGCTCAAGTGAGCAAAAAGAAAAATGGCATGAAACGTAAATGCTAAAAAAATAAATGGTACATAAAACTAAAGGCACAAAATAAAGGTATAAATTAAAGTTAATTATTAGTGAATTAGAAGTTAGAGGTCAAGTATAATAAAATGTTAGTTGAATTACCATCTTGAAGCTTGTGTTTGAAAACTCATTAGAAGATTGATAAAATCAAAGCCTCTCAACAACAAGTTTCATTTGCTTTTTGTCAAGTATATCATTCATTTGAAGTACTCAAAACCAACACATATGACCAACGATAATTGAAGATCGAACTTAGGCCAAAGTTAGTGAAGGCTTGTTAGAGGATTGGTAAGACCAAAGCCTCATAACAAAAAGCTTCAAAGGTTTTGAACCAAAATTCAATAATCAATTATACTTGGGCTTTCAAACATAAAGTTTGGGCCACGAATGATCATTCTTCGAAACGGGACAAATTTAGCGCTATGTTAAGAAATCGTAAGTGGACTTATGTAGAAGCCACGCCTATTTTGAGATCGATCAATAGCAATCTATGTACTATACATGGTAGAGAAATTATATGTTGATCATTCTCCAAAAACATGTAGCACAAGTAAAAACAAGAAAATGATAAGATGAAGAGGGAGGGGAAAGTCACAATATAGCCAATGTCTTAGATGTAATTAGGATTTCAAATATCATCAACATCATTAACCCATTTTGGTGGATTTAGTTTTTCAACCTATCAACCCCTAAGATCCAATGAGGTTCAGTAACTTGTCCCAAAGTAATACCCAAGTATCTCCAAATTAGAACTAAGTCATTAATTAGTAAAATAATAAAATAATTTACAAAATGATTTTTTTAAATGGTTATGTGATTGAATTTTATTGATGAAATGCACAATGGTATTCAAACACCCAAATAAAAATTCAAGAAAATTACCAAAAAGTCAAACAAAGGTCAACAAATTTTGACAAATATTTTCAGAGTTATTAAAAGTCAGAAACTATTTTTAAATATAAAACAAATAAGCAAAATAAACCAAAACTTGTAAAAAATAGTAAAATAAAAAATAAAAATAAAATCACCAATATTTGTCAAGAGGTCATTGGATCCTTCGATAAAATTTTCAAAATTTTAAAAGATCAAAATTTATTTTTAAACAATTGAAACAAGTCAAATAAAGTGAAAAATCATAAAAATACCAAATCACAAAATAAAATTGTGAAAAAATAAAAATCAGAAAGAGAAAAATCAAAAGTATTTTTGATAATTTTTCACAATTTTATAAGTTAAAATTAATTTCTTATGAATTTTTGAAATTTGAAACAATTAAAACAAAAATCAGAAAATAAAAATAAAACCAAAATAATGTAGATCACCTGATCATTGTCAAAACACATTAGTAATCAGATCCAAGGGATCTTGCGCACTGTGTATGTTATGGACCTTAGTGAAAACACATTGGATTTCGTTTAAATCGAACCAATCGAAATAAAACAATTGGCACACTCTGATTGGTTGAGACAAAACATGGCATCATCTTCAACCTCTAGCCTTCAGAAAAACCAAAGAATTCATGATTCTTCAAATGGAAAAATTAGAAGCTCAGACCGGTACCAATGTATTCGTCTCTTCAAGATGATCACAACCGTTCCCTCGCGGAAAATTTATATTAACCATAGTTTAGTCGATTTGGAAAAAACCAGAAGAAAAAAAAGTGAAACGAGTTTTGAAATTAAATGCTCAAATTTCCATGAAATCACAAACCATAAGAAGCATGAGCTTCAGAGAAGAAGAGGCTACACCTTAGCAATTTATTTGAAGCAAAATGATAGAGAATTATACCTGAACAAATTCTGAAGAAATTGCTATGAAACTTGACTTGGATAGCATGATTTAGAGCACCTCAAGGCTTGATTCTTCTTCTGTTTGCTTAAGTAAAGTTCAAGGATAAAGAATCAATCAAGAAATAAGAGTTGGAAGTGAAGGAAATGAGATTGAAAACTCAGAAATGTGAGTTATGGGAAGAGTTTCACATAGTGACTTTTGCTGTTCAATCTTGTGAAAATGAATGGAATAGAATCCTTTATTTATAGGAAAGTGAATGATGATGAGAAATGAGAGGAATTGTGAGAAAATTGTGCAAACCAAACTAGTTATGATCATGCCAAATGTGTGACTTGAAATGCATCAAAATGACCTTATACCAAGTGCAATTCCCATCAAAATGCATCTAGACAATTAGTTAAACATGTTTAGCAACTAAACTTTGAGTAATTTGACCTGTAATCCAAGTTTACTCATAGTAAAAATTCTGACTTGAAGCAAAAAATAGATTCCATGGAGCCAACTTCAATAATGCATAACTCACTACTCAGGGACCTTTATGATGCAACCTTGGATTCTTTAGAAAGATGGATGATCAATCTTGACAATATGCTTTGAAAGTTTTCATTTGGATGCTTGATCAAAAAGTTATATCCATTTGAAATCATGAAAAACACACGGATTTTTTGTACTTAGAAATTTTTTAAGTGTTGAGCTTCAAAATGACCTATAATGTCTTGCAAACTTACAAGCCTTTCCACTAAAAATTTGATCTTGATCCTTGAAGATGAAATGAAGTAGACTCTTTAAATTGAATGGTGGAATTGAAATCACTCAAAAATCATAAAAATTGAAAGAGTTATGGTCTTTGGAAGAAGATGAACAAATTTGGGGAAATTCAAAAAAGACCTCTAATCTTTTCAACTCTTAAACAACTTTCCAAGCATTTTAAAGCCTAGCACCTTGAAACAAAGTTGTAGTATACATCATAAAGATTATTGTAGAAAAATAATGAGCTCAAGGAGATAAAAATTGACCAAGTTATGATGATTTGGAGTTAAACCCTAAGATTCAAATGCTTTTCCTAGAGACTTATAATCTTATTCAAACTTAAATGGTCCTCCATGCCAAATTAGCCTTTGATCCTTGAAGATAATTTGTTAAGGACTCTTCAAATAGAATCATGGATTTGGAATCAATCAAAAATCTCAAAGAATGAGCAAGATATGGTCCTTGGAAGTTAGCAAACCCTAACTCAGAGAGTGTCAAAATGACATTGAACCCCTTTCAACTTTTGATGATTTTACTTGCATAATTGGATCATGTCATGTGAAGAGAAGTTATTGTAGATAATTATAAGAATACATAGCAAAAAGAAACAACTAAAAATGTTGAAAATTGAGAGAATTGTACACTTGTGATCACTGAATCAAGCACTTGCTCAATTAGGAAAAACTTGTTGAATCAACCTTGAATCTTTTGAAATTTCTTTACAAAATAGAGCATAATGAATCCTTTTAGGCCTTGAAATTATATTATCCTGAACCACACTAAAAGATGAAGCTTAATTCTCAATGAAACTTGGTTGAAGAAGGCATGGAAATAAACACATGAACCTATGAGTCTTCTTGATGAATGACATTGTGTTATCACCTACAATACAAACATTCAAAGAGCAAATATACTCCTATTTTGATATTAGTTAAAATTTAATCAACACAAGATACGTATGTACAAGATACACAAATCAAGGTGCTTGATGATCCCTCATGAGTAAACTTAAAGATATGTTGAAGTAGAAGAGAGAACCAACCCTAATGTGTGATCTTGATATATTGATAATATGAGATAATGAGAGATCTTAGGGGTAAAAATTGGGGTATAACATAACCATTATTCCACAATTGACTAATACTAAGAAGATTAAGTCTAATACCTTTAACAACATAACATTTGAGATAGTAATAGTTGAGGGATTACCTATACTACCTTTTCCGAGTATTGCACCTTTGTTGTAATCAATATAGGATACAAAACCTTTCTTATTTTCCACAAAGTCGGAGAAGAGAGATATGTCTCCCGTCATGTGTCTTGAACATCCACTATCGAGAATCCATTTTCCCGTCATAGCATCAAGACACCCATCCTACAAGAATCAAACAAAAGTAGTAAGTACCTAATTCTCACGGGGCCCTTGAGAGTGAGTTAAGTAAATGTTTCTTTTGGGCAACCATTTGAAATTTCCATTAGAACCAAAAAGCACCTAAGTTTACATTATTCAATAGTATGTCCCTTTTTGCAACAATAGTGATAAAATAACCTACGACGAGAATCACTTATGCTATTAGACTCCTTCTTGATCAACTTATAACTTTTATGAGGCTTTTCAACCTTGGATCATATAATAGAAATAATATCAATAGGATGGTGTATTGTGTCTTATTTGGTTTCAGGCTTACTCACTTCTTGTTGCCAAATTTAACATGTTTCACATCCAAATTTACAAGATTCTTCATTCTCCTTTACAATTTGAACTCTCTATAATGATTTTCTTTAATGCTTCAAAATTTTCATTTGTTTATTCAACCTTGGCCTATAAATAAGTAAAAGTCTTTTCTTGATAGGCCATCTTTTTGTTAGCATATAAAGTCTCTTTTTGTAGATTTTCAAATTGATTATTCAAACTATTAAAAGACAATTTTGCAACATTCGAGTATTTAGAATGACTTACATCATTTTTATTGCCTTGTCGATGATTTTCCATAAAGCAGTAGTTTTCCTCTTCATCACTCTCGCTTAAGCTTTCATTGATTGAGACATCACTATCACTATCTTAAGCCGCATATACTTGTCTAGAATTTTTAGAGTTGTTTCGTTGGCCCTTTCCTTTATTCCTAGCAGGAGATGGAAACTCTAATTTTTAATGACCCAGCTTTCCAAATTCGTAACAAATACCCTTTGACTTGTCCTTTTTGTTGTACTCATCTTTAGAAGAAGAATATTGTCTTCTAAATCTTACAATATTATTGTCAGAGTTTTTGACACCATTCTTTCGAACGTATCGATTGTATCTCCTTACAAATAATCCCATTTCTTCATCATCCGAGTTCTCTTCATTACTAGAGTCATTATCATTAGTAGGCTCATCCATTGAGGACTTTGAACTTGAAGCCTTGAGAGTTTTAGACTTTAATACTTCCTCCTCAACAACCCCTTTTTCCTTTTTCTTTTTCTCAAGCTTCTTTTCATGTTTATCAAAGCAATTGAGTTCTTGCTCATGTTCTTCTAACTTTCCAAACGAAGCGGTGAGATCAAGAGTTGTAAGATTATTAGCTTCCTTGATCATGGTGACCTTTGGTTGCCAATTTCTAGTAAGACATCTCAACACCTTGTTAGTAGCAATAGCATTGGAAATAGGAATGCCTAGTAAATTAAACGATTAATAAGATATGAGAATATCTTTTGCATTTGAGCAATGGTTTCCCCTTGCTTCATATGAAAGAGTTCTAACTCTTGATTAATTGTATTAATTCTAGCTTGTTTGACCTCATTAGTTCCCTCATAGGTAACTTGTAGAGCATCCCATATAGATTTAGCGATTTGATAATGGGAAATGTGATAGAACTCATAAACACCAAGAGTGGATATGATTATGTTCTTAGCATTCCAATCCCAAGACCACTTCTTATTGTCATTCTCATCCCATAGGTTTTCTGGCTTTGGTACAGTTACACCATAAACAAGATATATCACCGGTGTTGGACCATTTTGAATGACTTCCCAAACACCTTTGTCATCTGAGTTGACATGAATTTGCATACAAGCTTTCCAATAACTATAATTTTCTCCAAGAAAATTGGAGATCTTTTATAATCCCCTTTAGGTTCACAAGCCATTTTCTAAAAAGTGTCGAAGCCGAAATGAACCGGGCTCTTGATTCTACTTTTAGACGACAACAACGATATATATAGGGGGGTGAATAGACACCCGTTTAAAAATATCCAAATGAAATTTGGTTTTGAATTTTTTTTATCAAAGTACGATGCGAAAGCTTTTTAATTTGTCGTCTATACAAACACTTATTGGGAAGCTCAGATATTCAAATTGTAGAACATAAATAATATGGAACGTGAATGATAATATCAATTAATAACTTTAAATCACTTTTCAACTTATTAATCTTTTTATTAAAATTACTTGCAAGGCTATTTCTGATGGAAATATTAAAAAAGAACTAGTTGAATCAATTTATCAAACACTTAGTGTGCAAGTGAAGTTTCAGAATTTTTCCGTTGATTGTGTTGATACACAAAACCACTTATAATCAAAAGTGATTATAAGCTATATCGACACTAGATTTAAAATCAAAAACTGATTAGGAAAATTCTTACAATTCAATTGATAACGCAATGTTATTCGATAAATTGATCAATGAAAATCAAAGCAAGTAAAAGCAAAAATAAAATAGACACAAGGAATTTATCTTCACAGTTCCCCACTGTCATACTCGCGTATGGGTACGTCTGCGCCTAATTCCAATGGAATTAGAATAATTCTTACTATGCAAAATTGTTGATACAAGAGAAGTGTTAAAGAGCAACTCTATAAACCCTAAGCTTATCGTTGATTTGAACCCCTTCTCCTCTTTTAGTATTGAGCAAGACCAAGAACCGATAGATGCAACCTATTCTTAACTTAAGCTACTTCCTTGCAAAGATTGAAAACACTCCAAGGGATTTAACTCAAGTAAATTCGATTGCACTCAATAAAACACAAGAGCTTCGATTCTATCTTCCAATAGTTGTTATTTCCTTGAAAAGATTTCAAACACTCCAAGGTCCATTGAAAAGATTTTAAACACTCCAAGGTGATTCACATGGATGATTCCTTCTCGAACGGTCATGCATGAAAAACCCAAAATAAACCAATGATCTTGGAGGACAAACCTAGTGTTTATTCTTGGATGAAAACCCCTACAAAACTTAACCCACTACACAATTGGACACTAGCAATCCTCGTCTAGATGGAACCCCAACAGAACATCGCTACAATGTAATGTCAGTGTGTATGCATAGATTGGAGGTTGAAGATGATGAGATAAATAGGATACTTTATGGTTTTCAACAAGTTAGAATAATGCATGAAAGAGTATTTATAGTTTTGGATTTTTTAGGGAAAAGAGGGATAAATTCAGAATAAAAGAAATAAAAAAATTGACCAACTAAAATAGTATGTGTCGACCTAAGAATCATATGTGACGACACATACATGATTTTTGAATATAACGTGTCGACCTATAAAGACCCATGTGTCTACAAGAAAGTTACAGAAGCTACAAGCTTTAAAATGATAGCAAATGTGTTGACCTGAAAAATGGAAGTGTCGATACTTAATATAAGAATTTTTGCAATTTCAGAAAAGCTTTAGTATGTGTCGACCTGAAATATGCATGTGTCAACCTAAGATTTATATAAGTTACAGGCTTTAATATTGAGTTGCATGTGTCGATCTGAAACACGGATGTGTCGACACATGCAGTAAAAAATCATGCAGAAAATAATTTTTAATGGCTTGGATCTATTTCAAAATGATTTCTAGTGATTGCTAAGACCTCTAATGCAGATGAGTGCCACGAGACATAAGGATACCGTCCAATATTTCAAAGTGCAAGCTTTTACCAGTTTTGACATCATCCAAAATGTTTGACGATGAAGTTTATACTGACAAAAATTAAGAAAAAAGGTAGTGATTAAGTGCGTAGATTTTAAAATAGTATGGTTATTATATGGTCTACAAGTTGATACTATCTAGTTGATTTCATCCCTGGCTTGGTAACCCCCAGAGTAGGAGTGTTTCTCTGAACTAGGTAAGCATATTTGTATGTTATTTACCTTCAGCATTGTTTGTTTTGTTTTGTATATCCTACTATTGCATGTTGAAGTGGATTCAGTGTCTCGACATCTCTTAGGACATCCAAGATCTGATAGTGAGAATTTCAATTGGTATCAGAGCAAGCATCCTTCTCTGACTCTGGGTGAGATTCAGGGAAGATGCTTTTTGGTGTAATGGACAAGGATAGCAGAGTTGTGGTTAAAATACCTATTCTAGATGGTACCAACTATGACAGTTGGAAACCTCGTATGGAAATGTTCATAAAATCTTAGGGCAACAAGGCTTGGAAAAATGTTGTCAAAGTATGAGAACCACTAAAGGTTACAGATACAGATGGAAAGGTTACTGATGTGATAAAGCTTGAAGAAGATTGGAATGATGCTGATGAGCTTCCAGCCAAAGAAAACTCCAAAGTATGGAATGCTATATTCAATGGAGTTGATAAAAATATTTTCAAGTTGATAAAGAATTGTAAACATGAAAAAGTTGCATGGGAGACCTTGAGGAAAGTTAATGAAGGAAATTCTAAGGTAAAGATGGAAAAACTTCAACATCTCTCCAAAAAATTTGAGAACTTGAAGATGGAGGAGGATGAAAGTATTCAGGACTTTCACATGACTGTTCTAGACATTGCTAATGACTCAAAAGACTAGGGGGAGAAGATATCAGAGGATAAGATGATCAGGAATATGCTCAGATATCTTCAAAAAAGGTTTGACATGAAGGTGATTTCCATTGAAGAATCCCATGATATAAGAATTATGAATATAGATGAACTTGTAAGTTCCCTTAAGATCTTTGTGTTGTACCCCAATTTTTTCCCCTAATATCCCTTCATCATACCATGTTGATTCAATCACAACAGGATCACATTAGGGTTCTTGGCTCTCATCCCCACCTTTAGCTTTTCTATTTGAGGAATCACCAAGCACTTTGACTTGTTTTATTTTGTGACCATGAATATTTTGTCTTGGTTTTTATTTTAATTAATAAAATTCAATGTTGGTTTGTCTTTCTTGTTGCTAATGTAGGTAAAGGCAATGAGATTTAGCAAGTTGCTTAATGGGTTCATGAGTTTATTTCCATGCCCTAGACAATAAAGCTTGAGAAGTCCAAACCTCATCATTGAAGTTGTTTTGGAAGGGAAGTCATGGCAAGGTTATTTTGGTTCACTAAATTTCCAAGATGTCAAAATTGATTTAAAAGTGCAAGGGATTGATTGGAGAAGTTGTCATGGTTGGACAAGGTCTTGTTCCTATTGATCACAAGTACATATTTCTCTCAATTCTCAAGGTACGAAAGTGGTTCTGGTGGCTATGAGTTCTCACTTTCATCCTCAACAACTTCTATTTACAAAGCAAGTGTATTGGTACAAGAAGGTGATTCAAAATTGTCAAAGTTCCTCAGAGCATTTTCTTGATCTAGGAGCTAGGGTTTTGAACTTCAAAGAAGAATATCTTGCTCATCTTTTGGTATTTTTGAATGATTCCAAAGACACCCTTCTCTTCAAAGGGTTATTAACAAATCACTTCAAAAGTTTCAAGGAGTTTTCATGTGGAATAAACTTGATGATGAAGAAAGATTACAAGTCCTCCAGATTAAGCTCCAATTTCTCATGTATGACTTCAAATGATCATAACTTGGTCAATTTTTATCACCTTGAGCCCACTCTTTTTCCATAATGATCTTGAGGATGTGAACTTTATGACTTCGTTTATGTGAAAAATGAGAAAATTGATGGAAGATACCCTAAGGATACAAAAGATTATAGGTCATTTCATGATTTTTTTCCAACTTCAACAATTCATAACTCTCTTAATTTTTGGATATTTTGAATGGTTCAAGTTTAAAAATTTCATTCAAGAGGTCTATTTCATGCCATCTTTTTTGTTCAAGAGCAAATTCCAAGTGGAAGGCCATGTTTGGATGCAAGACATTATAGGTCACTTTTGAAGAAAAATCTAAAATATTTCTAAGTATGGAAAGTCAACCTTTTTTCCTCAACTTTGACTCAATGCAACTTTCAGCTCAAGCATCCTTTTGATTCCATTCTTTTTCCATTGCAAAGCTTGTAACCTCATATTTCTAAAGCATCAAGAATCATGCCTTAAGACCCCTTGAGCTGAGAATGCCATTGGATTGAACTTGGTAACTTGGAACTGAAGTTTCTTCATAAGTCTGAATTTGAAATTCATGTTTTGGCCTATAAACATCAAATTAGCACGCATTTGTGATCTATACATGTTTAACCAAGTTGCCAAAGTAGATTAGAGCGTTAAAACGCAAGGACTGGATGAGTTTTGATGGAAATCAGATCACACTTTGCTCGTGCATCAGGTTCACACGATTTCCCTCCAAACTTCATCATTTCACACGCTTGAACATTCCATTTGATTCCCTATAAATAGAGCGTCATCCCTCATTCATTTCCTCAAGCTTTGAGAGCCAAAAACACTATGTCAAAACCTCACACGAACTTGAAATTTTTGAAATCAGTTTCTGAGATTCCAGTCTTTTCCTCCAAAATTCTTTGCACATTCATCTTCCTTAAGCATCATACAAACTCTCCAGCACTTAAACCAAGCAAAACGAGCTATAATTCAAGCTACAGAAGTCTAGTTTCAGAGCTTCTTTCTTGAACTTTGAAAAGGTAGAACTCTCCACCATTTGGATCCAAATAAAGAACTAACATGTTATACTTCTTATCCTGATTCTAGTGCTTTTTATAATTTTTAAATCCATTAAGAATTGAGAGAAATCTCAAATTGAAGGTGCTCGCTATTTTATGGATTTTTGATTCATATCTCTTTGTATACTTTATATAAATTTGGTGCGACGGTGGTGTTAGGATTGTCTTGAAGAGACGAATCCACTGATACTAGTATGGGATCCTAATTTTGTCGTTTGACAGATCTCACAAAATCTCCATTGCAGGGTGGCTGGAGGTTGAAGATGATGACATGTCTCGTCTCAGCCAATGATAGCGTGCCAAACGTTTTAATTTCATTGGTTGTCCTTTTTCCGATTCCCTGCGCATCTTACTAAGGTCCATATCAAGCACAATGCGTCTGGTCCATTGTATTAGCTTACTAACGCGTTTTAACTATGATCTGATGGCCCATATCTTTTTGGTCTTATTTTAATTTCTAATTTTATATTTTAATTGATTTTTTCAAAAATTCATAACTCTTTTATTTTTTATCGAAAAATTATGAAAAAATTCACAAAAATAATTGAATTATTTCTGATCTCATGAATATTTTTTCATATTTTTATTTTGAAAATTGATATATTTTTTTTATTTTTTTGCATTGTTTGCTTTGTTTTAATTACTTTAAAAATACTTTCTGACATTTCTTAATTCTAAAAAATTTCATAAATATCATTTTGTATATTTTTGACTTTCTGAAAATTTTATGGGATTTTTTATTAATGTTTACTATTTTTTATCTATTTTCTATTTGTTTGAACAATTTTAATCAGTTTTAAATTAGTTTCTAACTTTTAAAAATTGCCAAAATTTTTATAAAAATATTTGAATCCTTTTCTGATTTTTCTATGGTCTTACTTATTTTTTTCTTGATTAATTTGAATATAGTTGATATTTTTCTTTCTTATTTCCATTTTAAAACATTTTTTAAAACCCTTTTTTATGTATATATTAAATGCAATAGTTTGATCATAAACTTGGGTTGAATTTTGATCATAAACTTTGTTAACATCATTAGATCCATGGTGTTGAGTCTAACTCCATAAAAATGGATGAATGATTTTAATAATAGTTTGATTTAAATTTAATTTAAATATGGTTTGTATATTCTTTCCCACCCCTCTTCATCTTTTCCCTTTCTTATTGCATTAAGTGTTATTGGAGCATGATCTCTATATCATGTCTCAAAATAAATGGTGCATAGATTACTATTGACCGGCCTCAAAATAGGTGCGACTTCTATATAAGTCCACTTACGATTGCTTAACATAGCGCTAAATTTTATCCCGATTCGAATAAGTGATCATCCGTGGCCCAAACCTATGTTTGCAAGCCCAAGTATATTTGTTTGATCTCTTTAATCAAATAACCTTGCAATTCATTGTATGGAGGCTTTGGTTCTACCAATCCTCTAATGGATCTACAACACTTTTGGTTAACGCGGATCACTTAAACATAGTTGATCATTAAATGGTACTTGTGAGGATTCCAAATGGATGATATACTTGACAAAAAGAAAATGCAACTTGTTGTGTGGAGGCTTTGGTTCTACCAATCCTCTAATAAGTTCCAAATGCAAGTTTCAAGATGGTCATCCAACTAACCACTAATTAATAAATTGTTTTTACTTTGTGCCCTTTTATTTTTTATGCTTTATGTACCATTTACTTTAAGCATTACATTTCATGTCATTTTTTTATTTTTCTCACTTGAGCCTTTTCTTTTCTCTTCTAAGACACCTAATAATCAACATGAACCATAAAAATCTTTCATGATACTTGGACTATTTGGTTACTATCCTTGGCATTATGGAGTATTGGACTTCTTGGATTTAGGATTAGAAATGTTGGCCTATGTTGGAGACCTTGTGATCTTAATTGTTATTTTGTCTGGAGTTCTTGAGGTTTACCTCAAGACATTGGGTTGTTTTTTTGTTTTGTGTGCAGGTTATTGTGATTACACTCTTTGGTTGTAATCTAGAATTCACCCGTATACAACCGTTACTCTGTCCAATTTTGGTGAAGACTTAATACACTTGAAGTTTGGTTCTCTCAAGAGGTCTAGTATCTTTGATTATTTGGTTTCAATCCAAAGAATGAGAATTCTATCTTGACTCATAATGTCAAGTATTGGCTTCTTGTTAGTTAGATGACTCTTATCCCTAGCTTTTACTTTATGCTTTAGGATAGTCTCTTCTTCTCCTTCCATCTTCTTTAATTTCAAAAATATTCTTCCTCCTTTTGAAAACTCTTCTTGTTTTGAAACTTGAACCACTTTCATAATAAACTTGGACTTAGGTCCATGCATTTTCAAAACCTTTTCATAAATAAACTCTAATCAATTTAATAATAGCTTGATATTTTTGTGAGAAGACTAAAATTCAATCAATTCCATTTCAAACCATTTTGCCGTTTTGGCTTTTTATTTCAAAACTTTTCTCAAAAGATTAGACTCTTGTCAATCCTTGTAGTGATGCAAACAACTACACTTCTACAATATATAGTGAAGAGATATATTTTCCACCTGGGTGTTGAGTGAGGCATTGTTGATTTTAAAATCCAAGCCATATCCTCCACTTGGAGATGATGCAAATTCTCCTTTCTCATGATTGTGGGTAGTAAGTATGTTTTCCACACGGATAATGACGATGATATCTTATCTCATAAAATTAACCAACACACTTGTGTTTAAAAATCTTTAAAAGAGGAACTACGTGTACCCTGATCCCCTATTGCACGAAAGGTGGTACGTAGGCACTAAAGGTTCGCAACTGCGGTGGGTGCAAAAACCATAAAAATATATTTCTTTTCTCACCTCCACCATCCATTTTTATACAACATTTTATAGCCAAAATATACAGATTTTACAAAGAGGTTCCTGTGGAGTACCGTAGATGTTTAGGGTGCTAATACCTTCCCTTTGCATAACCAACCCCCTTACCTTGAATCTTCCCCTCTCTCTTTGGGTTATTCGCTCTTTTCCCATTCCTTTGGAAAAATTAAAGCGCGGTGGCGATTTTTATTTTGATCTGTATAAGTCTAGTCAATCCAATGGCTTAGTCTTAAACATTTCTACCGCTACACAAAAAATGGCGACTTCACTGGGGAAAGATTGACCTCTTGCTGGTCCATCCTTAAGTGGGTTGAACCTATCTTTGTTTTTATCTGTATATGTGCTATTGTTTGTTATATATTATATGTTGTATACCTGTTTGTTTGAATTTTCTGGTTTTCAGGGTGCTTGGTGATTACTTATAAGTGCTATACCCGTACTTGGGCAAACTTTAAGATAGGACGAGCGGTATAGTCATGTTAACTTTGAGGGAGTAATCCCAAAAAAGGAGGAATGAGATCCCTTACTCAGTGGAGGCCCCTTTGATTGTAGTGTCGTTTACCGAGTAATCAGGAAGACGTACTACTTTCGACCTGGGAGTCTGCTGAAGCTGAGGACCGTAGAATACCAAACCCATCTTGGCCTTTTAGGTGTAGTGTGGAAGCTATGATGGAGTAATCCAGAAATAGTTGTCATGCGATACTACACTTGGACGAGTTTTTCTTGAGAATATTACTAATTACTGAGTTAATCGGGAAGTTGGTAATATCCGAAGGAAGGATGTAGACTCTGGGAACCTCTAGAACCTTGTTTGGCTGGTGATAACTTTTAGACCAACACCTTATGGGTAGTACCTTCGACCTCATGCTCGTGACGTTGAACCTATGAACCCTATATGTGTGATCTTGTGTGTGATTGTTGCATCATGCATCCATGCACTCATAAGCATCTTTTGAAGAAATTTTATTTCAATGGACTTAGAAGTTGACCATTTGTGAATATCTCATGTACTTTTTAACCATGGACTCTGGAAAAACAAAGACCGGGAAATACAGTTTCAAGGATCCCAAGATAGATGAGTTGATCAGTCTAATTCCCGAGATCGAGTGTTCTGCAGATTTTTGCAAGAAGTATGGATCCATCATTTCTCTTATGAAGCTTAGGATGAAGGAGGGTATTCTCTCGACCTTGGTCCAGTTCTTTGATCTGATGTATCATTGCTTTACTTTTCCCGACTATCAGTTGATGCCTACACTGGAGGAGTATTCTTATTTGCTGGATTTACCTGTTACCGATCATGTTCCTTTTACTGGTTTGGAGGGTGAACCAAAACCAGATGAGATTGCTGCTTTGATCCATCTGGGGAAGTCTGAGGTGGAAGCCCATATGACTACTAAAGGAGGGATTAGAGGATTACCAGCCCAGTTCTTATTGGAGAAAGCTCGTTACTTTGCCAGGATGAAGAGTACAGTCACTTTTGAGGCCATCTTTGCCCTACTTGCTTACGGGTTGTTTTTATTTCCTAATGTGGACAAGTTTGTTGATGTTAATGCTATCAGTATCTTCATGATTAGAAACCCAGTTCCTACGTTGTTGGGTGATGCTTATTACTCTATTCATCTTCAGAATTATTATCATGGAGGGATGATTATCTGTTGTACGCCTTTGTTGTACCAGTGGTTTATCTCTCATATGCCTCAGTCTGATGCTTTCTGGGATGTCAGGAAGGAACCATGTTAGGCTCCCAATATCATGGCACTTACTCACTCAGATATTGATTGGTATCATCGAGCTTACAAGGATATAGAGATTGTCGACAGTTGTGGTAGTTTCCCTAATGTACCTCTTCTTGGTACAAAGGGAGGAATTAACTATCACCCTGTTCTAGTATGATGAAAACTCGGTTATCCGATGAGGGATAAACCAAATAGTATTCATTTGAGTAGTTTCTTTATGAAGGAGGGAGGATACCATAAGGAATATAAGAAGCACATTGCGAAGGCCTGGCGTCACATTCATAAGAAGAGTAGGAAAGACTTGGGACCTAGGGGGGCTGTTTCTTTGGAGCCATATCTTCACTGGGTTCAAGCGAGAGCTATTCAGTTTAAGATGTCGTATTTTTGGGAAACACTTATGCCTGATTTGTTTGTGAAGACCACTCCTCCCTTGTTAGATGATATAGAAGATCTACAACTTTCTTTGGTCAGGATGCAGCAGGAAAAGGATGCTTGGAAGAATACGTGCCAAACTTTAGAGATTTCCTATAGAGCAGACTTGAAGGAGAAAGACGACTTGATTGAGATCCTTGAGAGTCGAGCGGTAGAGACTATGGAGAGGAAAGGGGATTTATTTTCTACTAAGGCTCACTCAGATGCTGATTACTCACTTCCTGATTCAGGTGATTGGAAGGAGGTTGCCACCAGGTATGCGGAGGAAAACCAGAGGTTGAAGGCTCAGATTTCCAGGCGTACAGGGAAGCACCAGCGTATAGAGTGATCTCTGACAGCTTTACTTCTCAGGGTTTTAGACTTTATTTTCGTCTTGTACTTGGGATTGTTGAGACTTGTAATCTATTTTGAAGTTATTATAAATAAAAAATTTCAGTATTTCAAATGCGTTATTACCTTGGTATTTGCAATATGTCTATAAATCTTTAAATCCCTTGAAATATTAAATAAAATAATAAATTATATGCATTGCATATCATGCATCATATTGCACATATTTCTTGCATTTGTTATGCATATCCAGGTGTCTTACCAAGCTTCTTTACTTCGTTCAGCAAGCTGACTCACCACTACAATACTCGGGCTAATTTCAGAAGGAAGATGGACAACCTAGAACAAGAGAATCGCGAGCTACGTGAGGAGGTTTCTGCTTTGAAGGCCGGCAGGGCCAATCTTAATGCTCTGATGGAATCTGTGGCTGCTTAGAATCAGCCACCAAGTGTTCAACCTTAACCGACAAGGGCTACTACTGAAGCTTCGACTGTTCCTGTGTCTACTACTCCAGCTGTTGTTCAGAATCGCATGCCTCAAGGTTATCCCTGGAGAATGCCAGAGAACTTTTCACCCGAAGGTTTCAATCTTGGTCCTCAAGATACTCCAGTTGTTCAGACTATTGTTTCTCCTACACCTCCTGTGGTGCATGTTTCTCCTGCTACACCTCCTTCGGTGAATTTGGTTCCATTTGTTAATGACGATATGTGTCGTCCTTTTCCTCCACCAAGAGAAGACATGGGTATCTATGACAAAATGGATGATTTTCAAGAGCAGTTTGACAAAATGTAGAGGGAGATGAAGGCCCTCAGGGGAAAAGAATTATTTGGGCAGAATGTGAATGAGTTATGCTTGGTCCCAAATGTTAAGATACCGACAAAGTTTAAGGTCCCGAAGTTTTAGAAGTACAAGGGAAACACTTGTCCTCATGCTCATCTGGTAATGTATGTAAGGAGAATGTCTACCCATACTGATGATCAACGTCTGTTGATTCACTTTTTTCAGGATATTATGACTGGTGTTGCGCTAAAGTGGTATATGAGCTTGGACAATGTCAGCATCCATACTTTCAATGACTTGGGAGAAGAATTTATTAGACAATACAAATACAACATGGACATGGCGCCTGACAGTGATCAACTCAGAGCCATGGTTCAGAAAGACAGTGAATCATTCACAGAATATGCACAGAGATGGCGTGAGGTGGCCGCCCAAGTGATTCCTCCCATGGAAGAGAAGGAGATGACTAAGATTTTATTGAAGACTCTGGGTGCTTTCTATTATGAAAGGATGGTAGCAAGTGCGCCAAGTGACTTTACTGAAATGGTAGGTATAGGTATCCGTTAAGAAGAGGTTGTAAGAGAGGGCCATTTAACAAAGAGTGAAGGATCTGGAGGTGAAAAGAAGCCATCTTATGGGTTTACCAAGAAGAAGGAAGAGGATAAACATGTTGTTATGCAAGAGAGGAGGGTTAATCCTCCTAGAAGAAATTATCAGCGTCATCAGCAAGTCGCTTCAGTTACTCCAGTTGTTGGTGTAGCTCCAACCATCGTTGCTTTTCAGAGACCATCCCAGTAGGGAAATCAAGGGTATAATCATAGAAGGGAGAGTTATGACCCTATTCCTATGAGTTATACATAATTGTTACCGGCATTTATTCAGAAGAATTTGGTTCAAACTCGACCACCTCCCGTTGTATCGTCACCATTACCTTGGTATTACAAAGCAGACAAAACATGTGCTTTTCATCAGGGAGCACCAGGGCACAATGTTGAGAATTGATATCCTTTGAAGACTGGGGTGCAGAAATTGGTGAATTTTGGTATTCTATCTTTCAAGGATGTGGGTCCTAATGTGAAATACAATCCTCTACCCAAGCATGAAGGAGAAAACACTGTGAACATGGTGGTCGATTGTCCAGGTGACTTCTGGATTTTTGATGTTAATCTGGTTAGAGGAGATTTGGTGAAAATGCACGCAGACCTCTGAATTTAGATACTATACGCATGACCATTATGGTTGTGCTATTTGCAGTATAGACATACAAGGTTGCGATAAGATAAAGGCTGATTTGCAGGAGATGATGGATGAGGGCCTCATCCACATAATCAGGCCTAGGGTAGAGTATGAAGAGGAGGTGAATATGGTTTCTGGATGTCCTGGAGAGTTCATAATATTTGACGTGGAATATATGAATGAAGACCTTGTGCAATTGCATGCTACTTTTTGCCACATGGCTGGTCAAGAGGAACGTCAATATGGAACTGGTCGAATTTGCTGTTGAGACTCCCGAGGATGTTCAATTATAAGGAAAGGTGTTCAGTTGTTGTTAGACAATGGAACCATCAAGGTTACAGGTCAAAGGGATGATTACCATGAAGTTGATATGATTGAGTTTTGTTTGGTTGAAGAAGAGTCGGATGATGAGTATGCCTCAGCAAACGAGTATTTCTCCTCAGATGAGGATTTCTTTTTCAGAGATGACTCAATAATGACTGATTATGTTGAAGAGGGAGTAAAAGTTATTGTACCTTGTTTTGGTGCACCTGCCGATTTTGAAGTCGAGTATCATAACAAGCCGGCTATTACTCCATTGTTGATCAGTTTGTCGGGTCCTGTCCCTTACAAGTCAGATAAGGTTGTACCCTACAAATATAACGCTAAAATTTTAGAGGATGGTGTGGAAGTTCCCATCCACCCAATGCCTGATGTTTGAAATATTGCTGAGACTAGCATAGTGACTCGCAGCGGTCATGTATTTGCGCCAGTTGTTCGTGGAGATGCTAACATTGGAAAGAAAATTGTTGAGAATGTTGAACCCAAGAAGGTTATGGGTGAAACTAGTGGAGCTACGTTAGAGAAAGAAGTGGATGATATTTTGAAGATAATCAAGATGAGCGACTACAGAATTGTAGATCAGCTACTGCAGACTCCTTCAAAAATATCTATCTTGGCTTTGTTGATGAACTCCTCTGCTAACAGAGAATATTTGATGAGGGTACTGGACCAAGCTTTTGTGGAAAGTGACATGCCAGTATACCAATTCAGCAGTGTAGTATGGAATGTTACAACATGTAATAACCTGAGTTTCTACGATGATGAATTTCCAGATGAAGGAAGGAATCACAACCTGACCCTCCATATCTCTATGAATTGCAAGAATGATTCACTATCCAATGTGCTGATTGATAATGGATCCGCTTTGAACGTTATACCGAGGAGCACGCTTATGAAATTGAAATATCAGGGAACGCCCATGCGCCCAAGTGGCATTATTATGAAACATTTGATGGATCAAGGAAATCTGTTATTGGTGAAGTGGAATTTCCTATTCATATAGTTCCACATTTGTTTCAAATTACTTTCCAGGTCATGGATATTGTACCCGCTTATAGCTGTTTGCTAGGAAGGCCGTGGATACATGAGGCAGGGGCTGTCACTTCAACTTTACACCAGAAACTGAAGTTTGTACGTGAAGGAAAAGTGGTGATTATAAATGGAGAACATGAATTATTGATATCACATTTGTCCTCTTTCAGCATTGTGGAGGTGGATGAAGGTGTTGGCAGAACCCAGTTCCAAGCTTTATCCATTGATAACATAAGGGGAAATGAGAATTCTATGGTTTCGTTTTAGGTTGCGCAACAAGTTGTGCGTAAGGGTCATAGTGAAGTATGGGGACAAATTGTGGATCCACCTATAAATAAGAGCAAAGCCGGCTTGGGGTTCTCTCTGAAGAATGAAAAAGGTAAGAGCATGAAGCCAAAGTCTGTTGTAGGCAAGTATCAAGACATCTTCCGTAGCGGGGGTTATCTTCATCCAAATGTCTCCGGGATTAATGCCATTGTGGAAGAGGAAGCAGAGCAGGAAATGCCAAATTACGTGGCACACGGAGTTAGGGTTCAGAACTGGATCACCATTGATGTTCCCTCTTGCATACATGTTTCAAAGTAATTTGTTTTGTTAATCTTTTTGAAAAGCTTTCACTCTGCCCAAGGTGGAAGTATTAATATTGTATGGGTTTATCTGTTTGCTGTGACTTTTAAAATCAATAATAAAAGTTATCTTTGTTTCCCAAATTGTGTCTTTATTTCCTGCTTTTTCTTGGAAAATGGTAATCAGAAAAAACCTTTCAAAATAAATAATAACCGAAATTTAATCTGCATGATCACTTATTATATATGTCAATTTCTAAAAGCAATCATAAATCATATGTGCAAATTAATTAAAAACTCGTTGAATACAATGACCATGCACCCTCTCCCAACTTTGAATGTCCTGTGTATGGGGCCGAAGAAGGAGACTATGATGAGATTCCAGAAGAGGTCTTACGGTTGCTTGAGTGCGAGTAAAATGTCATTCAGCCATATAAAGAGCCATTGGAAGTAATCAATTTGGGTTCATAAGAAGATTCGAAAGAAGTCAAGATTGGAGCATTGTTGCATCCTGATGTGAAGAGTAGGTTGATTGAGTTGTTGAAAGAGTATGTGGATATTTTTGCTTGGTCTTATCAAGATATGTCTGGTATAGATACAGATATTGTAGAGCACTATTTGCCGTTGAAGCCAGAGTGCCCGCCAATCAAGCAGAAGATGAGAAGAACTCACCCAGATATGGCAGTAAAGATCAAAGAGGAAGTTCTAAAGCAGATTAATGTCGGTTTTCTTGTGACATCAGTGTACCATCAGTGGATTGCCAATATTGTCCCAGTACCGAAAAAAGACGGAAAAGTTCGCATGTGCGTATAGTACAGTGATCTAAATAAAGCTAGTCCAAAAGATGATTTTCTATTGCCACGCATTGATATGTTAGTGGATAGCACAATAAAGTTCAAAGTATTCTTGTTCATGGACGGATTTTCCAGGTATAATCAAATAAGAATGGCTTCTGAGGACATGGAAAAAACAACGTTTATCACACCCTGAGGAACATTCTATTACAAAGTGATGCCCTTCGGGTTGAAGAACGCTGGTGCAATGTACCAGAGGGCTATGAAAACCCTATTCCATGATCTGATACACAAGGAAATCGAGGTATATGTTGATGATATGATTGCTAAATTCCAGACTGAAGAAGGGCATGTAGAAGATTTGTTGAAGTTGTTTCAGCGTTTGAGGAAGAATCGTCTCCGCTTGAATCCAAATAAATGTACCTTCGGTGTTTGATCAAGGAAGTTGTTGGGTTTCATTGTTAGCCATAAAGGGATTGAATTTGACCTTGATAAAGTCAAAGAAATTCAAGATATGCCAGCGCCAAGAACTGAAAAGTAAGTCAGAGGGTTCCTCGGGCGTTTGAATTATATTTCCAGATTCATTTCTCACATGACTGCAACATTTGAACCGATCTTTAAGTTGTTAAATAAAGATCAAGGTTGTGTGTGGACGGATGACTGCCAAAGGGAATTTGAAAGTATTAAAGAATACCTTCTTGAACCTCCTATCTTGCTCCCTCCTGTTGAAGGAAGACCGTTGATTATGTATCTGACAGTGTTAGATAATTCCATGGGTTGTATTCTGGGATAACAAGATGAAACATGGAAGAAAGAGTATTCCATTTATTATCTCAGTAAAAAGTTTACTGATTGTGAATCACAGTATTCCATGTTGGAATAGACATGTTGTGCTCTAACCTGGGCGGCAAAATGTTTGTGGTAGTATATGTTGAATCACACCACTTGGTTGATCTCCAAAATGGATCCAATCAAGTACATTTTTGAAAAGCCTGCTCTTACTGGGAGCATTGCTCACTGGTAGATGTTTTTATCTGAATATGACATCGAATACCGCACTTAAAAGGTTATTAAGAGAAGCGTGTTGGCAGATTATCTTGCTCACCAACCAGTTGATGATCATCAGTCTGTGAAGTATGACTTTCCTAATGAGGATGTGATGTTTCTGAAAGTGAAAGATTGTGATGAACCATTGCCCGAGGAAGATCTTGATCCTGAATCTCGTTGGAGTATGATATTTGATGGAGATGTGAATGCTTATGGTAAAGAAATTGGTGTTGTGATTGTCACTCCACATGGATCTCACATTCCTTTCACTGCAAGGTTGACATTTAACTGTACTAACAATATGGTAGAATATGAGGCTTGCATCATGGGTCTTGAGGAAGCTATTGATCTCAGAATTAAAATTCTAGATGTGTGTGGTGATTCAACTTTGGTAATAAATCAGATTAAAGGATAATGGGACACTCGTCACCTCGGCTTGATCCCTTACAAAGATTATGCTAGAATATTGTTACCCTTCTTTAATAAAGTTGAATTCCATCACATTCCTAGAGATAAAAATCAATTGGCGGACACTTTGGCAACTCTGGCTTCTATGTGTCAAGTGAATATTTGGAATGATATACCTCGAATTATGGTTCGGCGACTAGATAGGCCCGCTCATGTGTTTACAACAGAAGAGGTAGCAGATGAGAAACCTTGGTATTATGATATCAAGCATTTTCTCCAAACTCAAGAATATCCAATTGGTGCATCGAATAAAGATAGAAAGATATTGAGAAGATTGGCTGGAAGCTTCTTCCTCAATGAAAATGTGTTGTACAAGAGAAATAATGACATGTTCTTGCTCAGATGCGTGGATAGACACGAAGCAGACACGTTGATGCATGAGGTTCATGAAGGCTCATTTGGCACCCACGCCAATGGACATTCGATGGCTAAAAGATGCTAAGGGAAGGTTACTATTGGTTGATAATGGAATTCGATTGTTACAGATTTGCAAAAAAGTGCCATAAATGCCAGATTTATGCGGACAAGATTCATGTGCCTCCGACACTTCTCAATGTGATCTCTTCCCCATAGCCTTCCTCTATGTGGGGTATTGACATGATTGGAATGATAGAACCCAAAGCTTCGAATGGACACCGTTTTATCTTGGTAGCAATTGATTACTTCACCAAGTGGGTGGAAGCTGCTTCATATTCTAATGTTACTAAGCAAGTGGTTGTGCACTTCATTAAGAATAATCTCATATGTCGGTATGGTGTGCCGAGCAGAATTATCATCGGCAATGGCTCGAATTTGAACAACAATATGATGAAAGAAACGTGTGAAGAATTCAAGATTGTCCATCACAATTCATGTCCGTACAGGGCAAATATGAATGGGGTTGTTGAAGCTGCTAATAAGAATATCAAGAAGATTATCCAGAAAATGGTTGTTACTTATAAGGATTGGCATGAAATGCTCCCTTTCGCTCTACATGGATATCGAACATTTGTCTTCACTTCAACAGGAGCAACCCCGTTCTCCCTTGTGTATGGAATGGAAGCAGTTCTCCCAATCGAGGTTGAGATTTCCTCTTTACGTGTGATAATGGAAACCAAGTTGTCAGAGGCTGAATGGGTCCAGAACAGGTTTGACCAATTGAATTTGATTGAAGAGAAGAGAATGACGACTTTGTGTCATGGCCAATTATATCATAAGAGGATGAAGATATATTTTGATAAGAAAGTCAAACCTCGTGAATTCAGAGAAGGAGATCCCGTGCTCAGAAAATCATGTCTTTTAATGCTGATTCCAGGGGCAAGTGGACTCCCAATTTTGAAGGCCCATATGTTGTCAAGGAATCCTTCTCTGGCAGTGCATTAATTCTTGAAACTATGGATGGCGAGGAGTTCCCACGTCCCATGAATGCTGATGCAGGCAAGAAATACTTCACCTAAATAAATAAAATAACAACTCACTAAGTTGAAAACCCGAAAGGGCGGCTTAGGCAAAAAAGAGTGTCTCGGTAGGCCGAAAACCCAAAAGGGCGGTCTAGATAAAAATTAGAGACATAAACAGAATAAATTTCCCGCTAAGTTGAAAACCCGCAAGGGAAGCTTAGGCAAAAGTTAGGGACTTTCTTGGTAAGTAACTACATTAGACAAGACTTGATCATTGGAGCAACAATCTTCTCAGATCCTTATCATGCTTCAACAGAAGCTACTGCTCAGGATTTCAAGAGTTGTTAGAGAGGATAGTGGTCATTGTATCTTAATGTATATTTTCCATTATATATTACCATTTTTGAACTTTGTAATCATCCATGGAGTCTAGCCATTCACAGACTACCATTCTATTAATGAAATTTGAGCTTTTACCCAATTCTTCGTATTTCTTATTTTATTTAGCTTGCAAAGACTCCAATTATTATTGATAATAACTTTCAAAGTGAAAAGATTAAATAACAAAATTACTTTTCAAAAAGAATTTACAATTTGCTTTTACTTTAAAATTTGTGACGCAAGAAAAAAAACAAAAGTGGTGATCCCAGGAATGGACGAACTCCAGTTGTTTTAAGAAGTTTTGTTTCCCGGGAAAGTTTTTCTCATGATGTTTTCGCTGTATTGGGTTTGTGACTCCAGTGTCCCCAGTCGAGTTTTGGTTCATTTCTCCTCTCTTCTGAGATTGCATGATGTGAAGGTCCAATCTAAGATTTCTCCAGTGAAGGTTTCGTTTGTTTAATAGAAGTTCTTTCTTCCCAGAGAAGGTGGTACAATAATTACTCTCGAAGAACACGGGCCTCTAGTTTCTCTAGTGAAGGACGTATACTGGTTTTCCCTTTGTGAATATGGTGTTGACCTCCCCAACAAAGTCGGCACGAATTCCCCAGTGAATGTTTTGATGATTTGATGTGCGTCTGCTCTACTTGAAATTAATTTTGCAATCCCTAGTATAAGTGTTACTTTTGAAAACATTTGATTCCCCGTTGAAATCTGAGTGCTATTCCCTAGTAAAGCTTCAGAGAGGATGTTGTATCTTTGTATCTGTACTGTTTGGTCGCTATGTTTTGGTTACTTCGGAATTGCGTTTCTCCCCAGTGAAGTTAAGCCAGGAAGTAGGCTTTGTTTCCTCAGTTGGCACCTACTTTTTCTTATGGAATGTCCATCTTGGATGTGATTTAGCCTAGTGTTGTTTGTGCCCGAGTTGGTTTTGCCTGGTTACTCCCAGTGTTATATGTCTGTTTTGTCAGCATATGCACGATAACACTCATACATTCATACATACATCATGCATAGCTAAAATTGGCAAATCATTGCTCATTCACCTTCGTTAATATTTTGTTGACATATTACCCTATTTTGCAGAGTTGTGTTGTCCTCTCTCTAATAGAGTATCGGCCTTAAGTAGAAAACATATATTCTTTCAATTTCCCCACTGAGTTATCCCTCGTGGAAGATTTTTGCTTTGGCCTTCCTGTACAGCTCTATTGTCTGGATAGATTGGGTTTCCCTCTTGAGTTTATTTCTCAAAGAATGTATTTTGGTAGACTGTTTTACTCAGTTTATTTCTGGATTGAATCTTTGTTTCCCAGCAATATTATTACTTTGGATTTCCGCAAGCTTCGAATTTCGATTGGAGAATGTGCATTTATTTTGCACAAGAATACTTTTATCTCCTCTATAGGAATATGTTGGCATGTCCCCAGGAAGCCATATTTCATTCACCAGGAAGTCATATTTCGTTCCCTAGGAAATCATGATTCATTACACAGGAAGTCATGATATTTTCCCAGGAAATCATTTTTTACAATCCTTCCCATAACAACAAGTAGCAGGTCTCTTTATTTGAGCAACTTGTACTTCCCTGTAAATGTCGACGTTACTTTTTTTTGCTATCTTCTCTATGAGTGGATAGTTTTCAGTTCATTGTCAAATTACTCTAGTAGGTGCCAATACTTTCAATATTGCAGAGACAGTTCATTGTGAAATCTTTACAAGTGGGAGTCCCTTTATTTGAGACAACTTATATAATACCCTTTCCAGGCGGAGTGCCTTGGTTAAAGAAGAAGTTGAGACCCGTTCTAGGTGAAACGCCAGAATTTTAGGGAAACTTATATTTTTTCTCTCTACCTTCAGTGAAAGTTGGTAGGTCATCGGCAGTGAACGTCGATGGTTGTTATCTTTTTTCTACCCTCAGTGAATGTTGGTAGTTCATCGTTAGTGAACGGCGATGCTATGATATTTTCTCTCTACCTTCAGTGAAAGTTGGTAGGTCATCCGTAGTGAACATAGATGATTGTTATCTTTTTGCTACCCTCAGTGAATGTTGGTATTTCATCGTTAGTGAACGACGGTGCTATGATATTTTCTCTCTACCTTCAATGAAATCTGGTAGGTTATCGACAATGAACGTCGATGATTGTTATCTTTTTGCTACCCTCAGTGAATGTTGGTAGTTCATCATCAGTGAATGGCGGTGCTATGATATTTTCTCTTTCTACCTTCAATGAAAGTTGGTAGGTCACCTTCAGTGAAAGTTGGTTCTTGTTATCTTTTTGCTACCCTCAGTGAACGTTGGTAGTTCATCGTCAGTGAACGGTGATGCTATGATGTTTTCTCTTTCTACCTTCAATGAAAGTTGGTAGGTCACCTTCAGTGAAAGTTGGTGCTTGTTATCTTTTTGCTACCATCAGTGGACGTTGGTAGTTCACTGTCAGTGAACAGAAGTGTTATGATATTCTCTTTTCTCTCTACCTTCAGTGAAAACTGGTACTTCATTGTTAGTAAACGTCGATGATTTCTTCTCTATACCTTTAGTGAACGTTGGTAGCTCTCCGTCAGTAAATGTCGGTGTTGTTATTTATTTCCTCTTTCTACCTCCAGTGGGCGTTGGTAATTTCACCTTCAGTAAAAGTTGGTGCGTCCTTTGACTTTTTATCATCCTCTATAATTTAGGTCTTTTGATTCACCAGTGATTTATTTTCCTGGTCGGGTTTCTCTTTTGTTTCTTTATTTCCTTTGTTACATCCACATGGTGTTTTGCGTCTCTTTGATTTTGTTCATGCGTATTCATGCTCATAAGCACTGCATGGCATCTTAGGGCCAAAAATAGGGTTTGTTTTATATTTAAGTATCTTCGATCGCGTCGACACGAAGATTTTTAACCTTTGTATCTCTGGATAGAAGAAACTTAAATAAGGGCAGCTGTTGTACCCCAATTTTCCCCCCTAAGATCCCTTTATCATATCATATTGATTCACTCACAACAAGATCACATTAGGGTTCTTGGCTCTCCTCTCCGCCTTTAGCTTTGCTCTTTGAGGAATCACCAAGAACTTTGACTTGTTTTCTTTTGTGACCATGAATATTTTGTCTTGGTTTTTATTTTAATTAATAAAATGCAATGTTGGTTTGTCTTGCTTGTTGCTAATGTAGGTAAAGGCAATGAGATTTAGCAAGTTGCTTCATGGATTCATGAGTTTATTTCTATGCCCTAGACAATAAAGCTTGAGAAGTCCAAACCTCACCATTGAAGTTGTTTTGTAAGGGATGGCATGGCAAGGTTATTTTGGTTCACTACATTTCCAAGATGTCAAAATTGATTTAAAAGTGCAAGGGATTGATTGGAGAAGTTGTCATGGTTGGACAAGGTCTTGTTCCCATTAATCACAAGTACATATTTCTATCAATTCTCAAGGTATGGAAGTGGTTTTAGTGGCTATGAGTTCTCACTTTAATCCTCAGCAACTTCTATTTACAAAGCAATGGTGTTGGTACAAGAAGGTGATTCAAAATTGTCAAAGTTCCTCAAAGCATTTTCTTGATCTAGGAGCTAGGGTTTTGAACTTCAAAGAAGCATATCTTGCTCATCTTTTGGTATTTATGAATTATTCCAAAGAAATCCTTCTCTTCAAAGGGTTATTAACAAATCACTTCAAAAGTTTCAAGGAGTTTTCATGTGGAAGAAACTTGATGATGAAGAAAGATTACAAGTCCTCCAGATGAACCTCCAATTTCTCATGTATGACTTCAAATGATCATAACTATGTCAATTTCTATCACCTTGAGCCCACTATTTTTCCATAATGATCTTGAGGATGTTAAATTTATGCCTTCTTTTATGTTAAAAGTGAGAAAATGGATGGAATATGCCCTAAGGATACAAAAGATTATAGGTCATTTCATGATTTTTTGCCAACTTCAACAATTCATAACTCTCTTAATTTTTGGAGATTTTGAATGGTTCAAGTTTCAAAATTTCATTCAAGAGGTCTGTTGTACCCCAAAATTTGCCCTTATCAAGAATTTTCTCACAAGATCTCCTTGGGCTCAAGACTGCACTAGGGTTTGATCAACTCAAGACACCTCCTTGAGCACTGATGACCAAAATTAGGGTTTGAGATTTCACAAGGATTTTGGAACTTCTAATGCCCCATATGAATTTCATGGATCATTAGGGACCCCCAAGATTACTCATGTCAAGTTTCAAGCCTTGGATTACATTTTTGATCAGTCAATTGAGTAGTTGACCTAAAAATCTGTTGTATTGGGAAAAAAGTCAACCATGGCCAATTTACAGTCAAACTTTATAAATTTTGATCCACATCAACACTTTAAACTCATATGTATCATTTGATCAAGTTTGGACCACAACTACTCAAGAAATTTGATCAAATCTCCAAAAGGGCAAAATGGTCAAAATTAGGGTTTTGACTCGGAAAGGGCAATTTCTGATTTTTGACCTAGAAAATGATCAATTGGTTTAAGGCGTGATCTCAAGATTCCAATTTCATAATTTTGACCTAATTACATGGTTCAAAACATTGCAAGTCCATTGGATTGACAAATGAATTTTGCAGTCAACTCATCAAAAGTCAACTGTATAATGAAAAGTCAAACTTTTACTTTTTAGTCAAATTCAAGTTCCAAAGATCACAATTCATCAAAACATGTCAAAATATGAAACTTATTCATCAAGAAATCAAAAAGGCAAGATTTAATTTTGAAAAGTCAAAATTTCTAAACTTAGAAATTTTTCTAAGTGTTGGAAATTTCATGTTTTTTCATAACTTTGAGCCAAATTTTCACCATGATGAAAGATGATTCAAGAGAAACTTCCAACATGAAAGTTGTAGATCTCCATGAAATCTACAACCTTTATTTACACAACTCCTTCCAAAAATGCTTGGATTTCAAGTTATAATTTTATGAAATGTGGTCATGAAACTAAACACTTAGTGAAATTTTGCCCTAATTTGGTCAGGATTTTGACCCAACTTCATGGCACTTTTTCATATAGTTCCAAGAGGAATCTTCAATATAAATTCAAATATGGGTTGTAGACCATATTTCAAGCTTTCCAAAATGTCCAAGAACTCCTTGAGATCACACTTGAGTAGGGAGAATCGAAGAGATGAAGTTAGGGTTTTGTCACTTGAACTACAAGCCATTTTTGATGAACACATGAACCAAATCCATGCTAGGCTGCATAATCCTTACTTTTCAGGCCTCAAAATTGTTTGTCACTCCATAATTAAATGTTTACACAGGTGTTAGGGCTTTGATCCAAGCAATTAAGCTATTATCTAAGTTGCATTTCCATTAATGGCACAAAGTTAACATTGCCATTCTTGTAAAGCAAGCGTTTTGCATAAAGTCCATTCTTGAGCCTCTAACTTGTTCCCTCTGATCACACTCCATCCACAAAGTCATAAGAAAGCTTATTTAAATCATAATCACTCTATCTTAGCAAGTACACAAGACTTTGAAACTTGAATTTCTCAAAATCACATGTTATGCATAAACTTGTGATTTTGAATTCTTACCAACAAGAGGTCTCCAAACTTGTTGCTTATAAATAGAGTCACTATTTGTGAGGTAGAGGATGAGCTTAAGCACCCTGAATAACACCAAAACTCTCTCAAATCAGAAATTGCCCAAAAACTCCAATGTTGCACAGTTTCTGACCTTGAACTTCGAACTCACATTTCCCTCGTGTGTTTCTTGGCCTTTTAGTTTCTAAAGCTTCCTTACATCAAGTGTAACCTATCCCTATCCCTGTTTTATTACTGTAACATCATTTACCATTATCCTCCATAACCAAAAACAAAGCATTGCACATTGACTTCTCCAGGTCATTTCAGCCACTCTCAACTCAAGCAAACCATTGCATTAGCTTCCTAGGACCTCAAAGAAGCTAACCTGATCATCACCACTGCCTGAAACAAGCTCAAACTCCAAACACGATTTCCAGTTTTGAGGCAAGTTTTCTCAACTTGAAACTCTTCATGCAGGTATCATCAATATTTTATTTATGAACAAAACATGTAGATAGCATTGCCCTGAAGCTAACCATGTCCATAGTTTCCATTAATTTTGCTTGAGCTTAGAGAATTTTGAAACTGAAATTTCTGAAATTTGTAGGGTTCAGATTAGGGCCATTAAAATTCATGCTTATCTTTGATCTATAGTTTTAATACTTTACATTTCTGGAATCGTGAGAAAATTTGCTACAAGTTTCATGTTTACAGTTTTCATTTTTTATGGGAAATGAGCAAGTTACAGTTGGTCTGGCTGGAGGTTGAAGATGAAGTCTTAAGGACACGTTTTACCTTACATATATATTGTTTTGCTTATATTAACGGATGTATAGCCACCCTAGTAGTATAAGTGCGCGCCTGTAACCTATGGGACCTGGATTCTAGCCCCAGTGGTACCCTTTTCATTTTTCATATTTTCACTTTTCTGATTTTTGTGATTTTTGGCAGGCGTTGGGCCCCTTTGGGCCTGGCTTGTTTTTGTTTTTGCTAGTTGACCTCCCTATTGACTAATGGCACCCCTAGCCCAAGTTTCTACATTTTTTTATTCATTTCATTTTTTATTTTCTTAAATATATTTTTTAAATACTAAAAAAATCATAAAATACCAAAAAAAAATGATATATTTATATTTTAACTTAGTTTATTTTATTTTTCTCACAAAAAATATTTTTATTAATTATACTTTATTCATTTTTTACTTATTATCTTGTAAATAAATAAAATTAGGTTATTAGTTATTTTCTTTCATACCATTTAAAATACATTATTTTTAATATTAAAGAAGGCTAAAAATATTTTATAATGCTATAAATATTTTCAAGATAAAATACCAAAATAATAATTTTCTTAAACTTATTTTCTTTTGATTAATTAATAGAACTAGATTTTTTATTTAAAATCTTTTCTTAATAAAATTCAATTTTAATTAATTATTTTCTTTATTTAATTAGGTTAAGACAAAATCTTTTTCATGGAAATCAAACAAAGATACATTTTCTTTACATTTTGCATTTTTTGTACATTCATTCATTTTGTACTTTATATTTATTTATTTCCTTGTACATTGATATCAATTCAATATGGTTGTAATAGACTAATTAGGTTTTAAATTCTTGCAATCGCAATCCCCATTCAATTTGTACACCCCCCCCCCCCCAAATATTGTAATAGCGTAGTAACTTTAAAATTCCGCAATTTATCGCTTTTATATACAAATGTTAGTAATTAGGGTTTGTATGAAAAGACTAAAACCAATACTTAAAAAACCCTAATTCAAGACAAAAACAAGCATGACAATAATACACTTGGTTGTTCCACTTGGTTGCCTTATACAAAATGGCCATATTACGCATGTAAGGTATCTTAGAAAAAACAAGCAAATACAAGATCATAGTCCCTCGATGACTCTATCTAAGTTGCCTTACAAATGATCTTAGTCCCTCAAAAAGAATGCTAAGATACCTTGTAACATTGCTAAGCATGGTTATACGATGACCCACGCCCGTCCCGTTTACATCCAAAGATAGGGTTGCTAACCAAATCAATGGTAAGACAACAATGTCAAAGGAAAAGGAAATGAACATGAAAGACATTTGAGTAGGTAGATTGCTCCTAATTACTTACTCCATTTCAAAACAAACATCCTTGTTATTTTCAAAATAAACTCCTACACTTTCCAAAACATCTTTCAAACTTGAAAACATTTTCAAAAGATCAACATCTTTGTACACATTCTTACAAACAAGAATCATTACAAAGATTGCCTAAACAATGACCTCTTTACAAAATACTTTCAAAAACCACACAAAGCACAATTTCAAACAAAAAGAAAGAGATCTAGCAAGTAACTAAGAGCCCATAGAAAACCATGGATGAAAAGGATGCTAATACCTTCCATTTTCATAATCTACCCCCCGAACTCAAGAAACAATCTCAAAAGGTATTTCTTGTGCTTTTCCACCTTTCCTTTTGGATAAAAGAAAATTCAGTGGCGACTCTTGCTAACCGCAAAATTTGCGATCAAACACAAAACCCTCAAGTCAGTTATCCCACTGTATCACAAGGTATATTTCATGCCATCTTTTTTGGCCAAGAGCAAATTCCAAGTGGAAGACTATGTTTGGATGCAAGAAATTATAGGTCACTTTTGAAGAAAAATTTGAAATATTTTTAAGTATGGAAAGTCATCCTTTTTCCACAACTTTGACTCAATGCAACTTTCAACTCAAGCATCCTTTTGATTCCATTCTTTTTCCATTGTAAAGCTTGTAACCTCATCTTTCTAAAGCATCAAGAATCATGCCTTAAGACCCCTTGAGCTGAGAATGCCATTGGATTGAACTTGGTAACTTGGAACTGAAGTTTCTTCATAAGTCAGAATTTGAAATTCATGTTTTGGCCTCTAAACATCAAATTAGCACGCGTTTGGGATCTAAACATGTTTAACCAAGTTACCAAAGTGGATTAGAGCCTTAAAACGCAAGGATTGGATGAGTTTTGATGAAAATCAGATCACACTTTGCTCATGCATCAGGTTCACACAATTTCCCTCCAAACTTCATCATTTTACACACTTGAACATTCCATTTGATTCCCTATAAATAGAGGGTCACCCCCCATTCATTTCCTCAAGCTTTGAGGGAGAAAAACACTATGTCAAAACCTCACACGAACTTGAAATTTTTTAAATCAGTTTCTGAGATTCCATCCTTTTCCTCCAAAATTCTTTGCACATTCATCTTCCTTAAGCATCATACAAACTCTCCAGCACTTAAACCAAGCAAAATGAGCTATAATTCAAGCTACAAAAGTCCAGTTTTAGAGCTTCTTTCTTGAACTTCGAAAAGGTAGAATTCTCTATCATTTGGATCCAAATAAAGCACTAACCTATTCTACTCCTTCTCCTGATTCTAGTGCTTCTTAACATTTTTAAATCCATTGAGAATTGAGAGACATCTCAAATTAAAGGTGCTCTCTATTTTCTGGGTTTTTGATTCATATCTCTTTGTATACTTTATATAAATTTGGCGCGATGGTGGTGTTAGGATCGTCTTGAAGAGACGAATCCAATGATATTGGTATGGGAACCTAATTTTTCCGTTTGAAAGATCTCACAAAATCTCCATTGCAGGATGGCTGGAGGTTGAAGACAATAACATGTCGCGTCTCATCCAATAATAGCGTGCCAAACGTTTTAATTTCATTGGTTGTCCTTTTTCTGATTCCTTGCGCATCTTACTAAGGTCCATATCAAGCATAACGTGTCTGGTCCATTGGATTAGCTTACTAACACGTTTTAACTATGATCTGATGTCCCATATCTTTTTGGTCTTATTTTATTTTATGATTTTATATTTTAATTGATATTTTCACAAATTCATAACTCTTTTATTTTTTATCCAAAAATTATTAAAAAATTTACAAAAATACTTTGAATTATTTCTGATCTCATGAATATTTTTAGATATTTTTATTTTGACAATTGATATTTTTTATATTTTTTGCATTGTTTTCTTTGTTTTAATTACTTTAAAAATACTTTCTGTCATTTCTTAATTCTAAAAAATTTCATAAATATCATTTTGCATATTTCTTACTTTCTGAAAATTTTATGGGATTTTATATTAGTGTTTACTATTTTTGATTTATTTTCTATTTGTTTGAACAATTTTAATTAGTTTTAAAATAGTTTCTGACTTTTAAAAATTGCCAAAAATTTTATAAAAATATTTGAGTCCTTTTCTGATTTTTCTATGGTCTTACTTATTTTTTTCTTGATTAATTTGAATATAGTTGATATTTTTATTTCTTATTTCCATTTTAAAACATTTTTTAAAACCCTTTTTTATGTATATATTAAATGCAATATTATTTTGTAATTATTTTCTGGCTGAACTTGGATTGAATTTTGATCATAAATTTTGTTAACATCATTGGATCCATGGTGTTGAGTCTAACTCCATAAAAATGGTTGAATGATTTTAATAATAGTTTGATTTAAATTTTTATTCAAATATGGTTTGTATATTCTTTCCCACCCCTCTTCATCTTGTCCTTTTCTTATTGCACTAAGTGTTATTGGAGCATGATCTCTATATCATGTCTCAAAACAAATGGTGCATAGATTGCTATTGATCGGCCTCAAAATAGATGCGACTTCTATATAAGTCCAGTTACGATTGCTTAACATAGCGCTAAATTTTGTCCCGATTCGAATAAATGATCATTTATGGCCCAAACCTATGTTTGCAAGCCCAAGTATGTTATATGATCTCTTTGATCAAATAACATTGAGATTCATTGTGTGGAGGCTTTGGTTCTACCAATCCTCTAATGGATCTACAACACTTTTGGGTCAACGCGAATCAATTAAACATTGTTGATCATTAAATGGTACTTGTGAGGATTCCAAATGGATGATATACTTGACAAAAAGAAAATGCAACTTGTTGTGTGGAGGCTTTGGTTCTACCAATTCTCTAATGAGTTCCAAATGTAAATTTCAAATGGTCATCCAACTAACCACTAAATAATAAATTGTTTTTACTTTGTGCCCTTTTATTTTTTATGCTTTATGTACCATTTACTTCAAGCATTAAATTTCATGCCATTTTTTTTGCTCACTTGAGCCTTTTCTTTTCTCTTCTAAGACACCTAATAATCAACATGAACCATAAAAATCTTTAATGATACTTGGACTATTTGGTTACTATCCTTGGCATTATGGAGTATTGGACTTCTTGGACTTAGGAGTAGAAATCTTGGCCTATGTTGGAGACCTTGTGATCTTAATTGTTATTTTGTTTGGAGTTATTGAGGTTTACCTCAAGATATTGGGTTGTTTGTTTGTTTTGTGTGCATGTTATTTTGATTACACTCTTTGGTTGTAATCTAGAATTCACCTGTATACAGTCGTTACTCTGTCCAATTTTTGTGAAGACTTAATAAACTTGAAGTTTGGTTCTCTCAAGAGGTCTAGTATCTTTGATTGTTTGGTTTCAATCCAAAGATTGGGAATTTCTATCTTGACTCATAATGTCAAATATTGGCTTCTTGTTTGTTAGATGGCTCTTATCCCTAGCTTTTACTTTATGCTTTAGGATAGACTCTTCTTCTCCTCTCATCTTCTTTAATTTCAAAAATCTTCTTCCTCCTTTTGAAAACTCTTCTTGTTTTTAAACTTGAACCACTTTCATAATAAACTTGGACTTAGGTCCATGCATTTTCAAAACCTTTTCATAAATAAACGCTAATCAATTTAATAATACCTTGACATTTTTGTGAGAACACTAAAAGTCAATCAATCCCATTTCAAACAATTTTGCCATTTTGGCTTTTCATTTCAAAAATTTTCTCAAATTATTAGACTCTTGTCAATCCTTGTAGTGATGCAAACAACTATACTTCTACAATATGTAGTAAAGAGAGATATTTTCCACCTGGGTGTTAAGTGAAGCATTGTTGATTTTAAAATCCAAGCCATATCCTCCACTTTGAGATGATGCAAATTCTCCTTTCTCATGATTGTGGGTAGTAAGTATGTTTTCCACACGGACAATGACGATGATGTCTTATCTCATAAAATTAACCAACACACTTGTGTTTAAAAATATTTAAAAAAGTAACTATGTGTACCTTGATCCCCTATTGCATGAAAGGTGGTACGTAGGCACTAAAGGTTCGCAACCGCGACAGGTATAAAAACCATAAAAATATATTTCTTTTCACACCTCCAGCATCCATTTTTATACAACATTTTATAGCCAAAATATACAGATTTTACAAAGAGGTTCCTGCGGAGTACCGTAGATGTTTAGGGTGCTAATACCTTCCCTTTGCATAACCAACCCCCTTACCTTGAATCTTTCCCCCTCTCTTTTGGTTATTCACTCTTTTCCCATTCCTTTGGAAACAATAAGGCGCGGTGGCGATTTTTATTTTGATCTGTATAAGTCTAGTCAATCCAATGGCTTAGTCTTAAACATTTCTACCGCTACACTTTGAATCTACTACCAATGAAAGGTCTGAAAAGAAGAAGAGTATAGCCTTTTCTTCTAGTATTGAAGACTTAGAGGATTGTGATGAGTTTAACTTAGAAGGAGTATCTGAAGAGATTGTGTAACTAGGATGACATTTCAACAAAGTGCTGAGGAAGTCCAAGTCAAATGCCAATAACATGTCATTCAACATCAACAAAAATCAGGACAATGGATGAAGGTCCTTGATTAAAGAAAAGCCAAATCAGGGAAAAGGAGTTTGGTGCTATGAATGTGAGGGATTTGGACACATAAAATCTGAGTGTGCCACTTATCTCAAGAAGCAGAAGAAAGGCCAATTTGTTTCATGGTTAGAGGAAGAATCTAAAAGCGACCATGAAGAGGAATCTGACAAAAAAATGAATGCCTTGATTCGAGTTTACGATTCTGATGAAGAATCAGATGATGAAGAACTTACTTTTAATGGATTCGATGTATCATACAGAGAGTTGTGTATCAAAAGTGAAGAAATATGCCAATAAGGAGAAGATAAAAAGATGGTCATTGCTCAACTACAGGTTGAGAAAGTGAAACATTTATCCATTATCTTTGATCTTAAGGAGCAGGTTATATTGCTCAATTCAAAACTGGACAATATGACTAAAACTATAAGAATGTTAAATAATGGTTCTGATGCTCTGGATGAGATTCTTGAATCTAAAAGGAATGATTGGAATGTTATAGGTCTTGGTTATGAGAGACAAGGTGTGAAGAATAAAGAAGTAAAGCTTGTAGTAAAGTTTGTACCTCCAAAGAAGGAACAAGAATTGAAGATGTCTGAGCACATGTCCCAACATCAGCATAGACATCAAACAAAGTATAAGGGATTCAGAAACCAGAGATGGAGATGCTCTTATTGTGGTAGGTTTGGTCATATATAACCTTATTGCTACAAAATATATGGTAATCCCAAATCCATCTAACAATCTGGAAGAAGACATTTTATGGATAAGAAAAAGAAAAGATGGATTCCTTAAAGGAGTACTTTTGAGGAAACTGCTCACTCATCTATAAAAGTATCTACTGGAGAAGAGTGGTATTATGATAGTGGTTGTTCTATACACATGACAAGTGTTAAAAAATTCTTAGTGGGAATCAAAACATCTTCCACTAAAACTGTAACTTATGGAGACAAATCAAAAGGTAAAGTAATGGGTGTTGGAAAGCAGGAGTATGCAGGACAACTCAGCCTTGAGGATATGCTACATGTTAAAGGATTAGATGCAAACTTGATAAGAATAAGTCAACTATATGATGAGGGTCTCATAGTCAACTTTACTAATTCTGAATGTCTGATAAGAAATGAGAAGGATAAGGTTATCATGAAGGGTAGAAGATCAAAATATAATTGCCATTTATGGAGTCCAAAAGAGACAGAGTGCTATGTAACATGTCTGAAGGCCAAGAAAGCTATTGAAAGAAGTATGAAGTCAAAACAAATGTTGTTTGCTTATAAAGTCACACAAGATGTCAGGACATTGTATCATGACAACTTGAGATTAATAAAAGGTGGTGAACATACTACTCAGTACTGTAGGACTAAGCTCACAAATAGCAAGTCACATGATCTGAAAGATCAAGTCAAAAGGAAAGACTTAATTTTTGGATGTGAAAACATTATGAAATTAAAAATGCATAAGTATGGGGAATTATAACAATTACTGCTATGTATGTGGGACAATAATATTTTCAAATTTCATGACTCCAATGTCTACTTAAGCCCATTCCTCCAAGGCTTAATCATTTGGACACACTATTTATACCAAACCAGTTGTTCTCTCAAACGGTTGCATCTATTCAAAAGAAATCGCGGGTGTGTTTGTATTCCCTTGGCTCAAATGATAATTTGGCTCTACAAAAATCAACAATGTCTCAAAATCATTCATCTGGTTTCGTGCACTCCTCGTCTGAAGACCATGGATCATTTCAATTAAATTATAGGGTTGACGATGCAAGAAGAATGATTAATCTGTCTGACCTAGTCTTTGATATTGTTCAATTATCCACCTTTCCAGCCTTCACTCAGGAAGAAGCAAGACCATCAGATTCAAAAGATGTCAAGGCTTCTGGTAAAAGTCATCTTCTTCTAATATTGGTAAAAATAGGACCAGTGTTAACCTAGAGAAAGAATCTGAGAAGAAAAATATTATTGGACCTATTATTGTTGATGAAAGTCTATCTGAAGATGATGATGACAACCTTGATAAGAGACGTAGGAGGTTTGTGACTGAAGTTTTAAAAGAATCATGTGTAGTTTCTTGTCAGATGATTCAACATATTTGGTAAAAGAGACTAGTAATGTTGAGACATTCAAGGTAAGGACTGAGAAGTTTACCCCTGAGCAAGTTGTTCGTGAGAAACACAAATGTTGTGGTAATGAATGTGGTTTATGTTGATGATTTAGTATCTGATAAGGAACCCATCATCAAGAATTTGGCTCCTGGAATATCCAAAAGACTTAAGAGTAGGAAATGAAATGTTGTGATGTTTGATATTTCTCCTTCTAAGGAGTGTCAAGGAAAAACCAGTGAAATAAGAAGCAACCCTCCAAAGAGTTAAAGGAGAAAATATCCTATTGGTCCTCTAAAGCCACGGAGTAACGTTTTAGTCTCCACTAGGAAGAGTAAGGATGTCTCTTCCAATGATTCTGAGTATGATGTTTGTAATACGATGGGAGAACTGGATTGTTTTGCGTTTTATCGCAAATATTGCGGTTAGCTAGAGTCACCACCGACTTTTCTTTTATCCAATAAGGAAATGGTGAAAAGAACAGGAAATACCTTGAGTTTTTTTTTTTAGTTCAGGGGGTAGGTTATGAAAAGGGATGGTATGAGTACCGTTTTCATCTGTAGTTATCTACGGGCTCTTAATCCCTAGCTCACTTTGTTTTTAAAAATATTCTTTCGTGTATGTGTCTTTGGAAAATATTTTGAAATTCCAATTGTAAGGCAAGACTTTGTAATGATTCTCGTTTCTGTTCTCGAGAGCACGTACAAAGTGTTTGAAATTATTTGTTTGAAAAGTGTCCGTGAAAAAATGTTTTTTTGTTTGGAAATGTTTGTGAGCAAGCGATTACGAGCGTTCTACCTACTCAAGGTCTTTCTAGTACTTTTCCTCATCCTTTAGATAGTGTTATCCTACCATTAGTTAGTAGGAAGTCCTATCGTTGGATGTAAAGGGACAGACACGGGTCATCATATAATCATAGAAGGCAACTAGTAAGGATGCTTTAACAATTATCGTTAAGGGACTAGATCGTTTATCGAAAGCAATATCGAAAGGGTCATCGAGGGACTACAATCTTTGTTTTCGAGGGATTGTACTAAAGCATCCCCAAGTTCGAGGGACATGACTGTTTTTATCAAGGCAGCAAGGGATGTTATCCTAGAGGTGTGGGTGTGTAAAGTGTGTTGTGATTCAGTTATTGTTTATTTTGCATTAGGCTTAGCTATCGTTTGATTTTAATCTTGTCATATGTGACCTAATTACTAACAATAATAGAGCAAAATAGGAAAGTGATAAATGTGCAGAAAGTAAATGTGGAAAGTAAAACCCTAGACTATTACATGGCTTTGTGAGAGGTACAAAAATGATAATAGTGCAGAAAAGTAAACCTAATTACTATTACAAACTGTGAGCAATTACAATAATCGAAAAAGTGCGAGAATAATAAACTATATTAATTGCAAGCCTAAGAGAAAGGAAAAGGATATTGTTTTTTTGTTGAGATTTTCTTGATAAAAGGGTTTGATGATTAACCTAAAAAAACTAAATTGATTTTAATTAATTAAAAAAAGTTGATTAATTAAATTAAAACCTAAAATCTAAATTTATTAATTAAATAAAAAACCTAAAATATAATTAGGGTTTATGAAAAAAAAAAGGTTTTGGTTTGGTGAATTTAGGGTTTGTAAGTATAAAAATAAAGAAAATGTGAAGAAAACAAAGCTTTAAAATAATACTGCCAGGGGTGGGTATTGAACCCACACCCTTTGCTCTTTCCACCAAGACTTTCACCACCTGGTCAGGCGTGCGTCTATGTTAGGGAGGGAGAACCAGTGCGTTTTATATACAATCCTGCAAAAATAAGAAATTATGGAAAAATAGCAAAAGGCGGGGATCGAACCCACGCCTTGGTAAAGTAATGCCTTAGCGCACGGGTTTTAACCACTAGGGTGGTGATACATTCATTGTTTAAAATACAAACAAATAATTAAATAGTAAACATAATGAACTAGACCGGAGAGGCGTCAGAGCCCTAACTCTGATCGTCTTCTACGGTGAGCATCTTCCTTAAACCTACAAAATAGCCATAGTTAGGAAATCAAAGATACCCTATCCGCCTAAATCAAACCCTGCGAATTCAATGGGATGGTTATCTTGGGCTGAATCATGCTAGTTTAGGAGTTGTGACAAAAATAACTGAAGGCTGTATGAACATGGTGGTTTGTGATTTGGCCATTATGGGACTCTCATAATAGGTCCTTCCTGCATATTGACACCTCATAAACACATTAGTAAGGTAAGTAGCTATTAAAACACAAAGAAAAACAAGAATGTAAATTCATGCACGATGAGAAACTGGTGATGCATGAGCTGTTGTTTCGAGCCCTTTGGATCACCAAAGATGATCCATTATACTTCAGAGGTTGATTGGGAGGGTTGGGATTCTTTGAGAACGAATGCAAATAGGTTTCTTGCTTTTCCCTAATTTTGATAATTTTGTGATTTTTTGGAAGTGATTTCTAGCACAAGGTCTTGTGTGTAGCTTGTCTGATTTGAGGAGAATATATAGCATGCAATTAGGTCAACATATTATAGGCTTGGACTCCTGTAATAAGCTTTGTCTTATTTTATTTTATTTTATTTTGACCTTTAAATGAATAACAGTCAAAAGTAAAATATAATAAATCAAAGGGAGCTGCATGAACAAGTCTTGAGGTTCATATGGAGTGTAAAACACGTTTGGACTCTGAAACAATAGCCCATTAGCCCAAAAAATCAAGTTTTCTCAATTTGAACCTCATGCATTTGCTCAAAATTTCCCAACTTGTACTAGTCATAACTCTTTCAATTTTTATCATTTGAAGGTGATCTTAGACTTTTTGGAACTCTCAAGATGTCCTATACAATATCTATATTGACCTTTTTTGAATTTGAAGACTTTATCTTGATGTAAGTTACCTTGACAAAAAGTGTCTTTTTATTGACTTTTGAAATGACCTATAATGTATTGGCTCATATCTCTCAAATGAAGCATTTTTTGGACTTGAGCTTAGAGAGACAAAGTTGTAGAGAATTGGATTTCCTTCAAAATTTACTTTGGTTGAGGAAAATATGATGAAGTATATGAAAGTTATGCTTGGTCAAAGTTTAGCTGACTTCTCAAAAAGAAAACCCTAATTTGGCAACTTTTGACTTTTGATGAATCTTAAGTTTTCTTGATGAATAATGATCAAACCTTAATCAAATGATGAATGTGAGTTCAAAATGTTGATGTTGACCAAAAATCTTGAAGTTTGACTTTATGTTGACCATGATTGACTTTTTATCCAATACAGTTGATTTTTAGTCATTTGAGCTATTGATTGATCAAACTTGTGATGCAAGGCTTGAGACTTGATATAAGCATTCTAAGATACATATAAGATACCATGAAATCAACTTGAGACCTTAAAAACCCAATCTTCCTTGAGAAAAGTGAAACCCTAGTTGTGAACCCATTGCTTAGGAGGAGAATTTGTCTGATCAATTCTTGAGCAACCTTGAGCCTTTGAGAACCCTAGGAGAATGTTTTGAGTAAAAGGGAGGGAAATTTTGGGGTACAACAATTTCCCGTGTTTAATCTTCTTAAACCTGAGGAGTTAGATTGGTACGTCTGCCATTCGTGATCTGAAGGTGGAAGAGGATTGAACACCTAAGTGCCCATAAATTTGCACTCGCGTGTGCAGGTGGTAACATTATTGGTTGATAATATTTCTTGAATGGGCTTAAAGATGCCATTCGGAAAGATGACAAAATATCGTTGGAGATGGGCTTATAGATTCCATCCAAGGTAACTATGGATAAGAGTATTAGAATGAGTCTACGCTTGAGTGCATCTGAAGGATGCTTTCTAGAAGGAACATCTGGGGAAGGTGCTTAAGTAGTTTCTTGTCAGATTTAGTCTTTGAGGGAAATTCTTGTCATGTAGATAGTCGCTCCATCTTGTTTCGAGAATTAATCTACAGTCTATTTTTGTTGGTAAACCCGTCCTATTTCGGGATTCATACCACCTGGCCATGTTGATAGTTTCCTCATCCTGTTTTGGGAGTTAATATTTGCCTGGTTATAAAGATAGTTTCCTCATCCTATTTCGGGAATTAATCTTTGCTCGGTCATACAGATAGTTGCCCCGTCTTATTTCGAGAATTAATCTCTGACCTACTTTCTGTTGGTGAACCTATCCTGTTTCAGGAATTCATACCGCCTGGTCGTACAGATAGTTACCCCGTTCTATTTCGTGAATTAATCTTAGACCTGGTCACATATATGGTTACCCCGTCCTATTTCGGAAATTAATCTTGGACATGTTTGAGAGTTGTTGATGATATTCTCCTGTTTGCAGACTCCTACCTGAAAAGATAAAGTTAGTCTTTATGCAATGTCATGATGCATATAATGCATTGTGTAATGATGTTCTCAAAGTAAATGAGAGTGTGTTATATGCGTTTAGTATGCATATGCTATGATACTTGTAAATGATGTATGGATGTAAGATGTCGGTGAAGCGCATTGGTAGCTTCGTATAACATCTTTGTTGGGGAAAATAAGTCCTGGATTGTTGTTGGGTATGAAGAATATGAATCTTCAATCTTGTTTAGAATGTATTTGTTGGGCATTCTTGTTTTCTGCTTGAGGATACTCCGCTGGAAATGTTTGACTTCCATTTGGGAATAGAAGAGTTTTGGAACCCCAGTCGTTCATCATTCTACTGAGGATTTTAGTTCTTATATACCATGACTGGGAATAAAAGAGATGGATAATCACCAGAGAAGTTGTATGACCAATTTTCTAGTGTGGACATCAACTCTTCTAGGGGTGAAAAAGCTAACTGATATTTGGTTCGATTTTAGATTTTGTAGCAACTCTCTGGGGATAGCAGCCTGGACTAACTTTGCTAGAGAGGGGAATTTGGGCGGTGATTTGCAGTAGTCAGAGAAATGAATTTTGCTTGGGAACTTAAATTTCGTTGGGGAAATAAACCTTGCCGAGGAAACAGACTCTGTTGGAGAAATATATTCTGCTGAGGAAATGAGCCCTACTAGAGAAGAGAATTTTGTAGAAGATTTCACAGTGTTGGAGGAATAAACTCGGTTGTGGAATTAGATTCCTGTGAACTATGCTGAAGAAGTTGCCGCCATATGCTGGGGAAATGATCAAACTCCTTTATCGGCTAAGGGGATCTGCTGGGGAGTATGGTCATGTTAATGGCTAAAAGATTCCCCAATTCTAGTCTTGAAGGCTTATTGGACTTACGAGGGAATGTATCTCTGTCAGGGACGAGGTTGTGAAGGTAACTCTGCATTGATAATCCCATGGAGATTGCTCTATGGGGATTTTCATGTGGAAGTTTGCTCTGTGGGGATTTTCTGGTAGATGTTTTCTCTGTGGGGATTTGTGGATGACTTGAACCCTATCCCAACTCCTAGAGTCTTTAGTAAATGCTTATTCCTGTTTTATGCATATATTTGTCAATAGTAATCATAATCATATGCATCTGGTCATTAAATTTAGTTATTGGATGTTTTTGCAAACAAAACAGAAAAAGTGAAACAAATTTGAATTTTGAAATTGACTTGCATTGATAATTTGCCTATAAACAAGCGATTTTGTACAAAGATACAAAAATCCTAGTAAGAGGAAATTGTCATAAAAATAAAAAGTAAAGCAAAACATATAGCTATATGTAAATGATCCTGTCAGATTTTAATTCTGCTATTGCCTCTATGTCTTCGAGCATCTCATCCCTCGCTGTCGGAAGAAGTTGACTGAACTGATCCGTACCATTTGAACTTGACATTGGTAACAAGGCTTACTGTAAGTACATGATCCAATAGGACATAGTCGTATGCTTTAATCCCTAACTTTTTCCTGGACGGCCCTTTCGGGTTTTCAGTCCACTAGGATACCTTTTTTGCCCAAGCCGCCTTTTCAGGTTTTCGACTTTCCGGGTGTACAATCTTTATATATATATATATATATATATATATATATATATATATATATATATATATATATATATATATATATATATATATATATATATATATATATATATATATATATATATATATATAGGTTCACCGGGATGCCCTTATATTTGCCTAGGCCAATCAACCTAGTGGTCACTTTCACGCGTAGTCTCTTTTGACTATGTCCGTGTTTACAGGATTCAGAAAATCTTCACCATCCATGGTGGTAAGTATCATAGCACCGCCAAAAAATATCTTCTTGGTTAAAAATGACCCTTCGTATATGGGAGTCCATTTTCACTTAGTATCACCTTGTGGTAAGATGATGTGCTTTATTACCAAGTTATCAACCTGGTATACCCGATGTTTGATCTTCTTGTTGAAGGCTTTGATCATATGCTTTTGATGCATCTGACCGTGACAACCAGCCACAAGCCTTTTTTCGTCAATAAAATTTAGATGGTCCAACCTAGTCTAAATCCACTCGTCTTAGTCTAAACTTGCATCTTTCATGATCCTTAAGGAAGGAATCTGGACTTCGACTGCTAAGACAACCTCCATACCGTAGACTAGAGAGAATGGGGTTGCCCAAGTTTATGTCTGTAGTGAAGTGCGATAGCCATGAAGAGAAAATGGTAACATCTCATGCCAATCTTTATATGTTACCATCATCTTCTGTATAATCTTCTTAATGTTATTATTGGTGGCTTCCACTGCACCATTCATTTTTGGTCTGTAGGGAGAAGAGTTGTGGTGCTTACTCTTGAACTGTGTGCATAGTTCCATGATCATTGTATTGTTAAGATTAGTACCATTATCCATGATAATCCTTTCAGGTATAACATACCAATATATTAGGTTATGCTTAATATTGTACCCCAAAATTTTCCCTCTCACTTATCAAGAATTTTCTCACAAGATCTCTTTGACTCAAGACTGGATTAGGGTTTGATCAGCTCAAGACACCTCCTCATGCACTGATGACCAAAATTAGGGTTTGAGTTTGCACAAGGATTTTTGGACTATCAATGCTTTATATTACTTTCAAGGATCATTATGGACCCCCAATATTATTCATGTCAAGTTTCAAGCCTTGAATCACACTTTTGATCAGTCAATTGAACAATTGACCTAAAAATCAGTTGTATTGGGAAAAAAGTCAACCATGGACAATTTACAGTCAAACTTCACAACTTTTGATCCACATCAACATTTTAGACTCATATGTATCATTTGATCCAGTTTTGACCACAATTCCTCAAGAAATTTGATCAAATCATCAAAAGGGCAAAATGGTCAAAATTAGGGTTTTGACGAAGAAGAGGAAATTTCTGATTTTTGACCTAGAAAATGATCAATTGGTTTGAAGCATGATTCCAAGAGTTCAAATCAAATTATTTTTAACTAATAGCATGATTCAAAACATTACAAATCCATTGGATTGATAGATGAAATTTTCAGTCAACTGATCAAAAGTCAACTGTATACTGAAAGTCAAACTTTAAATTTTTGGTCAAATTCAAGTGCCAAGGATCATAATTCATAAAAACATGTCAAAATGTGAAACTTGTTCATCAAGAAAGCAAGGTTTTAAGTTTTGGTTTTGAAAAGTTGAAATTTTTAATTAGAAAATTTTCTAAGTATAGAAAATTTCTTGTTTTTTCTCAACATTAAGCCAAATTTTCACCATGATACAAGATGATTCAAAGGAAGTTCCCAACATGAAAGTTGTAGATCTCCATGAAATCCACAACTTTGCTTCACATAATTTCTCTTAAAGATGCTTGGATCCCAAGATATAATTTTGTGAATACATGCTCATGAACTAAAATAACTTAGTGAAATTTTGCCCTAATTAGGCAGGTTTTTGACCAAACTTCATGCCAATTTTTCACATAGTTCCAAGGGGAATCTTTAAAAGCATTTCAAATATGAGTTGTAAAGAAGATTGCAAGATTACCAAAATGTCCAAGAAATCCTTGAGATCATTCTTGAGTAGGGAGAATAGAAGAGATGGAGTTGGCATTTTCTCACTGTGATTTCAAACCATTTCATGATGAACAAAAATTCAAATCCAAGCCTAGGATGCATAATCCTTGCTTTGCATGCCTCAAACTTGTTTTTCACTCCATAATTAAATGTTTACACAGCTGATAGAGCTTTAATCCAAGCACTTGAGCCTTTGTCCAAGCAACAATTCCATTTATGGCACAAAGTTGCCATTTCCATTTTGATAAAGCACAACTCTTGCAATTGTCAACTCCTTGAGCTTTGCACGTGTTCTTTCTGCACACACAACCCCTATAAACAAAAATCAGTGTGTCTAAAACCTCTACCAACTCAGATCAGGCTTGTACAAACACATAGAGGCTTGTCTCCTCACTTTTCTTCAAAAGCAAGTTATAGAGCCAAAAGGCTATAACTCAGAAACCTGGTGTTGAATTGATCTTGAACCTTTTCTATACATATAAACAAGTGTATTACAACCTAGAACACGCATGCTAAGACTCAGAAACTCTCCCAAACATTTTGCCATTGGAAATCTGCCATAGTTTAACAGTTTTGCACCTTACACAACCATCTCAAAAACCACTCGTGCGTTTTGAGTTTTAACCACTCAAACACTTAATATACATCATATCTAAGTGTTCCAGACCCCTGTTCCCTCACTGTAACTCCTCCTCCATCCACTATTTTCAAATTTCAAGCTTGCAAGTTGACTTGAGTAGGGAGATTCAGGGACTTTCAAGACAAGGTAAGGATTGGAATACACTCAGGGAGGTCCAGGAAAGCTAAACAGATCCTCAGTCCTTCTTAAAACTTGCCCAAACTCCATTCACGATCTCAACTGAAAGAGGTAAAAACTCAAACTTATATCTCCCCATACAAGCATCATTTGGTCTTGATTTGTGAAAAAAAATGTAGATATCCTTACACTAAAGCCAACCATGTTCATAGTTTTCATTTATATTTATTGTGTATAGAGAATTTTAGATTTGAAATTTCTGTAAAAATTAGGTTTCAAATTAGGGCCAGTAAAATTAGCTTTGATCTTTGACTTTTAGTTTACATAAATTATATTGTTGAAATCGTGGGAAGAAACACTATAACTTTCATGTTTGGACTTTCCATTTTTATGGAGAAATTAGAGAGATACAGGTGGTCCGGCCATGGCTCAAGGTTGAAGATAAAGTTGCCTTCAGGAAGCGTTTTCTAATATATATTTGTGCTTTTGTTTATATAAACGGATGTATAGCCACCCCAGTGGTAAGACAGCACGCAAAAAGGCCAGAGGTCACGGGTTCGAGCTTCAGCGTGCTACCTTTTGAAAATTTTCTCATTTTTTTCCATTTTTTGCTAGCTTGCAGCGCATTGGCCTTCAGTGCATTAAGCCTTTTTGTTTTTTTCTAACATTTCACCACCTTGTCTACTTGTATACCCCCTGGCCCGTTATCATTTATTTATTTATTTTGTTTTCATTTTATTTTCTTAATAATATTTTCTTAATATTAAAAATCATAAAAAAAATATAAAAATGATAGACTTGTATTTTAGTTTATTTTATTTTTCTCGATAAAAAAATATTTTATTTAGTTTACACCATCCATTTTTATTAATTAAATTTGTAAATTAATTTAGAATTAGTTTAATATTTATTTTTCCTCACACCCATTAAATATATTATCTTAGTATAAAAAAGGACCAAAAATACCTCATAAATATCATATATTATTTTCAAGACAAAAAATACAAAAAATACTTACTTTTCTTAAATAAATTTATTTCCTTTTAATAAAATAGAATTAGGGTTTAATCAAAATCTTTTTTCTAAAAATAATTTATTTCCTTATTTGGTTTAAGTTAATATTGATTTATTTATTAGGTTTAGATTAAAACTTTTTAATATAAAAAACCAAACAAAAATCTCCTTTGCATTTATACATCTTTGCATATTTATTTTATCTTGTATATTATTTATCCCAATATTTGTACATATTCAATTTGGTTGTAATAAATTAATTAGGTTCATATTATTGCAATCCCCATTCATGAATTGTATACCCCCCTCCCACAAAGTATTGTAATAGCGTAGTAATCTTTAAATTTCGCAATTTATCGCTTTTATATAACATGCTAGTAATTACGGTTTGTATGGCAAGATAAAACCAATCAAATAGAAAATCCTAATCCAAGACAAAATCAAGCATGAAAATGACACACTTTCACACAAGCACCCCTAGGGTTACTCCACTTGGTTTCCTTATACAAAAATAGCCATATTACGCATGTAAGGTATCTTAGCAAAACAAACAAATACAAGATCATAGTCCCTCGATGACGCTATTCAAATTTACCTTACAAAAATGATCTTAGTCCCTCAAAAAATGCTAAGATACTTTACAACATTGCTAATCATGACTATACGATGACCCACGCCCGTCCCGTTTACATCCAAAGATAGGTTTTCTTACCAAATCAATGGTAAAACAACAATATCAAAGGAAAAGAAAATGAACAAGAAAGACATTTGAGTAGGTAGATTACTTTTAGTTACTTGCTCCATTTCAAAACAAATATCTTTGCTATTTTCAAAACATATATTTCCAAACATCTTACAACATTGAAAACATTTTGAAAAAAAGACAAACATTTTTGTATACATTCTTACGAACGAGAATCATTACAAAGATTGCCTAAACAACGGCCTCTTTTACAAAATACTTTCAAAAAACCACACAAAGCACAATTTCAAACAAAAGCAAATGATCTAGCAAGTAACTAAGAGCCCATGGAAAACAATGGATGAAAAGGGTGCTAATACCTTCCTTTTTCATAATCTACCCCCCGAACTCAAGAAACAATCTCAAAGGTCTTTCCTGTGCTTTTTCACCTTTCCTTTTGGATAAAAGAAAAGTCGGTGGCGACTCTTGCTAACCGCAAAATTTGCGATCAAACGTAAAACACCCAAGTTAGTTCTCCCACCATATCACAGAACGGGCGACTCTGCTGGGGAGAATTTTAAAAGTGGGGTTACCTTAGGGTTATATCACATTTACTTGCTTACATTGTTTGAATTGTATGCTTTACATTATGGTTCTTTGTTTGGGTTTGAATCCTCTACCCGGATTTGGGATACATTATAGGTAAGTAGCAATACATTATGGAAACTTTGCGGGGTATAGCGACATGGTCTAAGCAATAGCTACGTTAGTGCGACATATTTGTGGGTACCGGTAGCCTTTGAGTTAATCAAAGAGAATACGGGGCCGCTGAGTGATGTCATGAAGCACTAATGAACTTCTAGAACCTTTACTTGACCAACTTGGCCTTTAGGATATAGTGAGATGACTGGCTTTGGTGCAGTCCGAAGTTGGTAGATACTCGATACTACACTCATTGAGGTTTGGTTTCTTGGGATATTTCGGACGCCATTAAAGAGGCTTGATCTGAAACAATGACCAAGGAAATAATCTAGTGATATTGAGCTCCTTAGAACTTGATTACTATTACTAGGACAGGTTGAACCAACTAAACTTTAAGAGGGTACTTATCTATAAAACTCCATGCAAGCCTAAATTAAGTATTTGTTTAATTTATTTGTATATGCATACATGTACATAACATCATGGACATCATGAACATCATATACATCCACTAACCATTTCAAGGATTTTTTGATTCATCTTTGTGCTTGTTTTGTAGGATATGGAGTCACTTCGCAGGAAAACTATTCAAGTCAACCTTGTGAGAATCCCTCCACAACTTAAGGAGCTAGCTTCAAGGATTCCTGAAAACTCTCCATTAACCGAGAGACATGGTCGTCTACTCAACTTGGTCACCAACAACAGAGATGAGGATATGATGAAGGTGCTCTTTCAGTTCTTTAATCCGTTGCACCATTGCTTCACATTTCCCGACTATCAACTTGTGCCTACTTTGGAAGAATTCTCCCAAATCTTGAGGATTCCCATTCTCAATCAACTACCTTTCAACGGTACGGAAAGAGACCCAAAGCCAGAAGAGATTGCTCAAGCTCTACACTTGCACTCATCTGGTGTCACAACTCATTAGGAAACAAGGAGTGGTGTCAAAGGTTTCCTAGCAAATTTCCTGTTTGAGAAAGCCCAAAATCCTGACCAACTCATAGATGTGAACGTCGTCAAAATCTTCATGTCACGCAACCTGATGCCTACATTACTAGGGGATATCCTACACTCTTTTCACACTCGCACAATGAGGAAAAGAGGTATCCTTATGTATTGCACTCCTCTCTTGGCAAGATGGTTTATTTCTCATCTTCCCCAATCAGTCTTAAAGAATGAGCAAGGTTCAAGGTGGTCACAAAGGTTGATGAAGCTCAAACATTCAGACATTCATTGGTGCTCTCGATCCAAAGAGAATGTTATCATCGTCGATAGTAGTGGAGAATTCCCTAATGTCCCTATACTTTGAATTAGGAGAGGCATCACCTACAACCCATGTTTAGCCTTAAGACAGTTTGGTTACGCCCGAAGGGATGGCCCGCACGAGATGTTAATTCAAGGCTTGGTATTCGACTATGACAACAACGATCAAGGTCTTCGCCACAGATTTATCCGAGCTTGGAGGATGTTAAACAAGGTGGATAGAAAGACTTTGGGGCACAAGAATTCCATCCCTCTTGAGCCTTACCTCAAATGGGTACGAACATGCTCAGAGTCTTATGATGCCTTATCCTTCCATTCTCCCGGTAATCATTGAGCCTGTTAAGGAAGGAGATGTTCCATACACTATCCTACATCCTGACATGCCCACATCTCTTGAAGACCTACAAAGGGATTGGATACAACTCAAAGGAGAGTGAGATACTTTCGAAGCCCAATTCTACGCAAGCGAGAAGAAGGTTTTGGAACTCACTAGGATACTTCATGAGGAGTGGACTCTGAATGCCTACATTGCACTAAAGAGGATGCGTACTACTTTTTTATCTTAGAGTTTTTGTATTATTTTGTCCAAGGGGCATTGATGTACTCAAACTTTATCTTATTAATATAACATGTGCTTCTTTTTTTGTCTAAAACAAATTTGAATCTTTGAAATCCTTGAAAATATTGCATATGCATATATCATTCATCATAACATAAACAGGTCTTTTGCCACAAGTCTCCTCATCTATCTACTGTTTATTTCAGTAAGATGGATCTTGAACAAACAGTGAAAGTTCTCCAAACTCAGAATATGCAGTTTCAACAGTTGCTCATGACCCTTGCCAAGGGGAAAGAAGAATTAAAGACTCTGCTAGCTGAAGAGAGAAAAAAAAGAAGGTAACTAGAGTTTTAAACATGGGGAGAAGATTTCATGGGCAGACAAGAAGGACTTTCAATTTTGAAACAACATCCGGTGAAGGAGAAGGGAAAGGCAAGGAAACAGCTATCCCGTCAGAATCGGAAGAAGAGGAAGAGGAAGAGGAAGACTAATCTGAGGAACAGTATCCTCCGGCTGATGATAAGTACAAACATCTCGAAGAGCGATTGAGCGCAATGGAAATCCAAAAGGTCTCAGGCTTGGACTTTGAGGAATTGGGACTAGTGTCGGGGATTGTGATTCCTCCAAAATTCAAAGTGCCTACATTTTCCAAATGTGATGGAGTGTCATGCCCTAAAATGCATCTCTGGTCATATGTGAGAAAAATCCAACTCCATACCGCTGATAAGGACTTATGGGTGAACTTTTTCCAAGACAGCTTATCTGGAACACAACTCGACTGGTTTTACCAACTAGAAAGAGCCAACGTCCATAATTGGGAAGATCTTGCCGTAACTTTATACGAGCAATATCAATACAATGCTGATTTGGCACCTACCCGTACTCAACTCCAGAGTATGGACATGGCTTCCAATGAAGGTTTCAAAGACTATGCACAAAAATGGAGAGATTTGGCTGGAAGAGTTTAACCCCCTCTGTTTGAGAGGGAATTGATAGACATGTTCTTAGGCACCTTATCTGGTCCCTTCTTCAATCATTTAATAGAAATTTCATCTGTAGGCTTTACCAAACTAATATTGACCGGAGAAAGGGTGGAAGCTGGCATAAAAATGGAAAGATTCAGAAAGACACATCTTCTTCTACAGCTGTAAGAAATCCTTTCATCAGGAAGAAAGAGGTAGTTATTGTATATCCGCAAATAAACCAAGATAGAGCCGAACGCCGACCAATGGTGGGGTCTGTTATGATTCCAAAGCCGACGTCTGATCAACAAAGAAGTAATCAACCAAGGGTGGAAAGGCCAGTCAGGCAATTCACCAGAATTAACATGACTCTATCTCAAGTATTACCGCATCTACCAAGATCCAATTTGGCAACCTTGAAAGAAGCTCCGAAAAACCCCAATACAAGATCCCCTCATTATCATCCCAATGCCCGTTGCGCATATCACTCTGAAAGTCCTGGTCACGATACTAATAACTATTGGCCCTAAAAGAACAAAATACAAGACCTCATTGAAGCAAAAAAATTGAGTTTGATGCGCCCGAGAAGCCAGATATCATTTCTGCTCCTATGCCCAGACATGGTCACAATACCAATGCCATTGAAGAAGATTTGTTTGTTACCATAGTTGATGAACTCATGACCCCAATTCTGACCATTAAGATAAACTTGTTGAAAGTCGGTGTGTTCCCGGGCTGTAATGAAGTTTGCCATCTCTGCTTATCATCACCAACTAGCTGTCCTTTGTTGAAGGCAGACATTCAGTGCCTGATAGATAACAAAGAGATTATGTTTGAAAAGGCTCCTGTTTCACCTATTCCTGTTGAAGATGTTTCTATCATTACCATTTCCGCCAATTCTTCCAGGGTCTCCACCAAAAGACCCATTAGAATTACATCAATTCCGAAAGCATCTCTTCTAATAATCACAATGCATGGGCCAGTCCCATATGTATCAGCCAAAACCGTGTCGTGGAATTACGGAGGGGACATCTACTACCATGGCATCAAGCAAGACTGGTCGGCCGCCAAAGAGATAAACTCCGAAGAAGAAGATTCCGACATTAGTGATATTGTCAGAAAAAGCAAAATTACCCGAAGCGGTAGGATCTTTTCTCCAGAAATTGCTCCCCCAAAAGCAGTTTCTGGACCCGTGGCTGCTCCAAAGGTTACTTTCGTACCCATAATCATCTTTGCAAGTGCTCCTATTGACGAATTTGTCACAACTCCTGTTATCATTCCTACCAACACTCACACTGCGGAGACTCGAGGAAAGAGTATTCAAGTGGAGCATGTCCGAACGAAGGCTCAATCACTGACTATTCCTGAGACATCCAAGAAAGAAATGGAGGAGATCCTAAAAATTATAAAGAGGAGCGACTATGATGTAGTTGAACAATTGGGACAAACTCCCTCCAAAATCTCCATGCTGGCATTACTACTGTGTTTCGAGGCACATGCGAAAGCCTTGGTGAAGTTCCTAAAAACAGCCCATGTTCCTCAAGAGACGTCTGTTGATCAATTCCAAGACTGCGTAGCCAGCTTGACAGCAGATAATGGCCTAGGTTTCTCGGATGTTGATCTAACACCGAGGGGAAGAAAGAATAATAAGGCATTTCATGTCTCAGTGGAATGCAGGGGCACAACTCTGGACCATGTTTTGGTGGACACAGGCTCATCTTTGAATGTATTACCTAAAAAAGCTCTTGACAGACTTGACTGCGAGGGACTGACATTAAAGGCAAGTAACATAGTAGTAAGGGAATTTGATGGCTCGAAGAGGATGGTGCACCGGGAAGTGGATATCCCCATAAAGGTTGGAACCCAAACTTTCAATTCCACCTTTTATGTAATGGACATCCGCCCTTCATATTCATGCTTGCTAGCCCGACCATGGATCCACAATGTTGGTGCTATTACCTCTACATTGCACCAGATGCTGAAGTATCCAATTCAAGGGAAGATTATCACTGTCCATGGAGAGGAAGAATACATGATTAGCCATCTCAATTCCTTCAGATATGTGGAATTGGACGGTGAATTCATTGAAACTCCATTTAAACACTTCGAAGAGGTCCCCCAAGAGGTGGTATTGACCAAGACTGTGTCCCAGATTCCCAAGATTACAAGACCTCCACTCCCGATGTCATCACTAAAGGACACCAAAGAAGTGGTAGAGGAAGGTGGATGCACTATCTGGGGGCAACTTCCAGATATCCCATATAAGTCTGACAAGTTTGACCTAGGTTTCACTTCAAGTGCTCAAAAGGTTGTACACCGTACCCGTGCTGAAGGGCCACCCCTGAAGATCAGCAACCGTGAGGTCAACGTAGTAGAAGATGGTGATGACGATTGCAACCTTGAGGATTGGATCTTTCCAACTGTCAATGGAGGGCTCAGCAATTGGTTGTCTAGAGACTTTGTCCCAATCACTTTTATCACACAGTAATTTATCTTTACATTTGGTTGGATCTGTAATATTGAAACAATTCGCACTCTTAAAACCTTGTGTCTTACCCGAGACACAATGGTCCATTTGTAAGGGTTATTATTTCATCTTCATATGACAATAATGAATCATGGACGCTTTTCGCATACAAAATTTTGTGCTCATCATTTTTCTTTTACATTTTATTTTCTTTCAAAGATAGATATACCCTTACACACACCCACACTCACAATGCAGGTACGCATCCATTCTGGATCCCATGGGTAACGATACTGCTATGTCCTTTTGTAACTCTGAGAATCTAATCTACTAAGCCGAAGATGAAGGTGAGGAAGATTGTGAAGTATCAGGGAACTTTCCAGACTACTACAACAAGAAGAAAGAGCCATTCAGCCTCACGAGGAATCCATGGATATAATCAACCTGGGTGCCGAAGAAGATAAAAAAGAGGTCAAAGTGGGTGCTAATCTGGAACCTAAGGTCAAAGAGCATCTGATTCAGTTGTTACACGACTATGTTGAAGTCTTCTCCTGGTCATATGAAGACATGTCGGGACTTGATACGGATATCGTGGTACATCGTCTTCCTACAAGAGAAGATTGCCCACCAATAAAGAAAAAGGTTCGCCGCATGAGGCCTGATATGTCAGAAAAGATTAAGGAAAAGGTCATGAAGCAATTCAACGCTGGATTCTTGGCTGTCACCTCTTACCCTCAATGGGTTGCCAACATTGTTCCCGTACCCAAAAAAGACGGTAAAGTGTGAATGTGTGTGGACTACAGAGATTTGAATAGGGAAAGCCCTAAGGATGATTTTCCACTCCCCACATTGATATCCTAGTTGACAATACAGCACAACACAAAGTGTTTTCCTTCATGGACGGATTCGTAGGTTACAACAAAATCAAAATGGCACCTGAGGACATGGAGAAAACAACATTTGTCACACAGTGGGGCATATTCTGCTATAAAGTGATGCCATTCGGACTAAAGAATGCTGGGGCAACCTATCAGCGTGCCATGGTAGCTTGATTTCATGACATGACACATCATGAAATAGAGGTCTACATAGACGATATGATAGCTAGATCGCAAACAGAAGAAGAGCATCTTGATCACTTACAAAAGCTGTTTGAGAGACTGAAAAAGTACAAGCTGAGGTTGAATCCAAACAAGTGCACATTTGGGGTACGGTTTGGTAAACTCCTAGGCTTTGTCAATCGCAACAAAGGTATCGAGGTCCATCCTGCCAAAGTTAAAGAAATATAAGAGATGCCTTCTCCCCGTATTGAAAAGGAAGTCAAAGGATTCTTGGGACGTTTGAACTATATTGCCAGATTCATTTCTCACCTAACAGCTACTTGTGAACCAATCTTCAAATTACTAAAGATAAATTAGTTAAATGGAATGATGAGTGCCAAACTGCTTTCTACAAAATCAAAGAATACTTGCAAGAGCCTCCAGTGTTGATGCCACCAGTCGAGGGAAGACCGTTGATCATGTATCTGACTATTTTAGAAAACTCAATGGGGTGTGTATTGGGGCAGCATGACGTGTCTGGCCAAAAAGAGCATGCTATTTACTACCTGAGCAAAAAATTTACCGGCTGTGAAACCAGATATTTACTGCTCGAGAAAACTTGCTGCACTCTAGCATGGGATGCTCACCGGCTAAGATAGTATATGTTGACTCATACTACCTTGATGATATCTAAAATGGATCTGATAAAGTACATCTTTGAGAAGCCTGCTCTTTCTGGGAGAATAGCGAGATAGAAGATGATCCTAACAGAGTACGACATACAATATACTACCCAGAAAGCTATAAAGGGGAGTGTGCTAGCTGATCACCTTGCCACCAAGTTGTAGAAGACTACTAGTCCATGAAATTCGAATTCCCGGATGAAGACATCATAACATTAGACAACTGAAGAATTCAGGCCATATGACGAACCTGAACAAGGATCCCGATGGACCCTGCTCTTTGATGGAGCATCCAATGCACTTGGCAATGGTATCGGTGTTGTACTCATATCTCCATAAGGGTGGCATACTCCCTTTACCAAAAGACTCTAGTTCAATTGTACAAACAACATGGTGGAATACGAAGCATGCATCTTCGGTCTCAAAGCTGCCATATACTTGGGGATCAAATCCTTGGATGTATTTGGAGATTCAGCTTTGGTCATCAGTCAGATCAAAGGGGAATGAGACACCAAGCACCCTAACCTTATCCCTTATAAAGAACATGTTTTGACTTGGCTACCGCATTTTGAGAAGATTACCTTTGAGCATTTCCCGCGAGAAGAAAATCAGCTAGCAGACGCTCTAGCCACAATGTCATCTATGTTTAAACTTAATTAGGATGACGAGGCTCCCCAGATCACCATTGAAAGAATGGATAAACCAGCACATTGTCACGAGATTAATACTGAAGAAGTAGTGGACCATCCTTGGTTTCACAAAGTCAAGAGGTATCTCGAGGCTCAAGAATATCCAGAAGGAGCTTCAATCAATGATAAGAAGTTATTAAGGAGATTCTCTGCTAAATTCTTCCTTAGTAATGGCATCCTATACAAACACAATCATGACTTTGTATTGCTTCACCGCGTAGATAAGGTTGAAGCTGAAAGGATCATGGCTGAATTACATGAAGGCACTTTTGGTACCCATTCCAGTGGGCATACGATGGCAAAGAAAATCCTACGGGCAGGCTATTACTGGTCCACCATGGAAACAGACTGCTATCAGCACTCTCGAACTTGCGATAAGTGTCAAATTTATGCTGAAAAGGTGCATGTACCTCTGGTTCCTCTGAATGTCTTGACAACTCCTTGGCCCTTTGCTATATGGGGAATTGATATGATTGGGGAAATCAAGCCGACAGCTTCCAATGGACATCGCTTCATCCTAGTGGCCATTGACTATTTTACAAAATGGGTGGAGGCCGCTTCTTTCGCTTCTGTTACCAAGAATTTTGTTGCCCGTTTCATCAAGAAAAATCTCATTTGTCGGTACGGTATCCCGAAAAGGATCATCACTGACAATGGTACAAATCTCAACAACACTATGATCACCGCACTGTGCAAGAAATTCAAGATTCAGCATCACAATTCTTCTCCCTATCGGCCAAATATGAATGGTGCTGTCGAAGCTGCAAATAAAAACATTAAAAAGATCATAGAAAAGATGACAGTCAAATACAAAGACTGGCATGAGATTCTACCATTCGCTCTCCACGGGTATCGTACCACGGCTCGCACATCAACTAGGGCAACACCCTATTCTCTGGTATAGGGAATGGAAGCTGTCTTGCCCATTAAGGTTCAGATCCCCTCTCTGAGGATTATGAAGGATGCAGGGTTGAACGAAGACGATTGGATCCAGACTCGACTTGATCAACTGAGTTTGATAGATGAAAAGAGACTTGTTGCTGTTTGTCATGGTCAAATATATCAAAAACGGATGATCAAGGCTTTCAACAAGAAAGTCAGACGCCAAGTGTATCAAGTTGTGGATCTAGTGATCAAGTGCGTCATACTTCTGCAAGGTGATCCCAGGGGCAAATGGACTCCTACATACGAAGGACCATTTGTAATCAAAAGCATATTCTCTGGTGGAGCAATGATCTTGACCACCATGGATGGTGACGACCTGCCAAACCCTGCGAATGCAGACATAGTCAAAAGATACTACGCATAAGATACCCGCTAGGTTGACATACCTAGGCAAAACAAGGGTATCCCGGCGAACCAAAAAGGTTCGGGAAAAAGTTAGGGATAAAACAAAAAATTTGTACACCCGACAAGTTGAAAACCCGAAAGGGCGACTTGGGCAAAAAAGGGTTTCCCGGTGGACTAAAAACCCGAAAGGGCGGTCCAGGCAAAAGTTAGGGAATTAAAGCGTATGACTATGTCCCGTCGGATCACTTTACAAACAACCTGTGGCTTCCACTGACAAACTCAGAGGTTCTTATCAATTCAATCATCTTCAGACAAGGCAACAAATAGACAAGATGCTTAGAGATACGAAGGCTATAGCAGAATGGAAACCCCATGGGATTATTACACATAGCTATCTTTCTTTGTATCAAAATTTTTCTCTTTTACGACAACATTCTCTTACTAGAATGTTTGTCTCCTTGTATAAAAATACTTATTCAAAGTCAATACAAAGATATCCCTTTGAAAGTGCAAAAACTATTTGCCTTTTTCTTTATGCTTATGTTTTGTTTACAAAAACGTCTAATGATTCATTGTTGAACTTATGCATCTGAACATAATTATTGTTTACAAATAAACAAAATGGGAAAGACAATTACTGATAGGTTGACAAGATAGGAAAATATCTCTAGGCTATTCAATAAGTAATCCCCTGCAGTGCGTCGTTTAAATCCCCCAGGGAAACAAAGTTTCAAATTGTTAATCCTCAGTAAAAGTCGTCAAATTTCTCAGGATTCCCCAATAAGATTTTACAAGCAGCACATGGCATTGCCTTTACAACAAAGTTTATCTCTCTCGACAGAAAATCATCAATACTTCAACTTCAAGACATGAAGATTCACACATCCTCAGTAACATTCAGGGATTTATTTTCCTTAATCCAACAGCAATGCAACAGATTAGCTCACATACACATATATTGCATCCATATATCATAAACATTGATAAAAAAATGCATTACATCATACATTTCATGCAACATGACTTTGCATTTTAGCTAACATTTTACCCTTTTAAGGATAAAATTAACAACTACCATTAACAAAGTTCGAAGAATTCAGATACAGTTCAGATACGCTCTAGACACGGATGCCACTCTGATACTCATTCAGATTCTACTTCAAGATATAATACATATACACTCCATACAAGGATGTCATTATGATTCTCATTCAGATCTCAACTTCAAGATACAGTTCAGATACACTCCAGACACGGACGCCATTCTGATACTCATTCAGATTCAACTTTCAAAATACAGTACAAATACGCTCCAAACACGGATGTCATTCTGATATTCATTCAAACATGGTTTTCAAGATATCTTTCAGATACACTCCAGACACAAATGCCATTCTGACATTCATTTGAATTCGACTCCCCGATACAGTTCAAATACGCTTCAGACACGGACGCCATTCTGACACTCATTCTTTCAACTTACAAATTACAATTCAACAATCACTTTTGGATGGCATCTTTAAGCCCGTCTCCAACAAATTTCTATCACCTCTCCAAATGGCATCTTTAAGCCCATTCCCTCAACCTTGCATCATCGAGTGCAAATTTCTGGGCACTCTAGTGTCCAATCATCTTCCACCTTCGAGTCACGAATGGTAAAACTCGCCAATCTAACTCTTCATGTTTAAGAAGATTGAACAAGGGCAGCAGTTGTACCCCAAAATTTGCCCTCTCACTTATCAAGAATTTTCTCATAAGATCTCTTTGACTCAAGACTAGATTAGGGGTTGATCAGCTCAAGACACCTCCTTAGACACTAATGACCAAAATTAGGGTTTGTGTTTGCACAAGGATTTTTGGACTATCAATGCTTCATATGACTTTAAAGGATCATTATGGACCCCCAATATTATTCATGTCAAGTTTCAAACCTTGAATCACACTTTTGATCAGTCAATTGAATAATTGATCTAAAAATCAGTTGTATTGGGAAAAAAGTTAACCATGGTCAATTTACAGTCAAACTTCACAATTTTTGATCCACATCAACATTTTAGACTCATATGTATCATTTGATCAAGTTTGGACAATAATTCCTCAAGAAATTTGATCAAATCATCAAAAGGGAAAAATGGTCAAAATTAGGGTTTTGACGGAGAAGGGGCAATTTCTGATTTTTGACCTAACAAATGATCAATTGTTTTGAAGCAGGATTCCAAGAGTTCAAATCACATCATTTTGACCTAATAGCATGATTCAAAACATTACAAATCCATTGGATTGACAGATGAATTTTTCAGTCAACTGTATACTGGAAAGTCAAACTTTGACTTTTTGGTCAAATTCAAGTGCCAAGGATCATAATTCATCAAAAAATGTCAAAATGTGAAACTTTTTCATCAAGAAATCAAGGGTTTAAGTTTTGGTTTTGAAAAGTTGAAATTTTTAATTAGAAAATTTTCTAAGTATAGAAAATTTCTTGTTTTTTCTCAACATTAAGCCAAATTTTCGCCATGATACAAGATGATTCAAAGGAAGTTCCCAACATGAAATTTGTAGATCTACATGAAATCTACAACTTTGCTTCACATAATTTCTATTAAAGATTCTTGGATCTCAAGATATAATTTTGTGAATACATGCTCATGAACTAAAATAACTTAGTGAAATTTTGCCCTAATTAGGCAGGTTTTTTACCAAACTTCATGCCAATTTTTCACATAGTTCCAAGGGGAATCTTTAAAAGCATTTCAAATATGAGTTGTAAAGCAGATTGCAAGATTAAAAAAATGTCCAAGAACTCCTTGAGATCATTCTTGAGTAGGGAGAATAGAAGAGATGAAGTTGGCATTTTCTCACTGTGATTTCAAACCATTTCATGATGAACAAAAATTCAAATCCAAGCCTAGGCTGCATAATCCTTGCTTTGCAGGCCTCAAACTTGTTTTTCACTCCATAATTAAATGTTTACACAGCTGATAGAGCTTTAATCCAAGCACTTGAGCCTTTGTCCAAGCAACAATTCCATTTATGGCACAAAGTTGCCATTTCCATTTTGATAAAGCACAACTTTTGCAATTGTCAACTCCTTGAGCTTTGCACTTGTTCTTTCTGCACACACAACCCCTATAAACCAAAAGCAATGTGTATAAAACCTCTACCAACTCAGATCAGGCTTGTACAAACACATAGAGGCTTGTCTCCTCACTTTTCTTTAAAAGCAAGTTATAGAGCCAAAAGGCTATAACTCAGAAACCTGGTGTTGAATTGATCTTGAACCTTTTCTATACATATAAACAAGTGTATTACAACCTAGAACACGCATGCTAAGACTCAGAAACTCTCCCAAACATTTTGCCATTGGAAATCTGCCATAGTTTAACAGTTTTGCACCTTACACAACCATCTCAAAAACTACTCGTGCGTTTTGAGTTTTAACCACTCAAACACTTAATATACATCATATCTAAGTGTTCCAGACCCCTGTTCCGTCACTGTAACTCCTCCTCCTCCATCCACTATTTTCAAATTTCAAGCTTGCAAGTTGACTTGAGTAGGGAGATTCAGGGACTTTCAAGACAAGGTAAGGATTGGAATACACTCAGGGAGGTCCAGGCAAGCTAAACAGATCCTCAGTCCTTATTAAAACTTGCCTGTTGTACCCCAAAATTTGCCCTCCCATATTCTTCAAGATTTTCTAAGAGCATGCTTCAAAATCTCCCCAAGAGTTGCACAGTCCAATTGCCTCCTAACAGTAAAAAATTAGGGTTTTGGTTCTGGCAAAGAAATTGAAGTTTCCAAGGGTCCAAACAAGTCCCACATGCCTACATACATTGTCAAGCATCCATATGCCAAGTTTCAAGACTCACAGCACCAAATTGCACAGTCAAAAACCCTAATTGATTCACAGTCAACTGCAGGGGCAAAATGGTCATTTGACAGTCAAAAGTCAAAATTTTTGGTCAACATCTTATTTTGAAGCCACAAACATCATTTGATCAATTCTTGATCATGATTCTCAAGGCATGGCTCAAAAAGTCTCAAGATGCAAAAGTTTCTATTTTTGGACAGTTGGAAAAGTCAACTGCAAATTGACCAAGGCATAACTTCGACATGGTTTATCAGAAAAATTCCATCAAAAGCTCATTTTGAAGAGAATGACATTTCCTACAACTCATCTTCACACTTCAAGTCCAAGAAATGCTCTCACAAAAAGTTATCAATCTCAACATTATAGGTCATTTTCAAAAGTCAACAAAAAGGCACTTTAAGTCAAAGACCATAACTTGCGATTGGTAAATCAAAATGACATGGGACCAAAGACATTGGTTAGAGGACTGCCATACCTTTCCAAAATGTCCAAGAACATGATCAAAGCTTAAAAATTGAGCAAGATATGCCTTATGGAAGTTGGGAAAGTTTTGGGAATTTTGAAAAGTCAACTTTGCTTCAAATGCCTCAAAATTGCTAATGGGCCTCAATTTCTTCCACGAATCATCACCCAAAAGCTATGAACGACCCATTAAGCTAAAAGGGAGTTATTTTCTTATTTTTAATTAATTAATTGAATTTTTAATCCTATTAATTCATTTAATTAAAATTAATTATGAGAAAAATACTAAAACATGTTTTCCAAATCTTTTTGTGCAGCATATTCTCCCATTAAGACCTAAATATTTCGTGTACCACATCAAGGGACAAAATCTTCCACAATTGGCAATGATTGGCATGAAAAAGATTTGGAAAAAGATGCTTGAAAATCAAATATCAAAAACATCAATGCATGGATTATGGGCCAGTTTTCTTGACCTAATTCACTCACATACATATGCACATTGAAAACTTAATGCATTGGACAAGCAAGCTGCGCGGAAACTCATAGAACAAGGTTGCACTTTTTTCACAAAATATCAAAAACTGTTTTCATAGTTGCAGTGTGATTCAAAGCTCAAAAAATATTCCAAACGCTTGCTGGGACCTTCCTGAACGTGTCTCAATACCTTTCCAGTCTCCATACTCAAGGAATTGGTAGAACCACGTTGCATTTGTTCATAAAATGTTCATAACTGTGTTTTGATTTCTAGACATTATCCATGCATTTTTATTGTTGATTTATACTAACATGATTGCTCTGAAGCTAATGGTACCACCCAATTGAAGAATGGCTGCCTGTACAATAATCCACAATGAACGCATGTTAGGGTTTCAGGAACCTTGATTTAGGGCTTTACACATATGGAACAATTGGACATTCAAACCAGTACCATTGAGATCGTGACCTTCAAACAAATAGAAACCACCCATCGCGCCCTTTTTCTTTTTGACTATATGCTAATCTCTATTATTGCAGGTCTGACTTAGTGGGGGTTTAAAACCCCCGCTATCTGTTTTGTAAATACAAGGAAAACGTGAAGAAGATGAACGTGTCTCAGGATGACTGGCTCGTTTGAATTTTTGGCGCGTGGTGTACCATAAGCGTGTTTTTCTTTTATATTATTCACATCCCATTAATATTAAAAATACGTTCAATGGCTCAATTGGCAAATGCGCTGGCTTACAGGTATTGGGACCTGGGTTCGATTCCCAGGTCCCCCATATTTCTTCATAATTTTGTTTGTAACATGATCAGGTGGTACTTCGCTTCAGTGGTCCACCAAACGCCCAATACCTGCGCCTGCCACATGTCCCCAGGGATCAATCTAAAGGTCATCATGTGGACTCCATCATGCACACTAGTCAACCATGCCATACGCAATTCTGGAAAGTCAAAAAAGGGCCTGAATCTGTTGGGCCTAATTGCTTCAAAAACTCCCTTTGGGTCCAGACACCCCCAGGGTTTGCTCATTCTTTTAATTCTTTTCTTTCTTTATTTATTTTTTTCTTTTATTCTTTTAATTGTTATTATGATTAATTACTTTTATTTAATTCACAAAATAATTTTTATAACACCAAAAAATCAGAAATCATGAAAATAAAATATGTTTATTTAATTTTTAATTCTTTAAATAGTTTTGTAAATAAATTTTAATAATCAAATTAGTTTAATTTTAGGTCTTCAACTTTAATGTTTTTTTTCTTAAATAAACTAAAAAATGTAGAAATTAGGGTTTGTCACATTTTCATCCTTTTTCTTAAATAAATAAATAATTCCTATCATTATTATTATTAACTATTAATTATTTTGTAAATAAATATGTCATTAAATAATTAGTGTAAATTAGGTCAAAACTTAAATATTTTATTTAAATAATTAAAAATAATTTAGAACTAGGGTTTTGTTTAATTTCTAATTTTAATTAATCCTCTTTATTTCATACAATACCAAAAAAACCAAAAATAACTTCTTTTCTTATTAAATATTTAGTTAGCCTTTTTAATTCAATTTAATTTCTTTAAAGGGTCCAATGCCCTCGCACATTCGATTATAATTCCTTTTCGCGCGTTTGTTCTTATGTTTTCTTTTTTTAATATTATGTAATTGCCCAAAGCCTTGTAATAGTAATTAGGTTTAACTTTTCGCATTTACTTTCCGCATTTTTTATTAAAACGGGTCTTTGTAATTTGGCGATGTATAGACCCGCGCCTTGTAATAGCTTAGGATTTATCTTTCCGCATTTAAATTTCCGCACTTTTAAACTTCTAACTTGCATGAAAGAATGTATGGCCTAAATTAAAAACAATGCGTAGATCACCAAATGCATGACAAGACAAATATTAACTAAAAATGATACACAATTCACACACCACTCTTAGGGTACGCGTCACTGTTGCCTTGCCCCTCGAAAAGTGGTCGTCGAGTATAGGACGTTTTAGTAAGTCCTTATGTCCATGAACATGGCATAAGGGTAGCTTCTAAGGTGTCCTACTGTTGCTCTGGTGACCACACTGTCCCTAGAAACGAATTGACCCGAACACCTCCAACGGTGGTGCTACCTACCTCTCAATGGTGGGATGGCACTACCTTAAGGACATTTACACAGCCTAATTCCTTAGGGTAGGTAGATGACTTGTAGATACTTGCTCTAATTCAAAACAAATCAAAAACTCTTTTCACACCGACACTTTTCAAAAAGCTTTCAAAAACAATTTTTCAAACACTCTTGAGGACTGATACAAGAGTCGATCTGAAACTTTAAACGAAACTTTTTTCAAACCCACTCACACTTGAAAAGCAAACACTTTTGAAAACACAAATGAGCAAGTATCTAAGAGCCCATGGATAACCATGGATAGAAAGGGTGCTAACACCTTCCCTTTCTATAAATCTACCTCCCGAACCGAGAAACTATCTCATAAGGAATTTTTTTGTGCTTTTGTCCTTTCCATGTTGGAGAAAATAAAAGACGATGGCGACTCTTGCTTCTGTGACATTTCGCGAACCAGCGTTAAACAGTCAGTTCCAGATCCACCAATCACAGAACTGGCGACTCTGCTGGAGATACCTAATTTAGTGAGGTGTACCTTAGGATAGTTCATAATTGTGTTGTCAATTGCTTTGACTTGTTTGCTTTATTATTGTGGGACTATCTTGGGAGTTCTATAGATCCTAACCCGGATCTGGGGATACCTTCTTAGAAAGTAGCAACAAGGCTGTGAGGGAACTGTGCGGGGTATACCGACATGGTTGAAACAGTCTGCTACGTTGATGTGGCACTTTGGTGTGTACCGGTAACCCTTGAGTTCAGTCAAGGAGAGTACGGGGCCTCCGCGTGGTGTCGTGAAGCATCAACTGACCTTAGGAACCTTAATTGAACCATCTTGGCCTCTTTAGGGTAGTGAGATAACTGACTTTGGTGCAGTCCAAGGTTGGTTGATACTCGATACTACACTCAATTGAGGGTTGCTTTCTTGGAATATTTCGGTTGCCAGTTCAGTGGCTAAATCGAAACGATGAACAATGAAAGCAATCCAGTGATGTTGGGACCCTTAGAACCCGGTTACTTCTGATAGGACAGGTTGAGCCCACCAACTTCAAGAGGGTAATACCCAGACCCCATGCAGGCCTAAACTCTAAGGGCTTGTCTTGTGTGACTTGTGTGCCTTTTCATGTTTGCCTTTGTGAATATTTGTAGTGTGTTTAATCATAGCATCATGACATCATACAGCATCATATGCATTGGCTAACCATTTCAGGGGTTCGAATCTTCATCTTTGTTCTTGTTTTGTAGGACATGGAAACTGTTCGCAGAAAGACAATTCAAATCAGCCTTGTAAGGATCCCTCCTCAGCTTAAGGAGCTTATATCCAGGATTCCCGAGAGTTCTTCATTCAGTGAGAGACATGGAAGACTCATCAGCTTGGTCAACACCAACATTGAGGAAGATATGATAAAGGTCCTGTTCTAGTTCTTTGACCCTCTGCACCACTGTTTCACTTTCCTGGATTATCAACTGGTGCCTACATTGGAAGAGTTCTCCCGGCTTCTGAAGATCCCTATCCTTGATAAACTACCCTACAACGGTACGGAAAAGGAACCCAAGCTTGAAGAGATTGCTAAAGCCTTACACCTACAACCATCTGACCTCAAGGGACATTGGGAAGTTAGAAGTGGTATCAAAGGGTTCTTAGCCAGGTTTTTGTTTGAGAAGGCCCAAGAATGTCGGAACTCCCTTGACCTACAAGCTTTTGAAGAAGTTGTGGCCCTCCTTGTCTATGGTTTGGTGTTGTTCCCTAATCCAGATCAGCTTATAGATATCAATGTTGTCCAGATCTTCATGTCCAAGAATCCTATACCTATGTTGCTTGGGGACATCCTTCACTCATGTTACACTCGAACCATGAGAAAAAGAGGTGTTCTTATGTGCTGCACTCCTCTCCTGGGAAGGTGGATTATTTCACACCTTCCACAATCAGTTTTGAAGAACGAGCGGGGTCTGAGATGGTCACAATGATTGATGACTCTTACGCATGCTGATATACATTGGTGCTCTCGGTCCAGAGAGGATGTCACTATAATTGATCGTTGCAGGGAGTACCCTAATGTTCCTTTACTTGGAATCAGAGGAGGTATTACTTACAACCCGTGCCTGGCTTGGAGACAATTTGGTTATGCTCGGAGGGACGGCCCTCATGACATGTTAATTCCTGACATAGTTTTTGACTTCGACAACGATGCACAAGGACTTCGCCAGAGATTTATCAGAGCTTGGAGGATGCCAAGTAGGATAGACAGCAAGACCCTGGGGCACAGGAATTCCATCCCGTTGGAGCCTTATCTCAAGTGGGTACGAGCCCGCTCCCAGAAGTTAGTAATGCCTTATCCTCATGTTCTCCCTGTGATCAAAGAGCCAGTATTGGAAGGAGAGGTGTCCTACACCATTCAACATCCTGACATGCCCACGTCCTGGGAAGAGATGCAGAAGAGCTGGATCCAGCTTAAGGAAGAACGGAATTCTCTTGAGACCAGTCTACATGCTAGTGAGAAGAAGGTCTTGGAGCTCACCCGCCTACTTCACGAGGAGAGGAATCTCAACACTTACATAGCTCCAAAGAGGATGCGTAGTGTCTTCTGGGATTGATTCACTTTTTGTAATGTGTGTCCATGAGGCTTTGATGTACCAAACAATTATGTCCTTAATGATAACGTGTGTTCCTTTTTGTCTACAACAAATTTGAATTTTCGAACCCTTGAATGCATTGCATAAACACATATCATTCATCATGTGCATAGCAGGTACTCTTCTTTTCAGGTTGCTTACTGTTCTTCGCTGTTTATTTCAGCATCATGAACCCTGAATCATCTACCGAGCTGTCTATCAAGGCCCTTCAAGCGCAGAACACGCAATTCCAAGAGATGATCATGGGTTTGGCTCAAGGTCAAGAAGAGTTGAAGGCTTTGCTCCTGAAGAAGGAGAAGAAGAAGAAGAGAACTGTTCTATTCAACACGGGCCAGAGGTTTGGTAACACTCTGCAGAATGAGGAAGCTGGTTCTTCTGTAGGCAAAGACAGTCCCCAGGGGGGAAGGGCTCCAAGTCCGGTGGTCTCTGACAACGAGACTGATTTTAATGAGGAACAGTATCCTCCGGCTGAAGACATATACAAGCAGTTGGAAGACCGTTTGAACGCCATGGAAATTCAACAAGTGCCTGGTTTGGATTTCGGAGACTTGGGTTTATCTTCTGGTGTGATCATCCGACACAAGTTTAAAGCACCATCTTTCACCAAGTACGACGGGGCGTTTTTCCCTAAGCAACACCTCAGATCTTATGTGCGGAAGATTCAGCCGTATACAGTGGACAAGAACTTGTGGATCCACTTCTTCCAGGAGAGTATTTCAGGGACTCATCTCGAATGGTTCTATCAGCTGGATGGAACCAAGGTTCGTAACTGGGAGGAGTTGGCTACTGCTTTTTACAAGCAGTATCAATATAATGCCAACCTTGCTCCTACACGTACCCAAATCCAGGGTATGTCGCTAGGATCAGGCGAAGGTTTTAAAGAGTATGCGCAGAAGTGGAGGGACCTGGCTGGCAGGGTGCAGCCACCATTAACTGACCGTGAGCTGGTAGATATGTTCTTGGGGACCCTCTCCGGGCCATTTTTCAATCATCTTATCGGTAATTCGTCTGCAGGGTTTAGTGACCTCATTCTGACAGGAGAAAGGATAGAGGCTGGCATGAAGTCAGGTAAGATTCAGAAAGCTGCGTCTGCAAGTTCTGAGAAGAAACCTTTTAAGAAGGAGGTCAGTGCTGTGTATGTGCCTAGAAGGCAAGATAAACCAGAGCGCCGCCAATCTGTCAACGCGGTGGTGATTGCTAAACCTGCTGTCGCTCCTCGGCAAACCAATCAACCAAGGGGTGAGAGACCCAGAAGAGAATTTACCCGGCTGGGTATGACCTTATCACAAATCTTTCCGCAGCTGCTATCCACCAACTTGGTGACTGTCAGAGAGGCTCCAAAGGTTGTGAATACTGCATCCCCCAAGTATAATCTAAATGCCCGTTGTGCTTATCACTCCGATAGCCCGGGGCATTCTACTGATGACTGCTGGGCTCTGAGGAATAAGGTGCAGGACCTTATTGATGCAAAGGAGATACAATTTGAGGCGCCTGAGAGGCCAAATGTTGTGACTGCTCCTATGCCCCAGCATGGAGTAAATGCCGTTGATGAAGACTTGTATGCCGTTTCTGTGAATGATGTAGCCACTCCTCTGTTGACTGTTAAGAGGAACCTGTTGCTAGCCGGTTTATTTCCGGGTTGTAGCGAAGGTTGCCTTTTGTGTGTCGTTTCCCTTACTGGTTGTCCGTTGCTGAAGTTAGGCATCCAAAGCCTGATGGATAGCAAGGAGATTCTGTTCAAGAAAACCGTTGTTCCTTGTGTTCCCGTGGAAGAAGTATCCGTCGTTACAATTTTCAACAATCCAATCAAGGCTCCCCCGAGGAAGCCAGTTAAAATCATGACTGTTGCACCCATTGTTATTACTGTTCCGGGGCCCCTCCCCTATGAATCTGATAAGGCTGTCCCATGGCACTATGGGGCAGATGTATATGTACTTGGAATAAAGAAAGAGTTCAACACCGGTACCAGCATCAGCAATATCACCGGTCCAGCTAAAGTAACCCGCAGTGGCAGGCTCTTCTCGCCTGACATTGCGCCACCAGCTATTCGAAGACCTCTCATAATAACGCCTGCAAGTACGCCTGTTTCCACTTCTGATCAAGTTGTTTCCCCTGCTGCCGAGTCATCTAATGCTCGGGGCAAAGGGATTGATGATGAGCCTGCCCGGATGGAGGCACCAAAGTCTGTGAATGTTGAAGCCTCCCAGCAAGAGATGGAGGAAATTCTTAAGATAATCAAGAAGAGTGACTTTAATGTCATTGAACAGCTGAGGCATACCCCCTCCAAGATCTCTATGCTCTCATTGCTGCTGTGTTCAGAGGCTCATGCTAAGGCCCTGATTTCATTTCTGAAGACGGCCCATGTGCCACAAGAGACATCTGCAGACCAGTTTACTGATTGCGTAGCCAATTTGACAGTTGACAATGGTTTGGGTTTCTCGGATGTTGATCTTACCGCCAAGGGAAAGAACCACAATGATGCCCTGCTCGTCTCTATAGAATGCAGGGGCACTACTCTCGCTCACGTGTTGGTGGACACCGGTTCTTCCCTGAATGTATTGCCCAAAAAGGCCTTAGACCGGTTGGATTGTGAGGGCCTGGAGTTGAAACCTAGCAACATCATTGTTCGAGCCTTTGACGGATCGAAGAGGATGGTTCATGGAGAGGTAGACATTCCTATTCGTGTGGGTTCTCAAGTATTCGACTCAACTTTCTATGTGATGGATATTCGTCCATCTTATTCCTGTTTACTGGGTCGACCTTGGATTCACAAAGCTGGGGAAGTGACCTCTACCCTACACTAGAAGCTCAAGTACCCTGTCAGAGGGAAGATTGTTACTGTGCAGGGGGAGGAAGAATATATGGTGAGTCATCTGAATTTCTTCCGGTATATCGAGATGGACGGGGATTTTATTGAAACCCCCTTTCAGCATTTTGAAGAGGTACCTCCAACATTGGCAGCAGCAGAAACAGTGGTTGAAGAGGACTTTCCTTTGAAGATGGCCTCCTTGAAGGACGCCCGGGCTGTAATCGAGAAAGGTGAATGTGCTAACTGGGGCTGGCTCCCTGATTTCACTCCTAAAACTGACAAGTTTGGACTGGGATTTACTGCAGAGGCTCAGAGGGCTGTGCGCAAGGCTAGGATCGGAAGACCTCCTGTGCTCATCACCAATCCATGAGTGAATGCTATTGGGGATGAAGACGAAGTGGAAGAATCGGAGTTCGATATCTGGATCTACCCGACGACTGATGGTGGATTGAACAATTGGACCGCAAAAGATTATACACCTGTTACTTTTGTTACGCAGTAATGAATTCCTTTGTTTTTGTTATTTGTAATAAACAATGAATTGAAACTTTATGGCCCGGTGTCTTACCCGGGGCACCGTTGGCTTCATTTGTGAGGGCTTATAACTGTCATTTCCATATATCATGAATAAAGATCTTGGACGTTTTTTCGCATTTCAAATCTTGTGCTCCCTTTCTTTCTTTCTTTCTTTCTTTATATATATTGCAAAACAGCTATATATACACACACTCACCTACACAGGTTTCAATCCACTATGGATCTCACTGGTAACGACTCTGCTACTGCCAGTTATGACTTCGAAAATTCGATCAACTTAGCCGAAGACGAAGGTGAAGATGATTGCGAAGTGCCTGGTGAGCTTGCAAGACTGTTACTCCAGGAAGAGAGGGAAATTCAACCACATGAAGAGCCAGTGGAAACGATCAATCTGGGTACTGAGACAGATAGGAAGGAAGTCAAGATTGGTGCCAATCTGGAGCTCAGCGTGAAGCAACGGTTAACTCAGATGTTACATGATTATGTGGAGATCTTTGCCTGGTCCTGCGAAGACATGCCTGGGTTGGATACCGACATTGTGGTCCATCATTTGCCTACCAAGGAAGACTGCCCTCCGGTTAAGCAAAAGGTCCGTCGTATGCGTCCAGAGATGTCTGAGAAGATAAAAGCTAAGGTTATGAAACAGTTTGATGCCGGGTTTCTTGCAGTGACTTCTTACCCTCAGTGGGTTGCTAATATGGTGCCGGTACCGAAGAAGGATGGTAAGGTCAGAATGTGCGTTGATTACAGGGATCTGAACAGGGCCAGCCCCAAGGACGACTTCCCCCTACCTCACATTGATGTTCTGGTTGATAATACTGCTCAGCATAAGGTGTTCTCTTTCATGGATGGTTTTTCAGGGTATAATCAGATCAAGATGGCTCCTGAAGACATGGAAAAGACTACCTTTGTTACTCAGTGGGGCACCTTCTGCTACAAGGTCATGCCATTCGGGTTGAAAAATGCTGGGGCAACCTACCAACGTGCCATGGTTGCTTTATTTCATGACATGATCTATCATGAGATTGAAGTGTATGTTGACGATATGATTGCAAGGTCCCAAACTGAGGAGGAACACCTGGATCATCTGCAGAAATTGTTTGACTGTCTGAAACTGTACAAACTGAGGTTGAACCCGAACAAGTGCACCTTCGGGGTTAGATCTAGAAAGTTGCTAGGCTTCGTCATAAGTGATAAGGGTATTCAAGTGGACCCTGCCAAGGTTAAAGCCATTCAAGAGATGCCAGTTCCTAAGACAGAGAAAGAGGTCAGAGGCTTTCTAGGACGCCTGAATTACATCGCCCGATTCATCTCGCATCTAACTGCTACCTGTGAGCCAATCTTCAAGCTGCTGAAGAAAGATCAGGTAGTACGTTGGAATGATGAATGTCAGGCCGCTTTTGACAGAATCAAAGAGTATCTCCAAGAACCACCCATCCTTATGCCACCGGTTGAAGGGAGACCTCTAATATTATACCTGACAGTACTTGACAACTCAATGCGGTGTGTGTTGGGGCAGCATGACGAGTCTGGCCGAAAAGAGCATGCCATTTATTACCTTAGCAAAAAGTTTACCGACTGTGAGACCCGATACTCACTGCTCGAGAAAACTTGTTGCGCTTTGGTATGGGCTGCTCGCCGGATGAGACAGTATATGCTGACTCACACTACCTTGTTGATCTCAAAGATGGATCCTATAAAGTACATATTTGAAAAGCCTGCTCTGTCTGGGAGAATAGCAAGATGGCAAATGATCTTGACAGAATACGATATCCAGTACACGACTCAGAAAGCCATCAAAGGAAGTGTATTGGTAGACCACTTGGCACACCAGGCGGTAGATGACTATCAGTCAATGAACTTTGAGTTTCCGGACGAGAGCATCATGATTGTGACTGATTGTGAAGTACCTGGACCGGATGAAGGACCTAAGGAAGGATCCCGATGGTCTATGCACTTTGACGGAGCCTCCAACGCTTTGGGTAACGGCATTGGCACTGTGATCATATCCCCTCAAGGCACTCATACTCCACTCACTGCCCGGCTATGTTTCAACTGCACCAACAACATGGCAGAGTATGAGGCATGCATTATGGGTCTTCAAGCTGCGATTGACTTAAGGATCAAGTTTCTGAGTGTCTTCGGAGATTCCTCTCTCGTGATCAATCAGATCAAAGGAGAGTGGGATACGAAACATCCGAATCTTATTCCTTACAGAGAATGTGTGTTGACATTGATCCCTCATTTCAGAGATAACTTTTGAACATTTCCCAAGAGAGGAGAATCAGTTGGCAGACGCGTTAGCTACGATGTCTTCCATGTTCAAAGTCAAGTGGGACAATGAGGCTCCCCGGGTCATTATCTGGAAACTGGACGAACCGGCATACTGTTGTGATCTTCAAGCTGAGGTAGTGACTGAAAAACCTTGGTACCATGAGGTAAAGAGATACTTGGAAGCTCAGGAATACCCTGAAGGTGCGTCTGTCAATGATAAAAAGTTTCTGAGAAGATTCGCAGCGAAGTTCTTCCTTCGCAACGGCATTCTGTACAAGCGAAACCATGATTCGACCTTACTGCGTTGTGTGGATAAGACTGAAGCAGAAAGGATCATGGTGGAGCTACATGAAGGTACCTTCGGAACACATTCCAGTGGACATACTATGGCAAAGAAAATTCTTCGGGCAGGGTATTTCTGGTCCACAATGGAAGCCGACTTCTACCGACATTCTCGGACATGTCATAAATTCCAGATTTATGCAGATAAGGTGCACGTTCCTCCAGTTCCTCTGAATGTCTTGACAGCACCTTGGCCTTTTGCAATGTGGGGCATTGATATGATCGGCGAGATTAAACCTACAGCATCCAACGGGCATCGCTTCATCTTGGTGGCGATTGATTACTTTACAAAGTGGGTCGAAGCAGCTTCCTATGCTACAGTAACCAAGAATGTCGTGGCACAGTTCATTCGGCATAACCTGATCTGTCGATACGGCGTCCCTGAAAGGATCATTACGGACAACGGCACCAATCTCAATAACAATATGATCACTGAGCTCTGCGAGCAATTTAAGATACAGCACCACAACTCTTCTCCTTACCGGCCGAAGATGAATGGGGCTGTAGAAGCAGCGAATACGAATATCAAAAAGATTGTGCAGAAGATGACAGTGACCTATAAAGATTGGCACAAGATGTTACCATTTGCTCTACACGGGTACCGTACCTCAGCAAGGACGTCAACCGGGGCAACTCCTTTTTCCTTGGTCTACGGCATGGAGGCAATCTTACCAATCGAAGTGAAAATACCCTCTCTCCGGATAATGAAGGATGCAGACTTGAGCGAAGATGATTGGATCTAGACACGACTTGATCAGTTAAACTTAATTGACGAAAAGAGACTCACTGCTATATGTCATGGTCAGACGTATCAAAAACGGATGATCAGGGCATTTAACAAGAGAGTCAGACCACAAGAATATCAAGTTGGGGATCTGGTAATCAAACGTATCATCCTTCCTCAGAGTGATCCCAGGGGCAAATGGACCCCTACGTACGAAGGGCCATTTGTGGTGAAACATGTGTTCTCAGGAGGAGCCATGATTCTGACCTCCATGGATGGTGACGACCTTCCTCACCCCGCCAATGCAGACATAGTAAAAAGATACTACGCATGATAAAAGACCCGCTAGGTTGACATACCTAGGAAAAAATTAGGGCTTCCCGGCGAACCAAAAGGGTTCGGGCAAAATGAGGGATGAAATGAAAAAATCTGTACACCCGGCAAGTCGAAAACCTGAAAAGGCGGCTTGGGCAAAAATGGGTATCCCGGTGGACTGAAAACCCGAAAGGGCGGTCCAGGCAAAAGTTAGGGATAAAGCGTAATATTATGTCTCATTGGATCACTTTGCATCCAGAATCCGGTATCAACTATCAAGTTCAGACGGCATCGATCAATCAGCTTCATCATCAACTGAGCAGCAAAGTGATGAGACGCTCGAAGATATAAAGGCGATAGCAGAGTTGGAACCCAGTGGGATTATTCTTTTCACATAGCTCTTTTGTTTTCCCTTTGTACAAATTGTATAAACTCTTTTATTCGGCGGCGTTCTCTTACCAGGACGTCAGCCTCTTGTACATAAACGCCTATTTATAGGAAAATTCAAAAATCAATATAAATTCACTTTTCATACAAATTGCCAATTGCTTTTTCCTTTTCTGTTTTGTTTTGAGAAGAACGTCCAAGGTTCAATTTGTGATATATGCATTTGAAAATAATTTCTAACTCATAAATGTTTGCATACGAAACAAAGGATTAATTACAGGTAACATTAGAAACAGGGGCAATAATGTTTGTCTAAAGCGATCTAATTGCTCTGTCCACCAAGGTACCAAGGTAAGTTCAGCTGAAGAACATAACCAAGATATCTTAAGTCCCCGGAGAGTGAGCCAACAAGTCAATACACTCTCCCCAAGCAGAATTATCTTGTCAGCCTAAAGGAAGTTGGGTATCCTCCAGCAGATCTCAACATTCCTCAGCGCAATATACGAACATTCCTAACAAGCATCCCCGACAGTCTTGATCTAAGATTGTTCCCCGGCGGTATACCAGACATTCAGCGGAGCCACTTCCCCAATACAGTTCAAATTTTCCCCAGGAGAGTCCAGTCCAAAGATTTCCCCAGGAAAGTTTGAATCATCTCCCCAACAGGAAGCTTATCCCCAGTAGATTCTGGAAGCTTCCCCCCTGCAGAACACGAACGCGTCTCCCGGCTTTATTCAAAGGTTATTTCCCTACCAGGATATAACTGGGTTATCCTCAGCCAAAAGCCACGGAAAGACCGTCCTCGGCAAAGTCTTCTTATCCCCAGCGAAGTCTATTAATTCCTTCAGCATAACATAACAATGGTATCCCCAGCAAAGTTATCATCAATACCTCAGCAACGCACCTCTCTCCCCACAGAGTATTGTTCCCCAGCAAGATCACTAGAATAATTATCCCCGCGGAGTAAACCATCCGCCAAGTTTATTCCTCAACGGAGTTATCTTCTCCTACCGGTATTCTCACAAACATCACTCTCCAATGGAAACAAAGAATGCTATTCACATCAGCCCAGGATGTGACTCCCCGGCACCCGTCAAGGATTTATTTTCCTAAGACGAAAACATACATTCATAAACATCGCATTTCATACACTATAGCATGCATATATGCATCATAAACATACAATCTCACTTATCACATCTCGCATGTCATACATCATGACATCCCGTACAACTAACGTTTTGTCTTTTCAGGACAAAAGTTAATACAAAGATAATTACTATCAACGGTCTCAACTAAAGATCCGATTCCTGTATCTCGCCAGGGTGTATCTGTTGACGACTAGCATTACCAGACCCGATTCCTGTATCTTGCCAGGGTGCGTCTGAAGAGTTCGAGGATCCGATGCCTGTATCTTGCCAGGGTGTATCTGTTGACGACTAGCATTACTAGACCCGATTCCTGTATCTTGCCAGGGTGCGTCTGAAGAGTTCGAGGATCCGATGCCTGTATCTTGCCAGGGTGTATCTGTTGACGACTAGCATTACCAGAACCGATTACTGTATCTTGCCAGGGTGCGTCTGAAGAGTTTGAGGATCCGATTCCTGTATCTTGCCAGGGTGTATCTGTTGACGACTAGCATTACCAGACCCGATTCCTATATCTTGCCAGGGTGCGTTTGAAGAGTTTGAGGATCCGATTCCTGTATCTTGCCAGGGTGTATTTGTTGACGACTAGCATTACCAGACCCGATTCCTGTATCTTGCCAGGGTGCGTCTGAAGAGTTTGAGGATTTGATTCCTGTATCTTTCCAGGGTGTATCTATTGACGACTAGCATTACCAGACCCGATTCCTGTATCTTGCCAGGGTGCGTCTGAAGAGTTTGAGGATCTGATTCCTGTATCTTGCCAGGGTGTATCTGTTGACGACTAACATTACTAGACCCGATTCCTGTACCTCGCCAGGGTGCGTCTGAAGAGTTTGAGGATCTGATTCCTGTATCTTGCCAGGGTGTATCTGTTGACGACTAGCATTACCAGACCCGATTCCTGTATCTTGCCAGGGTGCATCTGAAGAGTTTGAGGATCCAATTCCTGTATCTTGCCAGGGTGTATCTGTTGACGACTGTATTCTCCGGACTTGATTCCTGTATCTCACCAGGGCACGTCTGAAGAGTTTAAAGATTCGATTCCTGTAACCATCCAGGACACATCTACATAAAAAGTTTGAAGATCAACTCCTGTAACAGGCCAGGTAATTATCTTTCTTTTTTCAGGTACGCAAGTTCTCGCTAAGGAATCTCTTACGCGATCGACAACCTCCCGACGGCATCTATAAGCCCATCTTCCTATCCATCAATCTCCAAATGGCATCTATAAGCCCATTCCCACCATCATACTGCTAACATGTGAGCGCAAATTTCTGGGCACTCTAGTGTTCAATCATCTTCCACCTTCGGATTACGAAAGGCACGCAAGCCAATCTACATCCTCAGGTCTAAGAAGATTGAACAGGGGCAACTGTTGTACCCCAAAATTTTCCCTCCCATATTCTTCAAGATTTGCTAAGAGCATGCTTCAAAATCTCCCCAAGAGTTGCACAGTCCAATTGCCTCCTAACAGTAAAAAATTAGGGTTTTGGTTCTGGCAAAGAAATTGAAGTTTCCAAGGGTCCAAACAAGTCCCACATGCCTACATACATTGTCAAGCATCCATATGCCAAGTTTCAAGACTCACAGCACCAAATTGCACAGTCAAAAACCCTAATTGATTCACAGTCAACTGTAGGGGCAAAATGATCATTTGACAGTCAAAAGTCAAAAATTTTGGTCAACATCTTATTTTGAAGCCACAAACATCATTTGATCAATTCTCGATCATGATTCTCAAGGCATGGCTCAAAAAGTCTCAAGATGCAAAAGTTTCTATTTTTGGACAGTTGGAAAAGTCAACTGCAAATTGACCAATGCATAACTTCCACATGGTTTATCATAAAAATTCCATCCAAAGCTCATTTTGAAGAGAATGGCATTTCCTACAACTCATCTTCACACTTCAAGTCCAAGAAATGCTCTCACAAAAAGTTATCAATCTCAACATTATAGGTCATTTTCAAAAGTCAACAAAAAGGCACTTTAAGTCAAAGACCATAACTTGCGATTGTTAAATCAAAATGACATGGGACCAAAGACATTGGTTAGAGGACTTCAAGACCTTTCCAAAATGTCCAAGAACATGATCAAAGCTTAAAAATTGAGCAAGATATGCCTTGTGGAATTTGGGAAATTTTTGGGAATTTTGAAAAGTCAACTTTGCTTCAAATGCCTCAAAATTGCTAATGGGCCTCAATTTCTTCCATGAATCATCACCCAAAAGCTATGCACGACCCATTAAGCTAAAAGGGAGTTATTTTCTTATTTTTAATTAATTAATTGAATTTTTAATCTTATTAATTCATTTAATTAAAATTAATTATGAGAAAAATACTAAAACATGTTTTCCAAATCTTTTTGTGCAGCATACTCTCCCATTTAGACCTAAATATTTCGTGTACCACATCAAGGGACAAAATCTTCCACAATTGGCAATGATTGGCATGAAAAAGATTTGGAAAAAGATGCTTGAAAATCAAATATCAAAAACATCAATGCATGGATTATGGGCCAATTTTCTTGACCTAATTCACTCACATACATATGCACATTGAAAACCTAATGCATTGGACAAGCAAGCTGCGCGGAAACTCATAGAACAAGGTTGCACTTTTTTCACAAAATATCAAAAACTGTTTTCATAGTTGCAGTGTGATTCAAAGCTCAAAAAATATTCCAAACGCTTGCTGGGACCTTCCTGAACGTGTCTCAATACCTTTCCAGTCTCCATACTCAAGGAATTGGTAGAAGCACGTTGCATTTGTTCATAAAATGTTCATAATCGTGTTTTGATTTCTAGACATTATGCATGCATTTTTATTGTTGATTTATACTAACATGATTGCTCTGAAGCTAATGGTACCACCCAATTGAAGAATGGCTGCCTGTACAATAATCCACCATGAACGCATGTTAGGGTTTCAGGAACCTTGATTTAGGGCTTTACACATATGGAACAATTGGACATTCAAACCAGTACCATTGAGATCGTGACCTTCAAACAAATAGAAACCACCAATCGCGCCCTTTTTCTTTTTGACTATATGCTAATCGCTATTATTGCAGGTCTGGCTTAGTGGGGGTTTAAAACCCCCGCTATCTGTTTTGTAAATACAGGGAAAACGTGAAGAAGATGAACGTGTCTCAGGATGACTGGCTCGTTTGAATTTTTGGCGCGTGGTGTACCATAAGCGTGTTTTTCTTTTATATTATTCACATCCCATTAATATTACAAATACGTTCAATGGCTCAATTGGCAAATGCGCTGGCTTACAGGTATTGGGACCTGGGTTCGATTCCCAGGTCCCCCATATTTCTTCATAATTTTGTTTGTAACATGATCAGGTGGTACTTCGCTCCAGTGGTCCACCAAACGCCCAATACCTGCGCCTGCCACATGTCCCCAGGGATCAATCCAAAGGCCATCATGTGGACTCCATCATGCACACTAGTCAACCATGCCATACGCAATTCTGGAAAGTCAAAAAAGGGCCTGAATCTGTTGGGCCTAATTGCTTCAAAAACTCCCTTTGGGTCCAGACACCCCTAGGGTTTGCTCATTCTTTTAATTCTTTTCTTTCTTTATTTATTTTTTTCTTTTATTCTTTTAATTGTTATTTTGATTAATTGCTTTTATTTAATTCACAAAATAATTTTTATAACACCAAAAAATCAGAAATCATAAAAATAAAATATGTTTATTTAATTTTTAATTCTTTAAATAGTTTTGTAAATAAATTTTAATAATCAAATTAGTTTAATTTTAGGTCTTCAACTTTAATGTTTTTTTTCTTAAATAAACTAAAAAATGTAGAAATTAGGGTTTGTCACATTTTCATCCTTTTTCTTAAATAAATAAATAATTCCTATCATTATTATTATTAACTATTAATTATTTTGTAAATAAATATGTCATTAAATAATTAGTGTAAATTAGGTCAAAACTTAAATATTTTATTTAAATAATTAAAAATAATTTAGAACTAGGGTTTTGTTTAATTTCTAATTTTAATTAACCCTCTTTATTTCATACAATACCAAAAAAACCAAAAATAACTTCTTTTCTTATTAAATAATTAGTTAGCCTTTTTAATTCAATTTAATTTCTTTAAAGGGTCCAACGCCCTCGCACATTCGATTATAATTCCTTTTCGCGCGTTTGTTCTTATGTTTTCTTTTTTTAATATTATGTAATTGCCCAAAGCCTTGTAATAGTAATTAGGTTTAACTTTTCGCATTTACTTTCCGCATTTTTTATTAAAACGGGTCTTTGTAATTTGGAGATGTATAGACCCGCGCCTTGTTATAGCGTAGGATTTATCTTTCCGCATTTAAATTTCCGCACTTTTAAACTGCTAACTTGCATGAAAGAATGTATGGCCTAAATTAAAAACAATGCGTAGATCACCAAATGCATGACAAGACAAATATTAACTGAAAATGATACACAATTCACACACCACTCTTAGGGTACGCCTCACTGTTGCCTTGCCCCTCAAAAAGTGGTCGTCGAGTATAGGACGTTTTAGTAAGTCCTTATGTCCATGAACATGGCATAAGGGTAGCTTCTAAGGTGTCCTACTGTTGTTCTGGTGACCACACTGTCCCTAGAAACGAATTGACCTGAACACCTCCAACGGTGGTGCTACCTACCTCTCAATGGTGGGATGGCACTACCTTAAGGACATTTACACAACCTAATTCCTTAGGGTAGGTAGATGACTTGTAGATAATTGCTCTAATTCAAAACAAATCAAAAACTCTTTTCACACCGACACTTTTCAAAAACCTTTCAAAAACAATTTTTCAAACACTCTTGAGGACTGATACAAGAGTCGATCTGAAACTTTAAACGAAACTTTTTTCAAACCCACTCACACTTCAAAAGCAAACACTTTTGAAAACACAAATGAGCAAGTATCTAAGAGCCCATGGATAACCATGGATAGAAAGGGTGCTAACACCTTCCCTTTCTATAAATCTACCTCCCGAACCGAGAAACTATCTCATAAGGAATTTTTCTATGCTTTTGTCCTTTCCATGTTGGAGAAAATAAAAGACGGTGGCGACTCTTGCTTCCGCGATATTTCGCGAACCAGCGTTAAACAGTCAGTTCCAGATCCACCGATCACATTGCCCAAACTCCATTCACGATCTCAACTGAAAGAGGTAAAAACTCAAACTTCTATCTCCCCATACAAGCATCATTTGGTCTTGATTTGTGAAAACAAAATGTAGATATCCTTACACTAAAGCCAACCATGTTCATAGTTTTCATTTATATTCATTGTGTATAGAGAATTTTGGATTTGAAATTTCTATAAAAATTAGGTTTCAAATTAGGGCCAGTAAAATTAGCTTTGATCTTTGACTTAGTTTACATAAATTATATGGTTGAAATTGTGGGAAGAAACACTATAACTTTCATGTTTGGACTTTCTATTTTTATGGAGAAATGAGAGAGATACAGGTGGTCCGACCATGGCTCAAGGTTGAAGATGAAGTTTCCTTCAGGAGGCGTTTTCTAATATATATTTATGCTTTTGTTTATATAAACGGATGTATAGCCACCCCAGTGGTAAGGCAGCATGCAAAAAGGCCAGAGGTCATGGGTTCGAGCCTCAGCGCGCTGCCTTTTGCAATTTTTCTCATTTTTTCCATTTTTTGCTAGCTTGCAGCGCATTGTGCTTCAGTCCATTGGGCTTTTTTGTTTTTTTTCCTAACATTTCACCACCTTGTTTACTTGTATACCCCCTGGCCCATTATCATTTATTTATTTATTTTGTTTTCATTTTATTTTCTTAATAATATTTTCTTAATATTAAAAATCATAAAAAATATAAAAATAATAGATTTGTATTTTAGTTTATTTTATTTTATTTTTCTCAATAAAAAAAATATTTTATTTAGTTATACACCATCCATTTTTATTAATTAAATTTGTAAATTAATTTAGAATTATTTTAATATTTATTTTTCCTCACACCCATTAAATATATTATCTTAGTATAAAAAAGGACCAAAAATACCTCATAAATATCATATATTATTTTCAAGACAAAAAATACAAAAAATACTTACTTTTCTTAAAGAAATTTATTTCCTTTTAATAAAATAGAATTAGGGTTTAATCAAAATCTTTTTTCTAAAAATAATTTCTTTCCTTATTTGATTTAAGTTAATATTGATTTATTTATTAGGTTTAGGTTAAAAATATTTCGTATAAAAAACCAAACAAAAATCTCCTTTGCATTTATACATCTTTGCATATTTATTTTATCTTGTATATTACTTATCCCAATATTTGTACATATTCAATTTGGTTGTAATAGATTAATTAGGTTTATATTATTGCAATCCCCATTCATGAATTGTATACCCCCCCTCCCACAAAGTGTCATAATAGCGTAGTAATCTTTAAATTTCGCAATTTATCGCTTTTATATAACATGCTAGTAATTACGGTTTGTATGGCAAGATAAAACCAATCAAATAGAAAACCCTAATCCAAGACAAAATCAAGCATGAAAATGACACACTTGTGCACAAGCACCCCTAGGGTTACTCCACTTGGTTGCCTTATCCAAAAATGGCCATATTACGCATGTAAGGTATCTTAGCAAAACAAACAAATACAAGATCATAGTCCCTCGATGATGCTATTCAAAGTTGCCTTACAAAAATGATCTTAGTCCCTCAAAAAATGCTAAGATACTTTATAACATTTCTAATCATGACTATACGATGACCCACGCCCGTCCCGTTTACATCCAAATATAGGTTTGCTTACCAAATCAATGGTAAAAACAACAATATCAAAGGAAAAGAAAATGAACAAGAAAGACATTTGAGTAGGTAGATTACTTTTAGTTACTTTCTCCATTTCAAAACAAATATCCTTGCTATTTTCAAAACACATATTTCCAAACATCTTACAACATTGAGAACATTTTCAAAAAAGACAAACATCTTTGTATACATTCTTACGAACGAGAATCATTACAATGATTGCCTAAACAATGGCCTCTTTTACAAATTACTTTCAAAAAACCACACAAAGCACAATTTCAAACAAAAGCAAGTGATCTAGCAAGTAACTAAGAGCCCATGGAAAACCATGGATGAAAAGGGTGCTAATACCTTACTTTTTCATAATCTACCCCCCGAACTCAAGAAATAAACTCAAAGGTCTTTCATGTGCTTTTTCACCTTTCCTTTTGGATAAAAGAAAACTCAGTGGCGACTCTTGCTAACCGCAACATTTGCGATCAAATGCAAAACACCCAAGTCATTTCTCCCACCGTATCACACTTAATAAATTGGACAACAACATTCTTGGTCACGGAGGCAAACGAGGCTGCTTCAACCCACTTCGTGAAGTAATCAAAGGCAACGAGAATGAAATAATGTTCGTTAGAATAAATAGGCTTAATCTCTCTGATCATATCAATGCGCGTCATTGCAAATGTCCAAGGAGCAGTCAAGATGTTCAGAGGAACCAGAGGCACATGTACTTTGTCAGCATAGATCTGGAATTTATGGAAAGTTCTTGAGTGATGATGGAAATCAGTTTCCATAGCCGACCAGTAATAACCCGCTCTCAAAATCTTCTTAGCCATAGTATGCCCACTGGAATGAGTACCAAATATTCCTTCGTGCATATCCTCCATAATCTTCTCAACTTCCTTCTTGTCTACACAATGAAGCAGAGTTGAATCATGGTTGCATTTGTACAAATTTTGTTTCTCAAGAAGAACTTAGCAAAGAACCTCCGTATAAATTTCTTGTTATTAATAGATGCCCCCTCTGGGTACTCTTGAGCCTTGAGGTATCTCTTTACTTCATGAAACCAAGGCCTTTCTTCTACTTCATCAGTATCAACTTTGAAATAATGTTTCGTTTCGTCTAGTCTTTCAATAGTAATTCGAGGAGCTTCATTGTCCCATTTAACTTTGAACATAGATGACATGGTAGCCAATGTGTCTTCCAATTTATTCTTTTCTTGTGGGATATGTTTGAAAGTGATTTCCTCGAAGTATGGGATTAAGGTCAACACATGTTCCCGATAAGGAATGAGATTCGGGTGCTTTGTATCCCATTCTCCCTTAATCTGACTGATGACTGGGGCTGAATCCACATTACACATCTATGAACTTGATCCTCGTGTCAATAGAGGCTTTGATACCCATGATGCACACTACATATTCCTCCATATTGTTGGTACAGTCAAAATATAATCTAGTGGTGAAGGGTGTAGGGAAACCATGGGGAGATATAATCACAACACCAATTCCATTTCCAAGTGCATTAGAAGCTCCGTCAAAAACCATAGTCCATTGGGAATCTGGCTCAGGTCCTTCATACGGTGCAGGTTCTTCATAATCTGTAACTAGCATGATATTCTCATCCGGGAACTCGAAATTCATAGGTTGATAGTCGTCTATAGCTTAATGAGCAAAGTGATCTACCAGTACACTACCTTTGATAGCCTGATAAGTAGTGTACTGAATGTCGTATTCTGTTAAAACCATTTGCCATCGGGCTATCCTTCTGGAGGGAGCTGGTTTCTCGAATATATATTTGATGGGATCAATTTTAGAGATCAACAAAAGTAGTATGGGTCAATATATACTGTCTTAGTCGGCGAGCATCCCATGCCAAAGCACAACAAGTTTTCTCGAGAAGTGAGTATCTATTTTCATAGTCGTTAAACTTTTTTCTAAGGTAGTATGTTGCATGCTCTTTTCGACCAGACTTGTCATGCTAGCCCAGTACACACCCCATTGAGTTCTCTAGCACTGTGAGGTACATGATCAGAGGTTTTCCTTCAACTAGTGGCATCAGAATAGGAGGTTCTTGGAGGTACTCCTTGATTTTGTCAAAGGTTACCTGACAATTGTCATTCCACTTCACTACCTAATCTTTCTTCAGTAACTTGAAGATTGGCTCACAAGTAGCGATCAGATGGGAAATAAATCGGGAAATGTAGTTCAGCCGTCCCAAGAAACCTCAGACTTCTTTCTCAATATGGGGGACTGGAATTTCTTTAATATCTTTGACCTTGGCGGGGTCAACTTCAATACCTTTACCACTGACAATGAAACCCAGGAGCTTACGGGATCTCACCCCAAAAATGCACTTGTTTAGATTCAACCTTAGCTTATACTTTTTCATCCTCTCAAACAACTTGTGTAGATGGTCTAGATGTTCTTCTTCAGTATCAGATCTGGGTATCATGTCGTCAACGTAAACCTATATCTCGTGATGAATCATGTCATGGAACAAGGCTACCATAGCACGCTAATATGTTACGCCGATGTTCTTCAACCCAAAAGGCATAACCTTGTAGCAGAAAGTACCCCACCTATAGACGTAGAAATGTTCAAGACTAAGCCATTGGATTGACTAGACTTTATACAAATAAAAATAAAAATCGCCACCGCGCTTTATTGTTTCCAAAGAAATGGGAAAAGAGCGAATAACCCAAAGAGAGGGGGAAAGATTCAAGGTAAGGGGGTTGGTTATGCAAAGGGAAGGTATTATAACCCTAAACATCTATGGTACTCCGCAGGAGCCTCTTTGTAAAATATGTATATTTGGCTATAAAAAAATGTTGTATATATAAAAAATAAAAAAAAATAAAAAATGGACGGTGGAGGTGAGGAAAGAAATATATTTATTTTATAGTTTTTGCACCCGCCGCGGTTGCGAACCTTTAGTGCCTACGTACCACCTTTTCATGCAATAGGGGATCAGGGTACATGTAGTTCCTCTTTTAAAAATTAAAAAAAAAACACAAGTGTGTTGGTTAATTTATGAGATAAGACATCATCATCATTGTCCGTCTGGAAAACATACTTACTACCCACAATTATGAGAAAGGAGAATTTTCATCATCTCAAAGTGGAGGATATGGCTTGGAATGTAAAATCAACAACGCCTCACTCAACACCCAAGTGGAAAATATCTCTCTTCACTATATATTGTACAAGTATAGTTGTTTGTATCACTACAGGGATTGACAAGAGTCTATTCTTTTTTAGAAAAATTCAAAGATAAAAAAGCCAAAGTTGAAAAATGGTTTAAAATGAAATTGATTGACTTTTAGTCTTCTCACAAAAAATGTCAAGGTATTATAAAGTTGATTGGAGTTTGTTTATAAAAAATTTTAAAGATGCATGGACATAAGTCCAAGTTTATTATGAAAATGGTTTAAGTTCAAAAATAAGAAGAGTTTTCAAAAGGGGGGAAGAAGATTTTTGAAATTAAAGAAGATGGGAAGAGAAGAAAAGGACTATCCTAAAGCATAAGATAAAAGCTAGGGATAAGAATCATCTAACCAACAAGAAGCCAATACATGACATTACGAGTCAAAATAGAATTCCAATTCATTGGATTTAAACCAATCAAGCAAAAAAATACTAGACCTCTTGAGAGAACCAAACTGCAAGTGTATTAAGTCTTCACAAAAATTGGGCAGAGTAACGGCTGTATACGGGTGAATTCCAGATTACAAACAAAGGGTGTAATCACAAAAACCTGCACACAAAAACAAACAAGCAACCTAATGTCTTGAGGTAAACCTCAAGAACTTCAGACAAAATAATCAGATAAGATCACAAGGTCTCCAAGATAGGTCAAGGTTTCTAATCCTAAGTCCAAGAAAAGTCCCATGCTCCATAATGTCAGGGATAGTAACCAAATAGTCCAAGTACCATTAAAGATTTTTTTGGGTTTGTGTTGATTATTAAGTATCTTAAGAAAGGAAAAGAAAAACTCAAGTAAGCAAAGTAAAAATGGCAAGAAAGTAAATGCTCAAATGAGCAAAAATGAAAATGACATGAAATGTAAATATTAAAAGTAAATAATACATAAGCATAAAAAAGAATAAAAGCATAAGGTAAAACAAGTCAATAGTTAGTGGTTATTTGGATGACCATCTTGAAGCTTGCATTTGGAACTCATTAGAGGATTGGTAAAACCAAAGCCTCCACACAACAAGTTACATTTTCTTTTTGTCAAGTATATCATCCATTTGGAATTCTCATAAGTACCATTTAATGATCAACGGTGTTTAAGTGATCCGTGTTGACCAAAGGGGTTGTAGATCCATTAGAGGATTGGTAGAACCAAAGCCTCCACACAATTAATCTCAAGGTTATTGGATCAAAGAGATCAAATTAACATACTTGGGCTTGCAATCATAAGTTTGGACCACAAATGATCATTTATTCGAATCGGGACAAAATGTAGCACTATGTTAAGCAATAGTAAGTGGACTTATATAGAAGTCGCACCTATTTTAAGGCCAGTCAATAGAAATCTATGCACCATTTTTTTTGAGACATGATATAGAAATCATGCTCCAACAACATTTAGTGCAATAAGAAAGGGATGAGATAAAGTGGGATGGGAAAAAATATACAAACCACATTCGAATTAAATTTTAATCAAACTATTATTAAAATCATTCATCCATTTTTGTGGAGTTAAGCTCAACACCATGGATCCAATGATGTTAATAAAGTTCATGATCCAAAATCTAACCCAAGATCAGCCAGAAAATAATCACAAAATAATATCACAATTAATATACACAAAAAAGGGTTTTAAAAATGTTTTAAAAATAGAAAATAATGAGAAAAATATCAACTATGTTCAAATTAATCAAGAAATGAAAAGTAAGACCATAGAAAAATCAGAAAAAGGCCCAAATAATTTTACAAATTTTTTGGTAATTTTTTAAAGTCAAACTATTTTTAAAGTTAAAATAAATGGGTAAAATAAACAAAAATAAGGTCACCAATATTTGTCACAATATCATTGGATCATTCCATAATTTTTCCAGAATTTAAAAATGTATAAAAGTATTTTTAAACATTTAAAACAAATCAAATAAGTGTAAAATTTATAAAAAATACCAATACACAAAATTAAACTGTGAAAAAATAAAAATCAGAAAGAGAATAATCAAAAATATTTTTCATAATTTTTCCAGATTTTTTGGACTAAAAATGAATTTTCTATGATTTTTTGAAATTTAAAACAATTAAAATATAAAAATCAGAAAAAAGAAAATAAAAGTAAAATATGTGGACCATTGGATGAGAGTCAAAACGCGTTAGTAATCAAATCCAAGGGATCTGGCGCGTTGTGCATATCATGGTCATTAGTGAATATTGTACAGAATCATTAATTAATTCAGAATTTGAAAAATACAGATGGCGCGCCTTCATTGGTTGGAAGATGACACATTGGTCATCTTCAACCTCCAGCCATCACGAATTGCAGGTCTCTCCAACTGTAAAATCAGAAGCTCAGACCTATGTCATTCGCTTCGTCTCGTTAAGACAAAGACAACCACACCCTTGCGCCAAATTTATATAAATTGTAGCTCAAGCAATTTGGAAGGAAAGTTTTGAAAAGGGATTTGAAATTTCATGGTCAAAACGTGTTTCCAGCGAAAGGTAAGTGTTGCGACTAGAACCATGGCAATGGGAGCAACACAATGATATCAGAATTTTGAAGAATTGATGAAGGAATCTACCTATTGAAGTTGAGTTGCAGAGCTCTGAAACTGGACTTCTATGGAGCAGTATAGGGCACGATTCTTGAATGTAATTATATGGTTAGCTTCAGGGAAGATCAAGGAAGGTGAATTGATGAAAGAATTGGATTGAAAAAGGGTCGAGGATTGATTTTGAAGTTGTTGAATTCTGAGTTGTGAAACAAGTTTGGCAGGGTGATTCTGGCTATCCAAGCTTGGGAAATTGAATGGGATAGTTCATGTATTTATAGGATAATCAAATGTGATCAAAAGGAAGAGTGAATGATGCTTTTTGGAGGGAATTCGTGCAAACCTGATGTACGAGTGAAGTGTAATCCAAACTTCATCAAAACTCATCCAATTCTTGCGTTTTGATGTGCTAAACAAATATGGAACTTCACTAAACATGTTTAGAGGCAAACACACGTGGAAAACTTGTGATTAGAGGCCACATTATAGATTTCAAAATTCTGAATTGGTGAGATATTCAATTTCAAAGTGCCAACTTCTGACCAATGGCATTTTTAACTCAAGGGGTCTTAGGGCATGATTCTTGATGCTTTAGAAAGATGAGTTTACAAGCTTTACAATGGAAAAAGAATGGAGTTAAATGGATTCTTGAGATAAAAGTTTCATTGAGTCAAAGTTAGAGAAAAAGGGTTGACTTTCCATACTTAGAAATATTTCAAATTCTTCATCAAAAATGACCTATAATGTCTTGCATCCAAACATGGCCTTCCACTTGGAATTTGATCTTGATCAAAAAATATGGCATGAATTAGACCTCTTGAATGACACTTTGAAACTTTAATCATTCAAAATCTCCAAAATTTGAGCAAGTTATGACTTGTTGAAGTTGGCAAAAAATCATGAAATGACCTATAATCTTTTGCATCTTTAAGGCTACTTCCATCCATTTTCCCACTTTTCACATAAAAGAAGACATAAAGTTCACATATTCAAGATAATTATGGGAAAATAATGGACTCAACATGATAAACATTGACCAAGTTATGACCATTTGAAGTCACTCATGTAAAATAGTAGATTCATCTGGATGACTTGTAATCTTTCTTCTTCACCAAGTTTCTTCCACATGAAAAATACTTGGAAATTTTGAAGTTATTTGTTAATAACCCTTTGAAGAGAATGATGTCTTTGTAATCACTCAAAAATACCAAAAGGTGAGCAAGATGTACTCCTTTTAAGTACAAAACCCTAGCTCCTAGATCAAAAAAATGCTTTGAGGAACTTTGACAAGTTTGAACAAACTTCTTGTACCAATATTATTTCTTTGTGAATAGAAGTTGTTAAGGATGATAATGAGGACTCATAGCCACCAAAACCACTTTCATATCTTGAAATTTGATATAAATATGCTCTTGTGACCAATAGGAACAAGGCCTTGTCCAAACATGACAACTTCTCCAATCAACCCCTTGTACTTTTGAGCCAAATCTAATAACCTGGAAATGTGATGAACCAAAGCAACCTTGCCATGCCAATTCTTCCAAAATCAATTCAATGGTGAGGTTTGAAATTCTCAAGCTATATTGACCAGGGCTTGGAAATAAACTCATGGACCTATGGGGTAGTTTGTTAAATCTCATTGCCTTCACCTACATGGATAACAAGCAAGACTAACCAACATTTTATTTTATTAGTTAAATTAAGAAAACAAAACAATATTCATGATCACAAAAGGAACATAAGTTAAGGTGCTTGGTAATCCCTCAAAAGGGCAAAGCTAAATGTAGGGAGGGGAACCAAGAATCCTAGTGTGGTATTGTTGTGAGTGAATCAACATGGTATGATGAAGGAATCTTAGGGGGAAAAATTGGGGTACAACAGCTGCCCTTATTTAAGTTTCTTCTATCCAGAGATACGAAGGTTAAAAATCTTCGCGTCAACACGATCGAAGATACTTAAATATAAAACAAACCCTATTTTTGGCCATAAGATACCATGAAAATGCTTATGATCATGAATGCATATGAACAGGACCAAAGAGACGCAAAATAACACTGGTGATGTAACAATAATAAAGAAACAAAGGAGCACCCCCACCAGGAAAATAAATCACTGGTGGACCCTAAGAACTGAATCAGAGAGGATGGTAGAATGGTCAAAGGACAAACCAACTTCTACCGAAGGCGAAGTTACCGATGTTTACTGATGGAAGAGAGAAAGATAACAAACATCGACGTTCACTGCCAATGTCCTACCAACTTTCACTGAAGGTAGAAAAAGAAAACATCATATCACCTCCATTCACTGACGATGAACTACCAACGTTCACTGAGGGTAGCAAAAAGATAATAAACATCGACGTTCACTGCCGATGGTCTACCAACTTTTACTGAAGTTAGAAAGAGAATATCATAGCACCGCCGTTCACTAACGATGAACTACCAACGTTCACTGAGGGTAGCAAAAAGATAATAAACATCGACGTTCACTGCCGATGGTCTACCAACTTTCATTGAAGGTAGGAGGAGAAAATATCATATCATCGTTTTTCACTGACGATGAACTACCAATGTTCACTGAGGGTAACAAAAAGATAACGAACACCGATGTTCACTGCCGATGGTCTACTAACTTTCACTGAAGGTAGAAAGAGAATATATCATACCACCGCCACTCACTGACGATGAACTACCAACATTCACTGAGGGTAGAAAAAAGATAACAAACACCGACGTTCACTGCAGATGGTCTACCAACTTTCACTGAAGGTAGAAAGAGAATATATCATAGCATCGTCGTTTACTGACGATGAACTACCAACGTTCACTGAGGGTAGCAAAAAGATAACAAACACCAGCGTTCACTGTCGATGGTCTACCAACTTTCAATGAAGGTAGATAGAGAATATATCATATTATCTTCGTTCACTGACGATGAACTACCAACGTTCACTGAGGGTAGAAAAAAGATAACAAACACCAACGTTCATTGTCGATGGTCTACCAACTTTCGCTGAAGGTAGAAGGAGAATATATCATATTATCACCGTTCACTGACGATTAACTACAAACGTTCACCGAGGGTAGAAAAAAGATAACAAACACCTACGTTCACTGCGGATGGTCTACCAACTGTCACTGAAGGTAGAAAGAGAATATATCATAGCATCGTCGTTCACTGACGATGAACTACCAACATTCACTGGGGGTAGAAAAAATATAACAAACATTGACGTTCACTGTCGATGGTCTACCAACTTTCACTGAAGGTAGAAATAGAATATATCATAGCATCACCGTTCACTGACGATGAACTACCAACGTTAACTGAGGGTAGCAAAAAGATAACAAACACCGACGTTCACTCCCGATGGTCTACCACCTTTCACTGAAGGTAGAAAGAGAATATATCATAGCATCGTCGTTCACTGATGATGAACTACCAACGTTCACTGAGGGTAGCAAAAAGATAACAAGTTTCCCCAAGATTCTGGTGTTTCACCTAGAACGGGTCTCAACTTCGTCTTTAACCAAGGAACTCCGCCTGGAAAGGATAATATATAAGATGTCTCAAATAAATAGACTTGCTACTTGTTGTCACGGAGGGTTGTAAAAAGAGATGACTTCTTGGGAAGGAGGTATGACTTCCTGGGGAGATGCCATGATACTCTTGCTGAGGGGATAAAGTATTCTTGTGCAAAATAAATGCACCAACCAAAACTTGGGGTTTTCAGCAATCCAAAGTGAATAACATTGTTGGGGAGCCACAGATCCAAACCAGAAATAAACAGGAATGAAACAGTCAACCAGAATACATCCTTTGAGAAATAAACTCAAGAGGGAAAACTAAATCCATCCAAACAAGGAGCTGTACCGGAAGGCTAAAGCAAAAATCTTCTATGAGGGACAACTCAGTAGGGAAATTGAAAGAATATACATTTTCTGCTTAAGTCCAAACACTCTATTGAAAAGAGGGCAACGTAACTCTATAAAACAGGGTAATATGTCAACAAAAATATTAAAAAATGTTAATGAATAATGACTTGCCAATTTTATCTAAGCATGATGTATGCATGAATGTATGAGTGTTATCGCGTGTATGCTGACACAAAAGATACACAACATTGGGAACAACCAATCAAAACTGCCTCGGGCACTAACAGCGCTCAACTAAACTTCATCCAAGATGATCATTCCAAGAAAGGTAAAGGCCAGCTGCGGAAACAAAATATACGACCTGCTTTAACTTTACTGAGGAGAACATAATTCGGATGTAGACAAATCAAAATGATGAAATAAACGGATCCTGGGATGGAACATCCTTCTTCAGGCTTCATCGGGGAAACTAGTGTTTCTCAAAAGTAACATGCCTACTGGATATTACAAGATCAGTCTCAAATAAAGCAGACTGACACCAAAACATCCAAACTTCGTTGGGGAATTCAAGCCTATTTCACTGGAGAAAATGCCGAATGAAACTTCACATCATGAAAACTCAGAAAAGAGGAGAAATGAATCCAAACTTGACCGAGGATACCGGAATCATAAACCCAATACGGTAAAAACAACCCGATTAAACTTTCTTGAGGGGAACAAAAGCTTCTCAAAACAACTGGAGTTTTTCCATTCCTGGGATCGTCATTTTTTGTTGTCATTGTTTCATCATAAATCTCAAATTAAAAGTAAATTGTAAAAATCTTTTTTTTTGAAAAATCAATTTTGTTATTTAATCTCTTTGCTTTGAAAGTTATTATCAGTAATAAATGGAGTCTTTGTAAGCTAAATAAAATAAGAAATACAAAGAATTGGGTAAAAGCTCGAATTTCATTAATAGAATGGTAGTCTGCGAATGGCGAGACTCCATAGATGATTACAAAGTTTGAGAAATGGTAATACATAATGGAAAAGATACATTGAGATACAATGACCACTATCCCCCCTAACAACTTTTGAAATCCTGAGCAGCAGCTTTTGTTGAAGTATGGTGAGGATCCGAGAAGATTGTTGCTTCAACGATCAAGTCTTGTCTGACGTAGTTACTTGCCAAGAAAATCCCTAACTTTTTCCTAAGCTGCCCTTGCGGGTTTTCAACTTAGCGGGAAATTTATTTTGTTTAGGTCTCTAATTTTTGCCTAGACCTCCCTTTCGGGTTTTCAACTTAGTGAGCTATTCTTTTATTTATGTAGGCAAAGTATTTCTTTACTGCATCAACGTTCATGGGACGTGGGAACTCCTCGTCATCCTTAGTTTCAAGAATTAATGCACCGCCAAAGAAGGCTTTCTTGACAAAATATGGGCCTTCAAAATTAGGAGTCCACTTGCCCCTAGAATCAGTATTGAAAGACATGATCTTCCTGAGTACGAGGTCACCTTCTCTGAATTCATGAGGTTTGACCTTTTTATCAAAAGCTTTCTTCATTCTTCTTTGATATAACTGGCCATGACACAAAGCTGTCATTCTCTTCTCCTCAATCAAATTCAATTGGTCAAACCTGTTCTAGACCCATAAAGCCTCTGTCAACTTGGTTTCCATTATTACACATAACGAGGGAATCTCTACCTCGACTGGGAGTACAACTTCCATTCCATTCACTAGGGAGAACGGGGTTCTCCTGTTGAAGTACGAACAAATGTTCGATATCCATGCAAAGCAAAATGGAGAATTTCATGCCAATCCTTATAAGTAATAACCATTTTCTGGATAATTCTTTTGATATTCTTATTAGCAGCTTCAACAACCCCATTCGTCTTTGGCATGTATGGAGATGAATTATGATGGACAATCTTGAATTCTTCACACAGTTATGTCATTATCTTGTTGTTCAAATTCGAGCCATTGTCAATGATGATTTTGCTCGGCACACCATACCGACATATAAGGTTATTCTTAATGAAGCGCACAACCACCTGCTTAGTAACATTGGCATATGAAGCAGCTTCTACCCACTTGGTGAAGTAATCAATTGCCACCGAGATAAAATGGTGCCCATTCGAAGCTTTGGGTTCTATCATCCCAATCATGTCAATACCCCACATAGAGAAAGGCCACGGGGAGGAAATCACATTGAGAAGTGTCGGAGGCACATGGACCTTGTCTGCATAAATCTGTCATTTATGGCACTTCTTTGCAAATTTGTAACAGTCAGATTCCATTGTCAGCCAATAATAACCTGCCCTTAACATCTTTTTAGCCATCGATCGTCCATTGGCATGAGTGCCAAATGAACCTTCATGAATCTCATGCATGAACATGTCTGCTTCGTGTCTATCCATTCATCTGAGCAAGACCTTGTCATAATTTCTCTTGTATAACACATCTTCACTGAGGAAGAAACTTCCTTCCAATCTTCTTAATGTCTTTCTATCTTTCTTCGACGCACCAATCGGGTACTCCTAAGTCTGAAGAAAATGCTTGATATCATAATACCAAGGTTTTTCATCTGATACCTCCTCCGTTGTAAACACATGAGCAGGCATATCCATCCGTCGAACCGTAATTCGGGGTATATCATTCCAAGTATTCACTTGGTACATAGAAGCCAGAGTTGCCAGAGCATCCACCATTTGATTTTCATCTCTAGGGATGTGATGGAATTCAACTTTATTGAAGAATGGTAATAATCTTCTAGCATAATCTTTGTAAGGGATCAAGTCGGGGTGATGAGTATCCCATTCTCCTTTAATCTGATTTATTACCAAAGCTGAATCACCATACACATCTAGAATTTTGATTCTGAGATTAATGGCTTCCTCGAGACCCATGATGCAAGCCTCATATTCTGCCATATTATTAGTGCAATCAAATGTTAAACTTGCAGTAAAAGGAATGTGCGATCCATGAGGAGTGACAATCACAACACCAAGTCCTTTACCATAAGCATTCACATCTCCATCAAATATCATACTCCAATGAGATTCAGGGTCAGGACCTTCCTCAGGTAAAGGTTCGTCACAATCCTTCACATTCAGGAACATTACATCCTCATCGGGGAATTCATATTCTGCAGACTGGTGATCCTCCATTGGTTGGTGAGAAAGATAATCTGCCAACACACTACTTTTAATAGCCTTTTGAGTGCGATATTCAATATCATATTCAGATAACAACATCTTCCAGTGGGCAATTCTCCCAGTAAGAGCAGGCTTTTCAAAAATGTACTTGATTGGATCCATTTTGGAGATCAACCATGTGGTGTGATTCAACATATACTTCCGCAAACGCTTTGCCGCTCAGGCCAAAGCACGACATGTTTTTTCCAACATGGAATACCGTAACTCACAATCAGTGAATTTTTTACTGAGATAATAAATGGCGAACTCCTTCTTCCCTGTTTCATCCTGTTGTCCCAGAATACAACCCATGGATTTATCTAACACTGTCAGATACATAATCAACGGTCTTCCTTCTACAGGAGGGAGCAAGATAGGAGGTTCAAGCAGATATTTCTTAATACTCTCAAATTCCAGTTGGCAGTCATCTGTCCACACACAACCTTGATCTTTCTTTAATAACATAAAGATCGGTTCACATGTTGCAGTCATGTGGGAAATGAATCTGGAAATATAATTCAAACGCCCGAGGAAACCTCTGACTTGATTTTCAGTTCTCGGTTTTGGCATTTCTTGAATTGCTTTGACTTTATCAGGGTCAACTTCGATTCCTTTCTGGCTAACAATGAAACCCAACAACTTCCCCGATCGAACACTGAAGGTGCATTTATTTGGATTCAAGCAGAGATGATACTTCCTCAAACGCTGAAACAACTTCAACAAATCTTTTATATGCCCTTCTTCAGTCTGGGATTTGGCAATCATATCATCAACATATACTTTAAGTTCCTTGTGCTTCAGGTCATGGAATAGGGTTGTCATAGCCCTCTGGTACGTTGCACCAGCGTTCTTCAACCCGAAGGGAATCACTCTGTAACAGAATGTTCCCCAGAGTGTGATAAACATTGTTTTTTCCATGTCCTCTAGAGCCATTCTTATTTGGTTATACCTGGAAAATTCGTCCATGAACGAGAATACTTTGAATTTTGTTGTGCTATCCACTAACATGTCGATATGTGGCAATGGAAAATCATCTTTTGGACTAGATTTATTTAGATCTCGGTAATCTACGCACATGCGGACTTTTCCGTCTTTTTTCGGTACTGGGACAATATTGGCAATCCATTGAGGATACACTAACGTCACAAGAAAATCAGCATTAATCTGCTTTAGAACTTCCTCTTTGATCTTTACTGCCATATTTGGGTGAGTTCTTCTCAACTTTTGTTTAATTGGCGGACACTCTGGCTTCAACGGCAAACGGTGTTCGACAATGTCTGTATCTAGACCAGGCATATCTTGGTAAAACCAAGCAAAAATATCCACATACTCCTTCAAAAGCTCAATCAACCTTCTCTTCACATCGGGATGCAACGATGCTCCAATCTTGACTTCCTTTGGATCTTCTTCTGAACCCAAATTGATCACTTTCAAAGGCTCTTTATATGGTTGAATGGTATTTTCCTCGTGCTCAAGAAACCGTGAGACCTCTTCTGGAATCTCATCATAATCTTCTTCTTCAGCCCCAAACACAGAACATTCAAAGTTGGGAGAAGGTGCAGGGTCATTGTATTCAACGAGTTTTTTAATTAATCTGCACATATGATTTATGATTGCCTTTAGAAACTGACGCATATAACAAGTGATCATGTAGATTGATTTCAGTTATTATTTATTTTGAAAGGTTCTGATTACCATTTTCCAAGAAAAAGCAGAAAATAAAGACATAATTCGGAAAGCAAAGACGACTTTTATTAATGATCTTAAAAGTCACAGCAAACAGATAAGCCCTACAACATTAATACTTCCACCTTGGGCAGAGTAAAAGCTTTTCAAGAAAAAATATTAACAAATCAAATTACTTTGAAACATGTATGTAATAGGGAACATCAATGGTGATCCAGTTCTGGACCCTGACTCTGTGCGTCACATAATTTGGCATTTCCTGCTCCGCTTCATCCTCCTCAACAGCATTAACTCCAGAAAAAGTTGGATGAAGGTAACCTCCACTGTGGAAAACATCACGATAGCTGCTCATAGTAGACTTTGACTTCAAACTTTCGCCTTTGCCATTCTTTGAAGAGAATCCCAAACCAGTTTTTTTCTTGTTCACGGGTGGATCCACAATTTATCCCCAAACTTCATTATGACCATTGCGCATAACCTGCTACGCGTTCTTCAGTGAAACCATGGAACTCTCATTTCTCCTTATGTTGTCAATGATAAGGCTTGGAACTGGGTTCCAACTGCAGCTTCATCCGCTTCTACAATGCTGAAAGAGGATAAATGAGATATCAACAATGCCTGCTCCCCATTTATGATCATTACCATCCCTTCACGCACAAACTTTAGCTTCTGATGTAAATTTGAAGTGACAGCCCCTGCTTCATGTATCCACGTACGTACTAGCAAACAACTATAAGCGGGAACGATGTCCATGACCTGGAAGGTTATCTGAAACAAATGTGGTCCTATATGGATAGGTAAGTCCACTTTACCGATGAGAGATTTCCTTGACCCATAAAATGCTTTCATAATGATGCCACTAGGGCGCATAGGCGTTTCTTGATATTTTAACTTCATGAGATTACTCTTCGGTATAACATTCAACGCGGATCCATTATCAATCATCACATTGGATAGCGAATCATTCTTGCAGTTCATAGAGATGTGGAGGGCCAAGTTGTGATTCCTCCATTCATCTGGTAATTGATCATCACAAAAACTCAAGTTATTACATGACTTAATGTTTCCTATTACATTGCTGAATTGATCTATTGGCATATTACTCTCCACAAAAGCTTGGTCTAGTACCCTCATCAAGGATTCTCTATGAGCAAAGGAGTTCATCAATAAAGCTAAGATGGATATTTTTGAAGGAGTCTGCAGTAGCTGATCTACAATTCTGTAGTCGCTCATCTTAATCATCTTCAAAATATCATCCTCTTCTTTCTCTAACGTAGCTCCACTAGTCTCTCCTGTAGCCTTCTTAGGTTCTATTCTCAGCATTTTCTTTCCAGCAGCAACATCTCTCCGAACAACTGACGCAAACACACGACCGCTACGGGTCATCCTGCTATTTTCAGCTATATTTCCAACATCGGGCATCGGCTGGATGGGAACTTCCACTCCATCTTCTAAGATTGTAGCGTTGTATTTGTAAGGCACAACCTTATTTGACTTGTAGGGGATAGGACCTGGAAAACTAATCACCAATGGGGTAACATTCAGCTTGTTATGATACTCTACTTAAAATTGGTGGGTGCACCAAAACAAGGCACAATGACGTTTACCCCTTCTTCAACCCAATCAGTCATCAATAAGTCATTTCTAGAAAACATATCTTCGTCTGAAGAGAAATACTCATCTGCGGAGGCATACTCTTCCTCTGACTCTTCTTCCGTTAAACAAACCTCAACCATATCAACTTCATAGTAATCATCCCTCTGACTTGTGATCTTGATAATTCCATTTTCTAACAACAACTGAACACCCTTCTTCATGATTGAACATCCTCGGGGGTCTCGACAACAAACTAGGAAAGATCCATATTGGTGTTCCACCTGACCAGCCGTATGGCAGAAGGTAGCATGCAACTGTACAAGATCCTCATTCATATACTCCACATCAAAAATTCTGAATTCACCAGGACATCTAGAAACCATGTTCACTTCCTCTTCATACTCTGCCCTAGGCCTGATTATGTGGATGAAGCCCTCATCCATCATCTCTTGTAAATCAGCCTTTATCTTCTCGCAACCCTGTATGTTTGTACTGAAAATAGCACAACTGAAATGGTCATGCGTATAGTAGCTAAATTCACAGAGGTATGCATGCATTTTCACCAAATCTCCTCTAACCAGATTAATATCAAAAATCCGGAAGTCACCTGGATAGTCGGCCACCATATTCACAGTATTTACTCCCTCGTGCTTGGGTAGAGGGTTATCTTTCACATTAAGTCCCACGTCTTTGAAAGATAGAACAGCAGACTTTACCAACTTTTGTACCTCAGTCTTCAAAGGATAACAATTCTCAACATTACGCCCTGGTGCTCCTTGATGAAAGCACACGTTTGGTCCTGCCTTGTAATACCAAGGGAACGGTGATGGTACGGCGGGAGGTGGTCGTGTTTGAACCAACTTCTTCTGAATCAATGTTGTTAATAGCTCTATATATCTCATGGGAATAGGGTCATAACTATCCCTTCTCTGATTATACCCTTGATTCCCCTGCTGGGATGGTCTCTGATAAGCAACGGTAGTTGGAGTGGCATTCATAACAGGAGTAACTGAGGCGACTTACTGATGACGCTGATAATTCCTTCTAGGAGTGTTTACCCTCCTCTCTTGTATAACAGCATTTGCATCCCCTTCTTTCTTCTTGGAAAACCCATAAGATGGCTTTTTTACACCTCCGGATTCTTCACTCTTCGTCAAACGGCCTTCTCTTACAGCCTCCTCTAAGCGGATACCCATTCCTACCATCTCAGTAAAGTCACTTGGTGCGCTTTCTACCATCTTCTCGTAGTAGAAAGCACCCAGTGTTTTCAAGAAAATCTTAGTCATCTCCTTCTCTTCCATGGGAGGAATCACTTGGGAGGCTACCTCGCGCCATCTCTGCGTATACTCTTTGAACGATTCCCTGTCTTTATGAACCATGGCCTTAAGTTGGTCACGGCCAGGCCCCATGTCCATGTTGTACTTGTACTGTTTGATGAATGCTTCTCCCAAATCACTAAAAGTATGGATATTGGCGCTATCCAAACTCATATACCACTTTAGCACAACACCGGTCAGACTATCTTGAAAAAAGTGAATCAGTAGACGTTGATCATCAGTATGGGTAGACATCCTCCTTACGTAAATCACCAGATGAGCACGAGGGCAAGTGTTGCCCTTATACTTCTCAAATTCCGGGACTTTGAACTTAGCAGGTATCTTAACATTCGGGACCAAACACAACTCATTCACATTCTACCTAAATAGCTCTTTCCCCTGAGGGCCTTCATCTCTCTTTGCATCTTGTCAAACTGATCTTGAAAATTATCCATTCTGTCATAAAGACCCAATTCTTCACTCGGCAGATGGAAAGGACGACACACATCATCATTAACAAACGGAACCATATTCACCGAAGGAGGCGCAGCAGGAACAACATGCACCACAGGAGGTGTCAGAGTAACAATAGTCTGAACCAATGGAGTATCTTGAGGCCCAAGATTGAAACCTTCAGGTGCAAAATTTTCCGGCATTCCCCATGGATACCCTTGAGGCATACGGTTTTGAGTAACAGCTAGAGTAGCAGATACGGGAACAGTCGGAGCTTCAGTAGTTGCCCTTGTTGGTTGAGGTTGAACACTCGGTGGCTGATTCTGAGCAGCCACCAGAGCTTCCACGAGAGTAGTCAGATTGGCCATGCCTGCCTTCAAAGTTGAAACTTCCTCGCGCAGCTTGCGATTCTCCTGTTCTAAGTTATCCATCTTCTTTTTGAGATTATCCCGAGTGTTGTAGTGATGAGTCAGCTTGTTGAACGAAGTAAAGAAGCTTGGTAAGACACCTGGGTATGCATAACAAATGCAAGAAATATGTGCAATATGATGCATGACATGTAATGCACATGATTATTTTTACTTTATTATTTAATATTTCAAGGGATTTAAAGTTTATAGACATATTGCAAACATCAAAGTAATAATGCTTTTGAAATACTGAAGAAAAAAATTTATTATAATAACTCTAAAATGGATTATAAGTTTCAATGATCTCAAGTACAAGATGAAAATAAAATCTAAAATCCTGAGAAAAAGAACTGATGGAGATCACTCTATACGCTGGCGCTTTCCCATGAGCCTGGCAATCTGAGCCTTCAACCTCTGGTTTTCTTCCACATGTATGATGGCAACCTCCTTCCAATCATTTGAATCAAGAAGTGAGTGATCAGCACCTGGTTGAGGCTTTGGAGAAAATAAATCCCCTTGCCTCTCCATAGACTCTACCGCTCGACTCTCAAGGATCTCAATTAAGTCGTCTTTCTCCTTCAAGTCTGCTTTGTAGGAACTCTCTAAAGTTTGGAACTTATTCTTTCAAGCATCCCTTTCCTGTTGCATCCTAACCAAAGCAAGTTGCAGCTCTTCTAGATCATCTAATAAAGGAGGAGTGGTCTTCACAAATAGATCGGGCATGGGTGTCTCCTGGGTATATGGCATCTTTAAGTGAATGGCTCTCAATCGAATCCATTAAAGATATGGCTCCAAAGAAACAACACCCCTATGTCTCAAATCCTTCCTACTCTTCTTATGAATGTGACGTCAGGCCTTCGCAATTTGCTCCCTAGCTTCCCTATAGTCTTCTCCTTCCTTCAGAAAGAAACTACTCAAATGAATACTATTCGGTTTATCCCTCATCGGATAACCAAGTTGTCGCCGTGCAAGAACAGGGTTATAGTTAATTCCTCCCTTTGTACCAAGAAGAGGTACATTGGGGAAACTACCATAACTGTCAATAATCTCTACATCCTGGTAAGCTCGATGATACCAATCAATGTCCGAGTGAGTAAGTGCCATGATCTTAGGTGCCCAACGAGGTTCCTTCTTGGCATCCCAAAAAGCACTAGATTGAGGCATATGAGAGATAAACTATCGGTATAACAAAGGCGTGCAACAGATAATCATCCCCCTATGATAAGAATTCCGAAGATGAATAGAGTAATAAACATCACCCAATAATGTAGGAACTGGGTTTCCAATCATGAAAGTCCTTATAGCGTTAACGTCGAAAAACTTGTCCACATTAGGAAACAAGAACAACCTGTAAGCAAGTAGAGCAAAGATGACCTCAAAAGCAATTGTACTCTTCATTCTGGAAAAGTAATGAGCTTTCTCCAATAATAACTGATCTGGTAATCCTTTAATCTCTCCTTTCGTAGTCATATGGGCTTCCACCTCAGACTTTCCCAGGTGAATCAAAGTAGCAATCTCATGTGGTTTTGGCTCACCCTACAAACCAGTAAAAGGAACACGATCGGTAACAGGTAAATCTAATAGATAAGAATACTCCTCCGGTGTAGGCATCAACTGATAGTCGATAAAAGTAAAGCAATGATACATAGGATCATAGAACTAGACCACGGTCGAGAGAATACCCTCCTTCATCTTCAGCTTTATGAGAGGAATAATGGACCCATACTTCTCCTAAAAGTCTACAGAACACTCGATATCGGGAATTAGACTGATTAACTCATCTATCTTGGGATCCTTGAAATTGTATTTCCCAATCGTTCTCTTTCCAAAATCCATGGTTAGAAAGTACCTGAGATATTCACAAATAGTCAACCTTTAAATCCCTTGAAATATGGTTTTTTTCAAAAGATACTTATGAGTGCATGGATGCATGATGCAGCAATCACACATAAGATCACACATATATGGTTCATAGGTTCAACGTCACGAGCATGAGGTCGAAGGTACTACCCATAAGGTGTTGGTCTAAAAGTTATCACCTGCCGAACAAGGTTCTAGAGGTTCCCATAGTCTACATCCTTCCTTCGGATATTACCAACTTCCCGATTAACTCGGTAATTAGTAATATTCTCAAGAAAGACTAGTCTGAGTGTAGTATTGCATGACAACTATTTCTGGATTACTCTGTCATAGCTTCCGCACTACACCTAAAAGGCCAAAATGGGTTTGGTATTCTACGGTCCTCAGTTTCAGCAGGCTCCATGGTCGAGAGTCGTACGTCTTCTCGATTACTCAGTAAACGACACTACAATCAAAGGGGCCTCCATTGAGTAGGGGATCTCATGCCTCCTTTTTTGGGATTACTCCCTCAAAGTTAACATGACTATACCGCCCTTCCTATCTTAAAGTTTTCCCAAGTCATGGTATAAGACTTATGAGTAATCACCAAGCACCCTGAAAACTAGGAAAATCAAGACAAACATATATACAACATATATCATAAAAAACAGTAATAACACATATACAGATATAAACAAAGATAGGCTTAACCCACTTAGGGATGGACCAGCAAGAGGTCAATCTGTCCCCAGTGAAGTCGCCATTTTTCTGTAGCGGTATAAATGTTCAAGACTAAGACATTAGATTGACTATACTTTATACAAATCAAAATAAAAATCGCCATCGCGCTTTATTATTTCCAAAGGAATGGGAAAAGAGCGAATAACCCAAAGAGAGGGGGAAAGATTCAAGGTAAGGGGGTTGGTTATGCAAAGGTAAGGTATTATCACCCTAAACATCTACGGTACTCCGCAGGAGCCTCTTTGTAAAATCTGTATATTTTGGCTTTAAAAAAATGTTGTATATATAAAAAATAAAAAAAATAAAAAAATGGATGGTGGAGGTGAGGAAAGAAATATATTTATTTTATAATTTTTGCACCCTCCACGGTTGAAAACCTTTAGTGCCTACGTACCACCTTTTCATGCAATAGGGGACTAGGGTACACGTAGTTCCTCTTTTAAAAAATTTAAAAAAAACACAAGTGTGTTGGTTAATTTTATTAGATAAGACATCATCGTCATTGTCCGTCTGAAAAACATACTTACTACCCACAATTATGAGAAAGGAGAATTTGCATCATCTCAAAGTGGATGATATGCCTTAGATTTTAAAATCAACAATGCCTCACTTAACACCTAAGTGGAAAATATCTCTCTTCACTATATATTGTAGAAGTATAGTTGTTTGCATCACTACAAGGATTGACAAGAGTCTAATCTTTTTGAGAAAAATTTAAAGATAAAAAAGTCGAAGTGGCAAAATGGTTTGAAATGAGATTGATTGACTTTGAGTCTTCTCACAAAAAATGTTAATGTATTATTAAGTTGATTGGAGTTTGTTTATGAAAATTTTTAAAGATGCATGGACATAAGTCCAAGTTTATTATGAAAATGGTTTAAGTTCAAAAACAAGAAGAGTTTTCAAAAAGGGGGAAGAATATTTTTAAAATTAAAGAAGATGGGAAGAGAAGAAGAGACTATCCTAAAGCATAAGATAAAAGCTAGGGATAAGAATCATCTAACCAACAAGAAGCCAATACTTGCCAAGATAGAATTCTCATTCCTTGGATTGAAACCAATCAAGCAAAAAAATATTAGACCTCTTGAGAGAACCAAACTTCAAGTGTATTAAGTCTTCACAAAAATTGGGCAGAGTAACGGCTGTGTACGGGTGAATTCCATATTACAAACAAAGGGTGTAATCACAAAAACCTGCATACAAAAAAAACAAGCAACCCAATATCTTGAGGTAAACCTCAAGAACTCCAGACAAAATAATCAGATAAGATCACAAGGTCTCCAAGATAGGTCAAGGTTTCTAATCCTAAGTCCAAGAAAAGTCCCATGCTCCATAATTCCAAGGATAGTAACCAAATAGTCCAAGTACCATTAAAGATTTTGTTGGGTTTGTGTTGATTATTAAGTATCTTAAGAAAGGAAAATAAAAGCTCAAGTGAGCAAATTAAAAATGGAAAGAAAGTAAATGCTCAAATGAGCAAAAATGAGAATGGCATGAAATGTAAATACTAAAATTAAATAGTACATAAGCATAAAAAAGAATAAAAGTATAAGGTAAAACAAGTCAATAGTTAGTGGTTAGTTGGATGACCATCTTGAAGCTTGCATTTGGAACTCATTAGAGGATTGGTAGAACCAAAGCCTCCATACAACAAGTTTCATTTTCTTTTTGTCAAGTATATCATCCATTTGGAATTCTCATAAATACCATTTAATGATCAACAATGTTTAAGTTATCCGCATTGACCAAAGGTGTTGTAGATCCATTAGAGGATTGGTAGAACCAAAGCCTCCACACAATGAATCTCAAGGTTATTGGATCAAAGAGATCAAATTAACATACTTGGGCTTGCAATCATAAGTTTGGGCCACGAATGATCATTTATTCGAATCGGGACAAAATTTAGCGCTATGTTAAGCAATCGTAAGTGGAATTATATAGAAGTCGTACCTATTTTGAGGCCGGTCAATAGAAATCTATGCACCATTTTTTTGAGACATGATATAGAAATCATGCGCCAACAACATTTAGTGCAATAAGAAAGGGATGAGATGAAGAGGGGTGGGGAAAAATATACAAACCACATTTGAATTAAATTTTAATCAAACTATTATTAAAATCATTCATCCATTTTATGGAGTTAAGCTCAATACCATGGATCCAATGATGTTAATAAAGTTCATGATCCAAAATCTAACCTAAGATCATCCAGAAAATAATCACAAAATAATATCACTATTAATATACACAAAAAAGGGTTTTAAAAATGTTTTAAAAATAAAAAATAATGAGAAAAATATCAACTATGTTCAAATTAATCAAGAAATGAAAATTAAGACCATAGAAAAATCAGAAATAGGCCCAAAGAATTTTACAAATTTTTTGGTAATTTTTTAAAGTCAGAAACTATTTTTAAAATTAAAATAAATGGGTAAAATAAACAAAAAATAGTAAAGTCATAAACAAAAATAACATAAGGTCACCAATATTTGTCACAATATCATTGGATCATTCTATAATTTTTCCAGAATTTAAAAATGTATAAAAGTATTTTTAAACATTTAAAATAAATCAAATAAGTGTAAAATTTATAAAAAAATACCAAAACACAAAATTAAATTGTGACAAAATAAAAATAAGAAAGAGAATAATCAAAAATATTTTTCATAATTTTTTCAGATTTTTTGGACTAAAAATGAATTTTTTATGATTTTTTGAAATTTAAAACAATTAAAATATAAAAATCAGAAAAAAGAAAATAAAAGTAAAATATGTGGACCATTGGATGAGAGTCAAAACGCGTTACTAATCAAATCCAAGGGATCTAGCGCGTTGTGCATATCATGGTCATTAGTGAATATTGTACATAATCATTAATTAAATCAGAATTTGAAAAATACAGATGGCGCGCCTTCATTGGTTGGAAGATGACACGTTGGTCATCTTCAACCTCCAGCCATCACGAATTGCAGGTCTCTCAAACTATAAAATCAGAAGCTCAGACCTATGGCATTCGCTTCGTCTCTTCAAGACGGAGACAACCATACCCCCGCGCAAAATTTATATAAATTGTAGCTCAAGCAATTTGGAAGGAAAGTTTTGAAAAGGGATTTGAAATTTCATGGTCAAAACGTGTTTCCAATGAAAGGTAAGTGTTGCAACTAGAACCAGAGAAATGAGAGCAACACAATGATATCCGAGTTTTGAAGAATTGATGAAGGAATCTACCTATTGAAATTGAGTTGCTGAGCTCTGAAACTGGACTTCTATGGAGAAGTATAGGGCATGATTCTTGAATGTAATTATATGGTTAGCTTCAGAGAAGATCAAGGAAGATGAATTGATGAAAAAATTGGATTGAAAAAGGGTCGAGGATGGATTTTAATGTTGCTGAATTCTGAGTTGTGAAACAAGTTTGGCAGGGTGATTCTGGCTATCCAAGCTTGGGAAATTGAATGGGATAGTTCATGTATTTGTAGGAGAAGAAAATGGGATCAAAAGGAAGAGTGAATGATGCGTTTTGGAGGGAATTCGTGCAAACCTGATGCACAAGTGAAGTGTGATCCAAACTTCATCAAAACTCATCCATCTCTTGCGTTTTGATGTGCTAAACAAATCTGGAACTTCACTAAACATGTTTAGAGGCAAAAACGCGTGGAAAACTTATGATTATAGGCCACATTATGAATTTCAAAATTCTGACTTGGTAAGAAATTCAATTTCAAAGTGCCAACTTTTTACCAGTGGCATTTTCAACTCAAGAGGTCTTAGGGTATGATTCTTGATGCTTTAGAAAGATGAGCTTACAAGCTTTACAATGGAAAAAGAATGGAGTTAAATGGATGTTTGAGATAAAAGTTGCATTGAGTCAAAGTTGGAGAAAAAGGGTTGACTTTCCATACTTAGAAATATTTCAAATTCTTCATCAAAAATGACCTATAATGTCTTGCATCCAAACATGGCATTCCACTTGGAATTTGCTCTTGATAAAAAAAGATGGCATGAAGTAGACCTCTTGAATGAAACTTTGAAACTTGAATCATTCAAAATATCCAAAGTTTGAGCAAGTTATGACTTGTTGAAGTTCGCAAAAAATCATGAAATGACCTATAATCTTTTGCATCTTTAAGGCTACTTCCATCCATTTTCCCACTTTGCACATAAAAGAAGGCATAAATTTCACATATTCAAGATCATTATGGGAAAAGAATGGACTCAAGGTGATAAAAATTGACCAAGTTATGACTATTTGAAATCACTCATGTAAAATTATGGATTCATGTGGATGACTTGTAATCTTTCTTCTTCACCAAGTTTCTTCCACATGAAAACTCCTTGGAACTTTTGAAGTGATTTGTTAATAAACCTTTTAAGATAAAGATGTCTTTGAAATTACTCAAAAATACCAAAAGGTGAGCAAGATGTACTCCTTTGAAGTTCAAAACCCTAGCTCCTAGATCAAGAAAATGCTTTGAGGAAATTTGACATGTTTGAACAAACTTCTTGTACCAATATTCTTGCTTTATGAATAGAAGTTGTTAAGGATGATAAAGAGGACTCATAGCCACCAAAACCACTTTCATATCTTGAAATTTGATATAAATATGCTCTTGTGACCAATAGGAACAAGGCCTTGTCCAAACATGACAAGTTCTCCAATCAACCCCTTGTACTTTTGAGCCAAATCTAATAACCTTGAAATGTGATAAACCAACGAAACCATGCCATGCCAATTATTCCAAAACCAATCCAATGGTGAAGTTTGAACTTCTCAAGCTATATTGACTAGGGCATGGAAATAAACTCATGGACCTATGGGGTAGCTTGTTAAATCCCATTGCCTTCACCTACATGGATAACAAGCAAGACAAACCAACATTGCATTTTATTAGTTATATGAAGAAAACAAAGCAATATTCATGACCACAAAAGTAACATAAGTCAAGGTGCTTGGTAACCCCTCAAAAAGGTCAAAAATAAATGTAGGGAGGGGAACCAAGAATCCTAGTGTGATCTTATTGTGAGTGAATCAATATGGTATGATGAAGGGATCTTAGGGGCAAAATTTTGGGTACAATAGCTGCCCTTATTTAAATTTCTTCTTTCCAGAGATACGAAGGTTAAAAATATTTGTGTCAACGTGATCGAAGATACTTAAATATAAAACAAACACTATTTTTGGCCCTAAGATACCATGCAAATGCTTATGATCATGAATGCATATGAACAGGACCAAAGAGACGCAAAATAACACTAGGGATGCAACAATAATAAAGAAACAAAGGAACACCCTCACCAGGAAAATAAATCACGTGTGGACCCAAAGAACTGAATAAGAGAGGATGGTAGAATGGTCAAAGGACACACCAACTTCTACTGAAGGCGAAGTTACCGACGTTTACTGACGGCAGAGAGAAAGATAACAAAAATCGACGTTCACTGCCAATGTCCTACCAACTTTCACTGAAGGTAGAAAAAGAAAATATCATATCACCACCGTTCACTGACGATGAACTACCAACATTCACTGAGGGTAGCCAAAAGATAATAAACATCGACGTTCACTGCCGATGGTCTACCAACTTTTACTGAAGGTAGAAAGAGAATATCATAGCACCGCCGTTCACTGATGATGAACTACCAACGTTTACTGAGGGTGGAAAAAAGATAATAAACATCGACGTTCACTGTCGATGGTCTACCAACTTTCATTGAAGGTAGCAGGAGAAAATATCATATCACCGCCGTTCACTGACGATGAACTACCAACGTTCATTGAGGGTAGCAAAAAGATAACAAACATCGATGTTCACTATCGATGGTCTACCAACTTTCACTGAAGGTAGAAAGATAATATATCATACCACCACTGTTCACTGATGATGAACTACCAACATTCACTGAAGGTAGCAAAAAGATAACAAACACTGACGTTCATTGCCGATGGTCTACCAACTTTCACTGAAGGTAGAAAGAGAATATATCATATTATCGCCGTTCACTGATGATGAACTACCAACGTTGACTGAGGATAGAAAAAAGATAACAAACACCGACATTCACTGTCGATGGTCTACCAAATTTCACTGAAGGTAGAAAGAGAATATATCATATTATCTTTGTTCACTGACGATGAACTACCAACGTTCACTGAGGGTAGCAAAAAGATAACAAACACCAACGTTCACTGCCGATGGTCTACCAACTTTCACTGAAGGTAGAAAGAGAATATATAATAGCATCGCCACTCACTGACGATGAACTACCAACATTCACTGTGGGTAGCAAAAATATAACAAACACTGACGTTCACTGTCGATGGTCTACCAACTTTCACTGAAGGTAGAAAGAGAATATATCATAGAATCGTCATTTACTGACGATGAACTACCAACGTTCACTGAGGGTAGCAAAAAGATAACAAACTCCGACGTTCACTGCCGATGGTCTACTAACTTTCACTGAAGGTAGAAAGAGAATATATCATAGCATCATCGTTCACTGACGATGAACTACCAACATTCACTGAGGGTAGCAAAAAGATAACAAGTTTCCCCAAGATTTTGGTGTTTCACCTAGAACGGGTCTCAACTTCTTCTTTAACCAAGGCACTCCGCCTAGAAAGAATAATATATAAGCTATCTCAAATAAAGAGACTTGTTACTTGTTGTCACGAAGGGTTGTAAAAAGAGATGACTTCTTGGGAAGGAGGTATGACATCCTGGGGAGATGCCATGATACTCTTGTTGAGGGGATAAAGTCTTCTTGTGCATAATAAATGCACCAACCAAAACTTGGGGTTTTCAGCAATCCAAAGTGAATAACATTGTCGGGGAACCATAGATCCAAACCAGAAATAAATTGGAATGAAACAGTCAACCAGAATACATCCTTTGAGAAATAAACTCAATGGAAGTTCTAACTTGTAAAAACCTTTGATAAATTTACGGTAGTAACCAGCCAAGCCCAAAAATCTTCTAATCTCAATAACTGATTTAAGAGCCTCCCATTGTAATACCTCATCCACTTTGGGTGGGTTCATAGCAATATAATTACCTAAAATAACATGACCAATAAAGCTAACTTCTTGCAACCAGAATTCACACTTTTATAATTTCGAATATAATTTCTTCTCTTTCAACACTTGCAACACAACTCACAAATGTTCAGCATGGTCTACCTCTGACTTGGAGTATATCAGTACATCGTCAATAAAAACCACCACAAACCGGTCTAAATAATTATGAAATGTACGATTTATATATTCCATAAACACTCCAGGTGCATTAGAAACCCCGAATGGCATCACTGAAAATTCAGTGTCCATACCGAGTTCTAAAATTCGTCTTCTAAATGTCTCCATCTTTCACATAAATTTAATGACAACTCAACCTCAAGTAAATCTTGCTGAAAACATGTGCGCCTACCAACTGATCCATAAAATCATCTATTCTCGACAGTGGATACTTGTTCTTGATCGTCACTTTGTGCAATTGTCAGTAATCCAGGCACAATATCATGCTACATCCTTCTTCTTTACAAATAGTACTAGAGCTTCCAAAGGTGACACACTTGGTCTCACAAACTTCTTTTCCAATAGATCTTCTAATTGCTTTTTCAGTTCTGATAATTCTGACGCCGACATCTTGTATAGTGCCATAGAAGTAGGTCTGATACCTGGTACAAGGTCAATAGAGAATTCTACCTTTCTCTCTGGTGGAACATCTGTAATATCATCAGGAAACACGTCTAGAAATTCACACACCATCAAAAACTCACGAATCACATCTTGACTTTCAACAAATAAAGATGTAAATAAAGCAAACACCCAAACTTCATCCCGCAAAAACACTTTCAGCTGCCTAGCAGACAAGAATTTGGCTTCTTCCTCATCACTAGGAGTAAGAAACCGCACAGATTTATTGTAACAATTGATATGAACATGGTTGGTCTCCATAGTCCATTCCCAAGATGATATTCAGGTCATTCAGTGGAAAACAAATAAGGTTAACACATAAATCCCTATCATAAATTGACAGAAGACAATTCAAATAGACTGCGGAGGTAGTCATCGATCCCTTTCCTGGAACGTCGATAATCATCCCTCTGCTCATAGACGACAACACAAGATCCAACCTTTATACACAATCAACAACAATAAAAGAATGCATAGAACCAGTATCAGTAATAGTAATTAAAGGAAACTATTAATGAAACATATACCTCTAATAAGCATGTCAACACTGGAAGTCAGAATTCCTGCCAAAGCAAACACCTTTCCTTGAGCTTGCTTTACATTCTGACAATTAGTGCTAATATGTCATGTTTCACCATATTTCTTGTAATCAGCGAACAAATGTCCTATCTTACCACATTGAAAACACTTCTTCTTTTCACCAATACATTTGTTAGCGCGATGACCCGATTCACCACACCTATAACACTTAAAAGGAATAGAAGCACCTCCCCCACTTAGCCTCTTACCATCAAGGGCTCTCTTCTTACCTTTTTCAATTGGAGCACTATAAGGCTTCCCACGGTTCACATTATGTTTTCCCCTCTTCTCACTCAGATTCTCATAATGAGTTTAATAAGCTTTTTTATCTTCTTCGTAGATTCTATAGCTAATCACCAACTCTGGAAACCTGCGAATATGTTGATATCCTATAGCCCGCTTGATATCCGGACACAACCCATTCTCAAACTTAATGCACTTTGAGAATTCAGCAGTCTCTCATTGTAATAAGGATAGAACTTCTCTAGTTCCAAGAACTTAGCAGCATACTCAGTTATAGACAAATTTCCTTGTTTCAATTCCAGGAACTCAATATCTTTCTTTCCGCGGACATCTTCTGAAAAATACTTCCTCAAAAACTCCATGCATAACACAACCCAAGTAATGACCTTACCTATACCTTCCAGCCCCTGACGGGTGCTAACCCACCAGTCATCAGCCTCCTCTGCCAACAAATGCGTACCAAATTGTACCTTCTCTTCCACATAATAGTCCATTACTCAGAAGATCCTTTCAATCTCCTTGAGCCAATCCTGCGCTCCATGACGATCATAACTACCCTTGAACATAGGTGTATTGTTCCTCTGAAACGTTCCCAAGTTAGGGAACTCATCATTCCCACCAGCATTAGGCTGATTCTGCACAACCTAACAATAGCCTGCAAAGCAATAACAATCGCAAAATCATTTCTTCCAGCCATATTTCTATTTTAAACCATAACATCAAACAAAGGTTAGAAGAAACTAGATCGAAAGTATTCAATTGTCACTCCACACTACAGACTCAATAACTTGGCTGGACCAACCGACTTTCTCCGATACCACTATGTAACACCCTAAATTTCCCTGCATAATTAGTCTTAACTCTTCAACATGAGTTATAATCATATCAATCCAAAATTAACATAAATCACCAAATAAATCCAACAAATGGAGTTATACATAACTTTACTCCCAACATAAACAAAAAAATTCAAATCTTGCAGTGTTACGTATAAGAGCAGACACCGACTCAATCTACGCAATAAGAGGCAATCTCCTCGGCTAACCTCAATCCTAAGCTACTCCTGAGTATTTGCACGATGTTGTATAAAGCATTATTCCAACAGAAGGGGTGAGATTCTCAATCATATAAGGAATGCATATATATATATATATATATATATATATATATATATATATATATATATATATATATATATATATATATATATATATATATATATATATATATATATATATATATATATATATATAATCACATAATCGTTAAGCATCCACCCGTTCATCAATCCACACATACAATTCATTGCATTAGCAAATAATCCAACAACTCACATCAACTAATCAACAACACAACATAGTATATTATGCAATGCAATGAGATATAATATACGAATCAATGCATATGGTGCCATCGGTTCATAAGAACCCACCAATTAATTCTCGTTGGAATTCAATTACATCGTTCACACCCCACCGGGCACACGATCATCCAACTCATCGTCGTTCACACCCCAGCAGGCACACGACCCCACCTTATCACTCATACCCCACTAGGCACACGATCATACAATTCTCGAATAGAATCCAGATACATTTCTCACACCCCATTGGGAACACGATAATCCCACACATGTACATACCATGAATATATGACATATATGACTCATGCAACAATAACCACATGCACATTGACTCTTACCACAGCCGGTGCACTTTTCCAATACTGACCATTACACAACCTTCACTTGTCTAAACATGCAGCAACAATAAACCAAGGATATAGGAAGAAATTACAATGCATTTGCAATCATTCCACAAAACCACATAACTCGACACATCGCCAAACACATGTCCACACGTCGAATAGTTGGAATTCCGGTACTGAAAAATATTTTTAGGATAAAGTATGTTAAACCATCTTTCCAACGATCTAAACCATGCGTCAACTGGACACTCACGGCTCAAGTTATAAATTTCCAAAGTTTAACAAAAATTGTCAACACAGTTGTAACTGGTTACACCCCATGCATAATCACTTTTCTGGTACGAAAAAATATTTTTTTTCAACATCCAAACACCCCTAAGTTCCACACAATGCACAGTCCAAGTTTCAATCTCTAATTCTTGTTTATATACACCATTATCAATGTTTTAATTCAGCAAAAATTGCAATTACATACATGAGTTCACACAATTTCATACAACAGGGCAAACATTGACACATCCATTGCGTCAAAAACAAACAAGAGAGATAACAACCATAGAGATAACAACTATCCATCCATATATATCATGAAATCCCTAGGCAATAGAAAACCTCACCCTTATCTTAATCGATGTTCTTCGAAGATGCTCTAACAGAGGTTCTCTTAGCTCTAACTCTTCCTCTCTTTCGTGCTTCCTCTTCTCCTAACACATGATCTTTTGTTTTACTCTCTGTTTTCTACAATCACTCAAAACTAAAGTGATTATTCCTTTCCTTGTTTTTACTAATTTAATCCCTGGACCCCTTTCTATGCTATCCCCATTATGTCCCCACACATTCTTCTTAAAATTACCAATAAGTTTTCCATATCTCTACACCAATATTATCCCCTTTGATTATTAATATAATTCTAAATAATCATTATTAAATCTAAATAATTCCAACTAAATCATTTAATTAAAAATGATTCTCATTATTCTTTTAATTTGACACTACCCCACACATATTATCATCAAACCACATAATACATCATATGAATCCCAATGACTCGCAAATACTCACAAACAACTAATTAAATAATTAGTTATAAATTTTGGGGTGTTACAGTGGTAACGGGTTACACCAAAACTGGTAGCCGGTTACAGCCTCCCAAAACCCTATTTTCACGTTTCTGTTTAATAGCGTAATCGGTTACACCAAAACATTTAACCGAGTACACGCACGAAAAATCCAATTTTCTGAAAGTTGTCTTAGATGTAACCGGTTACACCAAATCCCGTAACCGGTTACCACTATGACATAAATTTTTTTTTGCTATTCTGTAACATGAAAATCAGTCCCAAAACCCCTTTTTTAATGAAACAATTATGTACCCAAGTTCCACACTTTGACTTCTAACAATACACAACATTCACATTACTCAACAAACACCAATTCATGAAACAGACAACACAATCACAACATTATACATCCAATTTCTCATAATAGAGAAAAGAGAATAAAAATCCTAAAGATTAGAACACTCACTCACATATTAACATGCACTCCCTTATAGAATCAAAATTCCACCCTTACCTTGGCATTCCTAGCGATGAATGCTTCAACCTCTAACAATGGTGTTCTCCCATGGACTCTAGCTTCTCTCTTCTTCTTTTCTTCTCTTTTTCTCCCAAAAGCACGTACTGGCAGTTCTACCTCTCCATTCCCATTTTTCTTATTTTTAATATCCTATTATTTTAATTAAATCATATTCCAACTAAGTTAAATAAATAACAATACCAACTAAATATTTATTTAAATAATATTCTCCTTAATACTATTTAGAATAAATAAAATAATTATAATTAATTATTAATAATTATTTCTACTTCTACTGTAAGTGTTTGTTGGCAGCAATTTTGATAAAACAATGACTTAATAATGTTTTGCTAAATATCTTAACATTTGGAGCAAAACTGTTTTGTATGATGTCAAAACATATGTCTTGACACTGCCTTCTGAACTGATCACAGCCCAACATCAGTTTAAGTTTTATGTTTCATGTTTTCATGCATGCCATAATTCAGGATTTGTGAGTCACATGCTGCGAAAAATATGGAGGAATATTTTTCAAATTGCATAAATTTTATCTTAGCCTATTTTTATGGAAATATAAAAAATATTTGAATATTTGGTTTTAAGCTCAAGCCTACAATTGCGCATATATAAGGACTTGCTTCCTTATTCAAAGACAAGAAAATTTTGAAGAAGAAGAGTACTTTCTTTCTGTTTTAGAAGTCTATGGCTTTTTATTTGTAATACACTACAAGTATTGATTTAATACTTGAGTTGTTATTTGGGTTGTTAATTGTGTATCATTCATAAGCTTTTAAGCATTGAATGATTTAAGTGTTTTAAACTTATTATTTCTGTTAGTTTTTCACTGTAAGTGATTGAAGGGATTTGAGGAGGGCCTCATACCTAGGTGACTCTTAGGTAGAAGCTTAGCACGGGTAGTGATTAAGTGATTAGATCGTAAACTGGTTGCTTACTAAGGATCTATGAATTGATACTATTTAGTGAACTTGTCTCTGGCTTGGTAGCCCCCAGAGTAGGTGTTATTGTACACTAAAATGGGTGAAAAATCTCTTGTGTCTTTACTACTTTTGATTTTACTGCACTTTACTTGTAAACAGATATTTGTGTCGTGACATCTCATTCGACATCATATATCTGATACCAGAATTTCAATTGGTATTAGAGCAGGCATCTTTCTCTTATCTGGGTGAGATCCTGGGAAGATACTTTCTGGTACTATGGACAAGTAAGGTGGCTTTGTGAATAGACCACTCATTCTGGATGGAAGCAATTATGACTAATGGAAACCACATATGGTTTCCTTTTTAAAGTCCTTAGACAACAGGGTTTGGAAAGCTGTTTTAAGAGGATGGAAACACCCTGTCAAATTGGGAGAAAATAGAGAACCTACTTCTAAATTAAAACCAGAAGAAGATTGGTCTAAGGAAGAAGATGAAATTGCTCTTGGAAACTATAAAGCCTTGAATTCTATATTCAATGGAATTGACAAGAACATTTTCAGATTAGTGAATACATGTGAAGTTGCTAAGGATGCATGAGGGATTATTCAATCTACCCATGAAGGCACATCCAAAGTTAAGATGTCAAGACTTCAGTTGCTCGCCACAAAATTTGAAAATTTGAGGATGAAGGATGATGAAAGTATAAATGACTTCCATATGAACATTCTTGAAATTGCTAATGCCTCCAGTGCTTTAGGAGAGAAAATTCCTGAAGACAAATTGGTGAGAAAGATGCTCAGGTCTCTTCCCAAGAGATTTGATATGAAAGTGACTGCTATAGAAGAAGCTCAAGACATTGACAAAATGAAAGTGGATGAACTTGTTGGATCCCTTCTAACATTTGAATTAAGCATCAATGAAATATCTGAAAAGAAAAACCAAAGCATAGCCTTTGTAACAAATACTGAAGATGAAGAAAAGTAGTGTGATCTGGATACAGATGTAGGAATATCAAATGCCTTAGCTATTCTTGGAAGATAATTTCCAAAGTGATAAAAAGAATGGATAAGAACCAAAGATCAAATGTCAAGAACATTTCATCTGACATCCATAAGTCAAATGAGTTTGGAAGAAAAAGGGCTGAAGAAAAATATACTCAAGGGAAGGGACTTCAATGTCATGAATATGAAGGCTTTGGTAACATTAGAGCTTAATGCCCTACATATCTTAAGAAACAGAAGAAGAATCTATCTGTTACTTGGTCTGAAGAGGACTCAGAGAGTGATCTTGAAGAATATGCCAAATATGTTAAAAGCAATGACATGCAAATATGTTTCTGATAAAGAGTCTAGTGATGGGAAACTAACTTTTGATGAGTTAGCTGCTTCATACAATGAAAGCCCCCATAACCTAGATGAAGGAGGAAAGGGAAGAGCATCTTAAAACTATTTCTGATCTGGAAAGTGAAGTGTCTTCTCTGAATTCAAATCTTGATAGAATGGTCAAATCTCTCAAGATGCTGAATAATGGGACTGACCTATTTGATGAAGTTCTCCAAGGAGGAAGAGTTACAGGAGACAAGAGTGTTCTAGGTTTCAATGAGAAAAAGGAACCTAACTCAGAAAAGCCTTCATTAGTTCCACTCATGCCAAGCCTAAACCAAAGATGTCGAATCAAATGTCTCAACATATTGGCAAACATCATGGGAAGAAAGGACATCATGGAAAAAATCATGGGAAGAAAAAACTTAATCACACCAGAGAGAATCCCCAGCCCTGGAGATGTCATCACTGTGGAAGGCTTGGACATATAAGGCCCTTCTGTTTTAAGTTGTATGGGTATCCTAAAATTACTTCTTTTCCCAAAACTGATAAGATTCCCCAAAATAGCAGAAAGAAGAAACAGTGGGTTTCCAAGTCCAATGTTGGTAGTTTCATTGCTCACACCTCTCTCAGAGTGTCAACCAAAGATGACTGGTACTTTGACAGTGGTTGTTCTAGACACATGATAGGTGTCAAGAATCTATTGGTGGATGTGAAATCTCATTCCACCAGTTATGTGACTTTTGGTGATGGGGAAAAAGGTGAAATCAAAGGTGTTGTAAAGCTTGAATGTTCAGGAGTCCTTAAGCTTGATAATGAGTTACTTGTTAAAGGGTTAACAACTAACCTAATAAGTAGAATCCAATTATGTGATCAAGGATTCAAATTTAACTTCACAAAGGAAGAATGTCTTATGTGCAATGAAAAGAATGAAGTTATTATGAAATGGATTATATCTAAAGACAAATGTTATCTATGGGTTCCTCAAGAGTTGAACCTCTCCTCAACATGTGTTTTAGCCAAAGAGAATGAAGTTAAACTATGACATTAAAAATTGGGGAACTTGCATCTGAAAGGTATGAAAAGAATTATTTCTGAAGAAGTAGTGAGAGGGATTCCTAAGCTCAAAATAGAAGAAGGAAGGTATGTGGTGACTGCCAAATTGAAAAGCAGACTAAAATGTCACATCAGAAGATTCAACATCTTACTACATAAAAAGTTTTGGAACTTCTTCACATGGACTTGATGGGACCTATGCAGGTTGAAAGTCTTGGTGGTAAGAAGTATGCCTATGTTGTTGTAGATGACTTTTCTGGATACACATGGATAAGCTTTATTAGAGAAAAATCAGAAACTTTTGAAGTGTTAAAAGATATTTGTCAAAAACTTCAAAGGGAAAAGGAAAGCCATGTCATAAGAACCATAAGTGATAATGGAAAGGAATTTGAGAACAACAAATTTGATGAGTTTTGCTCTTTTGAAGGAATCAGCCATGAATTCTCTTCTCCTATTACTCCTTAATAGAATGGGATTGTAGAATGCAAGAATAGAACTCTCCAAGAATCTTCCAGATCCATGATTCATGCTAAGAAGCTACCCTACCATTTTTAGGATGAAGCAATGAATACTGCATGATATATCCATAACAAAGTCACTCTAAGGAAAGGCACTTCAGCTACTTTGTATGAAATATGGAGGGGAAGAAAACCAACTGTTAAATACTTTCATATTTTTGGAAGTAAATTTTACATATTAGCTGATCATGAACAAAGGAGGAAGATGGATCCCAAGAGTGATGAAGGAATATTCCTGGGTTACTCTACAAACAATAGAGCTTACAGAACTTTTAACTCCAGAACCAAAGTTATGATGGAATCAATAAATGTTACTATTGATGATAGAGGATGGAATGTTGAAGAAGATGTCTCAGAAGATGTTGGAACATATTTTCCTGATCCAACTGAATCAAATGACACAAGTATTGATTCTAATCCTCCTTGAGAAGATCCCAAACCTAGTCACCTCAATAAAGGACCTTCAATTAGAACTCAGAAAGATCATCCTAAGGAGCTTATCATAGGAGATCCAAGCAAAGGAGTTACTACCAGATCAAGAGAATGGATTTCAAACTCTTGCTTTGTATCAAAAATTGAACCTAAGAATGTCAAAGAGGCCCTAACTGATAAATTATGGATTAATTTTATACAAGAGGAGCTAGAATAATTTAGTAGGAATGAAGTTTGGGATCTGGTTCCAAGACCTGAAGGGATAAATGTAATTGGAACTAAATGGGTATATAAGAATAAATCTGATGAAAAAGGGGAGGTCACTAGAAATAAGGCAAGGTTAGTTGCACAAGGATACACTCAAATTGAAGGAGTAGAATTTGATGAAACATTTGCTCTTGTGGCCAGGCTTGAATCAATCAGACTACTATTGGGAGTTGCATGCATACTGAAATTTAAATTGTCTCAAATGGATGTAAAAAGTTCCTTCTTAAATGGTTATCTGAATGAAGAAGTTTATGTGGAGCAACCAAATGGATTTTTTTATCCATGTTTTCCTAAACATGTCTACAAACTGAAGAAAGCTCTGTATGGATTGAAGCAAGCTCCAAGAGCTTGGTATGAGAGACTGACAGAATTCCTTGGGGATAATGGATATAGGAAAGGTGGCATAGACAAAAACCTCTTTGTCAAAGAAGAAGAAGGGAAGATTATGATTGCTCAAATTTATGTTGATGATATTGTATTTGGTGGGATGTCAAATGAGATGGTTCAACATTTTCTCAAGCAGTCTGAATTTGAGATGAGTCTTGTTGGTGTGTTAACCTATTTTCTTGGTCTACAAGTTAAACAAATGAAAGATTCCATATTTTTATCTCAGAGCAAGTATGCCAAGAATAAAGTAAAGAAGTTTGGGGTGGAGAATTCCAGTCACAAAAGAACCCCTGCTCCCACACATATGAAGTTGACTAAAGATGAAAAAGGAGTAAGTGTAGATCAAAGTCTCTATAGAAGCATGATAGGAAGTCTTGTATATCTCATAGGTAGTAGACCATACATTGCCTTTGTTGTATGGGTGTGTGCAAGATATCAAGATGATCCTAAAGTTAGCCATGCCAACCATGTGAAGAGGATTCTTAAATATGTGAATGGGATAAGTGACTATGGTATGCTATACTCTCATGGATCTAATTCTGCCTTTACTGGTTTTTGTGATGCTGATTGGGCAGGAAGTGATAATGATAGAAAAAGTACATTAGGATCATGCTTCTTTCTGGGAAATAATCTCATATCTTGGTTCAGTAAGAAGCAAAATTGTGTGTCTCTGTCCACTGCAGAGGCTGAGTATATTGTTGTAGGAAGTAGTTGTTCTCAATTGGTTTGGATGAAACAAATGTTAACAGAATACAATGTCAATCAAGATGTCATGACATTATTCTGTGATAATTTAAGTGCCATTAACATATCAAAGAATCCCATCCAACACAGTAGTACCAAACGTATTGATATCTGTCATCACTTCATAAGAGAGCTTGTTGAAGAAAAGATTGTTGCCTTAGAACATGTAGCCACTGAACTGCAACTGGCTGACATTTTCACTAAGGCTTTGGATGCTAATCAATATGATAACTTAAGAGGAAAATTAGGGATTTGCCTATATGAGGGTTTGTAGCAATTAAAGGAGTGTGGGAATATCATTAAAGTGATATTATATTATTTGTGTTTCCAACAAATAAAATTTCGAAAGGAGTGTATCTCTATCAGCTTTACTTCTTAGGTTTTTAGACTTTATTTTCATCTTGTACTTGGGATTATTGAAACTTGTAATCCATTTTGAAGTTATTATAATAAAACTTTTCAGTATTTCAAATGTGTTATTACTTTGATATTCGCAATATGTATATAAATCTTTAAGTCCCTTGAAATATTAATAATAAAAATAAATCATGTGCATTGCATATCATGCATCATATTGCACATATTTCTTGCATTTGTTATGCATATGCAGGTGTCTTACCAAGCTTCTTTACTTTGTTCAGCAAGCTGTCTCACCACTAGAATACTCGGGCTAATTTCAGAAGGAAGATGGATAACTTAGAACAAGAGAATCGCGAGCTGCACGAGGAAGTTTATGCTCTGAAGAACGGCATGGCCAATCTAACTCCTCTAATGGAATCTCTAGTGGCTGCTCAGAATCATCCACTGGGTGATCAACCTCAACAAACAAGGGTTACTACTAAAGCTCCAACTGTTCATGTGTCTGCTACTCTAGCTGTTGTTCAGAATCGCATGCCTCAAGGTTATACATGGGGAATGCCATAGAACTATGCGCCTGAAGGTTTCAATCTTGGTCCTCAAGATACTCCAGTTGTTCAGACTATTGTTACTCCTGCATCTCCTGTGGTGCATGCTGCTCCTGATGCGCCTCCTTCGGTGAATATGGTCCCATTTGCGAATGATAATATGTATCGTCCTTTTCCTCCACCAAGTGAATACTTAGGTCTCTATGACAGAATGAATGATTTTCAAGAACAGTTTGACAAGATGAAGAGGGAGATGAAGGCCCTCAGTGGAAAGGAATTGTTTGGGCAGAATGTGAATGATTTATGCTTGGTCCCGAATGTCAAGATACCTGCAAAGTTTAAAGTCTTAGAATTTGAGAAGTACAAGGGAAACACTTATCCTCGTGCTCATCTTGTGATGTATGTAAGAAGAATGTCTACCCATATTGATGATCAACGTCTGCTGATTCACTTTTTTCAGGATAGTTTGACTGGTGTTGCACTGAAGTGGTATATGAGTTTGGACAACGTCAATATCTATAGTTTCAACGACTTGGGAGAAGCATTTATCAGAGAATACAAATACAACATGGACATGGCGCCTGACCGTGATCAACTCAGGGCCATGGTTCAAAAGGACAAGGAATCATTCAAAGAATATGCACAAAGATGGTGTGAGGTAGCCGCCCAAGTGATTCCTCCTATGGAAGAGAAGGAGATGACTAAGATCTTCCTGAAGACTCTGGGTGCTTTCTACTATGAGAGGATGGTAGCAAGTGCGCCAAGTGACTTTACTGAAATGATAGGCATGAGTATCCGTTTGGAAGAGGCTGTAAGAGAGGGCCGTTTAACGAAAAGTGAAAGTTATGGAGGTACGAAGAAGCCGTCCTATGGGTTTTCCAAAAAGAAGGAAGGAGATACAAATGTTGTTATGCAAGAGAGGAGGGTTAACACTCCTAGAAGAAATTATCAGCATCATCAGCAAGTCGCATCATTAACTCCCGTTGTTGGTGTAGCTCCAACCACCGTTGCTTATCAGAGTCCATCCCATCAGGGGAATCAAGGGTATAACCAGAGAAGGGAGAGTTATGACCCTATTTATATGAGTTATATAGAATTACTCTCGGAGTTAATTCAAAAGAAGTTGGTTCAGACCAGACCACCTCCCGCTATACCATCACCATTGTCGTGGTATTACAAGGCAGACCAAACATGTACTTTTCATCAGGGAGCACTAGGGCACAATGTTGAGAACTTATATCCTTTGAAAACTAAAGTACAGAAATTGGTGAAGTGTGGTATCTTATCTTTCAAGGATGTTGGCCCTAATGTGAAAGATAATCCTATACCAAAGCATGAAGGATCAAATGTTGTGAACATGGTGGCCGATTGTCCATGCGACTTCTAGATTTTTGATGTTAATTTGGTTAGAGGAGATTTGGTAAAAATGCATGCAGACCTCTGAATTTAGCTACTATACACATGACCATGTTGGTTGTGCTATTTGCAGTACGGATATACAGGGTTGTGACAAGATAAAGGTTGATTTGCAGGAGATGATGGATGAGGGCTTCATCCACATAGTCATGACTAGGGAAGAGTATGAATAAGAAGTAAACATGGTTTATGGATGTCCTGGGGAGTTCAGAATCTTTGATGTGGAATATATGAATGAGGATTTCGTACAATTGCATGCTACTTTCTGCCACATGGCTGGTCAGGTAGAACATCAGTATGGATCTTTCCTAATTTGTTGTCGAGACTCCCGAGGATGTTCAATTGAAAGGAAAGGTGTTCAGTTGTTGTTGGATAGTGGAATTATCAAGGTTATAGGCCAAAGGGAGGATTACCATGAAGTTGATGTGATTGAGGTTTGTTTGGCTGAAGAAGAGTCAGATGATGAGTATGCCTCTGCGGATGAGTTCTTCTCCTCAGATGAAGATATGTTTTTTAGATATGAATCCGTAATGACTGATTACGTTGAAGAGGGAGTAAATGTTATTGTGCCTTGCTTTGGTGCGCCTACCCCTTTTGAAGTTGAATATCATGGCAAGCCAGCTATTACTCCATTGGTGATTAGTTTGCTGGGTCATGTCCCCTATAAGTTAGATAAGGTTGTACCCTATAAATATAATGCTACAATTTAAGAGGATGGTGTGGAAGTTCCCATCCAGCCAATGCCTAATGTTGGAAATATTGCTGAGACTAGAAGAGTGACCCGCAGTGGTCGTATATTTGCACCAGTTGTTCATGGGGATGTTAGTACTGGGAATAAAGTTTTGGAAAGTGTTAAGGAAAAGAAGGATACAGGTGAATCTAGTGGAACTACGCTAGAAAAAGAGGTGGATAATATTTTGAAGATAATCAAGATGAGCGACTACAAAATTGTAGATCAGCTACTGCAGACTCCTTCAAAAATATCTATCTTGGCTTTATTGATGAACTCATATGCTCATAGAGAATATTTGATGAGGGTATTGGACCAAGCTTTCGTGGAAAGTGATATACCTGTAGATCAATTCAGTAGTGTAGTAGGGAATATTACATCATATAATAACCTGAGTTTCTGCAATAATGAACTGCCCGATGAAGGAAGGAATCATAACCTGGCCCTCCACATCTCTATGAACTGCAAGAATGATTCCTTATCCAATGTGCTGATTGATAATGGATCCGCATTGAATGTTATATCGAGGAGCACGCTCATGAATTTGAAATATCAAGGAATGCCCATGCGCCCAAGTGGCATTATTGTGAAAGCGTTTGATGGATCAAGGAAATCTGTTATTGGTGAAGTGGACTCGCCTATTCATATAGGCCCACATTTGTTTCAGATTACTTTCCAGGTCATGGATATTGTACCCGCTTATAGCTGCTTGTTGGGACGGCCGTGGATACATGAAGCAGGGGCTGTCACTTCGACTTTACACCAGAAACTGAAGTTTGTTCGTGAAGGAAGAGTGGTAATTATAAATGGAGAGAAATTGTTATTGATATCTCATTTTTCCTCTTTCAGCATTGTGGAGGCGGATGAAGCTGTTGTTGGAACCCAGTTCCAAGCTTTATCCATTGATAATATAAGAGGAAATTAGAATTCTATAGCTTTGCTTAAGGATGTGCAGCAGGTTGCGCGTAATGGCCATAGTGAAGTATGGGGACAGATTGTTGATCCACCTGTAAACAAGAATAGAGATGGCTTGGGATTCTCTATGAAGAATGATAAAGGTAAGAGCATGAAGCCAAAGTCTGCTGCAGGCAAGTATCAAGACATCTTCCGTAGCGGGGGTTATCTTATTTCAACTATTTCCGGGATTAATGCCATTGTGGAAGATGAAGCAGAGCCAGAAATGCCAAATTATGTGACGCACAGAGTTAGGGTTCTGGACTAGATCACCATTGACGTTCCCTCTTGTATACATGTTTCAAAGTAATTTGTTTTTGTTAATCTTTTTGAAAAGCTTTCACTCTGCCCAAGGTGAAAGTATTGATATTGTATGGGCTTATTTGTTTGCCTTGATTTTTAAAATCAATAATAAAAGTTATCTTTGTTTCCTAAATTGTGTCCTTATTTTTTGCTTTTTCCTGGAAAATGGTAATCAGAAAAAAACCTTTCAAAATAAATAATAACTGAAATTCAATCTGCATGATCACTTGTTATATGTGTCAATTTCTAAAAGCAGTCATAAATCATATGTGTAGATTAATTAAAAAACTCGTTAAATACAATGACCCTGCACCCTCTCCCAAATTTGAATGTCCTGTGTATGGGGCCGAAGAAGAAGACTATGATGAGATTCCAAAAGAGGTATCACGGTTTGAGCCCGATGAGAATGCCATTCAGCCATATAGAGAGCCATTGGAAGTAATCAATATGGGTTCAGAAGAAGATCCGAAAGAAGTCAAGATTGGAGCATTGTTGCATCATGATGTGAAGAGTAGGTTGATTGAGATGTTGAAAGAATATATGGACATTTTTTCTTGGTCTTATCAAGATATGCCTGGTCTGGATACAGATATTGTAGAACACCATTTGCCGCTGAAGCCAGAGTGCCCGCCAATCAAATAGAAGTTGCGAAGAACTCACCCAGATATGGCAGTGAAAATCAAAGAAGTTCTAAAGCAGATTAATGTCGGTTTTCTTGTGACATCAGTGTACCCTCAGTGGATTGCCAATATTTTCCCAATACTTAAGAAAGACGGAAAAGTACGCATGTGCGAAGATTACAGAGATCTAAATAAAGCTAGTCTAAAAGATGATTTTCCATTGCCACACAATGATATGTTAGTGGATATCACAGCAATATTCAAAGTTTTCTCGTTCATGGATGGATTTTCCGGGTATAATCAAATAAGGATGGCTCCTGAGGACATGGGAAAAACAACGTTTATCACACCCTGGGGAACATTCTATTACAGAGTGATGCCCTTCGGGTTAAAGAAAGTTGGTGCAACATACCAGAGGGCTATGACAACCCTATTCCATGATCTGATGCACAAGGAAATTGAGGTATATGTTGATGATATTATTGTTAAATCCCAGACTGAAGAAGGGCATGTAGAAGATTCGTTGATGTTATTTTAGCGTTTGAGGAAGTATCGTCTTCGCTTGAATCCAAATAAATGTACCTTTGGTGTTCAGTCAGGGAAATTGTTGGGTTTCTCTGTTAGACAGAGAGGGATTGAAGTTGACCCTGATAAAGTCAAAGAAATTCAAGAAATGCCAGCGCCGAGAACTGAAAAGCATGTCAAAGTATTCCTCGGGAGTTTGAATTATATTTCCAGATTCATTTCCCACATGACTGCAACGTGTGAACCGATCTTTAAGTTGTTAAAGAAAGATCAAGGTTGTGAGTGAATAGATGACTGCCAAAGGGAATTTGAAAGTATTAAAGAATATCTGCTTGAATCTCCTATCTTGCTCCCTCCTATTGAAGGAAGACCATTGATTATGTATCTGACAGTGTTAGATAATTCCATGGGTTGTATTTTGGGACAACAAGATGAAACAGGGAAGAAAGAGTATGCCATTTATTATCTCAGTAAGAAGTTTACTGATTGTGAATCACGGTATTCCATGATGTAAAAGACATGTTGTGCTCTGGCCTGGTGTAGTGGTAGAAATGTTTAAGACTAAGCCATTGGATTGACTAGACTTATACAGATCAAAATAAAAATTGCCACCGCGCTTTATTGTTTCCAAAGGAATGGGAAAAGAGTGAGTAACCCAAAAAGAGGGGAAAAGATTCAAGGTAAGGGGGTGGTTATGCAAAGGGAAGGTATTAGCATCCTAAACATCTACTGTACTCCATAGGAACCTCTTTGAAAAATATGTATATTTTGGCTATAAAATGTTGTATAAAAAATAGATGGTGGAGGTGAGAAAAGAAGTATTTTTTATGATTTTTGAACCCGCCGCGGTTGCAAACCTTTAGTGCCTACGTACCACCTTTCGTGCAATAGGAGATCAGGGTACACGTAGTTCACCTTTAAAAATTTTAAAGCACAAGTGTGTTGGTTAATTTTATGAGATAAGACATCATCATCATTGTCCGTGTGGAAAACATACTGACTACCCACAATCATGAGAAAGGAGAATTTGCATAATCTCAAAGTGGAGGATATGGCTTGGATTTTTAAAAATCAACAAAAACCTCACTCAACACCCAAGTGGAAAATATCTCTCTTCACTACATATTGTAGAATTATAGTTGTTTGCATCACTACAAGGATTGACAAGACTCTAATCTTTTGAGAAATGTTTTAAAATAAAAAGCCAAAGTGGCAAAATGGTTTGAAATGAGATTGATTGACTTTTAGTATTCTCACAAAAAATGTCAAGGTATTATTAAGTTGATTGAACTTTATTTAAGAAAAATGTTTTGAAAATGCATGGACATAAGTCCAAGTTTATTATGAAAGTGGTTCAGGTTTTAAAAAAAAAAACAAGAAGAGTTTTCAAAAGGAGGGAGAATATTTTTGAAATTAAAGAAGATGGGAGGAAAAGAAGAGACTATCCTAAAGCATAAGGTAAAAGCTAAGGAGAAGAATCATCTAAACAAAAAGAAGCCAATACTTGACATTATGAGTCAAGATAGAATTCTCATTATTTAGATTGAAACCAAGAAAGAAAAGATACTAGATCTCTTGAGAGAACCAAACTTCAAATATATTAAGTCTTCACAAAAATTAGGCAGAGTAACGGCTGTATACGGATGAATTCCATATTACAAACGAAGTATATAATCACAATAACATGCACATAAAACAAACAAACAACCCAATGTCTTGAGGTAAACCTCAAGAACTCCAGACAAAATATCAATTAAGGTCACAATGTCTTCAACATAGGCCAAGGTTTCTATTCTTAAGTCCAAGAATTCCAGTACTCCATAATGCCAAGGATAATAACCAAATAGTCCAAGTATCATTAAAGTTTTGTATGGTTCATGTTGATTATTAAGTATCTTCAAAAAGAAAAGAAAAGCTTAAGTGAGAAAAATAAAAATGACATAAAAATAAATGCTCAAGTGAGCAAAGATTAAAATAGCATGAAATTTAAATGCTAAAGTAAATGGTACATAAAGTAAAGAGCATAAAATAAAAGCATAAAATAAAGTCAATTGTTAGAAATTAGTGGTTAGTTGGATGACCATCTTGAAAGTTGCATTTGGAACTCATTAGAGGATTGGTAGAACCAAAGCTTTCACACAACAAGATGCATTTGCTTTTTGTCAAGTATATCATCCATTTTGGAATCCTCAAAAGTAACACTTAATGATCAACGATGTTTAAGTGATCCGCGTTGACATAAAAGTGATGTAGATCCATTAGAGGATTGGTAGAACCAAAGCCTCCACACAATGAATCTCAAGGTTATTGGATCAAAGATATCAAATTAACATACTTGGACTTGCAAACATAGGTTTGGGCCACGAATGATCATTTATTCGAATCGGGACAAAATTTAGCGCTATGTTAAGCAATCGTAAGTGGACTTATGTAGAAGTGCACCTATTTTTAGGCCGGTCAATAGAAATATATGTACTTCATGTTTGGATAAATGATATAGAGATCATCATCCCTTAACATGTAGCACAATTAAAAAAGAAAGGGATAAGATGAAGAGGAAGGGGAATGATAAGCTAACTTGGATCACTACCTCAAATTTCTTTCATCTTTAAATTCAATCACTCATATAGATAGATTAAAACACTAAACATATCATTAATCCAAAGCACTAAAAATAAATTAAATAATTCACTCTTTGGTAGATTTTAATTGATGAATATTTATCCAACTTCATCTACATAACAAAGTCCATTGAATTTAAAGAGAAATTGGACATTTGAAATTGCAATCCAAACCAACAATCAAAAGGAGTGAGTAGAAAAACATTTATGGATTAAAACAGACCCCAAAACAAGGCAAAAAATAAATTTTGTTTATGTGAAAATTGATTGCACTATAGTGCAAATCGATTTACACAATGCAATTTTCAAAAATCTGCGTGAAATTCACTTAGTGCAATTGATTGCACTGTTACAACAATCGATTGCACGCTGTTACAGACAGCAAAATAGCATTTTAAAAGGCCAAATTCTTGTTCAAACTTTCCATCAAATACCTTATGATCATGGATCCAATTGATCACGAAAGCTCCATTAAATTATGAGAAAATAGCACCATTGGAATCACAAAATAATGCTCAATGAATCAAACTCATAGATCAACAAGAGATCACATTGTGAAAGATGAATAATCCAACTTACCAAAGGTAGATCTAGAGAATTATCAAAACAACTTCAAGAATTTGCTTCAATTTAACCACAAGAATTAATTGCCCAAGCTTGGATGTAGAGAATTGATGAAGAAAAAGTGTTCGGATGAAGGTTTAGCTCAAAGATTAGTAAGATGCAATGCAAAGCTTACTAACTTTTGAAAATGGAGCTTTGAGTGAATTTGGTAGATGGAGAGAATTGAGAGATTTTTTAGCAAGGTGGATTTGGCTATCAAAAGCTTGAAATTTGAATGAAATGAGGGCTTTATTTATAGAGTTTAGGATTGAGATAAGTGGTAATTTGGTAATTGATTCTTGGAGCCAAATTTTGAATTAATGATAATTATTTCAAAAATTAGAGCCAAAATTTGAATTAATGAACATTTAAAAAAAATGTAAGATTGGCAGTACAATTTGAATTAATGATATATCTTTCAAAAAGTGAAGAAAATTGGATACAAAATTTGACAAGCTTGAAATTGCTAATTTTTTAAATTTTCACTATTGTTGTACCCCAAAATTTGCCCTCCCATATTCCTCAAGATTTGCCAAGATTGATCTTCAAATTACTCAAGATGGCTCAAGGGTTGTACAGCCAGACCACCTCCCAAGAAAGCTGAAATTAGGGTTTTGGTTCTTTCAAGGAATTTGAGGTTTTCAATGGTTCAATCAAGTCTCATAGGCCTATATACATCCTCAAGCATCTACATGCCAAGTTTCAAGACTCACAGTACCCATTTGCACAGTCAAAAGCCTCATTTGACCTACAGTCAACTGCAAGGGCAAAATGGTCATTTTGCAGTCAAAAGTCAGAATTTTTGATCAACATCTTATTTTGAGTCCACAATCATCATTTGATCAAGTCTTGATCATGATTCCACAAGGATAGCTCAAAAATCATCAAGATGCAAAAAGTTACTATTTTTGGACAGTAGAAAAGTCAACTGTATCTTGACCAGGGCATAACTTTTTCATGGTTCATCAGAAAAATTCCATCCAAAGCTCATTTTGAAGAGTATGTGATTTCCTACAATCCATCTTCACACTCCAAGTTCAAGAAATGCTCTCATAAGAATTTACCAATTTTTACATTATAGGTCAATTTCAAAAGTCAACAAAAGTACACTTTAAGTCAAAGGCCATAACTTGATATTGGTAAATCCAAATGACATGGGACTAAATGAATTGGTTGGAGGACTTCAAGAGCTTTCTAAAATGTCCAAGAACATGGTCATAAGATTAAAATTGAGCAAGTTGTGCATTGGAGAAGTTGGGAAATTTTCATGAATTTGCAAAAGTCAACTTTGCTCAAAACACCTTATTTTTGCTAATGGGCCTCAAATCTCTTCTTGAAACTTCATCCATGGCCTATGCACGACCCATCAAGATTAATTGAATTTATTTTCTTATTTTTATTGATTAATTAGATTTTTAATTAATATTAATTCATTTAATTAATTTAAATTGTAGGAAAATAGAAGATTTGGTTTTTAAATCTTTTTGTGAAGCAAATATGACCTAAACATGCTGGCAAATTCGTGCACAAAGTCAAAGATACAAAAAAATCCAAAATTGGCAACTTTGTTCAATCATGAAAAATCAAAAAGATTTGATTTTCAATCAAGGATTCAAACATCAATGCAATGGATTTTTGCCCAAGCTTTTGACCTAATTCAATTGCCTTGTATACAAGCAAGCAAACCCTGACCTAATGGACGTGAAAAAGCTGCAGAAAAAACCATAGCCAATTCAAGAAATTTCCAAGAAAATTGAAAACTGATTTTGGCATTCTAGGTTTATTCAAGGGTTTTTGATCATTCAAATACACTGCAGGAAATGTCAGGAGTGTTTTGCAATCCAATTCAAGCGTTAAAGCTCAAAGAATCAAAGAACACAGTTTCACAGTTTGCCTTCTTTATTCAAAATCGTATTTCGTAATTCATGCATATTTAACATGTTCTTGTGATTGATTTGTGTTGCTAGGAACCATACGAAGCTAATGGTATCATTTAATTGAACTATAACTCCCTGAATCACAAGATGCCATGAACGATTTTTTAGGGTTCTTGAGTTTTCAATTGGGGATTTCTGAACCAGGAAAAATATGGACTCATGAGATATATGAGTGAAATCGTGAGAACAAGACGATCAAGAATCATACCTCGCGAAATATTTATATTCATCATGCTTCTATTCGCTATTTTTGATTGCAGGAATTAGTGGGGGTTAAAAACCCCCGCTATCTAATTCTAGTTATACAGGAAAACGAAGAAGACGAGGACGTGTTAGCATCTCATTGGCGTATTTGAAAACGCGTGCGTATTTTTGTGTTTTACAGCATAATATTAGTTTTTGTATATAATATTCATTATTTATTCCTTTAACAAAAGCGCGTTCTGGTTCGGTTGGCAAAGGCATTGGAGTATTGTCCCTTGGGACCTGGGTTCGAATCCCAGGTACCCCAAAACATTTATTTCCCTTTTCTCTATATGTTCACATGCAGCTTTCCAAAAGGAGTCCACCATGCATCTCAAATTCCCAAGCGCCAGATGTCATCAAACTGAAATCCAATGGACATGAATGGGAGATCACCATACTCCCCAGTCAACAGGCGTGTAGCTAATCCAGAAAGTCAAAACAGGCTTGAGCATAATGGGCCACAAATTGCCAAAGACACCTCCTAACTTAGGCCAGCACCCCCTTGGGTTTATTCTTTTTTTTCCTCTTTTTATATTTATTTATTTAATTGTTTTATTATTAACTATTATTATTATTACTTAATTAACCAAATTAATTTTTCATGATAAAATCAGAAAACTAAAATATAATATTTTTTATTATTATTTATTAAATTCACCCTTAACTTATTATTTTTGTAAATAAATATAATTAACTAATTTAGTTTAATTAGGATAGTTCTAACTTTTTTTACAATAAATAAAATAAATTAGAATTAGGGTTCTTGACAACTTTTAATCATTTTTTTATTATTTTATTATTTCCTTGAGACATTAAAAAAAACCAAAAATATTTCTTTTAATTAATTAATTAGTTTAGGATTAATTTAATTAAATGCAAAATAATAAAAACTTCTTTCTTTCTCAAAAAAAGGTCAAAACCCTAAGGACTTCTCTGATTCAATTTTCTCTCGCGCGTATGTTTGTTTTATTAATTTTTTATCCATATTTATGTATTTGCTCCGAGGATGTAATAGCTTTAATTATGACTTTTTATTGCTTTTATTTATTTCCCGCAATTTACTTTTTCAAGGGTTTGTTTTTGGCGATGTAAATACCCGACGCCTTGTAATAGCGTAGATTTATTTTCCGCAACTATTAACTGCTAGATGTATGTTAACTAGGCTATGCATGACAAGACTTCTCTTAAATTAAAATCAATCGTAGCTCACCATAACATGTACAAAGATAACTTAACTAAAACCTGACACACGTGCACATGCCACTCATAGGATACGCCTCACTTGGTTGCCTCGACGTGGTCATTGAGTATAGGGTGTTTTAGAGGTCGCCCTCCTATCTAAAGATCAAAGTTGCCTCGAAACAGTTGCCTCGGATAAAAAAGATCTAGGACATTAGGGTTACCGCTAAGGCGTCCTACCATTGCTTTAGTGACCACATGTCCCTATAATCGAATTGACCTGAAAACTCCAACGACGGTACTACCTACTTCTCAACAGTGGGATAGTACTGTCTAAAGGACATTTAGACAGCTTAATTTCTTTTGAGTAGGTAGAGGTTCTCAGGTACTTGCTCTTTCAAAACAAAAATACTTTTCGCACCTACACTTTTCTGACAAAAGTTTTCAAACAACACTTCATACACTCTTGAGGACAGACACAAGAGTCAAATCGAAGTTTTCAAACAAAACTCTTTTCAAAACCCACAAACACAAGAAAAGCAAAACATTTTTGAAAACATAGTGAGCAAGTACCTAAGAGCCCGTGGATAACCACAGATAGAAAGGGTGCTAACACCTTCCCTTTCTATAATCTACCTCCCGAACCCGAGAAACATCTCGAAAAGGAATTTTGCTGTGCTTTTGTCCTTTCCTTGTTGGAGAAAATAAAAGACGGTGGCGACTCTTGCTTACCGCGACATTTTGCGAAACGCAAACGTGAACCAGCATTCCAAAACAGTCAGTTCTATTTCCACCGATCACAGAACTGGCGACTCTGCTGGGGACATTAATAAGTGAGGTGTACCTTAGGATTAGATCACCGTGTTTTCAATTGTATTCCTTGAATGCTTTAATATTGTGGGCTTGTATCGGAGTTTTATAGATCCTAACCCGGATCTGGGGATACCCTTTAGAAGTAGCAACAAACTGTAAGGGAACTATGCGGGGTATACCGACATGGTTGAAGCAGTAGCTACATTGATGTGGCACTTTGGTGAGTACCGGTAACCCTTGAGTCAAGTCAAGGAGAGTACGGGGCCGCCGCGTGGTGTCGCGAAGCATCAACTGACCTTAGAACCTTACTTGACCATCCTGGCCTTTTTAGGGGTAGTGAGATGACCGACCTTGGTGCAGTCCGAAGTTGGTAGATACTCGATACTACACTCATTGAGGGTTGTTTTCTTGGAATATTTTGGTTTCCAATTAAGTGGCTAAATCAAAATAATGAACATAGAAAACAATCCAATGATATTGAGCTCCTTAGAACCCGGTTACTATTTATAGGACAGGTTTTGAGCCAACTAACTTCAAAAGGGTACTTACCTACGAACCCCATGCAAGCCTAAACCTAAGGACTTGTTTGCTTTGTGTGAATATGATTGTCTGTATATACACTTGCTTACTTTTGCATCCATGTACATCATAACATCATAAAGCATCATATGCATTTGCTAACCATTTCAAGGGTTCGGATCTTCATCTTTGTTCTTGTTTTGTAGGACATGGAGTCTCTCCGCAGGAAAACAATTCATGTCAACCTTGTAAGGATCCCTCCTCAGCTCAAGGAGCTTACATCCAGGATTCTCGAGAACTCTCTTTTCAGTGAAATACATGGTAGACTCCTCAGCTTGGTCAACACCAACATTGAAGAAGATATGATAAAAGTTCTCTTCCAGTTCTTTGACCCTCTACACCACTGTTTTACATTCCCTGATTATCAATTGGTCCCTACCTTGGAGGAGTTTTCTCAACTTCTGAGAATTCCTATTCTTAGTAAACTACCCTACAACGGTACGGAAAAGGAACCAAAACTTGAAGATGTTGCTCAAGCATTACGCCTGCAACCATCTGACATCAAGGGGCATTGGGAAATCAGAAGTGGTATCAAAGGATTCTTGGCAAAGTTCCTGTTTGAGAAGGCACAAGAATGTTGGAATTCTCTTGATCTACAAGCCTTTGAAGAGATTGTGGCACTCCTTGTCTATGGGTTGGTGTTGTTCCCAAATCCTGATCAACTTATAGATGTGAATGCTGTCAAGATTTTTATGTCCAGGAATCCCATACCTACATTGCTTGGGGACATCCTCCACTCATTTTACACACGAAAAATGAGAAAAAGAGGTGTTCTCATGTGCTGTACTCCTCTCCTGGCAAGGTGGTTTATTTCTCACCTTCCACAATCATTTTTGAAGAACGAGCAGGGTTTAAGGTGGTCACAACGATTGATGACCCTCACACATTCTGATATACATTGGTGTTCTCGGTCCAGAGAAAATGTCACTATCATTGATCGTTGCGGAGAATTTCCTAATGTTCCTTTACTTGGAATTAGAGGAGGCATTACCTACAACCCCTGTCTGGCTTTGAGACAATTTGGATATGCTCGGAGGGATGGCCCTCATGACATGCTGATTCCTGACATAGTTTTTGACTTCGACAACGATGCGCAAGGACTTCGACAAAGGTTCATCAGAGCTTGGAGGATGCCTAACAAGGTAGATAGTAAGACATTGGGGCACAAAAATTCCATCCCCCTTGAGCCTTACCTCAAGTGGGTACGAACCCGCTCCCAGAAGCTTATGATGCCATATCCTCACATTCTCCCCGTGATCAAAGAGCCTGTTATGGAAGGAGAGGTTCCATACACCATTCTACATCCTGACATGCCAACATCATGGGAAGAAATGCAAAAGAGTTGGATCCAACTCAAGGAAGAACGGAATGCTTTTGAAGTCATCTTACATGCCAGTGAGAAGAAGGTTCTGGAGCTCACCCGCCGACTTCACGAGGAAGAGACCCTCAACACTTACATCGCTCCAAAAAGGATGTGCAATGTCTTTTTACATTAAGTATTTTGTAATATTTCGCCCATGAGGCACTGATGTACTAAACAAATTACTTCTTAATATGACGTGTGTTCCTTTTTGTCTGCAACGAATTTGAATTTTCGAACCCTTGAATGCGTTGCATAAATAGCATACCATTCATCATATGCATAACAGGTACCCTTTTTACAGGTCACTTATCTTCTTCGCTGTTTATTTCAGCAATCATCATGTCTACTGAACCTTCCACTGAACAAGCTATCAAGGCCCTTCAGGCCCAGAATGCCCAGTTCCAAGAGTTGGTTATGAGCCTAGCCAAGGGTCAACAGGAGTTGAAGACTCTGATTCTGAAGAAGAAGAAGAAGAAGAAGAAGAAGAAGAGGACCGTCTTGTTCAACACTGGACGCAAATTTGGAAATGGACTGCAGAATGAGGTTGAGCTGACTACCTCCTCTGTAGGGAAAGACAGCCCCCAAGAGAGAAGGGTTCCTAGTCCCGTGGTCTCCGACAACGAGACGGATTATGATGAAGAACAGTATCCTCCCGCTGAGGATAGGTATAAACAGTTGGAGGACCGCTTAAGTGCTATGGAGATACAGAATATGCTCGGGTTGGACTTTGGATACCTAGACTTATCCTCTGGGGTGGTGATTCCCCATAAGTTCAAGGCACCTGCTTTTGCCAAATATGACGGAGCCTCCTGTCCAAAGCTACACCTCCGGTCGTATGTAAGGAAGATCCAACCTTGAACTGCTGACAAGAATTTGTGGATCCATTTCTTCCAGGATAGTCTTTCAGGGACTCAACTCGAATGGTTCTATCAGCTGGATGGAGCCAGTATCCGTAACTGGGAGGATTTGGCTATTGCGTTCTATAAGCAGTATCAGTATAATTCTGACCTCGCTCCTACGCGTACCCAACTCCAGGGTATGTCACTAGGGACGGGCGGAGGATTTAAAGAGTACGCCCAGAAATGGAGAGACCTGGCTGGAAGGGTGCAGCCACCTTTAACTGACCGTGAACTTGTTGATATGTTTCTGGGGACCCTGTCTGGTCCGTTCTTCAACCATTTGATTGGAAATTCTTCAGCCGGGTTTACAGACCTTATCTTGACTGGTGAGAGAATTGAAGCTGGTATCAAGTCTGGGAAGATACAGAAAGATGCCTCCTCGAGCACTGAAAAGAAGCCGTTCAAGAAGGAATCCAGTGTTGTCTACGGTTCAAGGAGACAGAATAGACCGGAACGCCTCCAAGCTGTCAACGCGGTGGTTATTTCAAAGCCTGCTGCTGCTCCTCGGCATCATAACCAACAAAGGGGTGAGAGACCTCGAAGGCAGTTTACTCGTCTCAGTATGACCCTGTCTCAGATATTGCCGCAACTACTGACAACCAATCTGGTGACTATAAAAGAAGCTCTGAAGGTTGTAAACACAACATCCCCAAAGTACAATCCTAACGCCCGTTGCGCTTATCACTCTGACAGCCCGGGACATACTATGGATGATTGTTGGGCTCTGAAGAATAAGGTTCAGGACCTAATTGATGCTAAAGAGATAGAGTTTGAGGCACCCGAAAGGACCAATGTTGTGACTGCTCCCATGCCCGAGCATGGAGTGAATGCTGTAGAGAAAGACCTGTTTGTAGCCTCTGTGGATGACATTGTTACTCCGCTGTTGACTGTCATGAGGAACCTGTTGCTAGCCGGTTTATTTCTGGGATGTAGTGAAGGTTGCCATCTGTGTTCCGTTTCACCTACTAGTTACCCATCTTTGAAGTCAGGTATCCAAAACCTGATGGATAATAAAGAAATCCTGTTTGAAAAGATTGTTGTTCCTGCCACCCCTACTGAAGAAGTTTCCATTGTCACCATTTTCAACAATTCTCCCAAGGCTCCCCCGAGGAAGCCTGTCAAAATTACGCCTGTTTAGAAGATTGCACCCATAATCATCATTGTTCCGGAGCCCATCCCCTATACATCTGACAAAGCTGTCCTGTGGCACTATGGGGCAGATGTTTATGTTCTTGGGGTTAAACAAGAGTTTGATGCTAGTACCGGCGTCAGCAACATCACCGGGCCTGCCAAAGTCACCCGCAGCGGTAGACTTTTCTCACCAGATATTGCGCCACCAACTATCTAGAGACCTATTGTCATCACACCTGCAAGTATGCCTACTTCCCTTCCTGATCAAGTTCCCATTTACACCCCTGCTGCCGAGTCATCTGACGCTCGGGGCAAAGGGATCGCCACTGATGTGCCTGCCCAGACGGAGGCACCGAAGACCATCAATGTTGAAGCTTCCAAACAGGAAATGGAAGAGATTCTTAAGATTATCAAGAAGAGTGATTTTAACGTAGTTGAGCAACTGGGGCACACCCCATCTAAAATTTCTATGTTATCACTGTTGTTGTGTTCAGAGGCCCATGCCAAGGCCCTGATTACCTTCCTGAAGACGGCCCATGTGCCACAAGAGACATCAGCTGATCAGTTCACCGACTGTGTGGCCAACTTAACTGCTGATAATGGTTTGGGTTTCTCCGACACTGATCTGACTGCCAAAGGGAAGAACCATAACGATGCCCTGCATGTCTCCATTGAATGAAGGGGTACTACTCTTGCACATGTGTTGGTTGACACTGGGTCCTCATTGAACGTCTTGCCCAAGAAAGCTCTAGACAGGTTTGATTGCGAGGGGTTGGAACTAAAGCCAAGTAACATTGTTGTCTGGGCCTTTGACGGGTCTAAAAGAATGGTGCACGGCGAGGTTGATATTCCAATCAGAGTTGGTTCTCAGGTCTTTGATTCTACATTCTATGTGATGGACATTCGACCATCCTATTCTTGTCTGCTGGGTCGTCCATGGATCCATAAGGCTGGAGCTGTGACCTCAACTCTCCATCAAAAGCTGAAATACCCGGTCAGAGGGAAGATTGTGACAGTTCAGGGGGAGGAAGAATACATGGTCAACCACCTCAACTCGTTCCGGTACATAGAAATGGATGGGGAGTTCATTGAGACCCCATTTCAACACTTTTAAGAGGTCCCTCAGACACTGGCATCAGCAGAGACTGTGATCGAAGATTCTCCTTTGAAGATGGCTTCCTTAAAGGATGCTCGGGCTGTTATTGAGAAGGGTGAGTGCGTAAACTGGGGCCGACTTCCTGATTTCACTCAGAAGACTGACAAGTTTGGTTTGGGTTTCACTGCAGAAGCTCAGAAGGCTGTTCGTAGGGCAAGGATTGGAAGACCTCCTGTGTTCATCAGCAACTCGAGAGTAAATGCCATCGAAGATGACGTAGAGGAATCTGAATTCGACAGCTGGATCTACCCTACGACCGACGGTGGACCAAACACTGGACGGCAAAAGACTTCGTCCTTATTAGTTTTGTGACTCAGTAATGAACTCCTTTGTTTTGAATTTGTAACAGACAATATTGTGGAACTTTATGGCCTGGTGTCTTACCCAGGGCACCGCGGCTTCATTTGTGAGGGCTTTTGTGTGTCATTTTCATATATCATTAATAAAAGCATTGGACGTTTTTTGCATTTCAAATCTTGCGCTCCTTGTCTTTCTTTATTATATATTGCAAAACAGCTATTTACACACACTCACATATACAGGTCCCAATCCACTCTGGATCTCACTGGTAACGACTCTGCTACTGCCAGTTATGACTTCGAAAATCCGATCAACTTAGCCGAAGACGAAGGTGAAGATGATTGCGAAGTGCCTGGTGAGCTTGCAAGACTGCTACTCCAGGAAGAGAGGGCCATTCAGCCACATGAAGAGCCAGTGGAAACAGTGAATCTGGGTACTGAGACAGATAAAAAGGAAGTCAAGATTGGTGCCAATCTGGAGTCTAGTGTGAAACAATGGTTGATTCAGATGCTGCGTGACTACGTGGAAATATTTTCCTGGTCTTACGAAGATATGCCTGGGTTGGATACCGACATTGTGGTTCATCACCTGCCTACCAAGGAAGAATGCCCTCCGGTAAAACAGAAGGTTCGCCGTATGCGTCCAGAGATGTCCGAGAAAATCAAAGCTGAGGTTATGAAACAATTTGACGCCGGTTTTCTAGCAGTGACTTCTTACCCTCAGTGGGTCTCCAATGTGGTTCCAGTGCCGAAGAAAGATGGTAAGGTCAGAATGTGTGTTGATTACAGGGATTTGAACAGGGCGAGCCCTAAGGATGACTTCCCTCTGGCTCACATTGATGTCCTAGTTGACAACACTGCTCAGCATAAGGTATTCTCCTTCATGGATGGTTTCTCCGGTTATAATCAGATAAAAATGTCTCCCGAAGACATGGAGAAGACCACTTTCGTTACTCAGTGGGGCACCTTTTGCTACAAGGTCATGCCGTTTGGGTTGAAAAATGCTGGGGCAACGTATCAGCGTGCCATGGTTGCTTTGTTTCATGACATGATCCATCATGAGATCGAAGTATACGTCGACGATATGATTGCAAGGTCCCAAACTGAGGAGGAACACCTTGACCATCTACAGAAGCTGTTTGACCGGTTGAAGTTGTACAAGCTGAGACTAAACCCGAACAAGTGCACCTTCGGGGTGAGATCTAGAAAACTACTAGGTTTCGTTGTAAGCGACAAAGGTATTCAAGTGGACCCTGCCAAAGTGAAAGCCATACAAGAGATGCCAGTTCCCAAGACAGAGAAAGAGGTCAGAGGCTTTCTAGGACGGTTGAACTACATTGCCCGATTCATCTCGCACCTGACTGCCACTTGTGAACCAATCTTCAAGCTACTGAAGAAAGATCAAGTAGTACGTTGGAATGATGAATGTCAGGCCGCTTTCGAAAGAATCAAAGAGTATCTCCAAGAGCCACCCATTCTTATGCCACCAGTTGAAGGGAGACCTCTAATCTTATACTTGACAGTACTGGACAACTCAATGGGATGTGTGTTGGGGCAGCATGACGAGTCTGGCCGAAAAGAGCATGCTATTTATTACCTTAGCAAAAAGTTTACCGACTGTGAGACCCGATACTCACTGCTCGAGAAAACTTGTTGCGCTTTGGTATGGGCTGCTCGCCGGCTAAAACAGTATATGTTGACTCACACTACTCTGTTGATTTCAAAAATGGATCCAATCAAGTACATCTTCGAAAAGCCTGCCTTGTCTGGAAGAATAGAAAGATGGCAGATGATCTTGACTGAATATGACATCCAGTACACAACCCAAAAAGCAATCAAGGGAAGTGTGTTGGCAGACCATTTGGCACATCAGGCAGTGGATGACTACTAATCTATGAACTTTGAATTTCCAGACGAGAATATCATGGTAGTGACTGATTGTGAAATACCTGGACCAGATGAAGGACCTGAGGAAGGATCCTGATGGTCTATGCACTTTGATGGAGCCTCAAACGCTTTGGGTAACGGTATTGGTGTTGTGATCATATTTTCTAAGGGATCTCATACTCCACTTACCGCTCGACTATGTTTCAACTGCACCAACAACATGGCGGAGTATGAAGTATGCATCATGGGTCTTAGAGCTGCAATTGACCTAAGGATTAAGTTTCTGAGTGTCTTCAGAGATTCCTCTCTCGTGATCAGTCAGATCAAAGGCGAGTGGGATACGAAACACCCAAATCTTATTCCTTACAAGGATTATGTATTGACGTTGATTCCCCATTTCGAGGAGATAACCTTTGAACACTTCCCAAGAGAGGAGAATCAGTTAGCAGACGCGCTAGCTACGATGTCTTCTATGTTCAAAGTCAAATGGGACAACGAGGCTCCCCGGATTATTATTTTGAAATTGGATGAACCTGTACATTGCTGTGATCTTGAGACCGAAGAGGTAACAGAAAAACCTTGGTATCATGAAGTAAAAAGGTACCTTGAAGCTCAAGAATACCCCGAGGGTGCATCCATTAATGACAAGAAGTTTTTGAGAAGGTTCGCGGCAAAGTTCTTCCTCAGCAATGACATTCTTTACAAACGAAACCATGATTCAACCTTACTGCGTTGTGTGGATAAGACTGAAGCAGAAAGGATCATGGAAGAGCTGCATGAAGGTACCTTCGGAACGCATTCCAGTGGACATACCATGGCAAAGAAAATCCTTCGGGCAGGATATTACTGGTAAACAATGGAAGCCGACTGTTATCAGCATTCTAGGACATGCCACAAGTGCCAGGTCTATGCTGATAAGGTGCACATTCCTCCAGTTCCTTTGAACGTCTTGACAACACCTTGGCCTTTTGCAATGTGGGGTATTGATATGACCGGCGAGATCAGACCTACGGCATCTAACGGGCATCGTTTCATCCTGGTAGCGATGGATTACTTTACAAAGTGGGTTGAAGCAGCTTCCTTTGCCACCGTAACCAAGAACGTCGTGGCACGGTTCATTCGGCATAACCTGATCTGTCGATACGGTGTACCAGAGAGGATCATTACGGATAATGGTACCAATCTTAACAATAAGATGATCACTGAGCTCTGCGAGCAATTCAAGATACAGCACCACAACTCTTCTCCTTACCAGCCGAAGATGAATGGGGCTGTAGAAGCAGCTAACAAGAATATCAAGAAGATTGTGCAGAAGATAACAATGACCTACAAATATTGGCACGAGATGTTACCGTTTGCTCTTCATGGATACCGTACCTCAGCACGGACGTTAACAGGGGCAACACCCTATTCCTTGGTATATGGCATGGAGGCATTCTTGCCCATTGAAGTTCAAATACCCTCTCTTCGGATCATGAAGGATGCAGGTTTGAGCGAAGATGACTGGATCCAGACTCGGCTTGATCAACTAAACCTAATCGACGAAAAGAGACTCACTGCTATTTGTCATGGTCAGATGTACCAAAAACGGATGATCAAGGCATTTAACAAGAAAGTCAGACGACAAGAGTATCAAGTCGGAGACCTGGTAATCAAGCGCATCATTCTACCTTAAGGTGATCCCAGGGCAAATGGACCCCTACGTACGAAGGGCCATTTATGGTTAAGAACATCTTCTCAGGAGGAGCGATGATTCTAACCACCATGGATGGTGACGACCTTCCTCACCCCGCCAATGCAGACATAGTAAAAAGATACTACGCATGATTAAAAGACCCGCTAGGTCGACTGGCCTAGGCAAAAATAAGGGCTTCCCGGCGAACCAAAAGGGTTCGGGCAAAAAAATAAGGGATGAAAATAAAAAAATCTGTACACCCGGCAAGTCGAAAACCTGAAAAGGCGACTTAGGAAAAAATGGGTATCCCGGTGGACTGAAAACCCGAAAGGGTCCAGGCAAAAGTTAGGGATAAGCGTAATACTATGTCTCATTAAATCACCCTGCATCCAGACTTCGGCATCAGCTATCAGGCTCTGACGGCACCAGTCAATCAGCTTAATCTCCAACTAAGCAGCAAAGTGATGAGATGCTTGAAGACATAAAGGCGATAGCAGAGTTGGAACCCAGTGGGATTTTTCACATAGCTGTTTTGTTTTATTTTTACAAATTGTAAATCCTATTTGTTCGGCGGCGTTCTCTTACTAGGACGTCAGCCTCTTGTACAAAACGCCTATTTACAGGCAAACTTCAAAATCAATACAAGCTCATTTTTTCAGACAAATTGCAAATTGTTTTTCCTTTATCCATTTTGTTGTGCAAAGAACGTCCAATGTTCATTTTTGATATATGCATTTGACATTAATTGTTGATCATAAATATTTACATGCGAAACAAAGGACTAATTACGGGCGACATCGGAAGTAGGGGCAATAAGAATTGTCTAAGCAATCTAGTTGCTCTGTCCACCAAGGTACCAAGGTAAGTTCAGCTAAAGAATATGACCAAGATACCTTCACTCCCCAAGAGTAAGACAATAATGGAAGCTCTCCCCACTGAGACTTGCAACTACGAACAAATCAGCAATACTCTCCCCAAGCAGAGTTGGTCTACCATCAACCCTAAAAAGGTTGGATATCCCCAGCAAGTCTTAATATTCCCCAACGGAGTATAAAGATATTCCTCAGCAAGCATCCCCGGCAGTCTTAATATTCCTCAAACGAAATATAAGAATGTTCCCCGACGGAATACAAGATACCCCCAGTGGAGCCATCTCCCAGCGCAACCTAAAAAAGGAAGCTTCCCCCGCCAGAGTTGAATCATCTTCTCCAGTAGATTCTGGAAGTTTGTCCCCTGCAGAGTGAAAATATCTCTCCCCAGCCAAATTCAAAAGTTATCCCCCACCAGAGTCTAACTGGTTTATCCTCAGCAAGTTACAACTGAAGGATCATCCCCCAGCGAAGTTCTTTCTATCCTCCAGCGGAGTTCATCATCAAAATCCCAACAGAGCTTATCAAAGGAGTCCCCAGCAGAGTTATCATCAAAATCTCAGCGAAGCATCTCTTCCCACAGAGTAATTCCCCGCAGAGTAATCTCTTCACCAGGTTTATCCCCCAACGGAGTCATCTTCTCCTACCGGTTTATTCTTGCAATCATCTTTGTTCATCATCCCCAATGGAAACGAAGAATTCAACCAGACTCTTCAATATCAGCCCAGGATTTAACAAACTCACCGGCATTCGTCAAGGATTTATTTTCCCAGACGAAAATACATTCATAAACATATCACATTTCACATCTCCTAGTTACATACATGATAAAGTGCATACGACACGATCTCATTTTGAGAACATCATGCATTTCATACATCATGACATTGCATGCAACTAATGTTTTGCCTTTTCAGGAAAAGGTCAATCCAAAGATGATTACCATCAACTTTTCTTAAGTTCCAGATCAACACCTGTAACTAGCCAGGAAATATCTGTGGACGACTGATTGTAGATCTATACCTGTAACTAGCCAAGAAAGTTATCTACATGAAGAGATTGAAGATCAATACCTGTAACAAGCCAGGAAGACTATCTTTCTTTCTCAGGTCAGAGATTAATACCTGAAACCAGCCAGGACAACTATCTCCTCGACCAACCTTTCTTAAGTTCCAGATCAACACCTGTAACTAGCCAGGAAATATCTGTGGACGACTGATTATAGATCTATACCTGTAACTAGCCAGGAAAGTTATCTACATGAAGAGATTGAAGATCAATACCTGTAACAGGCCAGGAAGACTATCTTTCTTTCTCAGGTCAGAGATTAATACCTGAAACCAGCCAGGACAACTATCTCATCGGCCAGCCTTCTTAAGTTCCAGATTAATACCTGTAGTAAGCCAGAAAATATCTGTGGACGACTGATTGTAGATCTATACCTGAAACAAGACAGGAAAGTTATATACATTGAAGAGATTGAAGATTAATACCTGTAGCAAGCCAGGAAAACTATCTTTCTTTCTCAGGTCAGAGATTAATACCTGAAACTAGACAGGACAACTATCTCATCGGCCATCCTTCTTAAGTTCTGGATTAATACCTGTAGTAAGCCAAGAAATATCTGTGGACGACTGATTGTAGACCTATACCTGAAACCAGACAGGAAAGTTATCTACATTGGAGAGATTGAAGATTAATACCTGTAGCAAGCCAGGAAAACTATCTTTCTTTCTCAGGTCAGAGATTAATACCTGAAACCAGACAGGACAACTATCTACTTGACCATCATGAAGCAACCCTACACTGGTTCCTTCTATTCCAAAATGTGGTTTTACACGGACTCATCATCAGGCAACCCTACACAGGTTCCTTCTTTCAACCTACCAAGCTACAATTCAACAAAACAATCTCCAGGTGGCATCTATAAGCCCATCCCCGACAAGATTTTGTCACATCTCCAGATGGCATCCATAAGCCCATCCTTCTACCATCATCTCTCCAAATGGCATCTGTAAACCCATTCCCGACATCACATTGCTGATACGACACCATGCGAGTGCAAATTTCTGGACACTTTAGTGTTCAATCATCTTTCACCTTTGGATCACGAAAGGCACGCAAGCCAATCTACATCCTCAGGTTTAAGAAGATTGAACAGTGGCAACTGTTGTACCCCAAAATTTTCCCTCCCATATTCCTCAAGATTTGCCAAGATTGATCTTCAAATTACTCAAGATGGCTCAAGGGTTGTACAGCCAGACCACCTCCCAAGACAGCTGAAATTAGGGTTTTGGTTCTTTCAAGGAATTTGAGGTTTTCAATGGTTCAATCAAGTCTCATAGGCCTATATACATCCTCAAGCATCTACATGCCAAGTTTCAAGACTCACAGTGCCAATTTGCACAGTCAAAAGCCTCATTTGACCTACAGTTAACTGTAAGGGCAAAATGGTCATTTTGCAGTCAAAAGTCAGAATTTTTGGTCAACATCTTATTTTGAGTCCACAATCATCATTTGATCAAGTCTTGATCATGATTCCTTCCACAAGGATAGCTCAAAATCATCAAGATGCAAAAAGTTACTATTTTTGGATAGTAGAAAAGTCAATTGTATCTTGACCAAGGCATAACTTTTTCATGGTTCATCAGAAAAATTCCATCCAAAGCTCATTTTGAAGAGGATGTGATTTCCTACAATCCATCTTCACACTCCAAGTTCAAAAAATGCTCTCACAAGAAGTTACCAATTTTTACATTATAGGTCAATTTCAAAAGTCAACAAAAGTACACTTTAAGTCAAAGGCCATAACTTGAGATTGGTAAATCCAAATGACATGGGACCAAAGGCATTGGTTAGAGGACTTCAAGAGCTTTCCAAAATGTCTAAGAACATGGTCATATGATTAAAATGGAGCAAGTTATGCATTGGAGAAGTTGGGAAATTTTCATGAATTTGCAAAAGTCAACTTTGCTCAAAACACCTTATTTTTGCTAATGGGCCTCAAATCTCTTCTTGAAACTTCATCCATGGCCTATGCACGACCCATCAAGATTAATTGAATTTATTTTCTTATTTTTATTGATTAATTGGATTTTTAATTAATATTAATTCATTTAATTAATTTAAATTGTAGGAAAATAGAAGATTTGGTTTTTAAATCTTTTTGTGAAGCAAATATGACCTAAACATGCTGGAAAATTCGTGCGCAAAGTCAAAGATACAAAAAATCCAAAATTGGCAACTTTGTTCAATCATGAAAAATCAAAAAGATTTGATTTTCAATCAAGGATTCAAACATCAATGCAATGGATTTTTGCCCAAGCTTTTGACCTAATTCAATTGCCTTATATACAAGCAAGAAAACCCTGACCTAATGGACGTGAAAAAGCTGCAGAAAAAACCATAGCCAATTCAAGAAATTTCCAAGAAAATTGAAAACTAATTTTGGCATTCTAGGTTAATTCAAGGGTTTTTGATCATTCAAATACACTGCAGGAAGTGTCAGGAGTGTTTTGCAATCCAATTCAAGCGTTAAAGATCAAAGAATCAACGAACACAGTTTCACGGTTTGCCTTCTTTATTCAAAATCGTATTTCGTAATTCATGCATATTTAACATGTTCTTGTGATTGATTTGTGTTGCTAGGAACCATACGAAGCTAATGGTATCATTTAATTGAACTATAACTCCCTGAATCACAAGATGCCATGAACGATTTTTTAGGGTTCTTGAGTTTTCAATTGGGGCTTTCTGAACCAGGCAAAATTAGGACTAATGAGATATATGAGTGAAATCGTGAGAACAAGACGATCAAGAATCATACCTCGCGAAATATTTATATTCATCATGCTTCTATTCGCTATTTTTGATTGCAGGAATTAGTGGGGGTTTAAAACCCCCGCTATCTAATTCTAGTTATACAGGAAAACGAAGAAGACGAGGACGTGTTAGCATCTCATTGGCGTGTTTGAAAACGCGCGCGTATTTTTGTGTTTTACAGCATAATATTAGTTTTTGTATATAATATTCATTATCTATTCCTTTAACAAAAGCGCGTTTTGGTTCGGTTGGCAAAGGCATTGGAGTATTGTCCCTTGGGACCTGGGTTTGAATCCCAGGTCCCCCAAAACATTTATTTCCTTTTTCTTTATATGTTCACATGCAGCTTTCCAAAAGGAGTCCACCATGCATCTCAAATTCCCAAGCGCCAGATGTCATCAAACTGAAATCCAATGGACATGAATGAGAGATCACCATACTCCCCAATCAATAGGCGTGTAGCTAATCCAGAAAGTCAAAACAGGCTTGAGCATAATGGGCCACAAATTGCCAAAGACACCTCCTGACTTGGGCCAGCACCCCCTTGGGTTTATTCTTTTTTTTCCCCTCTTTTTATATTTATTCATTTAATTGTTTTATTATTAACTATTATTATTATTACTTAATTAACCAAATTAATTTTTCATGATAAAATCAGAAAACTAAAATATAATATTTTTTATTATTATTTATTAAATTCACCCTTAATTTATTATTTTTGTAAATAAATATAATTAACTAATTTAGTTTAATTAGGATAGTTCTAACTTTTTTTACAATAAATAAAATAAATTAGAATTAGGGTTCTTGACAACTTTTAATCATTTTTTTATTATTTTATTATTTCCTTGAGACATTAAAAAAAACCAAGAATATTTCTTTTAATTAATTAATTAGTTTAGGATTAATTTAATTAAATGCAAAATAATAAAAACTTTTTTCTTTCTCAAAAAAGGGTCAAAATCCTAAGGACTTCTCCGATTCAATTTTCTCTCGCGCGTATGTTTGTTTTATTAATTTTTATCCATATTTATGTATTTGCTCCGAGGATGTAATAGCTTTAATTAGGACTTTTTATTGCTTTTATTTATTTCCCGCAATTTACTTTTTCAAGGGTTTGTTTTTGGCGATGTAAATACCCGACGCCTTGTAATAGCGTAGATTTATTTTCTGCAACTATTAACTGCTAGATGTATGTTAACTAGGCTATGCATGACAAGACTTCTCTTAAATTAAAATCAATTGTAGCTCACCATAACATGTACAAAGATAACTTAACTAAAACCTGACACACGTGCACATGCCACTCCTAGGGTACGCCTCACTTGGTTGCCTCGACGTGGTCATTGAGTATAGGGTGTTTTAGAGGTCGCCCTCCTGTCTAAAGATCAAAGTTGCCTCGAAACGGTTGCCTCGGATAAAAAAGATCTAGGACATTAGGGTTACCGCTAAGGCGTCCTACCATTGCTTTAGTGACCACATGTCCCTATAATCGAATTGACGTGAAAACTCCAACGACGGTACTACCTACTTCTCAATAGTGGGATAGTACTGTCTAAAGGACATTTAGACAACTTAATTTCTTTTGAGTAGGTAGAGGTTCTCAGGTACTTGCTCTTTCAAAACAAAAATACTTTTCGCACCTACACTTTTCTGACAAAAGTTTTCAAACAACACTTCATACACTCTTGAGGACAGACACAAGAGTCAAATCGAAGTTTTCAAACAAAACTCTTTTCAAAACCCACAAATACAAGAAAAGCAAAACATTTTTGAAAACATAGTGAGCAAGTACCTAAGAGCCCGTGGATAACCACGGATAAAAAGGGTGCTAACACCTTCCCTTTCTATAATCTACCTCCCGAACCCGAGAAACATCTCGAAAAGGAATTTTGCTGTGCTTTTGTCCTTTCCTTGTTGGAGAAAATAAAAGACGGTGGCGACTCTTGCTTACCGCGACATTTTGCGAAACGCAAACGCGAACCAGCATTCCAAAACAGTCAGTTCTATTTCCACCGATCACAACTATATCCAAATCGATTGCACTACAGTGTAAATCGATTTGCACAGCGTATTTTTCAAAAGTGGCGCAAAATGCACTATGTGCAATCAATTGCACTCAAAGAGAAATTGATTGCATCAGTGAAAAAAATGAATCTTGTTAATTATTTTTTCTTTGCAAATAGAGATTTTAGGAAAATAATACCATAAATCCTTATTTGTCAGATGCTTTGACTTGATACCTACAAAACACAAATATGCAAAGACAAATATTCTTTTGTATTGTGATTAGAAGTTAGACAACAACACATATACAAAATACACAACTAAGGTGCTTGGAGATTCCTCAAGAGGAAACTTAAAGATAAGAGATAGAAAAAGAGGAAGAACCAACCCTAATGTGGTCTTATTATATTGTGATGGTATCATATGATAGGGGACTCTTAGGGGCAAAAATTGGTGTACAACAGCTGCCCTTATTTAAGTGTCTTCTATCCGGAGATACGAAGGTTAAAAATCTTGGTGTCGACGCGATTTAAGATACTTAAATATAAAACAAGCCCTATTTTTGTCTCTAAGATGCCATGCAATGCTTATAATTATGATTGTAGATGGACAAATCTAAAGAGACGCAAGATACCACTGGGGATGTAGCAAAGGAAACAAAAATCGAAAAGAAACCCAACCAGGAAAATAAATCACTGGTGAACAAAAGACACGACTCTATTGGTGTAAAACCCAAGAAGGAGACAAGGTAGCATCAACTCAATAAATAAGGAAAAGGGCAGTGGATAATAATGATCGACAGATAACTATGAACTACCAACTCAATAGTCGAAAGTAGAAAATCAAAAAGACACTGACTCACAAATGACGGTAAAAGATCAAAGGATACACTAACTTTCACTGAAGGTGAAACTACCAACATTCACTGAAGGTAGAAAGAGAAAAGAATAAAAACACCAACGTTCACTAACGTTAAGCTACCAATGTTCATTGAAGGTAGAGAGAAGAATTCATCGATGTTCACTGACGATGAACTACCAACATTTACTAAAGGTAGAGAGAAAATATATCATATCATCGTTGTTCACTGACGATGAACTACCAGCATTCACTGAAGGTAGCATAAAGATAACAATCACCAACTTTCACTGAAGGTGACCTACCAACTTTCACTAAAGGTAGAGAGAAAAGAAATATCATAGCATCGTCGCTCACTGACGATGAACTACCAATGTTCACTGAAGGTAGCAAAAAGATAACAATTAATAACTTTCACTGAAGGTGACCTACCAACTTTCACTAAAGGTAGTAAGAGAAGATATATCATAGCATCACCGTTCATTGATGATGAACTATCAACGTTCACTGAAGGTAGAAAAAAGATAACAATCCCCAACTTTCACTGATGGTGATCTACCAAATTTTACTGAAGGTAGAGAGAAGATATATCATAGCACCGCTGTTCACTGACGATGAACTACCAACATTCACTGAGGGTAGCAAAAAGATAACAATCACCAACTTTCACTGAAGGTGACCTACAAACTTTAACTGAAGGTAGTAAGAGAAGATATATCATAGCATCGTCATTCACTGACGATGAACTAACAACGTTCACTGAGGGTAGAAAAAAGATAACAATCACCAACTTTCACTGATGGTGATCTACCAACTTTCACTGAAGGTAGAGATAAAATATCATAGCTTCTCCGATCACTGACGATGAACTACCAATGTTCACTGAAGGTAGAAAAAAGATAACAAGTCTTTTCCTAAAATTGCGGTGTTTCGCCTAGAACGGGTCTCAACTTCTTCTTTAACCAAGGTATTCTACATGGAGAGGGTAATATATAAGTTGTCTCAAATAAAGAGACTACCACTTACAAAGATTTCACAAAAAATTGTCTTTGCAATATCGAAAGACTTTCCATCCACTGGAGTAATTTGACAATGAACTGCAAACTACCCACTCATAGAGACGATGGCAAAAAAAATAACGTCGACTTTAACGAGGAAGTATAAGTTGCTCAAATAAAGAGACCTACTACTTGTTGTTATAGAAAGGATTGTAAAAATGACTTCTGGGGAAAATGTCATGACTTCCTAGGGAATGAATCATGACTTCACAGGGAAGGCAATATAGCTTCCTGGGGATAACAATATGGCTTCCTGGGGAATGCCAATATTCCTGTTGAGGAGATAAAAGTATTCTCATGCAAAATAAATGCAGATTTTCAAACCAAGGCTCGATGCTTGCAGAAATCCAAAGTAATAATATTGCTGAAGATAATAGATTAAAACCAGAAATAAACTGGGATGGAACAGTCAACCATAATACATCCTTTGAGAAATAAACTCAAGAGGGAAAACCAAATCCATCCAGACAAAGAGTTGTGCAAGAAGGTTAAAGCAAAAATCTTCCACGAGGGATAACTCAGTGGGGAAGTTGAAAGAATATATACTCTCTGCTTAAGGCTGACACTCTATTGGAGAGAGGACAACACAATTCGACAAAACAGGGTAATATGCCAACAAAATAATAATGAATGTTAATGAGCAATGATTTTCTAAATTTAACTATGCATGATGTATGTATGAATGTAGAGTATTATCATGTATATGCTGACAAAACAGACATATAACACTGGGAGTAACCAGGAAAAACCAACTCGAGCACCAACAACACTCGGCTAAATCTCTTCCAAGATGAACATTCCATAATAAAATAAGCATCAAATGGGGAAATAGAATCCTATTTCGCGGCTTAACTTCACTGGGGTGGAACATAATCCGGAGGTAAACTAATCAGCGTCAAAACAATAGAGATACAAGGATATAACATCCTTCTCCAGGCTTCACCGGGGAATAGCACTCAGACTTCAATAGGGAAACAAATGTTTTCACGGTCCGCACTTCTATTGGGGATTGCAATACTGATTTCAAACAAGGCAGATGGAAACCATATCGGCAAAACATCGATTGAGGATTTCGAGCTAATTTCATTGGAGAAATGTCATACAGACTTCTCTAGAGGGGATAGTGCCTCATCATCATGATATCAACAGAGGACCTCGTGTTGACTCCATTGGGGAGGTCAACACCACAACGAAGGGAGGAAAACAAGATACGTTCTTCACTGGGGAAACCAGGGATACACCCTTCAATTTTGAGAGTAAGCATCACACCAACTTCTCTAGGGAAAGAGTACGAAATCTCATGAGGATAACAACTTGGAGAGTTAAGAAGTCAAACATTATAACAAGGAATCAATCTTATGGGGATTTTAAATCAAACCCAACACTTGGCGAGCGAAAACCCAAAAAGTTGATAACAAATTCAACATTTCTTAAATAAAACACTGCCCTTGACTGATTGCCGGACAATCACACAAAATGCAAATACCGCTGAAAGGAGATGCTTCACAAATGAGTCAAATCTCAGCATGCACGGGGAGGAAAAACTTCTATGAACTAAGCGAGAATTTGCTGGGGAATCAAGAAGTCAACATATAGAAAGAGGTCAAACTCTTGGGGATTTTAAATCAAACTCCACACTAGGCCGGTGAAAACCCAAAAAGTTGATAATTGTCTCAATACTTCTTAAATAAAACATTTCCCTTGCCTAATTATCAGAAAATCAAACAAAATGCAAGTGTCGCTGAAAGGAGATGCTTCGCAAATGAGTCCAATCTCAGCATGCACGGGGAGAAAAGACTTCTATCAAATAAGTGAGGCCTTCACTGGGAAATCTCGAATTGAGTCTTCATATCATGCAAACTTATTCCAACAAAAGATGCCCTGGAATAGCCTTCCTGGGGAATCAAGAAGTCAACATTATAACAAGAGGTCAAACTCATGGGGATTTTAAATCAAACCCAACAATTGGCGGGTGAAAACCCAAAGGGTTGACAAATGTGTCAACACTTCTTAGAAATTAACTGACATGGTCTAGTTTCCTGGGAAATAAATACCAACAATGATGCTAATACTGCAGAAAGAGCGATATTTTGCAAATAGTTCCATCTCATCACACCAAGGGAACAAGACCTTTCGTCAAATGAGGGAAGACTTTGTTGGGGAATCTGGGATAGAGGCTTTAGACCATGCCAACCCAAAATAAAAAATGAACCAAGACTTGACTGGGGACAATGGGATCACAAACCCAATACCACACCTTACACCAATTGGTATCATCTCTAACTATCTGAGAAACACAAGAAGATCATACATATACTAGCAAAAATGACCTGAGAGAGCCTTCCTGGAGAACCAAGAAGTTAACATTACAGCAAGAAGTGAAAATTATGGGGATTTTAAATCAAACCCAGCACTTGGCGGGAGATAACCCAAAAAGTTGATAACCATTTCAACACTTCTTAGAAAAGATATTGCCCTTGTCTAGCTACTTGGGAAGCACATAACAACAATAATTTTGTAACAAGAGAAAGCACTACTCTACAAGAGATTCTATATCAATACAAAGGGAGAAATAACTCCATCAAATGAGCTAAGGCTTCATAGCTCTTTTTAATCTCCGTTGGATCACCACCTGGCTGGGTAAAGAAATCACAATTAGCTAGAGAAGTATGCAACTAGACTGGAAAAATGGGATTATAAACCCAACACCATAACACAACCTGTAGGAAACCCTTTAATTGATCAACAATTGTTAGAGGAAGTCAGACACATATCTACAAAACAAATCACGAGAAACAATCCTGCCTGAGGAAGATTCTCGGCTTGGGGTAGACATAGTAGCTATCTTGACGAAATCTGGATATGCCTTTAGAAACCAATATGGTGTCCCAAACTTACCGTGCTCATCAAGGCAACTTTCATGACTTTCCATTGGCTGCATGGTTTTTAAGATAACCTTTATGATCAAATGGCTTCTAGAGGTTTGTTGAATCTCGACGTAACTGCCCTAGATTGGATGAATGTTGCATCCTCTTTTCTCCGCAACTCTTCTTGGCATGCCTTTTGCTAATACTCAAATGTAAACTTCCATGATATCAAGCAGTTGTTTTATAAGCAGAAAATGTTTATTCTAAGAATGAAAATTCCAATGCAACAATTATGTAAGTCTTGAAGATTTTATTTGAAAACATGTCGCAAAGCCTTGTGAATGAATCACTAGCCAGGATGCGACATGAATTTTTATATGAAAAATAACAAATGCATATGATACCAATCACAATAATTTAGAAAAATTGATGGGAGTTAGGAAACACTATCTCATTGGAGTATGCTTTCGAAATAAACCATGTTTCAATTAGGACTTTTGAGGGTTGTAATGTGGCCTGGTTCACGGTTTTAGAAAAAAACATATTTTAAGGCTCAAAATTATTTGGTGCCCACCCCCTTCGTGATGTTCTTCAGTCCTAAGTTTAGTTAACCTGACACGAACATTCATCTCTCAAAAGAAATTTCGAGATGGTTGAGGAATCAAACAAGGTTTTCTTTGGACATGCAAGTCACTCATTCCTGCTTCTTTTGGGTTTCTTCTCACATGACTTTGTTCTTTGCTGAGGACTTCACACTATAATCTTTTATCGCATTTCAGACTTTCCATTTCTTCCTCGCTTTCTGGACAAATTCCTTTTGACTTTGACTCTTAAGTGTAGCGGGATGTGCTGACTTTTGCCTAAGCGACTTATTTTTTCCAAGTTCTGACTTATCGGGGCTTTTTGTCTCTTTCTTTTCATCATCATTTTTTTATTCGTATCATTTATTTTCTTTTTTCTTTCTGAACATGTCGCGTGACTTTGAGTCGTTTGTGACTTGTTGGAGGAATTGTGACTGCCCTATTTTTGGGTAGATGAAAGATAACCATTATTGTATCATCATTTGTTGATCTCCTGATATATGAGAAATACCTGTAACACCCCAATTCTACCCCAGCAAAATATATAAATAAATCAGAGTTATAAAATTTCAATCCTACAAATGAATCGGGACGTCACAAATTCTTCTAACAAATTCATTGCATTCATCGTGGATATATACCACTTTTTCACACCTCGGATGAACCATCAACAAAGCATATTTAATCAAATAATTCAACATCTACGCAGCGGTATTCTTCAATAACATCTTTAAACAAACTAGCAACTACGAAACATCTCATATTTAATAATAATCAAATTATAATTCAACAACTAAAAATCATTAATCAAAATAGCAAGCGTTCACCCCCCCGAATGTTACATATCAGAGCAATGACACCGACTCGAACTATTGAAGGAATACATCCTTCACTCTCGATTATCTGCATGTTACCAACATAAGGGAAACATTCAAACAGGAGGGGTGAGATATCTAACAATATAATAAGGCGCATGATAATTAATATATTAAATTAGATCAACAACATCACCACTTCTCATCTCATAATCAACATCAATCTCAGCAATGATATATATATATATATATATATATATATATATATATATATATATATATATATATATATATATATATATATATATATATATATATATATATATATATATATATATATATATATATATATTCATCCACATCAAAATACACTTCTTTATGAAATTATATAATGCGACTCAATGCTTTGCAAATGCATATGGTACCATTGGAGCAGAACTCCCATCTCAAAAATTTGCCAATTAATAGAGGCATCAACAAGGCATAGCCTTCATCTTAAAATTTTCCAATCTAGGCATCTCAACAAGCATAAGCTCCATCTTAGAAAAGCAATGTATGCGACACAACCATGAATGTAATGATAACACCCAAGTTGACAACATCTCAAATTATCATCTCAAAGCATCTCAAAATTATCATCTCAAAACATCTCAAATAATCAAAATAATTCATCTAACATCTTCATTTATAAAATCATCAAACATCATTTTAATATTAATAAATTCTTGTTAATAACACAGCAGTATTTAATTTCCACAGGAAATCAACGCTGTCATCCTGAAACTCTAACGTCAAGACCATCACTTTCCTACTGTTATAGCTCAAACAGCAGCTTGTTTGCATCTAATGTTCATCGTTCTGCAAAAACAACGCAAAGCCAACACAACTTCTGACCACACAACCTCTAACCAACACAGTTTCTAAATACACAGCTTCTAATGACGCAACCTCTAGGCGACACAATCTTCTGACTACTATAACTTCTTACTAGTGCAACCTCTAATCAGATGCAACTTCTGATTATCACAGCTCCTGGCTAACCTCATCTTCTGACCACTCAACCTCTAATCAGATACAACTTATGATCATCTCATCTTCTGACCACCCAACCTCTGATCAGATACAACTTCTGATCATTTCATCTTCTGACTAATGCCGTCTTCTGACTAATGCAACTTCTAATATCATAATTTCTACCTTTCACTAGGCCATGCAACTTCTAACAGCTTATGTCTAACTTCAGAACTTCTATCTTGCACTAATCTAATGCAACTTCTATCAGCATCCTTCTAACGCCAGAACTGCTACTTTTCCTTAACGTTATTATTTTAATTCCTTTTCATGTTATCAACCTAATTAGGAACAGTACCTAATGCCATCCCTAATTGACTCATTATTCTAAAACAACAACTTCTAATTGTTCTGCATGCCTAATTCTGCGTTTCCCTTCCCTGCATAATTCTGCGTTTTTATTACTGCTACATTCAACATTTCCATTACTGCATCTCACTATGGGATCTCACAATTAAAGCCCTAAAACATAATCTATTCAAAGCAATTCATCACATATAATTACCCTATAATCTTACAACATTTAAACAGCATCAAGACATCAATATTCATCAAAATTCATCAATCCTCATCATACATCAATCATATATTCTCATATCACAACAGGACAGCAATCACCTCTAACCCACATATCAATCATCATAAACCCAATTATAGAGTTAGAACCCCACCCTTACCTTGGATTGAAGGTCGCTCTACAATTCCGGTTGGATTCACGTTCTTGCCGTTATTTCTCCTTCTCACGCAGCTTGCACGTTCTTCTCAATCCTTATTTCTTTCTACTACTTCTTACTTCTATTCCAACAACAAATAACAAAATAACCCTATTATTCTATTATTCCTTATTGGGCTTAAAACCAACACACCCCCTTATTACTTCTATTCTCTCAAAATAAGCCCACCTTAAATAATATTACTCTTCTAATATTATTTCACCATATAATATTATATCTCTAATATTATTTCTCCACTTAATAAAATAAATCCCATTAATTATAACACACCTTCATAAATATTCCAAAAATAATTTAATTAAATAATTAATTAAATTACGGGCGTTACAACTCTCCCCCACTTAGAATATTTTCGTCCTCGAAAATTTACCTCAATCGAACAATTCAGGATAGGAGTCTCGCATCTTGCTCTCCAAATCCCAAGTCATGCTTTCACCGGAAGCTCCTAGCCAAACCACTTTAAATAAGGCAATCTCTTTGCCCCTCAGAGTCTTCATTTCACGATCCACGATCCGTACAAGCATCGTCTCCACCGTAAGATTATCCCGTACTTGCACATCGTCCATATGAATCACATGAGATGGATCTGAAATATACTTCCGAAGTTGCGACACATGAAACACATCATGCAAATTCGAAAGATTAGGCGGTAAAGCCACTCTATAAGCAACATTCCCCACTCTCTCTGAAATCTGATACGGTCCAATAAAACGAGAAGTGAGCTTCTTAGACTTCAACACTCGCCCAACACCAGTTACAGGTGTAACTCAAAAACACATGATCACCAGCTTGAAATTCTAAATCTTTCCTTCGCTTGTCATGATAACTCTTTTGTCTACTCTGTGAATCTTTCATCTTTTCTCGAATCAACTTCACTTTCTCGATAGTCTCACGAACAAGTTCAGGTCCAAGTACTACACTCTCACCAGATTCATGCCAACATAACGGAGTTCTACATCTTCGACCATACAACGCATCAAAAGGTGCCATCCCAATACTGGAATGATAATTGTTATTATATGTGAACTCTATCAACGGAAGATAAGTATCCCACGAACCTCCCTGCTCAAGAACACATGCCCTCAACAAGTCTTCCAACGATTGAATCGTCTGTTCAGTCTGACTATCTGTCTAAGGATGATACATTGAACTCAACCTCAACTTAGAACCTAACGCTTCTTGCAAACTCTTCCAAAAATCAGAAGTAAATCTTGGATCTCTATCTGATACAATGCACAAAGGAACACCATGCAGCTTCACAATCACACTAGTATAAATCTCAGCCAACTTCGACACTGGAAAACTGATGTTAATAGGAATAAAATGAGATGACTTCGTAAGCCTATCAACAATCACCCAAATCGAATCATGTCCTCTTAAAGTATTAGGAAACTCTGTCACAAAGTCCATTGAAATGCTATCCCTTTTCCATTCTGGAACTTCCAACGATTGCATCAATCCTGCAGGCTTTTGATGTTCAACTTTTGACTTCTGACAAGTCAAACATGCATACACAAATCGAGCCACAACACTCTTCATTCCAGGCCACCAAAACAAACCTTTCAAATCCTGATACATCTTTGTAGCTCCTGGATGAATACTCAACTTACTTCTATGGCTCTCTTCAAGTATCACCTTCTTCATCTCAGCATCATCAGGAATACAAATCCGGTTACGAAACCTCAGTACACCTTGCGCATCCATCTTAAAATCATTATTCTCATATTGATCAATCCCAACTAGCAAATCTACTAGTTTCACATCCAACTTCTGAGCTTCTCTGATACTGTCTAAAAATTCGTTATTAATCTTCAACATGCCCAACATAACACTTTGCGGAGTAACCTCGCAAACTAAGCTCATATCCCTGAACTGCTCAATTAATTCCAACTCTTTAATCATCATTGCTGACATATGTAAAGTCTTTCGACTCAATGCATCAGCTACCACATTCGCTTTTCCTGGATGATAATTCAAACCAAAGTCATAATCCTTTAACAATTCCAACCATCTTCGTTGCCTCATATTCAGCTCTTTCTGATCAAACAAATACTTTAAGCTCTTATGGTCATTAAACACTTCAAATCTAGAACCATGGAGATAATGCCTCCAAATCTTCAATACAAAAACAACTGCAGCAAGCTCTAAATCATGCGTAGGATAGTTCTTCTCACGAGTCCTTAACTGCCTCGACGCATAAGCAACTACCTTATCATTATGCATAAGCACACCTCCTAAACCCATCTTAGAAGCATTACAATACACCACAAAAGGCTCTCCTAGATTAGGCAACATCAAAATCGGAGCCGACGTCAACCTCTTCTTCAATTCTACAAAACTTTCTTCGCACTGAACATCCCATACAAAAGCTCTACCTTTACAAGTCAACTTAGTCAATGGAAGTGACAATTTAGAAAACCCTTTGATAAACTTTCTATAATAACCAGCTAATCCCAAGAAGCTTCTAATCTTAGTAGCTGACTTTGGAGTTTCCCATTGCAACACAACATCAACTTTCGATGGATCTACAACAATGCCACTACCTGAAATCACATGACCAAGAAAACTAACCTCTTTCAGCCAGAATTCACACTTGGACAGCTTCGCATACAACTTCTTCTCTTTCAAAACTTGCAATACTACTCTCAAGTGCTTGGCATGCTCTTCTTCTGACTCAGAGTAAATCAAAATATCATCAATGAACACCACTACGAACCGATCCAAATAAGTATGAAAGATACGATTCATATATTCCATGAATACTCCCAGCGCATTAGTAACACCGAAAGGCATCACCAAATACTCGTAATGTCCATAACGTGTTCTGAAAGCCGTCTTCTGAATATCTTCATCTTTCACTTTAATCTAATGATAACCCGACCTCAAATCAATCTTATTAAACACACGAGCATCCACCAATTGGTCCATCAAGTCATCTATTCTTGGAAGCAGATACTTGTTCTTAATCGTCACTTTATTCAATTGTCTATAATCAACACAAAGCCTCATACTTCCATCTTTCTTCTTCACTAATAACACTGGAGCACCCCACAGCGATACACTTGGTCTTACAAACTTCTTCTCAAGTAACTCTTCCAATTGCTTCTTCAACTCTGAAAACTCAGACGCAGACATCCTGTATGGTGCCATAGACACAGGTCTGGTACCAGGTACAAGATCAATTGAAAATTCAACTTCCCTCCCTGGCGGTACATCAGGAATCTCATCAGGGAAAACTTCAGGAAATTCACATACCACCTGCAATTCCTCAATTATAGCTTGAGTCTCTACAGATAGCGACGCCATCAACGAGAACATTTGTACTTCCTCTTGCATCAACTTCCTCAACTGTCTAGCAGACAACAAACCATCTTCCTCTACCTCCAGAGTAGAAAACTTCACAGACTTGTCATAACAGCTAATATAAACACAGTTATGCTCTAACCAGTTCATACCCAAAATTACATCCAAACCTCTTAATGGTAAACAAATCAAATCAACAACAAAGTCTCTGTAGAAGATCGACAAGGGACACTTAGCACACACAAAAGAAGTAGTCACCGACCCCTTGGCTGGAGTATCGACGACCATTTCTCCTTTCAAAGAAGACAACATAAGACCCAATCTTTCAACACAATCAGCGGAAATAAAACAATGTGTAGCACCAATATCAATAATAGTAATTAAAGGAGTACTATTAAAGAAACATGTACCTCTGATAAGTCTGTCCTCAGCAGTTGTCTGATCCTCAACCAAAGCAAACATTTTTCCACTTGACTGAGCCCTCTTCGGTTTTAGACACTGGCTACCAATGTGCCCTTCCTCTTTATAGTTGAAACAAACCACACTCTTGGGCTCACACTCTGATACAACATGTCCATTCTTGCCACAATGGAAACACATCTTCACTTCATCAGTGCACACATTACTCTTGTGTCCAGGTTTCCCACACTTAAAGCAAATCACACCAACAGGAGCATCTCCCCCACTAGTCCTCTGACCATGAGCAACTCTCTGGTTACCCTTACCATCTGGGGCATCATAAGGCTTACCACGATTCTTTGGGTGCTTACCCCTCTTCTCACTAATAATCTTGTAATGAGCATTATTGTCTTCCTCATAAATCCTGCAGCTATCAACCAAATCAGCAAAGACACGGATTTTCTGATATCCAACTTCTTTCTTAATCTTCGGGTGCAACCCGTTCTCAAACTTAATACACTTTGAAAACTCAGCATTTTCCTCAGCGTAATACGGATAAAACTTAGCCAACTCAGCAAACTTGGCAGCATACTCAACAACAGACTTACTTCCTTGCTTCAGCTCAAGGAACTCAATTTCCTTCTTACCACGGGCAACTTCAGGAAAATACTTTCTCAAAAACTCCCTACGAAACACAGCCCAAGTGACATTCTCACATGCAGCTTCCAACTTCTGGCAAGTCTCTAGCCACCAGTCATCATCCTCGACTGCTAGCATATGAGTTCCATAACAAACCTTCTGCGCTGGAGTGCAATCCATCACGCGAAAGAATCTCTCAATCTCTTTCAAACATTCCAATGCTCTGTCGGGATCATACTTTCCCTTGAACATAGGTGGATTCTCTCTCTGGAAAGTCGCCAAGCTACGAGATCCAACATTCCCGTCAGCATTCGGCTAATTTTCCATCGCATGAGCCATTGCTTCTAAAGCAGCAGCAAGTGCATCATCATTCCTTCCAGCCATCTCAACTTCTCACTACAACACGAACAACGATTAGAACATCAAAATAATAATACTCGATTGTTAGACAACTATGACTCGACGACAAGGTCGGACCAACCTTTTTCTCTGATACCAACTTTGTAACACCCCGATTCTACCCCGGTAAAATATATAAATAAATCAGAGTTATAAAATTTCAATCATACAAACCTCGGATGAACCATCAACAAAGCATATTTAATCAAATAATTCAACATCTACGCATTGGAATTCTTTAATAACATCTTTAAACAAAACAGTAACTACAAAACATCTCATATTTAATAATAATCAAATTATAATTCAACAACTAAAAATCAATAATCAAAACAGCAAGCGTTCATCCCCCCGAGTGTTACATATCAGAGCAATGACATTGACTCAAACTATTGAAGGAATACATCCTTCACTCTCGATTACCTGCACGTTACCAACATAAGGGCAACATTCAAACAGAAGGGGTGAGATATCTAACAATATAATAAGGCGCATGATAATTAATATATTAAATAAGATCAACAACATCACCATTTCTCATCTCATAATCAACATCAATCTCAGTAATGATATATATATTCATCCACATCAAAATACACTTCTTTATGAAATTATATAATGTGACTCAATGCTTTGCAAATGCATGTGGTACCATTGGAGCAGAACTCCCATCTCAAAATTTTACCAATTAATAGAGGCATCAACAAGGCATAGCCTTCATCTCAAAATTTGCCAATCCAAGCCATCTCAACGAGCATAAGCTCCATCTCAGAAATGCAATGTATGCGACACAACCATGAATGTAATAATAACACTTAAGTTGACAACATCTCAAATTATCATATCAAAGCATCTCAAAATTATCATCTCAAAACATCTCAAATAATCAAAATAATTCATCTAAAACATCTTCATTTATAAAATCATCAAACATCACTTTAATATTAATAAATTCTTGTTAATAACACAACAATATTTAATTTCCATAGTAAATCAACGATGTCATCCTGAAACTCTAACGTCAAGACCATCAATTTCCTACTGTTATAGCTCAAACAGCAGCTTCTATGCATCTAATGTTCATCGTTCTGCACAAACAACGCAAAGCCAACACAACTTCTGACCATGCAACCTCTAACCAACACAGTTTCTAAATACACAACTTCTAATGACGCAACCTCTGGGCGACACAATCTTCTGACTACTATAACTTCTGACTAGTGCAACCTCTAATCAGATGCAGCTTCTGATTATCACAGCTCCTGGCTAACCTCATCTTCTGACCAATCAACGTCTAATCAGATACAACTTCTGATCATCTCATCTTCTGACCACCCAACCTCTGATTAGATAAAACTTTTGATCATCTCATCTTCTGACTAATGTCGTCTTCTGACTAATGCAACTTCTAATATCAGAATTTCTACCTTTCACTAGGCCATGCAACTTCTAACAGCTTATGTCTAACTTCAGAATTTCTATCTTGCACTAATCTAACGCAACTTCTATCATCATCCTTCTAACGCCATAACTGCTACTTTTCCTTAACGTTATTATTTTAATTCCTTTTCCTGTTATCAACCTAATTAGGAACAGTACCTAACGCCATCCCTAATTGACTCATTGTTCTAAAACAACAACTTCTGATTGTTCTGCACGCCTAATTCTGTGTTTCCCTTCCCTGCATAATTCTGCGTTTTTATTCTTGCTACATTCAACGTTTCCATTACTGCATCTCACTATGGGATCTCACGATTAAAGCCCTAAAACTTAATCTATTCAAAGCAATTCATCACCTATAATTACCCTATAATCTTACAGCATTTAAACAGCATCAAGACATCAATATTCATTAAAATTCATCAATCCTCATCATACATCAATCATATATTCTCATATCACAACAGGACAGCAATCACCTCTAACCTACATATCAATCATCATAAACCCAATTATAGAGTTAGAATCCCACCCTTACCTTAGATTGAAGGTCGCTCTACAATTCCGGTTGGATTCACGTTCTTGCCGTTATTCCTTCTTCTCACGCAGCTTGCACGTTCTTCTCAATCCTTATTTCTTTCTACTGCTTCTTACTTCTATTCCAACAACAAATAACAAAATAACCTTATTATTATATTATTCCTTATTGGGCTTAAAATCAACACACCCCCTTATTACTTCTATTCTCTCAAAATAAGCCTACCTTAAATAATATTACTCTTCTAATATTATTTCACCACATAATATTATATCTCTAATATTATTTCTCCACTTAATAAAATAAATCCCATTAATTATAACACACATTCATAAATATTCCAAAAATAATTTAATTAAATAATTAATTAAATTACGGGTGTTACAATACCCATTGGTATAACGTCTTCTTTTGATGCACACTACTGGTATGCAGATATTAAACATTGCGGTTTTGAATTCCCTCAACCTCTTGAAGGATAACCATTATTGTATCCTTGGATGCACACTCTTGATGAGATTTGAATACTCAACCAGATTAACTGAACACTACCCTTCCTCGAGTTAAAAATGAGGGTTTTTTTCTGAATAGAAAAAGAAACTCCTACTTCAAGGCTCAAAGGGGTTAACAAAGGTTTCACTCCCTTATATCTCCGGTGTTTGAGTATTTGAAACAATACCTGTACATCGTCAACAGGGTTTTATCCAAAAGCATACAACCAGAAAATTTGTGTTTTAATATCATCATCCTCCTTCCAATCTCTGCATAGGCGAGAGAATGGTTAACAAGTTGGTATCATAAAGCAATTTAAAATTGAAAACAAATACGAGTGAAACGAATGAATTTCTTCAAGACAAACATACTCATTGTATTAAGATTAAATATTCAAATGCAAACAAGTTCTTACATGCAAACAGTGCAATGATAAACAAGAAAAATTAAAAATGAGAAAGCAGTAAAAATGCTAATAAACTAAGATGACTCTCTTATCTGGACATGCGCTGAAGGCAACATTTCCAAAACTTTCGAACTACCAACAACAGAGATTCTATCATGCCCTGCTAATGAATTGTTTTGAACATTAGGGTCAATGTACTTAAACGACAAGATACCGCTTTGGACCAACCTCTAACTTCGACCTTCAAAGAAAAAGAAATCTTCTAAACCGTGCCCAAGAGCATCTTGGTGAAAGGCACAAGAAGGATCAACCTTATATCCTCTTGGCAGTTATTCAGGAACAACTGGTCGAGCTCGAGTTTGAACCAAATTCTTCTTTAACAAAGAAGGATACAACTCTGTGTATGTCATTGGAATTGGATCAAAGCTCATTTTCCTCTGATGACCTTACCCTTGATTTCCTTGTTGAGGTTCCCTCTGATATGCAATAGCAGTCGGATTCTAGAGTCACAGAAGCAACTTGTTGATTCCTATTATGAGATCTCCCTTGCCTACCACGAAGTACAGCGTAGGAGTCTTGCTCTTTCTCTTTGGAAGAACTATCACTATACTTCTTAGCACCATTTGATGAGTCCCCATCTTTAGATAAATGGCCTTCACGGACAGCTTCCTCTAAACGGACTCCCATGCTTACCATTTCGGTGAAATCAGTGGGAGCACTTGCAACCATCTTCTCATAGTAGAAGGAACTGAGAGTTTTCAGGAAGATCTATATCATTTCTATTTCTTCTATGGGAGGAATCACTTAGGCGGCTAACTCATGCCATCTATGTGCATATTCCTTAAATGATTCCCTATCTTTCTGGACCATGACCCTGAGTTGATCACGGTCAGGCGCCATGTCCACATTGTATTTGTATTGTCTGATAAATGCTTCACCTAGGTCATTGAAAGTATGGATATTGACACTGTCCAAACTCATATACCACTTCAACGCATCACCAGTCAAACTATCCTAAAAAAAGTTAATCAGCAGATGCTAATCATCAGTGTGGGTAGACATTCTTCTTACATACATCACAAGATGAGCACGAGGACAAGTGTTTCCCTTATACTTTTCGAATTACGGGACTTTAAACTTCGTAGGTATCTTGACATTCGGGACCAAGCATAAATCGTTCACATTCTGCCTGAATAATTCCTTTCCCTTTAGGGCCTTCATCTCCCTTTGCATCTTATCAAACTGATCTTGAAAATCATCCATTTGATCATAGAGACTCAATCCTTCACTTGGTAGAGGAAAAGGACGATACATATCATCATTAGAAAATGGGACCACATTCACCGATGGAGGTGCATCAGGAGTATCGTGCATTGCAGGAGGTGCAGGAATAACAGTAGTCTGAATAACCGGAGTAACTTGAGGACCAAGATTGAAACCTTCGGGCACAAAGTTCTCTAGAATTCCCCATGGATAACCTTATGGAATGCGATTCTTAACAGCAGCTGGAGTAGCAGACACAGGAACAGTCGAAGCTTCAGTAGTAACCCTTGTCTATTGAGGTTGATCACTCAGTGGCTGATTCTGAGCAGCCACTAGAGATTCCATTAGAGCAGTAAGATTGGCCATGTTGGCCTTCAAAGCAGAAACTTCCTCGTGCAGCTCGCGATTCTCTTGTTCTAAGTTGTCCATCTTCCTTCTGAAATTAGCTCGAGTATTGTAGTGGTGAGACAGCTTGCTGAACGAAGTAAAGAAGCTTGGTAAGACACCTAGATATGCATAACAAATGAAAGAAATATGTGCAATATGATGCATGATATGCAATGCACATGATTTATTTTTTTATATTTCAAGGGACTTAAAGATTTATAGACACATTGCAAATATCAAAGTAATAACACATTTGAAATACTGAAAAATTTTATTATAATAACTTCAAAATGGATTACAAGTTTCAATAATCCCAAGTACAAGATGAATATAAAGTCTAAAACCCTAAGAAGTAAAGCTGATGGAGATCACTCTATACGCTTGCGCTTCCCCGTAAGCCTGGAAATCTGAGCCTTCAACCTCTGGTTTTCTTCCGCATACCTGGTGCCAATCACCTGAATCAGGAAGTGAGCAACTAGCATCTTACGGAGGCTTAGGAGAAAATAAATCCCTTTGCCTCTCCATTGTCTCTACAGCCCGACTCTCAAGAATCTCAATCAAGTTGTCTTTCTCCTTTAAGTCTTCTTTATAGGAAATCTCTAAAGTTTGACACTTATTCTTTCAAGCTTCCTTTTCATGTTGTATCCTGACCAAAGCAAGTTGTAGCTCTTCCACATCATCCAATAGGGGAGGAGTGGTATTCACAAATAAATCAGGCATAGGTGCTTCCCGGGAATACGGCATCTTCAACTGAATAGCTCTCGTTTGGACCCACTGAAGATAAGGATCGAAAGAATCACCCCCCATAGGTCCCAAGTCTTTCCTACTCTTCCTATGAATGTGAAGACAGGCCTTCGCAATCTTCTCCATAGCTTCCTTATGGTCTTCTCCCCCCTTCATGAAGAAACTACTCAAATGAATACTATCTGGTTTATCCCTCATCGGATAACCAAGTTGTCGTCGTGCAAGAACAAGGTTATAGTTAATTCCTCCCTTTGTACCAAGAAGAGGTACATTGGGGAAACTACCACAACTGTCAACAATCTCTACATCCTAGTAAGCTCGATGATACCAATCAATATTCGAGTGAGTAAGTGCCATGATCTTAGGAGCCCAACGGGGTTCCTTCCTAATATCCCAAAAAGCATCAGACTGAGGCATATGATAAATAAACCACTGGTACAACGGAGGCGTGCAATAGACAATCATCCCCCCATGATAAGAATTGCGAAGATGAATAGAGTAATAAGCATCACCCAACAGTGTAGGAACTGGGTTTCCAATCATGAAGATCCTGATAGCATTAACGTCAACAAAATTGTCCATATTAGGAAATAAGAACAACCCGTAAGCAAGTAGAGCAAAGATGGCCTCAAAAGCGATTTTACTCTTCATCCTGGCCAAGTAACGAGCTTTCTCCAATAAGAATTAAGATGGTAATCCTCTAATCCCTCCTTTAGTAGTCATATGGGCTTCAACCTCAGACTTCCCTAGATGGATCAAAGCAGCAATCTCGTGTGATCTTGGCTCACCCTCCAAACCAGTAAAACGAACATGATTGGTAACAGGTAATCCAACAGATAAGAATACTCCTCCAATGTAGGCTTCAACTGATAGTCATGGAAAGTAAAGCAATGATACATCGGATGATAGAACTGGATCAATGTCGAGAAAATACCCTCCTTCATCCTAAGCTTCATGATAGGAATAATGGATCCATACTTCATCCGAAAATCTGTAGAACACTCAATCTCGGGAATTAGACTGATCAACTCATCTATCTTGGGATCCTTGAAACTATATTTTCCGGTCTTTCTTTTTCCAGAATCCATGGTCAAAAGGTACCTGAGATATTCACAAATGGTCAAATTTCAAGTCCCTTGAAATGAAATTTCTTCAAAAGATGCTTATGAGTGCATGGATGCATGATTCAACAATCACACACAAGATCACAAACATAGGGTTCATAGGTTCAACGCCACGAGCATGAGGTCGAAGGTACTATCCATAAGGTATGGTCTAAAAGTTATCACCTACCGAACAAGGTTCTAGAGGTTCCCAGAGTCTACATCCTTCCTTCTGATATTACCAACTTCCCGATTAACTCGGTAATTAATAATATTCTCAAGAAAAACTCATCCGAGCATAGTATCGCGTCTTCCAGGTCGAAAGAAGCACGCCTTCCCGATTACTCGATAAATGACACTACAGTCAAAGGGGCCTCCACTGAGTGGGGGATCTCATGCCTCCTTTTTTGGGATTACTCCCTCATAGTAAATATGACTATACCGTCCGTCATATCTTAAAGTTTACCCAAGTCCAGGTATAGGACTTATAAGTAATCACCAAGCACCCTGAAAACTAGGAAAAACCAAACAAACATATGTACAACATATAACACATAAACAACAATAGCACATATACGGATATAAACAAAGATAGGTTTAACCCACTTAGGGATGGACCGGCAAGAGGTCAATATTTCCCCAGTGAAGTCGCAATTTTTTTTCTGTAGCGATATAAATGTTTAAGACTAAGCCATTGGATTGACTAGACTTATACAGATAAAAATAAAAATCGACACCGCGCTTTATTGTTTCTAAGGGAATGGGAAAAGAGCGAGTAACCCAAAAAGAGGGGGAAAGATTCAAGGTAAGGGGGTTGGTTATGCAAAGGGAAGGTATTAGCACCCTAAACATCTACGGTACTCCGTAGGAACCTCTTTGAAAAATTTGTATATTTTGGCTATAAAATGTTGTATAAAAAATAGATGGTGGAGGTAAGAAAAGAAGTATTTTTTATGATTTTTGCATCCTCCGCGGTTGTGAACATTTAGTGCCTATGTACCACCTTTCGTGCAATAGGGGATCAGGGTACACGTAGTTTACCTTTAAAAATTTTTAAAAACAAGTGTGTTGGTTAATTTTATGAGATAAGACATCATCGTCATTGTCCGTGTAGAAAACATACTTACTACCTACAATCATGAGAAAGGAGAATTTGCATCATCTCAAAGTGGAGGATATGGCTTGGATTTTTAAAAATCAACAAAAACCTCACTCAATACCCAAGTGGAAAATACCTCTCCTCACTACATATTATAGAAGTATATTTGTTCGCATCACTATAAGGATTGACAAGACTCTAATCTTTTGAGAAATGTTTTAAAATAAAAAGCCAAAGTGGAAAAATAGTTTGAAATGAGATCGATTCACTTTTAGTCTTCTCACAAAAAATGTCATGGTATTATTAAGTTGATTGAAGCTTATTTATGAAAAATGTTTTGAAAATGCATTGACATAAGTCCAAGTTTATTATGAAAGTGGTTCAAGTTTTAAAAAAAAACAAGAAAAGTTTTCAAAAGGAGGGAGAATATTTTTTAAATTAAAGAAGATGGGAGGAGAATAAGAGATTATCCTAAAGCATAAGGCAAAAGCTAAGGAGAAGAATCCTCTAACCAACAAGAAGCCAATACTTGACATTATGAGTCAAGATAGAATTCCCATTCTTTGGATTGAAACCAAGCAAGCAAAGATACTAGACCTCTTGAGAGAACCAAACTTCAAGTATATTAAGTCTTCACAAAAATTGGGCAGAGTAACGACTGTATACGGGTGAATTCCAGATTACAAACGAAGTATGTAATCACAATAACCTGCACACAAAACAAACAAACAACCCAATGTCTTGAGGTAAACCTCATGAACTCCAGAAAAAATATCAATTAAGGTCACAAGGTCTCCAACATAGGCCAAGGTTTCTATTCCTAAGTCCAAGAAGTCCAATACTCCATAATGCCAAGGATAGTAACCAAATAGTCCAAGTATCATTAAAGTTTTTTATGGTTCATGTTGATTATTAAGTATCTTCAAAAAGAAAAGAAAATCTCAAGTGATCAAAATAAAAATGACATAAAAATAAATGCTCAAGTGAGCAAAGATGAAAATAGTATGAAATGTAAATGCTAAATAGTACATAAAGTAAAGAGTATAAAATAAAAGCATAAATTAAAGTCAATTGTTAGAAATTAGTGGTTAGTTGGATGACCATCTTGAAACTTGAATTTGGAACTCATTAGAGGATTGGTAGAACCAAATCCTCCACACAACAAGTTGCATTTGCTTTTTGTCAAGTATATCATCCATTTTGGAATCCTCAAAAGTAACATTTAATGATCAATGTTGTTTAAGTGATCTGCATTGACCAAGTATGATGTAGATCCATTAGAGGATTGGTAGAACCAAAGCCTCCAGACAATGAATCTCAAGGTTATTGGATCAAAGAGATCAAATTAACATACTTGGGCTTGCAAACATAGGTTTGGGCCATGAATGATCATTTATTCGAATCGGGACAAAATTTAGCGCTATGTTAAGCAATCGTAAGTGGACTTATGTAGAAGTCGCACCTATTTTGAGGTCGGTCAATAGAAATCTATGTACTTCATGTTTGGATAAATGATATAGAGATCGTCATCCTTTAACATGTAGCACAATTAAAAAAGAAAGGGATAAGATGAAGAGGGAGGGGAATGATAAGCTAACTTGGATCACTACCTCAAATTTCTTTCATCTTTAAATTCAATCACTCATCTAGATGGATTAAAACACTAAACATATCATTAATCCAAAGCACTAAAAATGAATTAAATAATTCACTCTTTGGTAGATTTGAATTGATGGACATTTTTCCAACTTTATCTACATCACAAAGTCCATTTAATTTAAAGAGAAATTGGACATTTGAAATTGCAATCTAAACCAACAATCAAAAGGATTGAGTAGAAAAACATTTATGGATCAAAACAAGGCAAAAAATGAATTTTGTTTATGTTCAAATCGATTGCACTATAGTGCAAAGCGATTTACACAATGCAATTTTCAAAAATCTGTGTGAAATTCACTTAGTGCAATCGATTGCACTGTTACAGCAATCGACTGCACGCTGTTACAGACAGCAAAATAACATTTTATAAGGCCAAATTCTTGTTCAAACTTTCCATCAAATACCTTATGATCATGGATCCAGTTTAGCACAAAAATTCCAACAAATTATGAGAAAATAGCACCATTAGAATCAAAAAATAATGTTCAATGAATCAAACTCATAGATCAACAAGAGATCACATTGTGAAAGATGAATAATCCAACTTACAAAGGTAGATCTAGAGAATTATCAAAACAACTTCAAGAATTTGCTTCAATTCAACCACAAGAATCAATTTCCTAAGCTTGGATGTAGAGAATTGATGAAGAAAACGTGTTTGGATGAAGGTTTAGCTCAAAGATTAGTAAGCTTCAATGCAAAGCTTACTAACTTTTGAAAATGGAGCTTTGAGTGAATTTGGTTGATGGAGAGAATTTAGAGATATTTTAGCAAGGTGGATTTGGCTATCAAAAGCTTGAAATTTGAATGAAATGAGGGATCTATTTATAGAGTTTAGGATTGGGATTAGTGGTAATTTTGTCATTGATTCTTGGAGCAAAAATTTGAATTAATGATCATTCTTTCAAAAATTAGAGTCAAAATTTGTTTTAATGAACTTTTTTTTTTAAATGTAAGATTGGCACCAAAATTTGAATTAATGATATATCTTTCAAAAAATGAAGAAAAATTGGATACAAAATTTGACAAGCTTGAAATTGCTGATTTTTCAAATTTTCACTCCGTGCAAATCGATTTGCATAGTGTATTTTTTTAAAAATGGCACAAAATGCACTATGTGCAATCGATTGCACTCTAAGAGCAATTGATTGCATCAGTGAAAAAAATGAATTTTGTTAATTATTTTTTCTTTGCAAATAGATATTTTAGGAAAATAATACCAGAAATCCTTATTTGTCAGACGATTTGACTTGGTACCTACAAAACACAAATATGCAAAGACAAAGACATATATTTTTTTGTATTGTGATTAGAAGTTAGGAAGCAACACATATACAAAATACACAACTAAGGTGCTTGGAGATTCCTCAAGAGCAAACTTAAAGATAGAAGAGAGAAAAAGAGGAAGAACTAACCCTAATGTGGTCTTATTGCATTATGATGGTATGATATGATAGAGGACTCTTAGGGGCAAAAATTGGGGTACAACACCTGGGCGGAAAAATGTTTGTGACAGTATATGTTGAATCACACTACTTGGCTGATCTCCAAAATGGATCCAATCAAGTACATTTTTGAAAAGTCTGCTCTTACTGGGAGAATTGCCCGCTGGCAGATGCTGTTATCTGAATATGACATCGAATACTGCACTCAAAAAGCTATTAAAAGTAGTGTGTTGGCAGATTATCTTGCTCACCAACCAGTTGATGATATCAGTCTATGATGTATGATTTTCCCGATGAGGATGTGATGTTTCTAAAAGTGAAAGATTGTGATGAACCATTTCCTGAGGAAGGTCCTGATCCTGAATCTCGACGGGCCATGATATTTGATGGAGCTGTAAATGCTTATGGTAGAGGAATTAGTGTTGTGATTGTCACTCCACATGGATCACACATTCAGCAGGAGGATATTGTTCTTCATCATAATCTGTACCATTATCAAAAACTGCAGGGCTGGGGCCCTTTTCTTCTTCTTGGTTCTCCTCTTCCTTGGATGAAAGGGACATATCAACTTGTTGCTTCAGCCTATCCCCAAACCTTTTACCCATGCTAAAAAGAACAACCTTCTTCTTCTTTTTCATCTTCTCCTTCTCTTTCTCTTTCAGAATGAGAGCTTTCAAATCCTCTTGCCCTTTAGCCAAGCTCAAGAACATCTCTTGGAATTGGGCATTTTGTGCCTGAAGATCTTTGATTGCTTGATCAGAAGACATAACTGCTGAAATAAACAGCGAAGAAGATGAGAAACCTGTGATGGTACCTGTAATGATGTGCATGATAATGGGATGCGTATGTAATGATTTCAAAGACCTTGGGAGATTTAAATTTGCAAACCAAGAAATAAACAAACTTTATTAGATTAACGTGTAAAAATGGTTCAACAATGCCTTTAAGGCGTTTACAAAGAAATAAATGAAAAACAAATCTAAACTAGAAAAAGCAAAATCAGAAATCCCATGGACGCTTCCCCTTCGTGTTAACGTAGTCATTGATCGTCCTTTCATTTTCGAGTTGCCTAATGAGCTTCAAGATCTTCCTTTCTTGCTCATGGTACTTCTCTCGGTAGGTATCCCTCTCCTCCTTCAGCTGAATCCAGGATCTCTTTAATGCCCCAAGATCAGTGGGCATGTAGGGATAAAGGACTGTATAAGGAACGCCCTCTTCATTGGTAGGCTCCATAATCACTGGCAACACAGCTTCATAAGGCATCTCAAGTTTCTGAGCACGAGCTCGGGCCCGCTGGAGATAAGGCTGCATAGGAAGAGAAGTCCTTGGTCCCAGCTCTTGAGGACCAGATCTGTTCACCATGCCCCAAGCTCGTATAAACCTTTGGCGATGCTCGTCAACGTCTTCCTTGTAGTCAAAGGCAATATCTGTAAGAAGTAGCTCATGAGGACCGTCTCTCCGAGCACGACCAAACTGTCGTAAAGCTAGGCAGGGATTGTAGGTTATACCCCCTCTGATTCCAAGCAAAGGGACATTAGGGTATCCCCCACATCGATCAATGACAGGAGTGCTTTCTATAGCCTTAGAACTCCAAAGAATGTTTGTATGAGCAAGGGACATTATCCTGTAAGACCATCCTAAACCTTCCTCATTCTTCAACACGGACTTGGGGAGGTGTGAAATAAACCACCTCGCCAGCAGCGGCATGCAACACATGAGAGTCCCTCTTCTTTGCATAGTACGAGTGTAGAAGGCATGTAAGATATCACCTAATAGAGTAGGCACAGGATTGCGAGACAGGAAGATCTTAACTGCATTCACATCTATGAAGGAATCTGGATTCGGGAAAAGAACCAAACCGTAGATAAGGAGAGCCAAGATATCTTCAAAAGCCTGAAAGTCCAAGTTATCCCAGAATAACTGAGCTTGATCCATCAGAAACTTGGCTAAGAAACCTTCAATCCCGCTTCGTGTCTCCCAATTAGATACTACATCAGCCCGTTTCAGATGCAGAGCTGAAGCAATGTCTTCTGGTTTAGGAGTCTCTTCCAAACTTGTGAAGGGCATCTGCTCGAGGATGGATATGCCCAATAAGTGAGAAAACTTTTCCATAGTAGGAACTAGCTGATAATCTGGGAAAGTGAAGCAATGATGCATCGGATCGAAGAACTGGAAAATCACACTCATCATCTGCTCATCAAACTTTGAGGTAACCAAGCTAAGAAGTTGACCATGTCTCCTAATGAATGAAGAAGTATCAGAAACCCTCGAGGCTAAATCTTTGAGTTGAGCAGGTATTTGCACAAAATTAACTCAGATGGTGTTTCTGTGCATGGAAGCCATAATCTTCAAAACAGAACAAAGATAAATCCCCTCGGTCTCTGAAATGGTTAGTATAATGAGGTATGCATGCTATGTTATGATGAGTGATGTCATGATAAAACACACAACAGGTATAGCAAATAATAGACATGGTAAAGGCAAACAAGTCACACAAGAGCCCTTAAGTTTCAGGCTTGCATGGGGTCTAGGTACTACCTTCTTGAAGTTCAGTTCGTTTCAACCTGTCCTAGTAATAGTAACCGGGTTCTAGAGGTTCTCAATATCACTGACCATTCTCCATCGGTCATGGTTTCAGCTCACGCAATCTTTTCTTGCGGCCGGAACTATCTCGAGAGTATGGTCTTAATGAGTGTAGCATCGAGTATCAACCAGTTCCCAGCTTTACACCGAGACCAGCTATCTCACTACTTCCTAATGGCCAAGTTGGTCAATTATGGGCTCTAAGGTCAGTTGATGCTTAACGACACACATAGAAGCCCCATATTCTCCTCGTTTCTCCACAAGGGATACCGGTACCAACCAATGTGCCACATCAACATAGCTACTGCTTCAACCGTATTGGTCTACGCCGTACAGTTCCCTCACAGGTCATTGCTACTTACCTAAAAGGTGTTCCCCAGATCCGGGTTAGGATCTATAGTAACTCCCAATACAAAACCCTTTAATAGTAAAGAAACCAAAACAAACAAGAGAAGCAATTTATGATGAACTAATCCTAAGGTATACCTCACTTATTCAATCCCCAACAGAGTTGTCATTTCTGTGATACGGTGGTAGAACTGTACTGTTTAATACTGGTTTGCGTTTTTTGTTCGCAAATGTCGCGGTAAGCAAGAGTCGCCACCGACTTTTATTTTATCCAACTGGAAAGGACAAAAGCACAGAAAAATTCCTTTTTCGAGATTTTGAGTATGGGGGATAGATTATAGAAAGGGAAGGTATTAGCATCCTTTCTATCCGTGGTTTTCCACAGGCTCTTAGGTACTTGCTCATCATTTTAAAAATTCTTCTGTGTTTGTGTGTTTTGAAAAGTTTTTGTTTTACTTCGATTTAACCCTTGCTTCTGTCTTCAAGAGTGTTACGAATTCGTTTTGAAAACTTTGTTTGAAAAGAGTGTAAGTGTGGAAAAGTTTGATTTTGAGCAAGTACCTACTAGCATCTACCTACTCGAAAAAAGAATGTTTCCGTTCTTGTTTCCTTTAGACAATGTTATCCCACTATTAATGAGTAGGTAGCACCGTCGTTGGAGTTGTAAGGGTCAATTCGAAAGGGACGTACGATCACTAAAGCAATGTTAGAACGTCTTAGTAATAACCCTAGTGTCGTAAGATCATATTCGAGGCAACATTTCCAAGGCAACCTTTCCGAGGAAACATTTCTGAGGCAACATTTTCGAATGGGACATTTGATCTTTGTTTAGACAAGAGAGCAACCACTAAATCACCCTATACTTAATGATTGTTTACTGAAGGCAACCGAAGTGAGAGTATACCCTAGGAGTGCGCATGTGCGAGTGATTTGATTTCAAGTTATTATCTTTGCACATTTAGGGTTTGCTAACCATTTTAACATTAACATACATTCTTGTCATGCAATCCTATTATCATACATCTAACAGTTAATATTTGCGAAAATTAAAATGCGAGAAATAAAGCTACTTTATTACAAGGCTTTGGGGAGAGGGATTAATTATATAGCCAAAAACCCATAAAACAATAAATAAAAAGAAAAGTCCTAAATAAACTATTACATCCCATGAGCAGTTACATTAATATCGTAAAAAATAAATAATGCGCGTGATGAAACGAGAACGAGAAAAAATTAGGGTTTTGACCCCGTCTAAACCTAATTGAAAGAAAAATCATTTTTTTTTATTATTTTGAGAAAAATAAGGTTTTAATTAAATAAATACAAACCTAGATACTAATTAATTTAATTTGAGAAAAGTAATCAATTTGACCTATTTTTATATTTTTGTTGTTTTAAGAAAAGAAAATAAAAATTAAATCAAACAAATCCTAATTTCTAATTTGTTTTAAATTATTTACAAAAGGTTAAAATTACCCTAAAATTAAATTAAACTAATTATTAAATTAATTTTGACAAAAATAAAACCTAAATATAAATTGTTGAAAATTGATTTTATGAATTTTTTGTAAAAAAAGAATTAATTTTATGTTAGAAAATAATTTAAACAAAATAAATAAATAAAAGAAAAATATAAGAAGAATAAAGAAAAAGGGTCTGGTGTTAGTGGCAAGAAGGGAGTGTCAATAGCAGTTTTGGGCCCAATAAGCCTTAGCCCACGTTGACTTCTTCAGATCCCATGCTGCAAGTTGACTAGGGTGCATTGTAGACCTCCAAAGGATGGCCTTTGGATCCAGCTTGTTGGACATCTGGTTGGATGTTCCTTGAGGGTGTATGGTGGTCTCCCTGCCTGTACATGTGCCTGAATATGCAAGAAATAAAATCATGAAATAATATGGGGGACCTGGGGATCGAACCCAGGCCCTTTGGCTTTTCCAATCGCCTCCTGACCAACTGAGCTAACGTGCTTTGTTGTACAACAGATAGCAAACAAACATTATATTGGAAAAAGGCACAATAATATATTAAAACGCATGAAGTTTGAATGGTCCAGTCAGGGGATGCCACGCCATCATCTTCTACCTCCTTCTGTTGATAAAAGTGTGGAAACTTTTACCTACGGACAAAAGGGCGTAGGTACAGCCCTGTGATTTTCCAAAACTCACTGCAAGCATGATAAATTCATAACAATGGTACCAATCAACTCGTGACAACCTCACAAGCATCATGGTACCACTTTCCATGGCCAATTGTACATGTTACAGAAAACCCCAAAAACGAGCCAAGAACCCTAACTATGGCATCTTGCTCTACAGTTAATAAAAATGCAATTGAACATAACCAATAGCTTGCAAATGATTCAATTAACAAGAATATATAAAGAAATCATGCTAACAATGCCAGATTTATGAGATTCAATTTCAAAAAAGTAGGGATGTCGTGAGGTGCTTACAGTGCGTATCTGGGCACGAAAATGCTTGTTGATGATTGGTATAGAGTCCTTAGATGCCCAGCAAGCAAATGGTATGCTTGGAATGGCTTGAAAAGGTCTGGAAATTGGAATTTGATTCACCATTTTTGTTGAGTTTTTGCAAGTTTTCTCTCAGCTTCTCATGCCTCCAATCCTTGTTCTTTTGCTTTGGATTTATTCAATATATATCATAGAGTGCATTAGGGTTACAAGTTTGCATCAAATCCTTGCAATTATGAAGATTTGATCATTGATTCACCCTTGCATAAAATCTTTCCAAAACAAGAAATATTCAATCTTTTTCTGTCCAAATAAGCCTTGCATGATTTGATTCTCTTCCCAGCTGTATAAGAGCTCTAAACATGCACAAAATCTCAAGCCTTGATTAGTTTTGATATTTTCATGATTTTATTTTGATTTAAATTAAATTAATTGAAATAAAAATCAAAATAAATGACAAAAATAAAATAAAGACAAGTGGGAAGGATCATGGGTCGTGGATCATGTTACCAACTTAATACAAACACAAAAAGTTGGGTACATTTGACAAAAATTGCAATTTTGGCCACTTTTGACTTTTGGCAATTTTGCAAAAAAGGTCAACTTCACCAATGCATAACTCCTTCAATTTTGACCCTAGAGATGTGTTCTTGGACTTTTTATAAAGCTAAAGATGTCCTTTAAGAAACCATTTTGGTCTCATATCAATTGATTCTTCCATGTTCATGTATGAAGCTTTGACATAAAAGGTGTTTTGGTTGACTTTTCAAAATGACCTATAATGTCCAAATTCATAACTTCTTGTGAGTGCATATTTTGATCTTGGGAGCTGAAGATGAATTGTAGGGAATCACATCCTCTTCAAAATGAGCTTTGGATGGGTCATTTTTTGATAAATTATGAGAAAGTTATGCTTGGTCAAAGTTGAGTTGACTTTTCCTACAAACCCTAATTTAGCAACTTTTGGGTTTTGATGAATTGTGAGCAATCCTTGAGGAATCATGATCAACCCTTGAAGTTTGACTGTATGTAGGACACGGTTAACTTTTTCCCTAGCACATTCAATTTTCAGGCCTTTGAGCAATTGACTGGGCAAACTTTCTATGCAAGGCTTGAAACTTGACATGGATGATATTGAGAACATATTAGGACAATAGTGAGAATTTGGGACCCTTTTGCTTCAAACATCTTGATGCAAACTGAAACCCTAATTTGAGGTAGACTGCCTTAGGAGAGAGTTTGTCTGGCCAACCCTTGGACTTCTTTGAGCAATTTGAGGACCTCACTTGAAATGTGTTGAGAAATATGGGAGGGAAAATTTTGGGGTACAACATGAATGAATGAGAAAAGTAATTTTTAGTTTAAATAGGTTTCTTGAAAACATAAACAGTAAGTAAGAGAAAAAAAGTAATGATTATATGCATTAATGACACCTGAAATTAGGGGATTTAGAAAGATACTGAACGGTTACCCGTGCAAGTGTCTCAATGCATCTAATAAGCGCCTTGGACCTTTCAGAAATTGAACGCGTGTTCAGCCTCAGAAAGTAGCTGATGAGAGGATGACAAATGTTTGATGATGTGAACTATACACCTCTATCCTTGAAATGAAACGTTAAGATCTTCATGGATAGATTCTGATGCAATCTGTACTTCTAAGCTCTGAAGACATGTTGATCAGTTGAACCTATCTTCAGAAAGAGGTTTTGTAAATACATCAGCCCATTGATGGTCTGTGTCAATAAACTTTAAGGTAAGAATCCCTTTCTGAATATAGTCCCTAATAAAATGATGTTTTATTTCTATATGCTTAGCCCTATAGTGCAAAATAGGATTCTTACTGAGACATATAGCTGAGGTGTTATCACAGAGGATAGGAATGTTACTCTCAAATATGTTAAAGTCTTCAAGTTAGCTTTTCATCCAGAGCATTTCTGTGCTACATCCAGCAGCTGCTATGTATTCAGCTTCTGTTGTTGATAGTGTTATTATGGACTGTCTCTTGCTGGTCCATGAGATCATATTTTCTCCCAGAAACTGGAAGCTTCCAGAAGTGCTTTTATGTTCTACTATGTCGCCAGCGAAATCAGCGTCACAGTATCCTACTAAGCTATAATCATTTGATTTTCTATAAAACAAATCCGGATTAGTAGTACCTTTTAGATACTTGAAAATTCGCTTAACTGTTGTTAAGTGAGATTCTCTAGGATCTGATTGGAATCTAGCACATAAGAAAACACTAAATAAAATATCAGGCCTTGAAGTCGTCAGATAGAGGAGAGAACCAATCATACCTCTGTAGACCTTTTGTTCTACCTTTTTACTTATCTCTTCCTTTTCCAGAATGCACGTGGGTGCATTAGAATCTTTGAAGGCTTACATTCTGAGAGATTAAATTTCTTCAGAAGTTCTCTGACATATTTTCTCTGATGAATGTAAGTTCCTTCTGGATTTTGGTTTATCTGAATGCCCATAAAGAATTTGAGTTCCCCCATAAGCTCATCTCAAACTCTTCCTGCATACATTTAGCAAACTCTCTTCCCAAAGAGGGTTTATTAGATCCAAAGATGATGTCATCAACATAAATCTGACATACTAAGATGTCATTCTTAAATGTCTTACAGAATAAGGTTGTGTCCACTTTCCCTCTAGTGAATTCCTTTTCTAACAGGAAGTTACTTAGTCTTTCATACCAAGCTCTGGGAGCTTGTTTCAGACCATAGAGTGACTTTTTTAGTATGAAAACATATTCTGGGTGTTTAGAATTCTCAAACCCAGGGGGTTGGTGCACATATACGTCTTAATCTATATAGCCATTAAGGAATTCACTTTTGACATCCATATGATACAGAGTGATTCCATTGTTTACAGCAAATGATATTAAAAGTCTGATAGATTCTAACCTGGCAACTGGAGAAAAGGTTTTTGCATAGTCTATCCCCTCTTACTGACTATAACCTTGTGCTACCAGTCATGCTTTGTTTCTGATGACTTCTCCTTGCTCGTTCAGTTTGTTTCTGAACACCCACTTTGTTCTAATGACGTTGAATCCTTTTGGTTTGGGAACCAGATCCCATACGTCATTTCTGGTGAACTGATTTAATTCCTCCTACATTGCCAGAATCCAGTCATTGTCCAGAAGTGCTTCATCAATTGTTGTTGGTTCAATCAGAGAGACTAGTCCCATGAGGGATTCTTCAGAGTTTCTGAATGTTGATCTTGTCCTGATTGGATCATCCTTCTTTCCCAATATTTTATCTTCTGGGTGAGCAATGCTGCTTTTGGATACCTTTTCTAAAGTTGATCAACTGAAGGTGCTGGATTGCTTACAATAACTCTTTCTGATGTTGTGGGAGTGTCTCTGTTGAGAACTTCTGACGAGTTGTCTTCAGTACCTGTGAGTTCAACTTCCATATCTGCAAGGAATTCATTCTGCTTTGACTTTTAAGAGTCAAGCTTATCATCAAATCTAACACTGATTGACTCTTCAACAATCTGTGTTTCTGTATTGTATACTCTGTACCCTCTTGAGCGTTCAGAGTATCCTAACATGATACACTTTTGTGCTTTAGAGTCAAACTTGTTCAGATAATTTTTTGTATCCAGAATAAAGCAAGTGCATCCAAATGGATGGAAATAAGAAATTTTGGGCTTTCTGTTCTTCCATAATTCATATGGAGTCTTTTCAATAATAGGTCTTATAGAGATTCTATTCTAAATGTAACACGCTGTGTTGATTTCCTCTGCCCAGAAGATCTTAGCAATGTTAGTATCATTAATCATGGTTATGGCCATTTCTTGCAATGTTCTGTTCTTTCGTTCTACAACTCCATTTTGTTGGGGAGTTCTAGGACAAGAGAAGTCATGCAAGATGCCTTTTTCATTAAAAAATGATTCAAAATTTTTATTTTCAAATTCCCCACCATGATCACTTCTGACTTTGACAATTCTAAGATCCTTTTCATTCTGAACTTGGTTACAGAAGCTAACTAACATAGAGTGTGACTCGTCCTTGTGTCTTAAGAACTTTACCCATGTCCATCTGATATAGTCATCTACAATTACTAATCCATACTTCTTGCCACTGACAGACGCAGTTTTTACTGGTCCAAATAAGTCTATATGTAGAAGTTCTAATGGCTTAGAGGTGGAAACAACATTTTTGGATTTAAAAGCAGGTTTTGCAAATTTGCCTTTCTGACATGCTTCACACAGAGCATCTGAGCTGAACTTCAAATTGGGAAGTCCTCTGACCAGATTGAGTTTGTTAATCTGAGATATTCTTCTCATACTAACATGCCCCAATCTTCTGTGCCAGATCCATTGCTCGTTGTTAACAAATGAAGGCATTTTACATTATGACTCTTTAGTTCATAAAGTTTAATTTTATAAATGTTGTTTTTCCTCTTTCCATTAAACAGGATAGTCCCATCTTTCTGACTAACAGCTTTGCATGAATTTTGATTAAAGATTATACCATAACCGTTATCACTTAATTGACTTACGGATAATAGGTTATGCATTAATCCATCAACTAATAACACATTATTTATAGAGGTAAGATTTCCATTGCCTATTGTTCCAGAGCCAATGATCTTTCCTCTTTGGTTGCCTCCAAAGCCCACGTAGCCTTCAGGCTTAAGTTCCAGGCTTTGGAACATATGCCTTCTTCTCGTCATGTGTCAAGAGCAGCCAGAGTCCAGGTACTATGACTGGTGTTTTAGCCTTGCTGCTAAAGATATCTGCTACATATATAATTTTATCCTTAGGTACCCATATCTTCTTGGGTCCTGGTTTGTTAGTTTTACCAAAATTCTGGTTGAATTTTGGTTTGACAGAATAATCACTACTAGTGTATTTTATGTCATGTGTGTGCCCATATATAAAATGTGATTTGAGTGGTGTGCATTTTATGACTAAGTCCATGGCATGTTTAGGTGTAGATACCTTACCTTGATATCCTATCCCTTTTCTGCCATTTATGCTAACTCCATAGATCATTGAAGCCATCTTGCTTCTATCCATGTTTTTAGCCAGAAACTTCTGAAAGCTATGATCATACTCTTTGATGATCTCATCAGCATTACTGGGAGTCTCTGAGATTATTTCCTTCTGAGAGTTTTGCAAATCATTTTCTAATTTTGAAACCTTTTCTTTTAACTCAGAATTTTCTAATATGAGACTCTCAGACTTTTCAGAGTCAGAGGCAAGATCTCTTTTCAGGTTCTTGAATTTGACTCTGATTTGCTGATACTTTTCAGAAATTTCATTTAGACTTTCTGCAAGTTCAGCCTTAGTAAAATTAATGGTGAAGTCAGGGATTACCTCTTCAGTGTCTGATTCTGAGTCTGAACTAGAAGCTTCACTGTCTTCTGACACGTTTTCCAAGAGAGCTATGTTTTCTCTTTCATCATCTGACTCTGAGTCAGCTTCAGAGGTGTCCGAATCATCCCATGTTGCCATGAGGCTTTTCTTCGTTTCCTTGAAGAACTTGTTTTTGGGCTTCTCCTTCTGAAGCCTTGGAAAGTCACTTTTGTAGTGCCCTTGCTCATTATACCCATAGCAGATGATGTCCTTGTTATTTGGCTTTTTGTATCCTGAAGAACCTTCAGATCTTATGTGTCCAGAGGAAGACTCATACTTTCTATATTTGGAGGAGGATTCATTTTGATTCTCTGATCTTCTAGGATTTTTAAATTTCCTTTGTCTCTGCTTCCACAGTTGATTCACCCTTCTGGAAAGGAGACACAGTTCATCTTCTTCTGATGAGGATCCATCAGAAGTTTCTTCCACAGCCTACAAAACCTTAGAGTCAGATTTTCTGTTAGATTTTAAAGCTAGTGCATTACCTTGGTTTTGAGGCTCATCTTCTTCTAGCTCTATCTCGTGACTTTTGGGGGAGCTGACAAGTTCCTCCAAAGATATTTTGTTGAGATCTTTGGCTAGCTTAAGTGCTGTGACCATTGGCCTCCATTGCTTGGGTAGGCTTTTGATGATCTTCTTAACGTGATCAGTAGTAGAATATCCTTTGTCAAGAACCTTTAGCCCAGCAACAAGGATTTGGAATCTTGAAAACATAGCTTCTATGGATTCACTATCTTCCATCTTGAATACCTCATAATTCTGAATGAGCGCAGTGGCCTTGGTTTCTTTTACTTGAATGTTGCCTTCATGCGTCATTCTCAAAGAGTCAAACATGTTCTTGGTTGTCTCTCTGTTTGAGATTTTCTCATATTCTGAGTATGAGATAGCGCTGAGGAGTATTGTTTTGTCCTTGTGGTGGTTTCTGAAATCACGCTTTTGCTGGTCAGACATCATTTTTATGTCTATCTTCTGACCACTTCCATCCACTGGGTGTGTGTATCCATCAGTTATCATGTCCCACAGATCAGCATCATGGGCGAGAAAGAAACTCTCAATTCTATCTTTCCAGTAGTCAAAGTTTTCTCCATCAAAGACTGGAGGTTTGCCACTGAATTTTTCATTGTCTTCATGGTAGTCATTGCTGATGTTTTGGCTCGGTCCCACCATAGTGTTTTTCTGAAGCTTGGATCTTGTACTGACACGGTTAAGTGTTTAAGCTCAGAACCAGGCGCTCTGGTGCCAATTGAAGAAGTGAAAAACACAAGAAGGGGGGTTGAATTGAAAACTTGAAATCAAATGCGCAATGACACATTATTTTTATCCTGGTTTGTTTGATCTCAAACTACTCCAGTCCACCCGTCAAGGTGATTTCGCCTCTCTCCAACGAGGACTTAATTCACTAATCACAAAAGGATTACAATCACTACTTTAACAACTTTTAAAGTCTTCTTGAGTACAACCACAATCTGGTTAATCTCAAGGAACACTATCTTAAACAAGGATACAAGAATGTTTGTACAGATGTCTTTCGTTACAAAAATTGTTATCACAACTGTGATAATTTACACAAATTTAGAGCGTGGAAAGGTGATAAGTATGCTTGCAGTTTTTTGAATTCTAGTGAGTAGTATTGGCAAATCTTAAACGATTTGATCACTGAGCTTGTTTATATAGGCAATGGATTCGTGTTCATTATTAAGCGTGATAAATGTCATTAACTCAGTTTCCATTTGGAGAAGATCCTGTCTGAATGAAGCCGTTGTAATTTAAGCTATCTTGAATGAGTAGTAACGCTTCAGAATCTTACATCCTTGCCTGCTGCTGATGCTTCAGAACATTGATGACTTGGATTATTATGCTCTTGTCCAAAATCAGAGTTTACTTCACTTAAGCGCAGGTTCTGGTCATCAATCTTCAGCGCAAGTTCTGATTGCTTCAGCGTGTAACTTCTATAGCTTAACTTCTGATGCTGCTTTGGTCAGAACTTCTGCATACACAATAACATAATTTTTAGGGTGCATATTTGTTCTTTGTATTTGTTATCATCAAAACTCTAACTAAGCGTTGTAGAATCAAACTATGTTCTAACATGTAGTTCATTTTCAAATTACTCTAGTGGATGGAAAGTCTTTCGATATTTCAAAGACAGTTCCTTCTGAAATATTTATAAGTGGTAGTCTCTTTATTTGAGACAGCTTATATATTACCCTTTCCAGGCAGAATGCCTTGGTTAAAGAAGAAGTTGAGACCCTTTATAGGTGAAACGCCAGAATTTTGGGGAAACTTGTTATCTTTTTTCTACCTTCAGTGAACGTTGGTAGTTCATCTTCAGTGAACGGCGGTGCTATGATATATTTTCTCTTACTACCTTCAGTGAAAGTCGGTAGGTCACCATAAGTATAAGTTGGTGCTTGTTATCTTTTTGCTACCTTCAGTGAACGTTGGTAATTCATCATCAGTGAACGGCGGTGCTATGATATATCTTCTCTTACTACCTTCAGTGAAAGTTGGTAGGTCACCATCAGTGAAAGTTGGTGATTGTTATCTTTTTGCTACCTTTATTGAATGTTGGTAGTTCATCATCAGTGAACGGCGGTGCTATGATATATCTTCTCTTACTACCTTAGGTGATATTTGGTAGGTCACCATCAGTGAAAGTTGGTTCTTGTTATCTTTTTGCTACCTTCAGTGAACGTTGGTAGTTCATTGTTAGTGAATAGCGGTGCTATGATATATTTTCTCTTACTACCTTCAGTGAAAGTTGGTAGGTCACCATTAGTGAAAGTTGGTGATTGTTATCTTTTTGCTACTCTCAGTGAATGTTGGTAGTTCACTGCTAGTGAATGACAGTGCTATGACATTTCTTTTTCTTCTACCATTAATGAAAGTTGGTAGGTTACCATCAGTGAAAGTTGGTGATTGTTATATTTTTTCTGCCCTCAGTGAACGTTGGTAGTTCATCGTCAATGAACAGCGATGCTATGATATATATTTTATTTCTACCTTCAGTGAAAGTTGGTAGGTCACCATCAGTGAAAGTTGGTGATTGTCATCTTTTTTCTACCCTCAGTGAATGTTGGTAGTTCATCGTCAGTGAACGGCGGTGCTGTGATTTTTATTTTCTCTCTACCTTCAGTGAATGTTGGTAGCTCACCATCAGTGAACATCGATGTTGTTATTCTTTTCTCTTTCTACCTTCAGTGAATGTTGGTAGTTTCGCCTTCAGTAAAAGTCTGTGTATTCTTTGACCTTTTACCATCCTCTGTGAGTCGGGTTTTCTTGATTCACCAGTGATTTATTTTCCTAGTTGGTTTTCTCTTTTAATCCTTACTTCCTTTTCTACATCCCCATTGGTGCTTTGTGTCCTTTTGAAGTTGTTCATACACATTCATACTCATAAGCATTGCATGGCATCTTAGGGCCAAAAATAGGGTTTGTTTTATATTTAAGTATCTTCGATCGCGTCGACACGAATATTTTTAACCTTCATATCTCCATATAGAAGAAACTTAAATAAGGGCAGCTGTTGTACCCCAATTTTTGCCCCTAAGATCCCTTCATCATACCATGTTAATTCAATCACAACAAGATCACATTAAGGCTTTTGGTTATCCTCCTTATCTTCAGCTTTGCTCTTTGAGGAATCACCAAGTGTTGTACCCCAAAATTTTCCCTCCCATATTCCTCAAGATATGTCAAGAATGATCCTCAAGATTGCTCAAGATTGCTCAAAGGGTTGTATAGTCAAACCACCTCCTAAGACAGCTGAAATTAGGGTTTTGGTTCTTTCAATGAATTTGGGGTTTTCAATGGTTCAAACAAGTCTCATAGGCCTATATACATTCTCAAGCACCTACATGCCAAGTTTCAAGACTCACAGTGCCAATTTGCACAGTCAAAAGCTCCATTTGATCCACAGTCAACTACAAGGGCAAAGTGGTCATTTTGCAGTCAAAAGTCAGAATTTTTGGTCAACATCTTACTTTGAGTACACAATCATCATTTGATCAAGTCTTGATCATGATTCCACAAGAATAGCTCAAAAATCATCAGGATGCAAAAGTTACTATTTTTGGACAGTAGAAAAGTCAATTGTATCTTGACCAGGGCATAACTTTTTCATGGTTTGTCAGAAAAATTCCATCCAATGCTCATTTTGAAGGGGATGCAATTTCCTACAATCCATCTTCACACTCCAAGACCTAGAAATGCTCTCATAAAAAGTTATCAATTTCTACATTATAGGTCAATTTCAAAAGTCAACAAATGTGCACTTTAAGTCAAAGGCCATAACTTGAGATTGGTAAATCCAAATGACATGGGACCAAAGTCATTGGTTAGAGAACTTCAATACCTTTCCAAAATGTCCAAGAACATGTTCATATGATCAAAATTGAGCAAGTTGTGCATTGGAGAAGTTGGGAAATTTTCATGAATTTGCAAAAGTCAACTTTGCTCAAAACACCTTATTTTTGCTAATGGGACTCAAATCTCTTCTTGAAACTTCATCCATAACTTATGCACGACCCATCAAAGATTAATTGAATTTATTTTCTTATTTTTATTGATTAATTGGATTTTTAATTAATATTAATTCATTTAATTAATTTAAATTGTAGGAAAATAGAAGATTTGATTTTTTTCAATCAATTTGTGAAGCAAATATGGTCAAGATATGCTGGCAATTTCGTGCTCAAAGTCAAAGATGCAAAATCTCCAAAATTGGCAACATTATTCAATCATGAAAAATCAAAAAGATATGATTTCCAATCAAGGATTCAATCATCAATTCAATGGATTTTTGCTCAAGCTTTTGACCTAATTCAGTTGCTCTATATATATGCAAGCAAATCCTAACCTAGCAGACGTGAAAAAGCTGCAGAAAAAAGCCATAGCATATTGAGAAAATTCAAGAAAATTGCAAACTGATTTTTGCATTCTAGTGCGATTTAAGGATTTCTATTGATTCTAACACATTGCAGGAGTCCCCAGGAGTGTTTTGCAATCAAATTCCAATACCAAAGCTCAAGGAATCGTTCATTACAGAACCACGGTTTGGCTTTTTGATTCATAATCGTGTGTCTTGATTCATGCATCTTTAATATGTTTTCATGATTGTTTTGTGTTAATAGGAATCATACGAAGCTAATGGTATGGTTTAATTGAACTGAAACGCCATAAATCCAAAGATGCCATGAACGGATTCTAGGGTTCTTAAGCTTTGAAATTGGGGCTTTGCAATCTAGGAAAAATTAAGACTTATAAGACACATGGTTGGAATCATGAGAACCAGACGAACCTAACCCACCTATCGCGAAATATTTATATACCCTGTATCTTTATTCGTTATTTTTTGTTGCCATGTTTTGTGGGGGTTAAAAACCCCCGCTATCTAATATTTGTTTTACAGGTACAAAGGAAGAAGACGAGGACGTGTTAGCATTCCATTGGACTGTTTGAAAAAACACGCGTATTTTGTGTTTTACAACATAATATTATTTCTTTGTATATAATATTAATTGTCCATATACTTAACAGAAGCGCGTTCTAGTTCAGTTGGCAAAGGCATTTGAGTGTTATCCCTTGGGACCTGGGTTCGAATCCCAGGTCCCCCCAAAATGCTTCCAACGGGCATCGCTTCATCCTGGTAGCGATTGATTACTTTACGAAGTGGGTCGAAGCAGCTTCCTTTGCTACCGTAACCAAGAACGTAGTGGCACGGTTCATTCGGCACAACCTGATCTGTCGATACAATGTACCAGAGAGGATCATTATGGACAATGGTACCAATCTTAACAACAAGATGATCACTGAGCTCTGCAGCATCACAATTCTTCTCCCTACCGGCCGAAGATGAATGGGGCTGCAGAAGCAGCTAATAAGAACATTAAGAAGATTGTGCAGAAGATAACAGTGACCTACAAAGATTGGCACGAGATGTTACCGTTTGCTCTTCATGGGTACCGTACCTCAGCATGGACGTCAACAGGGGCAACACGTTATTCCTTAGTATATGGCATGGAGGCAGTCTTGCCCATTGAAGTTCAGATACCCTCTCTCCGGATCATGAAGCATGCAGGTTTGAGCGAAGATGACTGGATCCAGACTCGGCTTGATCAACTAAACCTAATCGACGAAAAGAGACTCACCGCTATTTGTCATGGTCAGACGTACCAAAAACGAATGATCAAGGCATTTAACAAGAAAGTCAGACGACAAGAGTATCAAGTCGGGGACCTGGTAATCAAGCGCATCATTCTACCTCAAGGTGATCCCAGGGGCAAATGGACCCCTACGTACGAAGGGCCATTTGTGGTTAAGAACATCTTCTCAGGAGGTGCGATGATTCTAACCACCATGGATGGTGACGACCTTCCTCACCCCGTCAATACAGACATAGTAAAAAGATACTACGCATGATTAAAGACCCGCTAGGTTGACTGGCCTAGGCAAAAATAAGGGCTTCTCGGCGAACCAAAAGGGTTCGGGCAAAAATAAGGGATGAAAATAATAAAAAAATCTGTACACCCGGCAAGTCGAAAACCTGAAAAGGCGGCTTGAGCAAAAATGGGTATCCCGGTGGACTGAAAACCCGAAAGGGCGGTCTAGGCAAAAGTTAGGGATAAGCGTAATACTATGTCTCATTGGATCACCCTGCATCCAGACTTCGGTATCGACCATCAGGCTCAGACGGCACCAATCAATCAGATTCCTCTTCAACTAAGCAGCAAAGTGATGAGACGCTTGAAGACATAAAGGCGATAGCAGAGTTGGAACCCAGTGGGATTTTTCACATAGCTGTTTTGTTTTCTTTTTCACAAATTGTATGAACTCTATTTTGTTCGGCGGCGTTCTCTTACTAGGACGTCAGCCTCTTGTACAAAAACGCCTATTTTCAGGCAAACTTCAAAATCAATACAAGCTCACTTTTCAGACAAATTGCAAATTGTTTTTCCTTTATCTGTTTTGTTTTGCAAAGAACGTCCAATGTTCATTTTTGATATATGCATTTGACATTAATTGCTGCTCATAAATACTTGCATACAAAACAAAGGACTAATTACAGGTGACATCGGAAGCTGGGGCAATAAGAATTGTCCGAACTATACAAGCTGCTTTGTCTTCCAGGTACAAGGTAGATTCAGCTGAAGAATATGACCAAGATACCTTCACTCCCCAAGAGTAAGATAGCAATGATAGCTCTCCCCACTGATACCTGCAACCATGGACGAATCAGCAATACTCTCCCCAAGCAGAGTTGGTCTATCATCAACCCTAAAAAGGTTGGATATCCCCAGCAAATCTTAATATTCCCCAGTAGAGTATAAAGATATTCCTCAGCAAGCATCCCCGGCAGTCTTAATATTCCTCGACAGAAATATAAGATTGTTCCCCGGCGGAATACAAGATACCCCCAGTGGAGTCATTTCCCAGCGCAGTCTAAAAAGCTTCCCCACCAGAGTTGAATCATCTTCCCCGGTAGATTCTGGAAGCTTATCCCCTACAGAGTATAAATGTATCTCCCCAGCCATATTCAGATGTTATCCCCACCAGAGTCTAACTGGGTTATCCTCAGCAAGTTACAATGGAAAGATCATCCCCGGCGAATTTCTTTCTATCCTCCAGCGGAGTTCATCATCAAAATTCCCCAACAGGGCTTATCAACGGAGTCCCCAGTGGAGCTATCGTTAAAAATCTCAGCGAAGCATCTCTTCCCCACAGAGTAATTCCCCTCGGAGTAATCTCTTCATAAGTTTATTCCCCAACGGAGTCATCTTCTCCTACCGGTTTATTCTTGCAATCAGCTTCGTTCATCATCCCCAGCGGAAACGAAGAATTCAACATCATTCTCCAGCAGCTATCCGGGATTTATTTTCCCCAGCTAAAACATCATATTTTCATACATCATGATACATGCATATACGCATCATATCATACGATCTCATTTTGAGAACATCATGCATTTCATACATCATGACATTGCATGCAACTAATGTTTTGCATTTTCAGGAAAAGGTCAATCCAAAGATGATTACCATCAACCTTTCTCAAGTTCCAGATCAACACCTGTAACTAGCCAGGAAATATCTGTGGACGACTGACTATAGGTTAACACCTGAAACCAGACAGGAAAACCACCTATATGAACTGATTGTAGATCTATACCTGAAACCAGACAGGAAAGTTATCTACATTGAAGAGATTGAAGATTAATACCTGTAGCGAGCCAGGAAAACTATCTTTCTTTCTCAGGTCAGAGATTAATACCTGAAACCAGACAGGAAAACTATCTCATCGGCCAGCCTTCTTAAGTTCCAGATCAACACCTGTAACTAGCCAGGAAATATCTGTGAACGATTGATTGTAGATCTATACCTGTAACTAGCCAGGAAAGTTATCTACATGAAGAGATTGAAGATTAACACCTGTAAAAGGCCAGGAGACCATCTTTCTTTCTCAGGTCAGAGATTAATACCTGAAACCAGACAGGAAAACTATCTCATAGACCAACCTTTTTCAAGTTCCAGATCAACACCTGTAACTAGCCAGGAAATATCTGTGGACGACGGATTGTAGATTAATACCTGAAACCATACAGGACAACTATCTACTTGACCATCATGAAGCAACCCTACACCAGTTCCTTCTTTTCCAAGATGCAGTTTTACACGGACTCATCATCAGGCAACCCTACACAGGTTCCTTCTTTCAACCTACTAAGCTACAAATCAACAAACAATCTCCCGATGGCATCTATAAGCCCATCCTCTTATCCATCATATCTCCCGATGGCATCTATAAGCCCATCTTCCTATCCATCATATCTCCAAATGGCATCTGTAAGCCCATTCCCGACATCACATTGCTGACACTACGCTATGCGAGTGCAAATTTCTGGGCACTTTAGTGTTCAATCATCTTCCACCTTCGGATCACGAAAGGCACGCAAGCCAATCTACATCCTCAGGTCTAAGAAGATTGAACAGGGGCAACTGTTGTACCCCAAAATTTTCCCTCCCATATTCCTCAAGATATGTCAAGAATGATCCTCAAGATTGCTCAAGATTGCTCAAAGGGTTGTACAGTCAAACCACCTCCTAAGACAACTGAAATTAGGGTTTTGGTTCTTTCAATGAATTTGGGGTTTTCAATGGTTCAAACAAGTCTCATAGGCCTATATACATTCTCAAGCACCTACATGCCAAGTTTCAAGACTCACAGTGCCAATTTGCACAGTAAAAAGCTCCATTTGATCCACAGTCAACTACAAGGGCAAAGTGGTCATTTTGCAGTCAAAAGTTAGAATTTTTGGTCAACATCTTAATTTGAGTACACAATCATCATTTGATCAAGTCTTGATCATGATTCCACAAGAATAGCTCAAAAATCATCAGGATGCAAAAGTTACTATTTTTGGACAGTAGAAAAGTCAACTGTATCTTGACCAGGGCATAACTTTTTCATGGTTTGTCAGAAAAATTCCATCCAATGCTCATTTTGAAGGGGATGCAATTTCCTACAATCCATCTTCACACTCCAAGACCTAGAAATGCTCTCATAAAAAGTTATCAATTTCTACATTATAGGTCAATTTCAAAAGTCAACAAATGTGCACTTTAAGTCAAAGGCCATAACTTGAGATTGGTAAATACAAATGACATGGGACCAAAGGAATTGGTTAGAGGACTTCAAGACCTTTCCAAAATGTCCAAGAACATATTCATATGATCAAAATTGAGCAAGTTGTGCATTGGAGAAGTTGGGAAATTTTCATGAATTTGCAAAAGTCAACTTTGCTCAAAACACCTTATTTTTGCTAATGGGCCTCAAATCTCTTCTTGAAACTTCATCCATAACTTATGCACGACCCATCAAGATTAATTGAATTTATTTTCTTATTTTTATTGATTAATTGGATTTTTAATTAATATTAATTCATTTAATTAATTTAAATTGTAGGAAAATAGAAGATTTGATTTTTTCAATCAATTTATGAAGCAAATATGGTCAAGATATGCTGGCAATTTCGTGCTCAAAGTCAAAGATGCAAAATCTCCAAAATTGGCAACATTATTCAATCATGAAAAATCAAAAAGATATGATTTCCAATCAAGGATTCAATCATCAATTCAATGGATTTTTGCTCAAGCTTTTGACCTAATTCAGTTGCTCTATATATATGCAAGCAAATCCTAACCTAGCAGACGTGAAAAAGCTGCAGAAAAAAGCCATAGCATATTGAGAAAATTCAAGAAAATTGCAAACTGATTTTTGCATTCTAGTGCGATTTAAGGATTTCTATTGATTCTAACACATTGCAGGAGTCCCCAGGAGTGTTTTGCAATCAAATTCCAATACCAAAGCTCAAGGAATTGTTCATTACAGAACCACGGTTTGGCTTTTTGATTCATAATCGTGTATCTTGATTCATGCATCTTTAATATGTTTTCATGATAGTTTTGTGTTAATAGGAATCATACGAAGCTAATGGTATGGTTTAATTGAACTGAAACGCCGTAAATCCAAAGATGCCATGAACGAATTCTAGGGTTCTTAAGCTTTGAAATTGGGGCTTTGCAATCTAGGAAAAATTAAGACTTATAAGACACATGGTTGGAATCATGAGAACCAGACGAACCTAACCCACCTATCGTGAAATATTTATATACCCTGTATCTCTATTCGCTATTTTTCGTTGCCATGTTTTGTGGGGGTTAAAAACCCCCGCTATCTAATATTTGTTTTACAGGTACAAAGGAAGAAGACGAGGACGTGTTAGCATACCATTGGACTGTTTGAAAAAACACGTGTATTTTGTGTTTTACAACATAATATTATTTCTTTGTATATAATATTCATTGTCCATATACTTAACAGAAGCGCGTTCTGGTTCAGTTGGCAAAGGCATTTGAGTGTTATCCCTTGGGACCTGGGTTCGAATCCCAGGTCCCCCCAAAATGCTTATTCTATTTTTCTTAACATATTCATGTGCAGAATTCCAAAAGATGTCTACCATGCACTTCACATCCCAGCGCGCCAAGTGGCCTCAAACTCAAATCTGAACACCAGGGTTGAAAGACCATTGTACTCCTCAGTCAACGCGCGTGTGGACAATCCATGGAAGTCAAAACAGGCTTGAGTCAGTGGGCCTGAAAATTGCATCATACACCTCCTAACATGGCCCATCACCCCCTGGTTTCATTATTTCTTTTCTTCTTTTATATTTTTTTCTTTTAATTGTTTTATTATTAATTATTATTATTATTATTTAATTAGCCCAAATTAACTTTTTCATAATAAAAATCAGAAAACTAAAGTATAATATATTTTTATTATTTATTAAATTCACCCTTAATTTATTATTTTTGTAAATAAATATAATTAATTAATTTAGTTGTTTTAATTAGGTTAATTTCATTATTTTCACAATATTTTAAAATCAACATAGAATTAGGGTTTTTACTAACTTTTGACTATTTTTATTTATTTCATTAAAACATAAAAAACTCAAAAAAATATTTCTTTTTATTAATTAATTAGTTTTAGGTTTAATTTAATTCATAAATGATAAAAAAACTTCTTTCTTTCTCAAAAAGGGTCAAAACCCTAAGGGCTTCTCCGATTCAATTTTCTTTTCACGCGCGTGATTATTTTTTATTAGTATATTTTGACCATTATTATGTAATTGCTCCGAGGATGTAATAGCTTAATTAGGACTTTTTATCGCTTTCCTTTAATTTCCCGCAATTTACTTTTCAAGGGTTTGTTTTTGGCGATGTAAATACCCGACGCCTTGTAATAGCGTAGATTTATTTTCCGCAACTATTAACTGTTAGATGTATGCTAACTAGGCTATGCATGACAAGACTTCTCTTAAAATTAAAATCAATCGTAGCTCACCATAACATGTACAAAGATGACATAACTTAATCCTGACACACTCGCACATGCCACTCCTAGGGTACGCCTCACTTGGTTGCCTCGACGTGGTCATTAAGTATAGGGTGTTTTAGGGGTCGCCCTCCTGTCTAAAGATCCAAGTTGCCTCGAAACGGTTTCCTCGGATAAAAAGGATCTAGGACATTAGGGTTACCGCTAAGGCGTCCTACTATTGCTTTGGTGACCACATGTCCCTATAATCGAATTGACCCGAAAACTCCAACGACGGTGCTACCTACTTCTCAATAGTGGGATAGTACTGTCTAAAGGATATTTACACAGCTTAATTTCTTTTGAGTAGGTAGAGGTTCTTAGATACTTGCACTTTCAAAACAAAAACAACTTTTCGCACCTACACTTTTTTGGCAAAATTTTTCAAACAACACTTCATACACTCTTGAGGACAGATACAAGAGTTAAATCGAAGTTTTCAAAACAAACTTTTTTTCAAAACCCACAAACACAAGAAAAGCAAAATCTTTTTTGAAAACATAGTGAGCAAGTACCTAAGAGCCCGTGGATAACCACGGATAGAAAGGGTGATAACACCTTCCCTTTCTATAATCTACCTCCCGAACCGAGAAACATCTCGAAAAGGAATTTTGCTGTGCTTTTGTCCTTTCCTTGTTGGAGAACATAAAAGACGGTGGCGACTCTTGCTTACCGCGACATTTCGCAAACCAGCATTTCAAAACAGTCAGTTCTATTTCCACCAATCACACCAAGCACCTTGACTTGTTTTTCTTTTGTGATCATGCATGTTTTGTTTTGACTTTCCTTTTAATTAATAAAATGCAATGTTGGTTTGTCTTACTTGTTAATAATGTAGGTAAAGGCAATATGGCTTAGCAAGTTGATCCATGTGTTCATGAGTTTATTTCCATGCCCTATTCAATGAAGCTTGAGAAATTCAAACCTCACCATTGAAGTTGTTTTGGAAGAAATGGCATGGCAAGGTTTATTTTGGTTCACCATATTTCAAAGTTATCAATATCGATTCAAAAGTACAAGGGGATGATTGAGTAAGTTGTCATGGTTGGACAAGGCCTTGTTCCTATTGGTCACAAGTGCATATTTCTCTCAATTCTCAAGATATGAAATTGGTTTTGATTGCTATTAGTTCTCATTATCATCCTCTACAACTTCTATCTATAAAGAAAAAGTGTTGGTACAAGAAGGTTGTTCAAAATTGTCAAAGTTCCTCAAAGCATTTTCTTGATCTAGGAGCTAGGGTTTTGAACTTCAAAGAAGTATATCTTGATCATCTTTTGGTATTTTTGAGTGATTACAAAAACATCCTTATCTTTAAAGGGTTATAACAAATCACTTCAAAAGTTTCAAAGAGTTTTCATGTTGAAGAAACTTGATGATGAAGAAAGATTACAAGTCCTCCAGATGAACCCCCAAATTCCCATATGTGACTTCAAATGATCATAACTTGGTAAATTTTTATCACCTTGAGCCCACGCTTTTTCCACAATGATCTTTTATGTGCAAAGTGAGAAAATGGATTGAAGATGCCCTAAGGATACAACAGATTATAGGTCATTTCATGATTTTTTTCCAAATTCAATAATTCATAACTCTCTCAATTTTTGGATATTTTGAATGGTTCAAGTTTCAAAATGTCATTCAAGAGGTCTATTTCATGCCATATTTTTTGGTCAAGATAAAATTCTAAGTGGAAGGCCATGTTTGGATGCAAAACATTATAGGTCATTTTTGAAGAAAAACTTGAAATATTTCTAAGTATGGAAAGTCAACTTCTTTTTCCCAACTTTGACTCATTAAACTTTCAGCTCAAATATCCATTTGACTCCATTCTTTTTCCATTGCAAAGCTTGTAATATCCTCTTTCTAAAGGATCAAGAATTAGGCCCTAAGACCCCTTGAGCTGAGAATGTCATTGTTTGAACTTGGTAACTTGAAACTGAAGTTTCTTCAAAAGTCAGAATTTGAAATCCTTGATTTAGCTTCTAAACACTTTGTTTCTGCGTGTTTTTTCTTCTAAACATGTTTAGTGAACTTCCATAAGTGATTAGAATAGAAAAAAGCATGTTTTGGGTGAGTTTTGATCAAAGTAGAAGTCACACTTTTCTTGTTTGCAACTTCACACGATTTCCCTCCAAACTTCATCATTTCACACGCTTGAACATTCCATCCGATTCCCTATAAATAGAGGGTCATCCCCCATTCATTTTCTCAGGCTTGAACGTCCAAAATTACCCTGCCAAAGTCATTCCATAACTCACTTTTCTGCAACTTCGAAATCAGTGTTCAAGTCTTTTTCAATCCATTTTTCCTATCAATTCAATTTCCTTGATCTTCCCTGAAGCTAACCATACAATTACCTTCAAGAATCGTGACCTATATTGATCCATAGAAGTCCAGTTTCAGAGCTCTGCAACACAACTTCAATAGGTTATTGTTATCACATTCTCTGTTTGTAATCTGGAATTCACTCGTATACGGTCGTTACTCTGCCCAATTTTTGTGAAGACTTAATACACTTGAATTTTGGTTCTCTCAAGAGGTCTAGTATCTTTGCTTGTTTGGTTTCAATCCAAGGAATGGGAATTCTATCTTGACTCATAATGTCAAGTATTGGTTTCTTGTTGGTTAGGTGGTTCTTATCCCTAGCTTTTACCTTATGCTTTAGGATAGTCTCTTCTTCTCCTCTCATCTTCTTTAATTTCAAAAATCTTCTCCCTCCTTTTGAAAACTCTTCTTGTTTTGAAACTTGAACCACTTTCATAATAATCTTGGACTTAGGTCCATGCATTTTCAAAACAATTTTCATGAATAAACTTCAATCAACTTAATAATACCCTGACATTTTTGTGAGAAGACTAAAAGTCAATCAATATCATTTCAAACCATTTTTCCACTTTGGCTTTCTATTTTAAGACCTTTCTCAAAAATATTAGACTCTTGCCAATCCTTGTAGTGATGCAAATAACTATACTTCTACAATATATAGTGAAGAGAGATATTTTCCACTTGGGTGTTGAGTGAGGCATTGTTGATTTTAAAATCCAAGCCATATCCTCCATTTTGAGATGATGCAAATTCTTCTTTCTCATGATTGTGGGTAGTAAGTATGTTTTCCACACGGACAATGACGATGATGTCTGATCTCATAAAATTAACCAACACACTTGTGTTTTAAAATTTTTAAAAGATGAACTACGTGTACCCTGATCCCCTATTGCACGAAAGGTGGTACGTAGGCACTAAAGGTTCGCAACTGCGACGGATGCAAAAATCATAAAATATACTTCTTTTCTCACCTCCACCGTCTATTTTACATACAACATTTTATAGCCAAAGTATACAGATTTTTCAAAGAGGTTCCTGCGGAGTACCGTAGATGTTTAGGGTGTTAATATCTTTCCTTTGCATAACCAACCCCCCTTACCTTGAATATTTCCCCCTCTTTTTGGGTTATTCGCTCTTTTTCCATTCCTTTGGAAATGATAAAGCGCGGTGGCGATTTTTATTTTGATCTGTATAAGTCTAGTCAATCCAATGGCTTAGTCTTAAACATTTCTACCGCTACACCCATGAAAAACAAACTTCCTGTCAGCAAATTGAAATATGATATTTTACATAGGATTGGAGCTGCAAATTGGGTTCCCATTAATCACACTTCAACCATATCCATTGGATTAGGAAATTTCATTTATGCTATTGGAAACCAGAAACATTTTGATTATGGGACTTTCCAATTGCTTTTCCTTCCCTCCTTTGTGGAATTATCCTTAATCAGCATTCGAGAATCCTAAGTGGAAATGATGTAGTGTGCAAGAGGGAGTCTGCCTTGACCCTTCATTTTAAGCTCTTTTCAGGAAAACATGTCTCAGACATTGTTTTGACAACTACACCTGCTGAAAAGACCTCCACCAAGGATGATATGATCAAAGAATTAAGAGAAGCCTGTAAGGAATTGGATGATGTGACCAGAGTTAGCTCAACAAGGAAGTTAACCTTTGAAAAGATGATCAAGGACCTGCAAAAGGACAACAACCTTGATGATATAGTGAACTTTGAAGGTGAAGACTCTAGTGAGAAAGAAAGTTTTAGCTCAGACAAGTCAACTGGTCCTGATGAAAGTTAGACTAATTGATGTTTCTTGATATGATCCTTTTGTTCCTTTTTTTTTGGCACTTGCATGTGCTTGACATTTGAATTCTATGGTCTGTACCCTAATACTGATATTCTCTTGAATGTATCCTTATCTTTGGAATATTATGACTAAAAAGGGGGAGATAAAGTGAGTGAGTGACTGAAAAACAACTGACCATTGATTGAAGGGGAGCTCAATACTTGAGGGGGAGCCTTGTAACACCAAATTTCTACCCGATGGATAATAATAAAATCAGAGTTCAACATGAATAGGATACTACATTTTTAACTTAAAATCAAACTTCATTTAGTCACATACAGATACATAACACTTAATCCAGATGAACCGATAACAACCTGACTTATTCTTGAAAATCAAACAACATTTATTGATAAGCATCGAAATATACATACTCAACTTTAATTCACTTAATGTCTCTTGTTTGAATAAAACAACTTCAAGACAACAATTATTTCATGTAATCAACCTAAAAATTCAGCAACTGAAATAATAATCAATAACTAAACATCAAGCATTCATCCCCCTGAGTGCTACGTATCAGAGCAACGACACGGACTCGAATTAACGAAGGTAACATCTATCCTTCTTGATTACCTATATGTTACCAACAAAGGGAAACATTCAAACAGAAGGGGTGAGATATCAAACAATATAATCGGATGTATCATAAATAATACATTAGAATCAGTTCATATAAAAATCACCACTTAACAACTTTCAAACAACTTTAATCTCAACAAAACATCAACACGATACAACAACTAATTCACGACTTTTAGATGATACTTATCACAACAAGTCAACAACATAAAGCAACAACAAATCTATCTTCACCACAACTCATGATGCAACATCAAATGAGACTCAATTACAATGCACATACATGTGGTATCATTGGAGCAGAACTCCCAACTTAAAAACAGAGCAGAACTCCCATCTTAAAAATGGAGCAGAACTCCCATCTTAAAAATTTCCAATTAATAGAGACATCAACAAGGCATAAGCCTTCTTCACAGTTTGCTAATCCAGGCCATCACAGAGTATGCAAATGTATGTGACCCAATGAATGTACCATCACGTACTCACAACAATCATCATTCATCGCAAGGCATAAGCCTATATCACCATTATTACGGGTAAATAGAGGTAATTTATCATCATTTAAAATTCCTTGCAACTTCTCATTATCAACAAGAATTCACAGCGACAATCACAACAACACAATAACTCCACATAAATCCACATTGGCCATAAGCCTACCACATCTATCAACGATTCAACATCAACTCAACATAATTCAACTTTGGCCATAGGCCTACAACTTGATATTTCCACAACAACAATTAACACAACATTGGCATAAGCCTACAACTTAGTACGTCACAACAATAATAGTAATTTGACAATAACATCAACAAGGAAACAACATTGGCCATAAGCCTAACAAATCAATACCACCTGTAATTCATATTTTTCAGTGAAGTATACAATACACTGCATCAACCAAAATATACTACAAACGCTCCGCGAATTTGTTCGGACAATTCGACTATTTCTGGTTAATTAATCTTTCACTAAATTACCAACATTTTCTACTCTGCACTACTCTTATTAAGTCTACACAGTTATTGATAGTATAGGTACTACCTATTACTAATATCTCACTACCAAACTAGTACCATTACTCTCTGTTATTAAAATTACTACTTGTTACCATCATACACTACATGTTATCCACTTAATAAATTACTATTAGTTACTACATTCATCTTCTGCCAATTTATTCTACTAATTACTTCTACCGGTAATTCTCTGCTAAATTATTGCATCTGTTATTAATATACTACTCTGCTAAATTAATTGAACTATCCTCTTCTAATTAGCATCTTTGTGCAAATTTAATTTCTGGAACACCATTGTTACTAACTCTGCTACTACTGCTACTCTAGATACCAGCTAAGTGTTAATCTAACAATTACCTCTGCTAGGTACCAACAAATCTGCTACTTGGTTTAAATTAATCTAATGGGATACTACTATAATTAATTAATCTAATTCTGTAACTTATTAAATCCATCTCTTCTAAATATTGATTTCCACAAATTAATCCTACTGATAACTCTACTATATACTGCTATCAAAAATATCTCTGCTAATTCATATTTATACTACTACATGAAGGCTCCACTACAACATCAAGAAACAAAACAAACAAAATAAAATTGAGACAACATGTGCCCATCGGCACCATTGTCCTGTCGATCGACATGCTCCCCCTTTCAACATTGTGTCGGTCGACACTCATGTCATGCCCCTCGGCATGTATGTTTTCCAGCTTCCCAGTCTGTTACTGATTACTAATGTATAATTTTCAGTTTCAGGCCAACCACATAGAACCATACAGCAACATAATAAATATATTAACATATAATAATTTCCAACAACAAATTCATCGATTGATTCACTGCAAATTCCTCGGAAAATCTAATTGTGGTAACACCAACTCATAACAACAACAATTACACATACAACAACATTCCCACAATGATAATTTTATACAGACCAATCCCGGTATAATATTTGTCATATACCCTTTTATAGAGTCAGAACCCCACCCTTACCTTGGATTAGAGATCGTTCTATTCTACCGGTTAAAGTCTTTCTCCCTAGCTTCCAACCTTTGCCTCTTCTCTATAACTTTGCAGCTTTTCACGTACCAAATTCTCCAACACTTGTTCAATTAACCTAATTCCTTATAATTAGCTTAACCTTATAATTATTACTATTTTTATTGGGCCTAACTTTCACACTCCACCTATTACTCCATACAAAATAATGAGTCAAACTAATATACCTTATATTATTTTAATATCTATATTATTATTATTTCTAATATTAATCAACCAATCAATTAAATATCGACCAAATAACAACTTAGCAACTTAAATCAACATTTCTCAATATTCTGCAACTTCAACAATTTCAACAACATTTTCAACCATTAATCTGTAATTAATTTAATTAAATAATTAATTAAATTAACGGGCCTTACAACTCTCTCCCACTTAGAATATTTTCGTCCTCGAAAATCAACTCGATACTACCATTCTTAACGCGAATTTTGCATCACGCTCTCTGATTCCCAAGTCGCGTCTAGAAACACTTAGACCACTACTTTCTCGACATAACCATAACTCAACACTATTTAAATCAAATACACGCATGTCAATCATTCAACACTTCGCGACACAATCGTTACTAGCATCTGAACTACTCCATCATAATTTGACATATCAACATTTAAAGTAGCAACAACTATAACTCACTTATACTTGGATATACATCATCATAATATCATCTTAACACCCTTTTCAACACCCAAAACACTTACACAATTTCATTCCCATATTTTAATTATCAACAAAATATCAAAAAATATATTCACATCGTCGTATCGCTCTTATAGTGACATCAACATAGCCAACATAAACAACTTCGTCACGTTATGGAGTATCATTTCTTACTCACAGAAATCAACAATAACATCTCAATAACGTTAACAAAATCATTACAACATCAACTTAACTATATAACTCAGCAAGCATACCCATAGCTCACCATCAACCAACAGTCCACAACAATCTTCTTATAAAATCCGTAAATATTTACTAGCAAACATAGTGCCCTGGCACAACATCTCTATATCAAAAATCCACCAAATTAAGCATGCAGATTAAGACACACCATTCCCATAGGCTTCTGATGTTTTAATTCTTCACTTCTAATGAGTCGTACACGCATAGCAATTGCGCCATATCACGCTTCAGCTGCGCAACTCTGATAATCCATCTTAGGTCAATGTCCTCGTTAAAATTTCTATCAAATATATGGTTTACAAGTTTCAATCTAGTTTCATACTTTCTCAATACCGACCATAAAACCATTGCTCACTTGATATTCTCAATCTTTCACTTTCTGACGTTAATTCGCATATAACTCGCTACTCCGACTTGTTCAACACGTCTCAACTCTTTCTTAGCCACTCTTCACATTAATTGGTGAGCGACTACCTCATGATATAACATCAATCACTTTACACACCATTAAGATAGCAAGACAATTCTATACCATCCAACACGATCTCGTCTACTACCAACAAGAGATTAAGGGTGATCAGTTCCTCGATTTGTCAATAGATAACCGACAACTATAATGGAGTATAAACCATCGTTACCAAACTATAATAGTGTTCCTTTAGAACTTGTACTCAAGTCACCTAAAGCACCATAATTCAATAATTTCCAATGAGGTTTACAAACACCCCCATAATTTTCCTCTCATTCGATCTTGTCGATGAGACACCAACACTTAGCATATTACACGGTCCATATTACACTTGTAATGCCCGTAATTTAATTAATTATTTAATTAAATTATTTTTGGAATATTTATGAAGATATGTTATAATTAATTGGATTTATTTTATTAAGTGGAAAAATTATATTAGAGATATAATATTATGTGGTGAAATAATATTAAAAGTGTAATATTATTTAATGTGGGCTTATTTTAAGAGAATAGAAGTAATAAGGGGGTGTGCTGATTTTAAGCCCAATAGGGAATAATAGAATAATAGGGTTATTTTTTTATTTGTTAGGAGGAATAGAAAGAAAGAAGCAGTAGAAAGAAATAAGGATTTGGAAGAGAACGTGCAAGCTGCTAGAAAAAGTGGAAAATGACAAGAACGTGAATCCAACCAGAAATTATAGAGCGACCTTCAATCAAAGGTAAGGGTGGGGTTCTGACTCTATAATTGGGTTTATGATGATTGATATGTGGGTTTAGAGGTGATTGTTATCTTGTTTGTGAATTGAGAATGTATGATTGATGCATGATGAAGATTGATGAATATTGATGTCATGATGTTGTGAAAATGCTGTAAAATTATAAGATGATTATGGGTGATAAATTGTCATGATTAGATTAAGTTTTAGGGATTTAGTTATGGAACCGTGGTGAGATGCAGTGATGGAAAACGTTGAATATAGCAGTAATGAAAACGCAGAATTTGGCAAATTGATACCAAGTGTTGCTGCATTAGAATTAATGAATTAATTTGGAGAATAGAATTTGTTAGTACTGTTCTTAGTTAGATTGATATCAGGCGAAGAATTAGAATAATAGGATGAATAGAAAATAGCAGTTATGATGTTAGACGTAGGTGTTAGAAGTTGCGTGGCCTAGTGAAAGGTAGAAATTCTGATGTTAGAAGTTGCGTGAATTACTAGAAAATAGAAGTTCTGACGTTAGGAGTTGTATGGGTCAGAAGATGTGGTTAGTCAGAAGATGGCATTAGTTATAAGCTGTGATAATCAGAAGTTGTATCTGGTCAGAAGACGGGATTAGTCAGAAGATAGGATTAGTCAGAAGATGTGGTGATCAGAAGATGTAATGATCAGAAGTTGTATCTGGTCAGAGGTTGAGTGGTCAGAAGATGTAATGATCAGAACTTGCATCTGATCATAGGTTGCATTAGTCAGAAGTTATAGTAGTCAGAGAATTGTGTCGCCTTGAGGTTGCGTCATTAGAAGTTGTTTACTTAGAACTAGTGTTGGTTAGAGGTTGCATAGTCAGAAGTTGGATGGCCTTTGCGTTGTTATGTGCAGAGCGATGAACGTTAGATGCTTAAAAGCTGCTGTTTGAGCTATAACAGTAGGAAAGTGACGGTCTTGATGTTAGAGTTGCAGAATGCCAGTATTGTTTTACTGTGGAATTAAATACTGCTGAGTTATAAATGATAAGTTATTAATAAATAAATGATGTTTGATGAATTATTTTGATTATTTGAGATGATTATTTGAGATGTTTTGAGATGATTATTTGAGATGTTTTGAGATGATTATTTGAGATGTTTTGAGATGATTTGAGATGTTGTTGACTTGGGTGTTATCATTACATTCATGGTTGTTTCGCATACATTGCATTTTTGAGATGGAGCTCATGCTCGTTGAGATGGCCTGGATTGGCAAATTTTGAGATGAAGGCTATGCCTTGTTAATGCCTTTATTAATTGGCAAATTTTTGAGATGGGAGTTCTGCTCCAATGGTACCACATGCATTTGCATAGTATTTAGTCGCATTATATGATTTCATAAAGAAGTGTATTTTGATGTGGATGAATGTATATTATTGCTGAGACTGTTGTTGATTATGAGATGAGAAGTGGTGATGTTATTTATCTGATTTAATATATTAATTATCATGCGCTTTATTATATTGTTAGATCTCTCACCCCTTCTGTTTAAATGTTTCCCCTATGTTGGTAACGTGCAGGTAATCGAGAGTGAAGGTTGTTTATCTTCGGTAGTTCGAGTCAGTGTCATTGCTCTGATATGTAACACCCGGGGGGATGAACACTTACTGATCTTAGACTGTTGTTTTTCAGTTGTTGAACTTTTAAATTGATTATTATTAAATATGAGATGTTTCGAAGTTGCTATTCTGATAGAGATATTATTAAGAATTCTGTTGCGTAGATGTTGATTTATTTAATTAAAGATGTTATGTTGATGGTTCATCCTATGTTTGAAAAAGTGTTATATATCCACGATGAATGCAATGAATTTGTTAGAAGAATTTGTGACGTCCCAATTTGTTTGCATGATTGAATTTTATAACTCTGATTTATTTTGCATAAATTGCTTGGGGTAGAATTGGGGTGTTACAAAGTTGGTATCAGAGCCTGGTTGGTCCGACCTTGTCGTCGAGTCGTAGTTGTCTAACAATTGAGTATTGTTATTTGAGTTCTAATCATTGTTTATGTTGTAGTAAGAAGTTGAGATGGCTGGAAGGAATGATGCTGCACTTGCTTCTGCTTTAGAAGCAATGGCTCATGCGATGGAAAATCAGCCGAATGTTGACGGGAATGTTGGATCTCGTAGCTTGGCGACTTTCCAGAGAGAGAATCCTCCTATGTTAAAGGGAAAGTATGATCCTGACGGAGCATTGGAGTGGTTGAAAGAGATTGAGAGAATCTTTCACGTGATGGACTGCACTCCAGCACAGAAGGTTCGTTATGGGACTCATATACTAGCAGTTGAGACTGATGAGTGGTGGCTAGAGACTTGTCGGAAGTTGGAAGATGCAGGTGAGAATGTCACGTGGGCTGTGTTCCGTAGGGAGTTTTTGATAAAGTATTTTCCTGAAGATGTCTGTGGTAAGAAGGAAATTAAGTTCCTTGAGCTGAAGCAAGGAAATCTGCCGGTTGTTGAGTATGCTGCCAAGTTTGCTGAGTTGGCCAAGTTTTATCCTCATTACGCTGAGGAAAATGCTGAGTTTTCAAAGTGTATTAAGTTTGAGAGCGGGTTGCGCCCGGAGGTTAAGAAAGTAGTTGGATATCATAAAATCTGTGTTTTTGCTGATTTGGTTGATAGCTGTAGGATTTATGAGGAAGACAATAATGCTCATTACAAGATTATTAGTGAGATGAGGGGTAAGCACCCATAGAATCATGGTAAACCTTATGATGCCCCAACTGGTAAAGGTAAACAGAGAGTTGCTCATGGTCAGAGGACTAGTGGGGGAGATGCTCCTACTGGTGTGACTTGCTTTAAGTGTGGGAAACCTGGACACAAGAGTAATGTGTGCACTACTGAAGTGAAGAGGTGTTTCCGTTGTGGCAAGAACGAACATGTTGTATCGGAGTGTGAGTACAAGAGTGTGGTTTGTTTCAACTGTAAAGAAGAAGGGCACATTGGTAGCCAGTGTCCGAAACCGAAGAGGGCTCAGTCAAGTGGTAAAGTGTTTGCTTTAGCGGAGGATCAGACAGTTGTCGAGGACAGACTTATTAGAGGTACATGTTTCATTAATAGTACTCCTTTAATTACTATTATTGATACTGGTGCTATGCATTTTTTTATTGTTGCTGATTGTGTTGAAAGATTGGGTCTTGTGTTGTCTTCTTTGAATGGAGAAATGGTCGTCGATACTCTAGCCAAGGGGTCGGTGACTACTTCTTTTGTGTGTGCTAAGTGTCCCTTGTCTATCTTTGACAGAGACTTTGTTATTGATTTGGTTTGTTTACCGTTAAGAGGTTTGGATGTAATTTTGGGTATGAACTGGTTAGAGCATAACTGTGTTATATTAACTGTTATGACAAGTATGTGAAGTTTTCTACTCCTGAAGAAGAGGAAGATGTTTTGTTGTCTACTAGACAGTTGAGGAAGTTGATGCAAGAGGAAGAACAGATGTTTTCGTTGGTGGCGTCGCTATCTGTAGAGACTCGAGCTGTAATTGAGGAATTGCAGGTGGTATGTGAATTTCCTGAAGTTTTCTCTGATGAGATTCCCGATGTATCGCCAGAGAGGGAAGTTGAATTTGCAATTGATCTTGTACCTGGTACCAGACTTGTGTCTATGGCACCACACAGGATGCCTGCGTCTGAGTTGTCAGAGTTAAAGAAGCAATTGGAAGAGTTACTCGAGAAGAAGTTTGTAAGACCACGTGTATCGCCGTGGGGTACTCCAGTGTTGTTAGTGAAGAAGAAAGATGGAAGTATGAGGCTTTGTGTTGATTATAGACAGTTGAATAAGGTGACAATTAAGAACAAGTATCCGCTTCCAAGAATAAATTACTTGATGGACCAATTAGTGGATGCTCGTGTGTTTAGTAAGATTGATTTGAGGTCGGGTTATCATCAGATTAAGGTGAAGGATGAAGATATTCAGAAGACGGATTTCAGAATGCGTTATGGACATTACGAGTATTCGGTGATGCCTTTCGGTGTTACTAATGCACCGGTAGTATTCATGGAATATATGAATCATATCTTTCACACTTATTTGGATCGTTTCGTGGTGGTGTTCATTGATGATATTTTGATTTACTCTGAGTCAGAAGAAGAGCATGCTGAACATTTAAGAGTAGTATTGCAAGTTTTGAAAGAGAAGAAGTTGTATGCAAAGCTGTCCAAGTGTGAATTTTGGTTAAAAGAGGTTAGTTTTCTTGGTCATGTGATTTCAGGTAGTGGCATTGTTGTAGATCCATCGAAGGTTGATGTTGTGTTGCAATGGGAAACTCCAAAGTCAGCTACTGAGATTAGAAGCTTCTTGGGACTAGCTGGTTATTATAGAAGGTTTATTGAAGGGTTTTCTAAGTTGTCACTTCCGTTAACTAAGTTGACTTGTAAAGGTAGAGCGTTTGTATGTGATGTTCAGTGCGAAGAAAGTTTTATAGAACTGAAGAAGAGGTTGACGTCGGCTTCGATTTTGACGTTGCCTAATCCAGGAGAGCCTTTTGTGGTTTATTGTGACGCTTCTAACATGGGTTTAGGAGGTGTGCTTATACAGAATGGTAAGGTAGTTGCTTATGCGTTGAGGTAGTTAAGGACTCATGAGAAGAACTACCCTACGCATGATTTAGAACTTGCTGCAGTTGTTTTTGTGTTGAAGATTTGGAGGCATTATCTTTATGGTTCTGGATTTGAAGTGTTTAGTGACCATAAGAGTTTGAAGTATTTGTTTGATCAGAAAGAGCTAAATATGAGACAACGAAGATGGTTGGGATTGCTAAAGGATTATGATTTCGGTTTGAATTATCATCCAGGAAAGGCGAATGTGGTAGCTGATGCGTTGAGTCGAAAGACTTTACATATGTCAGCAATGATGATTAAAGAGTTGGAATTGATTGAGCAGTTCAGAATATGAGCTTAGTTTGCGAGGTTACTCCGCAGAGCGTTATGTTGGGTATGTTGAAGATTAATAATGAATTTTTAGACAGTATCAGAGGAGCTCAGAAGTTGGATGTGAAACTGGTAGATTTGATGGTTGGGATTGATCAGTCTGAGAATAGTGATTTTAAGCTAGATGAGCAAGGTATGTTGAAGTTTCGTAACCGGATTTGTATTCCTGATGATGCTGAGATGAAGAAAGTGATACTTGAAGAGAGTCATAGAAGTAAGTTGAGTATTCTTCCAGGAGCTACAAAGATGTATCAAGATTTGAAAGGTTTGTTTTGGTGGCCTGGGATGAAGAGTAATGTGGCTCGGTTTGTGTATGCATGTTTGACTTGTCAGAAGTCAAAAATTGAATATCAGAAGCCTGCAGGGTTGATGCAACCGTTGGAAGTTCCAGAATGGAAATGGGATAGCATTTCAATGGACTTTGTGACGGGGTTTCCTAATACTTTAAGAGGACATGATTCTATTTTGGTGATTGTTGATAGGCTTACGAAGTCAGCTCATTTTATTCCTATTAACATCAGTTTTCCAGTGCCGAAGTTGGATGAGATTTATATCAGTGTGATTGTGAAGCTGCACGGTGTTCCTTTGTGCATTGTGTCAGATAGAGATCCAAGATTTACTTCTGATTTTTGGAAGAATTTTCAAGAAGCGTTGGGTTCTAAGTTGAGGTTGAGTTCAGCGTATCATCCTCAGACAAATGGTCAGACTGAACGGACGATTCAATCGTTGGAAGACTTGTTGAGGGCGTGTGTTCTTGAGCAGGGAGGTTCGTGGGATACTTATCTTCCATTGATAGAGTTCACGTATAATAACAGTTACCATTCTAGTATTGGGATGGCACCTTTTGAAGCGTTGTATGGTCGAAGATGTAGAACTCCGTTATGTTGGCACGAATCAGGTGAAAGTGTAGTGCTTGGACCTGAACTTGTTCGTGAGACTACCAAGAAGGTGAAGTTGATTCGAGAAAAAATGAAAGCTTCATAGAGTAGACAGAAGAGTTATCATGACAAGCGAAGAAAGGATTTAGAATTTCAAGCTTGTGATCATGTGTTTTTGAGAGTTACACCTATGACTGGTGTTAGGCGGGCATTGAAGTCTGAGAAGCTCACTTCTCATTTTATTGGACTGTATCAGATTTCAGAGAGAGTGGGGAATGTTGCTTATAGAGTGACTTTACCGCCTAATCTTTCGAATTTACATGATGTGTTTCATGTGTCGCAACTTCAGAAGTATATTCCATATCCATCTCATGGGATTCATATGGACGATGTGCAAGTACGGGATAATCTTACGGTGGAGACGATGCCTGTACGGATCGCGGATCGTGAAATGAAGACTCTGAGGGACAAAGAGATTGCCTTGGTTAAAGTGGTTTGGCTAGGAGCTGCTGGGGAAAGCATGACTTGGGAGTTGGAAAGCAAGATGCGAGACTCCTATCCTGAATTGTTTGATTAAGGTAAATTTTCGAGGACGAAAATATTCTAAGTGGGGGAGAGTTGTAACGCCCATAATTTAATTAATTATTTAATTAAATTATTTTTGGAATATTTATGAAGATATGTTATAATTAATTGGATTTATTTTATTAAGTGGAGAAATAATATTAGAGATATAATATTATGTGGTGAAATAATATTAAAAGTGTAATATCATTTAATGTGGGCTTATTTTGAGAGAATAGAAGTAATAAGGGGGTGTGTTGGTTTTAAGCCCAATAGGGAATAATAGAATAATAGGGTTATTTTTTTATTCGTTAGGAGGAATAGAAAGAAAGAAGCAGTAGAAAGAAATAAGGATTTGGAAGAGAACGTGCAAGCTGCTAGAGAAAGTGGAAAATAGCAAGAACGTGAATCCAACCAGAAATTGTAGAGCAACCTTCAATCCAAGGTAAGGGTGGGGTTCTGACTCTATAATTGGGTTTATGATGATTGATATGTGGGGTTAGAGGTGATTGTTGTCTTGTTTGTGAATTGAGAATGTATGATTGAGTATGATGAGGATTGATTAATTTTGATGAATATTGATGTCTTGATGCTGTGAAAATGCTGTAAAATTATAAGATGATTATGGGTGATAAATTGTCATGATTAGCTTAAGTTTTACGGCTTTCGTTATGGAACTGTGGTGAGATGCAGTGATGGAAAACATTGAATATAGCAGTAATGAAAACGCAGAATTTGGCAAATTGATACCAGGCGCTGCTGTATTAGAATTAATGAATTAATTTGGAGAATAGAATTTGTTAGTACTGTTCTTAGTTAGATTGATATCATGCGAAGAAATAGAACAATAGGATGAATAGAAAATAGCAGTTATGATGCTAGACGTAGGTGTTAGAAGTTGCGTGGCCTAGTGAAAGGTAGAAATTTTGATGTTAGAAGTTGTGTGAATTACTAGAAAATAGAAGTTCTGACGTTAGGAGTTGTATGGGTCAGAAGATGTGGTTAGTCAGAAGATGGCATTAGTCAGAAGCTGTGATGATCAGAAGTTGTATCTGGTCAGAAGACGGGATTATTCAGAAGATAGGATTAGTTAGAAGATGTGGTGATCAGAAGTTGTATCTGGTTAGAGGTTGAGTGGTCAGAAGATGTAATGATCAAAACTTGCATCTGATCAGAGGTTGCATTAGTCAGAAGTTATAGTAGTCAGAGAATTTTGTCGCCTAGAGGTTGCGTCATTAGAATTTGTGTACTTAGAACTAGCGTTGGTTAGAGGTTGCATGGTCAGAAGTTGGATGGCCTTTGCGTTGTTATGTGCAGAGCGATGAAAGTTAGATGATTAGAAGCTGTTGTTTGAGCTATAACAGTAGGAAGTGACGGTCTTGATGTTAGATTTGCAGAATGGCAGTATTGTTTTACTGTGGAATTAAATATTGTTGAGTTATAAATGAGAAGTTATTAATAAATAAATGATGTTTGATGAATTATTTTGATTATTTGAGATGTTTTGAGATGATTATTTGAGATGTTTTGAGATGATTATTTGAGATGTTTTGAGATAATTTGAGATGTTGTTGACTTGGGTATTATCATTACATTCATGGTTGTTTCGCATACATTGCATTTTTGAGATGGAGCTCATGCTCGTTAAGATGGCCTGGATTGGCAAATTTTGAGATGTAGGCTATGCCTTGTTGATTCCTCTATTAATTGGCAAATTTTTAAGATGAGAGTTCTGCTCCAATGGTACCACATGCATTTGCATAGTATTGAGTCGTATTATATGATTTCATAAAGAAGTGTATTTTGATGTGGATGAATGTATATTATTGTTGAGACTGTTGTTGATTATGATATGAGAAGTGGTGATGTTGTTGATATGATTTAATATATTAATTATCATGCTCTTTATTATATTGTTAGATATCTCACCCCTTCTGTTTGAATGTTTCCCCTATGTTGGTAACGTGCAGGTAATCGAGAGTGAAGGTTGTATACCTTCGGTAGTTCGAGTCGGTGTCATTGCTCTGATATGTAACACTCGGGGGATGAACACTTGCTAATCTTAGACTGTTGTTTTTCAGTTGTTGAACTTTAAATTGATTATTATTAAATATGAGATGTTTCGAATTTGTTGTTCTGATAGAGATGTTATTAAGAATTCTGCTGCTTAGATGTTGATTTATTTGATTAAAGATGTTATGTTGATGGTTCATCCGATGTTTGAAAAAGTGTTATATATCCACGATGAATGCAATGAATTTGTTAGAAGAATTTGTGACGTCCCGATTCGTTTGCATGATTGAATTTTATAACTCTGATTTGTTTTGCATAAATTGCTTGGGGTAGAATTGGGGTGTTACAACACTCATCTAGTCTCACCCTAAGGTTAAGCATTCTCTAACTCAAGAATTTCTTTCTTCATCTCTGCATCATCAGGAATACAAATTCGATTACATAATCTCAACACACCTTGCACATCTAACTTGAAATCATTATTCTCAGACTGATCGAGTCCAACCACTGAATCTACCAATTCCATATTTAACTTCTGAGCTTCTTTGATATAGTCCATAAAATCATTCTTAATCTTCAACATCCCTAACATAACACTCTTCGGTGTCACTTCGCAAACTAAGCTTATATCTTTGAACTGTTCAATTAATTCTAATTCTTTAACCATCATTGTCGACATATGTAAAGTCTTTCGACCTAAAACACCAGCCACGACATTAGCTTTACTTGGATGATAATTCAAACCGATATCATAATCTTTCAACAACTTCAACCATCTCCGTTGTCTCATATACGATTCCTTCTGATCAAATAAATACTTCAAATCTAGAACCAAAAATACAATGTCTCCAAATCTTCAACATAAACGCCACCGCTGCTAACCCTAAGTCACACGTAGGATAATTCCTCTCATAAACTATGAGTCATCTAGAAGCACAAGCAACAACTTGTCCCTTCAGCATTAGCACACCACTAAGTCCCATCTTAGACGCATTTATAATACACTACAAATGACTCACTCGGATTAGGAAAAACCAATACCGGAGCAATCGTCAATCTTTTCTTTAGTCCTACAAACTTTCTTCACATCAACATATCATACTTGAAATAATGAAATACTATCCTTTTTAATTCCGAACATCTCATTTTTCAACTTAATCATCAACAAAATATTATGCTTGACCTCGTCTCGAACAACTGCAATAATAATCATTTATGCCCAAAAAGCCTCTAGTTTCGGAAGCAACTCCAGAGTTCCTCCATATAGGAATGCATCAATAATATTTAAAAACACTCTCATAGGATAGAATATATTTCATATCTCCTCACAAGATATGAATTTTTAAAGTTATCTAAAAATGCGAACATCAACGTCAAGCAGCGACATACTGTTACACACCTTACGATAACATCAGAACATAATTTCTTTGCACTAGTACCAACACTTACCATTCTTATTTCTTGAAATCATACTCATCGCCTTGCATTTCTGACTCTGACTCGCAATTCAAAACATTCCAACAAGTTCAACAACTTTTACAATCACTCACAAGGATCCCACGACAAGGTCTATAGCAATCTGTCACTCTATCACCGTTCAAACATCTACATCTTACGCAAGGGCTACTTAAACCGACAACTTCACGGTCCACCAGCAGCTCTGAAACATCACAACTTTCTAAATTCCATCTTCTAAAAATTATCCTGGTTACTTAACAGTCATCTTCATAAATATCAGGGATTTATACTCTACTCGTATATCAACAACTGTTACATTGCTCCTCATCCTTCGAGAAGTAAACATTAACAGTGTCTGATCGTATTCCCTCAAGACGCTCCAACTTGATTAACAAACAAAATCTTTAATCCATATTCGAGAAACAACAAAACTTCAACAATACTTGCACTATCTCCATCACAAACATACTGAACTAACATCTTACACCTAAAACATATCCAAGAAGAAAAACTTCTCCCCAACTTATCTTCAAACCAACTCCTGCATACAATCGATTGGAAACGCAAACAAGTATCGATAGTGTTTCATGCACTTGCCGTGTACTAAGGAACAAACAACATTAGACAACTTGGTCGGACAGACCGACCTGCTCTGATACCACTAATGTAACACCCCATTTGTATCTGGTGGATAATAATAAAATCATAGCTCAACATAAATAGAATGCTACATTTTCAACTTAAAATAAAACTTCATTTAATCGCATATAAAACAGATACATAACACTTAATTTGGATGAACCGATAACAACCTGACTTATTCTTGAAAATCAAACAACTTTTCTTGATAAGCAGTGAAATATACATACTAAACTTCAATTCACTTAACGTCTCTTGTTCGACTAAAACAACTTCAAGACAATAATTATTTCATGTAATCAACCTAAAAATTCAGCAACTAAAATAATAATCAAAAACTAAACATCAAGCGTTCTTCCCCCGAGTGCTACGTATCAGAGCAACGACACTGACTCGAATTAACGAAGGTAACAACTATCCTTCTTGATTACCTGCACGTTACCAACAGAGGGTAACATTTAAACAGAAGGTATGAGATATCAAACAATATAATCGGATGTGTGATAAATAATACATTAGAAGCAGTTCATATAACAATCACCACTTCACGGCTTTCAAACAACTTTAATCTCAACAAAACATCAACACTACATAATAACTAATTCACAGCTTTTAGATGATACATGTCACAACAAGTCAACAACATAAAAGCAACAACAAATCTATCTTCACCACAACTCAAGATGCAACATCAAATACGACTCAATTACAATGCACATGCATGTGGTACCATTGAAGCAGAACTCCCAACTTAAAAATGGAGTAGAACTCCCATCTTAAAAATGGAGCGGAACTCCCATCTTAAAAATTGCCAATTAATAGAGGCATTAACAAGGCATAAGCCTTCTTTACAGTTTGCAAATCCAGGCCATCACAGAGTATGCAAATGTATGTGACTCAATGAATTCACCATCACATACTCACAACAATCATCATTCATCGCAAGGCATAAGCCTATATCACCATTACTACCAGTAAATAAAGGTAATTCATCGTCATTTAAATTTCCTTGCAACTTGCACTATCAACAAGAATTCACAGCGACAATCACAACAACACAACAACTCCACATAAATCTACATTGGCCATAAGCCTACCACATCAATCAACGATTCAACATCAACTCAACATAATTCAAATTTTGTCATAGGCCTACAACTTGATATTTCAACAACAACAATTAACACAACATTGGCATAAGCCTACAACTTAGTACGTCACAATAACAATAGTAATTTGACAACAACATCAACAAGAAAACAACATTGGCCATAATCCTAACAATTCAATACCACTTGCAATTCATATTTTTCAGTGAAGTATACAATACACCGCATCAACCAAAATATACTACAAACGCTCTGCGAATTTGTTCGGACAATTCGACTATTTCCGGTTAATTAATCTTTCACTAAGTTACCAACATTTTCTACTCGACACTACTCTTATTAAGTCTATACAATTACTGCTAGTATAGCTACTACCTGTTACTAATATCTCACTGCCAAACTAGTACCATTAATCTTTGTTATTAAAAATACTACTTGTTACCAACATACACTACCTGCTATCCACTTAATAAATTACTATTAGTTACTACTTTGATATTGTTCCAATTTATTCTACTAATTACTTCTACCGGTAATTCTCTGCTAAATTATTGCATATGTTATTAATATACTACTCTGCTAAATTAATTGAACCATCCTTTGCTACTTAGCATCTTTGTGCAAATTTAATTTCTGGAACACCATTGTTATTAACTCTGCTGCTACTGTTACTCTAGATACCAACTAAGTGTTAATCTAAAAATTACCTCTGCTAGGTACCAACAAATCTGCTACTTGGTTTAAATTAATCTAATGGGATACTACTATAATTAATTAAGCTAATTATGCAACTTATTAAATCCATCTCTGCTAAATATTGATTTTCACAAATTAATCCTACTGATAACTCTGCTATATACTGCTATCAAAAATGTCTCTGTTAATTCATACTAATACTACTACATGAAGGCTCCACTACAACAGCAAGAAAAAAAACAAACAAAATAAAATTGAGACAACATGTGCCCCTTGGCACCATTGTCCTGCCGATCAGCATGCTCCCCCTTTCAACATTGTGTCGATCGACACTCATGTCATGCCCCTCGGCATGTATGTTTTCCAGCCTCCCAGTCTGTTACTGATTACTAACGTATAATTTTCAATTTCAGGCCAACCACTTAGAACCACACAGCAACGTAATAACTATATCAACATATAATAATTTCCAACAACAAACTCATCAATTTATTCACTGCAAATTCCTCGGAAAATCTGACTGTGGTAACACCAACTCATAACAACAACAATTACACATACAACAACATTCCCACAACGATAATTTTATACAGACCAATCCCTGCATAATATTTATAATATACTATTTTATAGAGTCAGAACCCCACCCTAACCTTGGATTGGAGATTGCTCTATTCTACCAGTTAAAGTCTCTCACCCTAGCTTCCAACCTTTGCATATTCTCTATAACTTTGCAGCTTCTCACGTACCAAATTCTCCAAGACTTGTTCAATTAACCTAATTCCTTATAATTAGATTAACCTTATAATGATTACTATTCTTATTGGGTCTAACTTTTAAACCCCACCTATTACTCTATACAACTAAATAATGAGCCCAACTAATATACCTTATATTATTATAATATCTATATTAATATTATTGTTAATATTAATCAACCAATCAATTAAATATCGGCTAAATAACAACTTAGCAACTTAAATCAACATTTCTCGATATTTCACAACTTCAACAATTTCAACAAAATTTTCAACTGTAAGTGCCCTGGCTGGAGAGTTGGCTTCATTTGTAAAACAAATAAGAAAGCAAGTTTACCCATATTCCCTCTGTTGTTTTAATATGTGGGGTTGAAGAAGTTCAACATCTGGACCAACATGTTATGTAAGATGTCACAACATCAGCATATGACATCGCGCCTGAAATTAAGTACTGATTAAGTAACTATGTTATATGTTGAATGTTTGTAACAGCTGTGACTTGTAACCTAACTATTCTAAGTGATCTAAATTATGAAAGAGGTTATTTGTTGAGTTGAAGAAGTTCAACATCTAGGAAAACATGTTAGATGTAATGTCATGACATCTGACTTGACATCACGTCAACAGAATTGATAATTCAGTTACAGTTCTGGTACTTAAATACTCCGAGAATATATGTGGCGTTTCTTATGGAGAATCTGAAGATCAATCAAGAATCAATCAGAATATTTGAAGAAAATACTGTTTTTAAATATGGAGATATTTTAGGAACTAGAAGATTGAAGACCTTGATTATAGGAGAAGTTTGCTGCTGAGTTGTAACAGCAAGGAGAAAAGCTTGCTGAGATTTTTGAAGGCCCAAATCCAGTTGGGTAATAGGTTATAAATAGCAGATTGTAACCTAGGGTTTGAAAAGCTCACATAATGTAACATTGGGGGTGTTTTGTTAGGTAAACCTGTCGGTCTGTGGCAAGGTTACCATATATGTAACTCGAAACCTGTAGGTAAGAGTTTGAGTGTTCTTGGATGAAGCTGTGAAGCAAGTCTAAGTATCTTTTGCATTACTTCATATTCATTGTAATGTAGGAAACCAAGTGGGAGGGCACTGCTTCTTGAGTAGGAGTAAGACTTCTGTTGTTGCGACAATAGGAATGGAAACTGGTAGGTTTCTATCTAGGAGTTCCTAGGTATAGGTTGCACTGGGTAGATGATTAAGTGAAGGATGGGAACTTGTGAAGTTTAGTCCTGAATTAATATTGCTGATAGTGGATCTTCTTCCTGGCTTGGTATGCCCCCAGAGTAGGTGTGTTTCACCGAACTGGGTCAACAACTGATTTGTGTTTTTACCTTCAACACTTTATAATTCAGTCTGTTATATATCAAGGTAAAACTGTAATGTTGTAACAGATGATGTCTCAGAACATGTTAAGACATCATGCTGATATCTGTGCAGAAGAAACAGAACTGTAAAGACTATTTGCTCTCTGCTGATCATATGCAACAGATGAACAGAACTAGGCACATCGGTGTTCTATCCTCTGCACCCTCAAAGTAGATCTGGCACAGCTTGGTTAAACTGTGCTTCTGTTACCCTACAGTACTGAATCATGAAAAATTGGGTATCTACCTTGCAGTGTATTTATTATGTCATATCAGATGTCTAGACATTGAGTATAACATCTGAAGACTGGCATACACCAGAATTTCAATTGGTATCAGAGCAGGCATCCTGTTCTGTTTCTGGATGAGATCCATGGGTGATACTTTCTGGTATCTGCAAGGTCAATTTTAGTACTGAAGATTGTAATCTGGAATGGTTTGTTATTTCCCTGAATGGTCCCTTGAAGTGGGAGGATGGACTATTCTTGACAGGAACTGTGTGTACCTGTCTTTGGTAATTGGCATTTGGCCTGGTTGTGTGGTAGCTGCTCTAGGTTTGATTTATTTTCAAACCTAGGATGTGTGTACGCCTAAAGTTGTGTGTAGTAGTCATGTTAGGTCTATTTTTGAAGGCTAGTCTGGTGGAGTGTGTGTGCAAAGATTGGGTTGTATTATGTTCTTCCGCTGTGTAATACCTGGCAAAACTCAAGCTCTGATTGAAGGCTACTGTATTCAAGAATTCAACATAAACTATTGAAGATGTCACAGATACTTGAGTCCTCTCAAGTCCACTCATGAAGACGTTCTTCGTTCAAGATGGTAAGAATCACATAATCACGGATTAGTGTTATACGAAGACCCTGAAGAATTTCAAGGAGGGCCTTGTTCCAAGGTGATGGAACTGATGTTCTAAGTGATGGTGGAACAAGGATGCAGCTACTAGTTGAAGAGCATATGTTTTGGGTGTCAAACAAAGGGATACCTTTGTTTGGAACCTACTCCTGACCTGGAAGAGGAGACATCTGTGTATGCAAAGTTGACAATGGTAAAGTCAACTATGTCTGTGTACTCCCAAAGGTTACTTTAGGAGTCAGAATTCTAGAAGTAAAGCTGGTTGAGATATGACATTGATCAGGGCTGAGCAATTGTTCCCTGGAGTACTATGGTGTGAAGAAAGACAAGCTCATTGGTTAATAAAAGCCCATGATGGTGCAGCACTATTGCTCCTTCATAGAAGTAGATTGGGATCATGAGTCTTGTCATTTGAACATCGTGATTAGAGGTGAAAGATCTTTCAAGAATATGAAGACTCAGAGTTTGGTTAAGGTATAGCTCTTGGAGTTACGTAAATCTGGTAGGGATGTCATATGTCATGTCGAGACATTTGTGCACAATGCATGGATATTTTGTGTGGAGCTTCCATGACTGATAGTTTGAGGGGGAGATTTGGTTAACCTCCTCACATTAGTTCAGCCTGGTGTTTAGCTGGTTGTTGACCTATGTCACATGGGTTCTGAGTGTTGTGTGACATATTTGCAAGGAAGGATTCATCTCTCTCATTCCTAAGGATGAATCTGATCTGGTAGGAGTCTCAAATCGGTTGAAGTAAGTAGAGTTTGTTCAGAGAAAATTCTATTTACTTGAGTCAAGGGTGGCAACCTAGATATCTCAACTCTTTGGTCTCTCAAAGAAAGAGCTTGCAAGAAGAAGATATTAACACACGAAGAGTATGTCAAAGTATTCAAATGGTGAAAGTATCTTACTGGATAATGGGAAGGATTTATGATCAATTGCTATTTGTGACAAGTACAAGTATTTAATTGATTATCCTTGGAGTTCAAGATAACTGATGTTCTTAAAGATGTGGGAACATTCCTTCTTCTAGACCCTGTGAAGAATCACAGGAAGAGTGATACCTTAGAGCTATCTCCTTGGTGACAGCAAAATCATTTGATCCTTGAAAAGGTTTCCTGGAAACGTGTTCAGACTCGAAGCTACAAGAAGAAGAAGACATCATAATCTTGATGATAGTTACTTGGATCAGTCTGGTCCTGATCTAGGTAAGGAAGTAAATTAGAGAAGGGGCTGAATTCAACAACTAGATGTTATAACATAATGTTGTGACATCTGGTTCAACATAAGACTCTTGGTTGGTGAAGTGGCACACCAACTTAAGATAGGAGTTGAAGGTTGGATACTTCAAAAGGATCGTCTCTTTGCAGCTCTTTGGAGTTGTTGGGTGGAGAAGATGTTACATGTTCCTGTCTTAGTGTATCTAAGCCTTTTGTGATAACTTGTAGCTTGAAGTTCAAATTTCGATTGGAAGATCAGAATATCTCTGGGAGAAGTCTGATAAACATGGAGAAGTCAAAAGTGGCATTTGGTCCATCTCAACAGTGGATTCAGAGAATCAAGATAATCAACATGTGGCAGCTGATTATTATCGAGAAAGTTTGATTCAAAGTATGAATGCGTTCAACCAATATTGTTGAACAGAGGGTGCGCTCTTGAAGACATAAAGATGCGTCTTATGCTTTCCATTCATCAAGGGGTCTTATTTACCTTGAATCAGAAGTTGTCTTGAAGGTCCAACTAAGTATTGAATGTGACCTACTTGTTTCCATGAAGAGAAGTGATTGTCCCTAACAGGGGGAGTATTGGTTTGTATGAAAGGTCTTCATCAAACTCGTAGGATATAAAGTGTGGAACCTTTTTAACTATTGGGATGATGTGTTCGAGACTGAAGAGCACTATGTCTGACCGAATGTCATCACATTGGTAATGACATTGTTCCTAATTCCCCCTAAAACTACAGACAGGAGGAAAGTTGGATGAAGTGTGGATTGTTATGACTCAGAGGGAGTAACCATCCTCTTTGTGAAAAATGGAATAGTTTCAAACATAGGATTTGAGCGTGTTTTCATCTGCTAAGAAAACGGGGCGGTTGTGTCTCATTATGGAGCTGTTTAGTGAGCTGGAATGTTTAGATGATAACTTGTCATCTAATAAAGGTATTATACAACTGAGGCAGAGACAACGATGGTTCTTGGATAGGGGACAAATACTTAAAAGGAGTAGTCGGTTCTAAAAGACAAATGTCTGACAATGGTCAAAGGGTCAAACCCAAGGGTAGGTACCTGCATTAAAACCAGTCCTAGGGTACTGAAACTGTCAGAGTAAAGTACCAAGATCGTTACTATCTATGCCAAAATTGCATTATTTATGAAGACTCTCTCTATTCTTTCTCTTCATCAGAGGGTTTCAGCAATATGAAGTTTGTTAGCATCTGGGAAAATTGTGCATGGGTATGGATCTGTATGGGCAGTCTTTGTCAAATTCTAACCAAAAAGGGGGAGATTGGTATCAGACAGATAGGGACCCAGTCTCAGGCGAGACTCAGGTGAAAGCAACACACGGCAATGTCCAGCGAAAGCAACACACGGCAATGTCCAGCGAGACTCAGGTGAAAGCAACATGATCCCTAAGTAAGTGACTTTGTTTGTGTCTTGTGTTATGAGTTAAGAGGATAGTTGTGACTTGTGATCTGAGTTACATGATCACAAGTAATAAGTATCAAGATTATCAACAATAATCTTGAGAAAAGAAATCCTCTTGGGGCATCGATAGTTTGGAGTTGCTCACAGTTGAAGGATAGAGGTTTGTTGTTTGCTCAAAGGACATCAGCCTCTACAAAGAAGATGTTGGACAAGATGTTGTAACATCTCAACTGTGTTGTGGCCTGGTCCCAAAATACAACTTGCACTTATTTGTTTTAGCCAAAATTTGCCAAAGGGGGAGATTGTAAGTGCCCTGGCTGGAGAGTTGGCTTCATTTGTAAAACAAATAAGAAAGCAAGTTTACCCATATTCCCTCTGTTGTTTTAATATGTGGGGTTGAAGAAGTTCAACATCTGGACCAACATGTTATGTAAGATGTCACAACATCAGCATATGACATCGCGCCTGAAATTAAGTACTGATTAAGTAACTATGTTATATGTTGAATGTTTGTAACAGCTGTGACTTATAACCTAACTATTCTAAGTGATCTAAATTATGAAAGAGGTTATTTGTTGAGTTGAAGAAGTTCAACATCTAGGAAAACATGTTAGATGTAATGTCATGACATCTGACTTGACATCACGTCAACAGAATTGATAATTCAGTTACAGTTCTGGTACTTAAATACTCCGAGAATATATGTGGCGTTTCTTATGGAGAATCTGAAGATCAATCAAGAATCAATCAGAATATTTGAAGAAAATACTGTTTCTAAATATGGAGATATTTTAGGAACTAGAAGATTGAAGACCTTGATTATAGGAGAAGTTTGCTGCTGAGTTGTAACAGCAAGGAGAAAAGCTTGCTGAGATTTTTGAAGGCCCAAATCCAGTTGGGTAATAGGTTATAAATAGCAGATTGTAACCTAGGGTTTGAAAAGCTCACATAATGTAACATTGGGGGTGTTTTGTTAGGTAAACCTGTCGGTCTGTGGCAAGGTTACCATGTATGTAACTCGAAACCTGTAGGTAAGAGTTTGAGTGTTCTTGGATGAAGCTGTGAAGCAAGTCTAAGTATCTTTTGCATTACTTCATATTCATTGTAATGTAGGAAACAAAGTGGGAGGGCACTGCTTCTTGAGTAGGAGTAAGACTTCTGTTGTTGCGACAATAGGAATGGAAACTGGTAGGTTTCTATCTAGGAGTTCCTAGGTATAGGTTGCACTGGGTAGATGATTAAGTGAAGGATGGGAACTTGTGAAGTTTAGTCCTGAATTAATATTGCTGATAGTGGATCTTCTTCCTGGCTTGGTATGCCCCCAGAGTAGGTGTGTTTCACCGAACTGGGTCAACAACTGATTTGTGTTTTTACCTTCAACACTTTATAATTATGTCTGTTATATATCAAGGTAAAACTGTAATGTTGTAACAGATGATGTCTCAGAACATGTTAAGACATCATGCTGATATCTGTGCAGAAGAAACAGAACTGCAAAGACTGTTTGCTCTCTGCTGATCATATGCAACAGATGAACAGAACTAGGCACATCGGTGTTCTATCCTCTGCACCCTCAAAGTAGATCTGGCACAGCTTGGTTAAACTGTGCTTCTGTTACCCTACAGTACTGAATCATGAAAAATTGGGTATCTACCTTGCAGTGTATTTATTATGTCATATCAGATGTCTAGACATTGAGTATAACATCTGAAGACTGGCATACACCAGAATTTCATCAACCATTAATTCGTAATTAATTAATTAAATTAACGGGCGTTACAAGCCTCATGTCTTAGAAGATGTTTTGACATCTTCCTTTGCTAACAGCTAACTGCTAACTAAGTTTATGTTTTGATTGCTTTGCTTATGTTGCTGCTATGATAATATGCTCTGATAATGTTTTAGCCAAAATTTGCCAAAGGTGGAGTTTGTAAGTGTTTGTTGGTAGCAATTTTGGTAAAATAATGACTTAATAATATTTTGCTAAATGTCTTAACATTTGGAGCAAAATTGTTTTGTATGATGTCAACACAAATGTCTTGACATCTGCCTTCTGAATTGATGTCAGCTCAACATCAGTTTAAGTTTTATGTTTCATGTTTTCATGCATGCCATAATTCAGGATTTGTGACTCACATGCTGTGAAAAATATGGAGGAATATTTTTCAAATTGCATAAATTTTATCTTAGCCTGTTTTTATGGAAATATTCAAAAGATTTGAATATTTAGTTTTAAGCCCGAGCTCACAGCTGCGCATATATAAGGACTTGCTTCCTAATTCAAAGACAAGCAACTTTTAAAGAAGAATATTTTCTTTCTGTTTTAGAAGTCTAAGGCTTTTTATTTGTAATACACTCTAAGTATTGATTTAATACTTGAGTTGTTATTTGGGTTGTTAATTTTGTATCATTCATAAGCTTTTAAGCATTGAATGATTCAAGTGTTTTAAACTTATTATTTTTGTTCGTTTTTCACTGTAAGTGATTAACGGGATTTGAGGAGGGCCTCATACCTAGGTGACTCTTAGGTAGAAGTTTAGCACGGGTAGCGATTAAGTGATTAGATTGTAAACTGGTTGTTTACTGAGGGTGTATGAATTGATACTATTTAGTTAACTTGTCCCTGGCTTGGTAGCCCCCAGAGTAGGTGTTGTTGTATACTGAACTGGGTGAACAATCTCTTGTATTTTTATTGCTTTTGATTTTACTGCACTTTACTTGCAAACAGATATTTGTGTCGTGACATCTTATTCGACATCATATATCTGATACCAGAATTTCATCTACCACCTTCAAGTCTCTACGTTTTTACTCAAACACTCCATATGCCTTAAAACATATATTTCTAAGACTACCACCCTACACCAAAGGGTTCCTCTAACACATCAAAATATCAATAAACATAATCAATCACAGAAAATAATTACGAAAGTTAAATAAGTAAAATTGGGGTGTTACACTTGGCATAATTCTCAGAGTATATACTAATGTTTCACATTTGATTTTATATTTTTTACTATAAAAGTTTTAAAATGTCACACAAACCAATAGAAGTTAATTGCATGCACGAGCACTTAGCAAAGTATAGTTGTCAAAAGAATTGTCGTTTTTAGTTGTATATAGTTCATTGATGTTGGAGTAATGGTTTTTCCAACTGTCCATGCACGACACAACATGTGTTATCTCATCAACAACCAACGTCGGCAATGTAAGAGGGTGGAAACAGAAGAAATCGAGGGAGATTAAGGTGGAGTTAATTGTTTCGGTGAGTGGAGTTTCATTGATGAGAGGTGGAGGAGAAATGAGGAGATGAGTGGAGTTTTGTGTTACGGTGGAGAAAGAGAAGCGTGGGGTTGATTTGCAGGTGGAGTGAGTTGGATTTTTGTGGTGGTTAATGGTTGTGGTGTGGTCACCGTAAAAGAGTGGAACTATGTGAAGATGAAGAAACCATATACAAATATTATGTTAAAAAATTAAAAACTCATTTATCTAGTCTAGTGGAGAAGTAGGGCCCCTATATCATTTGACACTTGGATTTGAATTATGGTATGATCAAATTTAAGATTTCCGAATATTTTACATTCTGCTAAAAAGAAAATCCTAGTGTCATATATAAATAATTAAAATTTTGGGATTTTATGGACAAAATTTGAGTATTACAAAGGAGGCTAAAACAAATCCTTAATTATTTTTTCGAAACACTCTCTCCCTTTTCCTTCTGTTGTACCCCAATTTTTGCCCCTAAGATTCCTTCATCATACCATATTGTTTAAATCACAACAAGATCACATTAAGGATTTTGGTTCTTCTCCTTATCTTTAGCTTTGCTCTTTTGAGGAGTTACCAAGCACCTTGACTTGTTTTCTTTTGTGATCATGAATATTTTTGCTTTGATTTTCTCTCTAATTAATAAAATGCAATGTTGGTTTGTCTTACTTGTTAATAATGTATGTAAAGGCAATGGGGTGTAGCAAGTTGCTTCATGGGTTCATGAGTTTATTTCCATGCCCTAGTCAATAGCTTGAGAAATTCAAACTCCACAATTGAAGTGGTTTTGGTGGCCATGAGTCCACATCATCATCCTCAACAACTTCTATTCATAAAGGAATAATATTGGCACAAGAAGTTTGTTCAAACTTGTCAAAGTTCCTCAAAGCATTCTCTTGATCTAGAGGCTAGGGTTTTGAACTTCAAGGAGCATACCTTGCTCATCTTTTGGTATTTTTGAGTGATTCCAAGGACATCCTCCTCTTCAAATAGTTACCAATAAATCACTTTAAAATTTCAAAGGAGTTCTCATGTGGAAGGAACTTGGTGAAGAAGAAAGATTACAAGTCATCCAGATGAATCCCCAATTTTCCATGTGTGACTTCAAATGGTCATAACTTGGTCAATTTTTATCACCTTGAGCCCATTCTTTTTCCATGGTGATCTTAAGGATTTGTACTTCATGCCTTCTTTTATGTGCAAAGTAATAAAATGGATGGAAGTTGCCTTAAGAATGCAAAAGATTATAGGTCATTTCATGATTTTTGGCCAACTTCAACAAGTCATAACTTGCTTAATTTTTGGAGATTTTGAGTGGTTTAAATTGAAAAATGTCATTCAAGAGATCTACTTCATTCCAAATTTGTTGGTCAAGAGCAAATTCTAAGTGGAAGGCCATGTTTGGATACAAAAGATTATAGGTCATTTTTAAAGAAGAATTTGAAATATTTCTAAGTATGGAAAGTCAACTCTTTTTCTTCAACTTTGACTCCATGTGACTCTCAGCTCAATCATCCATTTGATTCCATTCTTCTTCCATTGCAAAGCTTGTAACCTCATCTTTCCAAAGCATCAAGAATTATGCCCTAAGACCCCTTGAGGTGGAAATGCCATGGATTTGAATTTGATAGTTTGAAACTGAATTTTTCACAAAGTCGGGATTTTGAAATATTTGTTCTGGCTTCTAATCACAAGTTTTCCATGCGTTTTTGTTTCTAATCATGATTAGAAACTTGCCAGAAGTGATTAGCATTATGAAATGCACGATTTGGCTGAGTTTTGATCAAGTTTGAGTCACACTTTCTTCATGATGCAGACCCACACGAATTCCCTCCAAAACACATCATTTGCTATTCCTTTTGATCCCATTTGCTTCCCTATAAATAGAGGGTCATACCCCATCCATTTTCCCAAGCTTGGATAGCCAGAATCACCCTGCCAAACTTGTTTCACAACCCAAAATTCAGCAACTTCGAAATCCATTCTCAAGCCTTCTTCAATCCATTTTTACCCTCGATTCACCTTCCTTGATCTTCCCTGAAGCTAACCATATAATTACATTCAAGAATCGTGCTCTATATTGTTCCATAGAAGTCCAGTTTTAGAGCTCTGTAACTCAACTTCAATAGGTAGATTCCTTCATCAATTCTTCAAAACTCTGATATCATTGTGTTGCTCTTATTGTCCTGGTTCTAGTCGCAACACTTACATTTCACTGGAAACACGTTTTGACCATGAATTTTCAAATCCCTTTTCAAAACTCTCCTTCCAAATTGCTTGAGCTATAGTTTATATAAATTTGGCGTGAGCGTGTGGTTGTTTTCGTCTTGAAGAGACGAAGCGATTGGCATAGGTCTGAGCTTCTGATTTTACAGTTTGAGAGACCTGCAAATCACGTTGGCTGGAGGTTGAAGATGACCTACGTGTCATCTTCCAACCAATGATGGCACGCCACTTGTTATTTTTAAAAATCTGATTTATTAATGATTTTGTACATTATTCACTAATGATCATGATATGCACAGCGCGCCAGATCCCTTAGATTTGATTACTAACGCGTTTTGACTCTCATCCAATGGTCCACATATTTTACTTTTATTTTCTTTTTCTGATTTTTATATTTTAATTATTTTAAATTTCAAAAAATCGTAGAAAATTCATTTTTAGTCCAAAAAATCTGAAAAAATTATGAAAAATATTTTTGATTATTCTCTTTCTGATTTTTATTTTTTCACAATTTAATTTTGTGTTTTAGTATTTTTTATAAATTTTACACTTATTTGATTTGTTTAAAATGTTTAAAAATACTTGTATACATTTTTAAATTCTGAAAAAATTATGGAATGATCCAATGATATTGTGACAAATATTGGTGACCTTATTTTATTTTTGTTTCTGACTTTACTATTTTTTACTATTTTTGTTTATTTTACCCATTTATTTTAATTTTTAAAAATAGTTTATGACTTTTAAGAATTACCAAAAATTTTGTAAAATTACTTGGCCTCTTTTCTGATTTTTCTATGGTCTTATTTTTCATTTCTTGATTAATTTGAATATAATTGATATTTTCCTCATTATTTTCCATTCTTTAAACATTTTTAAACCATTTAATGTATATATTAAATATGATATTATTTTGTGATTATTTTCTGGCTGTCTTGAGTTGGTTTTTTGATCATGGCTTTATTAACATCATTGGATCTTAGGTGTTGAGTTCAACTCCACCAAAATGGATGAATGATTTTAATAATAGTTCGATTAATTTTTTTAATTCAAAAGTGGTTTATTCATCTTTTTACCCTAATCTTCTTCATCTCATCCCCTTCCCATTGCACTAAATGTTGTTGGAGCATGATCTCTATATCATGTCTCAAAACAAATGGTGCATAGATTGCTATTGACCGGCCTCAAAATAGGTGCGGCTTCTATATAAGTCCACTTACGATTGCTTAACATAGCGCTAAATTTTGTCCCGATTCGAATAAATGATCATTTGTGGCCCAAACTTATGATTGCAAGCCCAAGTATGTTAGTTTGATCTCTTTGATCCAATAACCTTGAGATTCATTGTATGGAGGATTTGGTTCTACCAATCCTCTAATGGATCTACAACACCTTTGGTCAACGCGGATCACTTAAACATCGTTGATCATTAAATGGTACTTATGAGAATTCCAAATGGATGATATACTTGACAAAAAGCAAATGCAACTTGTTGTGTGGAGGCTTTGGTTCTATCCTCTAATAAGTTCCAAATGCAAGTTTCAAGATGGTCATCCAACTAACCACTAATTATTGACTTGTTTATCTTATGCTTTTATTCTTTTTTATGTTTCATGTACTATTTATTTTTTTTAGCATTTTCATTTCATGCCATTTTCATCTTTGCTCATTTGAGCATTTATTTTCTTGTCATTTTTACTTTGCTCACTTGAGCTTTTCTTTTCTTTTCTTAAGATACTTAATAATCAACATAAACCCTAAAAAACTCTTAATGGTACTTGGACTATTTGGTTATTATCCTTGGCATTATGGAGCATGGGACTATTTCTTGGACTTAGGATTAGAAACCTTGGCCTATCTTGGAGACCTTGTGATTTTATCTGATTATTTTGTCTGGAGTTCTTGAGGTTTATCTCAAGACATTGGGTTGCTTGTTTGTTTTTGTGTGCAGGTTTTTGTGATTACATTCTCTGTTTGTAATCTGGAATTCACCCGTATACAGCCGTTACTCTGCCCAATTTTTGTGAAGACTTAATGCACTTGAAGAGGTCTAGTATATTTGCTTGCTTGGTTTCAATCCAAAGAATGGGAATTCTATCTTGGCTCATAATGTCAAGCTTTGGCTTCTTGTTGGTTAGATGGATCTTATCCTTAGATTTTACCTTATGCTTTAGGATAGTCTCTTCTTCTCCTCCCATCTTCTTTAATTTCAAAAATCTTCTCCCTCCTTTTGTAAACTCTTCTTGTTTTGAAACTTAAGCTACTTTCATAATAAACTTGGACTTAGGTCCATGCATTTTCAAAACATTTTCATCAATAAACTTCAATCAACTTAATAATACTTTGACATTTTTGTGAGAAGACTAAAAGTCAATCAATCTCATTTCAAACCATTTTGCCACTTTGGTTTTTATCTTTAAACTTTTCTCAAAAGGTTAGACTCTTGTAAATCCTTGTAGTGATGCAAACAACTATACTTCTACAATATGTAGTGAAGTGAGATATTTTCCACTTGGGTGTTGAGTGAGGCATTGTTGATTTTAAAATCCAAGCCATGTCCTCCACTTTGAGATGATGCAAATTCTCCTTTCTCGTGATTGTGGGTAGTAAGTATGTTTTCCACACGGACAATGACGATGATGTCTTATCTCTTAAAATCAACCAACACATTTGTGTTTCAAATTTTTAAAAGAGGAACTATGTGTACCCTGATCCCATATTGCACGAAAGGTGGTACATAGGCACTAAAGGTTCGCAACCGCGGCGGGTGCAAAAATCATAAAAAATATATTTCTTCTCTCAACTCCGCCATCCATTTTATATACAACACATTTTTATAGCCAAAATATACAGATTTTTCAAAGAGGTTCCTGCAGAGTATCGTAGATGTTTAGGGTGTTAATACCTTCCCTTTGCATAACCAACCCCCTTACCTTGAATCTTTCCCCCTCTTTTTGGTTTATTCGCTCTTTTCCCATTCCTTTGGAAACAATAAAGCATGGTGGAGATTTTTATTTTGATTTGTATAAAGTATAGTCAATCCAATGTCTTAGCCTTGACCATTTCTACCGCTATAGAAAAATGGCGACTTCACTGGGGACAGATTGACCTCTTGCTGGTCCATTCCTAAGTGGGTTGAGCCTATCTTTGTTTATATATGTATATGTGTTATTGTTATTTATGTGTTATATTTTGTATATATGTTTGTTTGGATTTTCCTGGTTTTCAGGGTGCTTGGTGATTACTCATAAGTCCTATATCCAGACTTGGGCAAACTTTAAGATAGGACGGGCGGTATAGTCATGTTAACTTTGAGGGAGTAATCCCAAAAAAGGAGGCATGAGATCCCCCACTCAGTGGAGGCCCCTTTGACTGTAGTGTCGTTTACCGAGTAATCGGGAAGACGTACTGCTTTCGACCTGGGAGCCTGCTGAAACTGAGGATCCTAGAATACCAAACCCATCTTGGCCTTTTAGGTGTAGTGTGAAATCTATTACGGAGTAATCCGGAAATAGTTGTCACGCGATACTACGCTCGAACGAGTCTTTCTTGAGAATATTACTAATTATCGAGTTAATCGGGAAGTTGGTAATATCCGAAGGAAGGATGTAGACTCTGGCAACCTCTAGAACCTTGTTCGGCTGGTGATAACTCTTAGACCAACACCTTATGGGTAGTACCTTCGACCTCATGCTCGTGACGTTGAACCTATGAACCCTATATGTGTGATCTTGTGTGTGATTGATGCATCATGCATCCATGCACTCATAAGCATCTTTTGAAGAAAACAATATTTCAAGGGATTTAAAGGTTGACTATTTGTGAATATCTCAGGTACTGTTAACCATGGATTCTGGAAAGAGAAAGTCCAGGAAATACGGTTTCAAGGATCCTAAGATAGATGAGTTGATTAGTCTAATTCCAGAGATCGAGTGTTCTGCAGACTTTCGGAAGAAGTACAGATCCATTATTCCTGTCATGAAGCTGAAGATGAAGGAGGGTATTCTCTCGACCTTGATCCAGTTCTATGATCCGGTGTATCACTGTTTTACTTTTCCTGATTATCAGTTGATGCCCACACTGGAGGAGTATTCCTATCTATTGGATTTACTCGTTACCGATCGTGTTCCTTTTACTGGTTTGGAGGGTGAGCCAAAACCACATGAGATTGCTGCTTTGATTCATCTGGGGAAGTCTGAGGTGGAAGCCCATATGACTACTAAAGGAGGGGTTAGAGGACTACCAACTCAGTTCTTATTGGAGAAAGCTCGTTACTTTTCCAGAATGAAGAGTATGGTTGCTTTTGAGGCCATCTTTGCTTTACTTGCTTATGGATTATTCTTATTTCTCAATGTGGACAAGTTTGTCGACATTAACGCTATCAGGATTTTCATGATTGGAAACTCGGTTCCTACACTGTTGGGTGATGCTTATTACTCTGTTCATCTTCGGAGTTCCTATCATGGGGGAATAATCATATGTTGCACGCCTCTGTTGTATCGGTGGTTTATTTCTCATATGCCTCAGTCTGATGCTTTTTGGGATGTCAAGAAGGAACCCCATTGAGCTCCTAAGATCATGGCACTTACTCACTCGGATATTGATTGGTACCGTCGAGCTTATCAGGAGGTGGAGATTATTGACAGTTGTGGTAGTTTCCCCAATGTACCGCTTCTTGGTACAAAAGGGGGAATTAACTATAACCATGTTCTTGCACGGCGACAGCTTGGTTATCCAATGAGGGATAAACCAAATAGTATTCATTTGAGTAGTTTCTTTCTGAAGGAAGGATAATACCACAGGAAAGCTAGGGAGCAGATTGTGAAGGCCTGGCGTCACATTCATAAGAAGAGTAGGAAGGATTTAGGACCTAGGGGTGTTGTTTCTTTGGAGCCATATCTTCAGTGGGTCCGATCAAGAGCCATTCAGTTGAAGATTCCGTATACTCAAGAGACACCCATGCCTGATCTATTTGTGAAGACCACTCCTCCATTATTAGACGATCTAGAAGAGATGCAACTTGCTTTTGTTAGGATGCAATAGGAAAGGGATGCTTGGAAGAACAAGTTCCAGACTTTAGAAGGTTCCTACAGAGCAGACTTGAAGGAGAAAGACGATTTAATTGAGATCCTTGAGAGTCGAGCGGTGGAGTGTATGGAGAGGCAAGGGGATTTATTTTCCCCTAAGCCTCAAACAGGTGTTGATTACTCACTTCCTGATTCAGGTGATTGAAAGGAGGTTGCCATCAGACATGTGAAATAAAACTAGAGGTTGAGGGCTCAGATTTCCAGGCTCACAGGGAAGCTCCAGCGTACAGATTGATCTCCATCAATTCTTTTTCTCAGGATTTTAGATTGTATTTTCATCTTGTACTTGGGATCATTGAAACTTGTAATCCATTTTGAAGTTATTATAATAAAAAATTTCAGTATTTCAAAAGCTTTATTACTTTGATGTTCGCAATATGTCTATAAATATTAAATCCCTTGAAATATTAAATAATGAATTAAAAATAATCATATGCATTGCATATCATGCATCATATTGCACATATTTCTTGCATTTGTTATGCATATCCAGGTTCCTTACCCAGCTTTTTACTTCATTCAACAAGCTGACTCATCGCTACAACACTCGGGCTAATTTCAAAAAGAAGATGGACAACTTAGAATAGGAGAATCGCGAGCTACGCGAAGAAGTTTCTGCTTTGAAGGTTGGCTTGCCCAACTTGACTAATCTGATGGAAGCTCTGGTGGTTGCTCAAAATCAGCCACCGAGTGTTCAACCTCAACCAACAAGGGCAAATGTTGAAGTTCCGACTGTTCCTGTATCCGCTACTCCGGTTGTTATTCAAAAATGTATGCCTCAAGGTTATCCTTGGGGAATTCCAGAGAATTTTGAACTGGAAGGTTTCAATCTTGGCCCTCAAGATGCTCCGGTGGTTCAGACTATTGTTACTCCAGCACCTCATGTGGTGCATATTGTTTCTGTTGCACCTCCTTCGGTGAATTTAGTTCTGTTTTTTAATGAAGATGTGTGTCGTCCTTTCCCTCCGTCGAGTGAAGACTTGGGTCTTTATGACAGAATGGATGATTTTCAAGAGCAGTTTGATATAATGCAAAGAGTGGTGAAGGCTCTTAGGGGAAAAGAGCTATTTGGGTAGAATGTGAATGAGTTGTGTTTGGTCCCGAATGTAAAGGTGCCTGCTAAGTTCAAGGTCCCAGAATTTGAGAAGTACAAGGGCAACACTTGTCCTCATGCTCACTTGGTGATGTACGTGAGGAGAATGTCTACCCACACCGATGATCAGTGTCTTTTGATTCACTTTTCCAGGATAGTCTGACTGGCGCAGCGTTGAAGTGGTACATGAGTTTAGACAGCGCCATCATCCATACTTTTAATGATTTGGGAGAAGCGTTCATCAAATAATACAAATACAATGTGGACATGGCGCCCGACCGTGACCAGCTTAGGGCCATGGTTCAGAAAGACAGGGAATTGTTCAAAGAGTATGCGCAGAGATGGCGCGGAGTAGCTGCACAAGTGATTCCTCCCATGGAAGAGAAGGAAACGACTAAAAATTTTCTGAAGACGCTAGGCGCTTTCTACTACGAAAGAATGGTAGCAAGTTCCCCAAGTGATTTTACAGAGATGGTGGGAATGGGTGTCCGTCTAGAAGAGGCAGTAAGAGAAGGCCGTTTGACGAAGGGTGAAGGATTTGGAGGTGTGAAGAAGCCAACTTATGGGTTTACCAAGAAGAAAGAAGGGGATACAAATGTTGTCATACAAGAGAGGAGAGTAAATGCTCCTAAAAGGAGTTATCAGCGTCACCAGCAAGTCGCCTCAGTTACTCCTGTAATGAGTGCCGCTCTGACTACCGTTGCTTATCAAAGACCTTGCCAGCAGGGAAACCAAGGGAATAATCAGAGAAGGGAGAACTATGACCTTATTCCCATGAGCTATGCAGAGCTACTACCGGCATTGATTCAGAAGAAGTTGGTCCAGACACGACCATCTCCCGCTGTACCATCACCATTGCCTTGGTATTACAAAGCAGACCAGACGTGTGCCTTTCATCAGGGAGCACCACGGCATAGTGTTGAGAATTGTTATCCTTGAAGGACTGAAGTGCAAATATTGGTGAAGTCTGGAATTCTATCTTTCAAAGACATGGGACCTAATGTGAAAGACAATCCTCTACCCAAGCATGGGGGAGTGAATGCTGTAAATATGGTGGCCGGTTGTCCAGGTGACTTTCAGATTTTTGACATTAATCTAGTTAGAGGAGATTTGGTGAAGATGCACGCAAACCTAAAAAATGAGGCAAAAATCTTAAATATTTATTTTTAATGATTTATTTTTCTTAAATATTAAACATTAACTCTTATATCTTTATTCATAAAAAAGGAGAAAATTACGGAAAAAGCTAACGATAAAGAAATATAAAAGTGAAAAGTTACCGATTGAAGTGTTAATACACTTATCTGATATGAATTTACAAGACAATTTAATAAAAACTCATTACATTCAGAGGCAAAATCAAGTAAGATCAAAAATTAAAACTTTTTATTCAAAAAAATATAATAAATAATAAAATATTCCAAAATAGATTGACTAATTAATAGCAAAAAAATGGAAACATATTAACTTGGAAAAAGGAAAGATATAAATAAGGAACACTAAAAATACTCAAAATCAAATAGAAACAAATTAAAATGAAAGAAATATTCCTAATGTGTTCAGATGTTTGTTACAAACACTGAAATTAGATACATATGATCATCTTCACATATTGAGATGAACATTAAGATCACAACGATTTATTAAGAATTTTTGTTTAGCTATAAGTGCAACCTTCCATCTTAATAAACTTGAAAATTTCTTAAAAACTTGCATGCTTCCATCTTTACAAATTTCATTGCATAAATTCATCATAACCTTAGCAGAATAGACGTGGTGATAGATTCCAGAAGTCAGAAACCTCAACTTTTGATGATAAGAGATATCATAAAGGAAAGGAGAGGTATTACAAAAGGAAAGTTCAATGTTACTCTTGTAAAAAATTTGGCCATTTTGCCAGAGATTGTAGGTCAAACAAGGAAAGGAAATCAGAAGAAGCGTATATGGCTAAGAGAAACTCCGATGATGAACCTGTGTTACTAATGACTTCTGATTCTAATAGAAAATGCTCAGAAGATTGGTGGTATATGGACACTGGCTGTTCAAATCACTTAACTGGAAACAAACAATGGTTGACAGACTTTGACTCCAGAAGGAGAACAAAGATTAGATGTGATGACGATAAGTATCTTAATGCAAAAGGTATGGGAGATGTCAAAGTTAGAGTGAAGAATGGGAAAGACATTATGATCAAAGACGTTTAGTATATTCCCAGTATTAAAAGAAATCTGATGAGCGTGGGTCAGCTGATTGAGAAAGGTTTCTCAATTGTTATGAACAACAATCTCCAGACGTTGTATGACTCCAATCAGAAGTTGATTATGAAGTCTGAACAGGGAAGCAACAGAACTTTCAAAGTGAATGTAGAAACAGCTGAAGCAACGTGTCTTAGTACAGAAGGCGCTGAAGGTGACAATAAGTTGTGGCGTAAGAGATTGGGGCACTTGAACTATAGAAGCCTAGGATATCTATGTTATAAGAAGCTTGTACATGGTATTTAGAAGATTGTGAAGCCTGAGAAGTCAGGTGAAATATGCATGAAAGGCTAACAACCCAGATTGCCATTTGCATAAGAAGTAGCCCCCAGAGCGAAACATGCTCTGGGAGTAGTACATTCAGATGTGTGTGGATCATTTCCAGTATCTTCACTTGGAGGAAATAAATATTTTGTGTCTTTTGTGGATGAGTTCACAAGAATGACATAGGTAACACTCATCAAGTTTAAGCATGAAGTGTTTACTGAGTTCTAGAAGTTCAAAGTGAAGGCTGAGAAGCAGAGTGGTCAGAAGTTGAAGATTCTGAGAACGGATGGTGGAGGTGAGTATAACTCTACAGAGTTTCAGAAGTTCTGTGAGGAGAATGGAATAGAACATAAGGTTACTGCTCCATATACTCCTCAGCACAACGGTCTTGCTGAAAGAAGAAACAGAACTTTGCTTGATATGACTAAAAGCATGCTGAAAGAGAAAAAGCTACCTCATGTGTTGTGGAGAGAAGTTGTTGCCACATGAGCATATATTCTGAATAGGTGTCCAACGAAGAAGCTGAAGGAAGTTGCTCCTTTAGAAAAATGGACTGGAGATAAGCAGAGTGTCAGTCATCTGAAGGTGTTTGGCTCTGTCTGTTACAAACACGTTCCAGAAGCTAGAAGACAAAAACTGGATGATAGAAGCAAAGTAATGTTGTTGGGGGGGTACTACAGTATATGTGCGTATAAGCTTTATTATCCAGAAACTAATAAAGTTGAAGTCAGCTGAGACGTTGTAGTAAAAGAGTCTGAAACATGGGATTGGTCAAGTCTCAATCAGATTCTGGTGTAGTGCCAACACCAGAGTTAGCCTCTGAAGATGTTTTAGAAAGTTCAGAAGATGAATCTGATTCTGAAGATGTGTCAGAAGAAGATTCTAATAGTGGATCTGATTCTGATCTAGATACTGATGATGATCCAGAATCTGGTGGTGGTCATAGTTCTAGAAGGGAAAACTCTAAAGGTAGTAGTTTTGGTGCAGCTTCAGAACAAGCTCAATGACCATAGAGAATCAGACAAAAACCAAGCAGGTTTGCAGATTTTGACATGTTGCAGGATAACGAAGTTGACTCTGAAGGGGAAGTCATTCAGTGTGCCATGTTAGTAGATTCTGAACCAGTGGGCATTGAAGAAGCTCTCAAGAAGAAAGAATGGATGAATGCCATGAAAGAAGAACTTGAGGAAATAGAAAGGAACAAAACATGGAAATTGACTAAACTCCCACATAAGAAAAAAGCCATCAGCGTCAGATGGGTTTTTAAGTTGAAACTTAAGTCAAATAGTTCAATTGGCAAGCACAAAGCTAAACTAGTAGCTAGAGGTTTTCTTCAGAAACCTGGGCTAGATTACTTTGAGGTGTTTGTGCCTGTAGCTAGGCATGAAACAATCAGACTGGTGATTGCTTTAGCTGCAAATAGAAATTGGCCTTTAATACATCTGGATGTGAAGTCTGCATTTCTGAACGGTCCATTACAGGAAGAATTGTATGTGTCACAACCTCCTAGATTTGTGAAAAAGAATTAGGAAGGGATGGTATACAGGTTGAATAAAGCTCTGTATGGACTAAAGCAAGCGCCCAGAGCTTGGAATCTAAAAATTGATTCGTTTTTCAAGAAGCAGAAGTTTCAGAAATGTGAAATGGAATATGGCGTCTATGTGCAACACTCTGATAACAATATGATTCTGGTGTGTCTCTATGTTGATGACATTCTGCTAACAGGTAGCTGCCCAGAAGATATAAAGAAGTTCAAAGAAGTTCTGATGAATGAGTTCGAGATGACAGAGCTAGGAAAAATGACATATTTCCTAGGGATGGAGATTCTGTACTCGAAGAAAGGTATCATTCTATATCAGTTGAAGTACGAACTAGAACATCTGAAGAGATTTAAGATGTAGAATTGCAAAGTTGTTGTGACACCATCAGAAACCAATCAAAAATTGGATTCTGACTCTGCTGGTGATTATGTTGATACTATAACCTTCAAACAGCTGGTTGGTTCTCTAAGGTATTTATGTAATACTAGACCTGACATTTGTTATGCAGTTAGATTGGTTAGCAGATTCATGAGTAATCCAAAGTGGTCTCATTTCCAAACTGCTGTCAGAATTCTGAGATATATCAAAGGAACCCTGAAATATGGTGTGTTGTTTCCTTCTGAAAGTAAAGCAGAATCAGAATTAATAAGTTATTCTGATTCTGACTGGTGTGGAGACAGAGTGGACAAGAGAAGTACTTCTGGATACTTGTTTAAATTTCTGGGAGGTCCCATTTCCTGGAGTACCAAGAAATAGCCTATTGTGGCTCTGTCAACATGTGAAGCTGAGTATATCACAGGTGTTGTAGCTGCTTGTCAATTTGTTTGGCTTCTGAATCTCCTGCATGATCTGAAGGTTGAAGTTGAGGAACCTCTGAAGCTGATGATTGATAATAAATCTGCAATTAAACTTACCAAGAATCCAGTTCTATATGGAAGAAGCAAGCACATTGAGACGAAGTATCATTTTCTCAGAAGTCAAGTACAGAAAAGAGTGTTAGAAGTTCTGCACTGCAACACTCATAAACAACTAGCAGATCTTCTGACGAAGGCAGTTAAAACAAATCAATTTCTTCTCTTGAGAGATGAAATTGGTGTTGTTAGCTTCTGATAGAATATCTAAATTAAGAGATGGTATTGGAAATATAATTTAGTTATTATCTACAATTCCCAATACTTATTCTTTAATAGGGCCTTTTGCCATTTTCAATATTTAGTATAAATATGTTATACTAGCTATCAATCTTGTACCCAATTCTATCTCCTCTATTTTATAATACAACAATAGTTTTATTATCATTTTTGTTCATTCTTCTCTCTCACTTCATTACTTTGCACCAACAATTTGCAGGTGGAGTGAGTTAGATTTTTGTGGTGGTTAATGATGGTGTGGTTACCGTAAAAGAGTTGAGCTATGTGAAGATGAAGAAGTCATATATAAATATTATGTTAAAAATTTAAAAAACTCATTTATCTAGTCTAGTGGAAAAGTAGCACCTCTATATCATTCTACACTTGGGTCTGAATCCCGGTGTTACCAAGTTTTAGATTTCCGAATATTTTACATTATACTAAAAAGAAAATCCTAGTGTCATATATAAATCATTAAAAATTCAGAGATTTTACATACAAAATTTGGATATTACGAAACGGCTAAAACAAATCCTTAAATATTTTTTAGAAATTATTTATTGGAAGCACTCTCTCTCCCTTTTCCTTCCAAACTCTCAAGCAAAACTTTAAATCTTAAGATGATTCTCATATCATGACATAATAGAGAAATCTTCTAAATAAGTCTTAATATCTTTCTTTATTCATTTTAATTATTTATGTTTCTTAAATATTGAACATTAACTCTTATATATTTATTCATAAAAAAAAAAAGAGAAAATTACGGAAAAAGCTAACGATAAAGAAATATAAAAGTGAAGTGTTACCGATTGAAGTGTTAATGCACTTATCTGATATGAATTTACAAGACAATTTAATAAAAACTCATTACGTTCAGAGGCAAAATCAAGTAAGATTAGAAATTAAAACTTTTTATTCAAAAAATATAATAAATAATAAAACATTCTAAAATAGATTGACTAATTAATAATAAAAAATGGAAACATATTAACTTGGAAAAAGGAAAGCTATAAATAAGGAACACTAAAAATACTCAAAACCAAATAGAAACAAATTAAAATGAAAGAAATATTTCTAATTTGTTCTGATGTTTGTTACAAACACTGAAATTAGATACATATGATCATCTTCACATATTGAGATGAACATTAAGATCACAACGATTTATTGAGAATTTTTGTTTAGCTATAAGTGCAACCTTCCATCTTAATAAACTTGAAATTTTCTTAAAAACTTGCATGCTTCCATCTTTACAAATTTCATTGCATAAATTCATCATAACTTTAGCACAAGAACTTAACTCCTCTTCTGAGTATCCACAACACACCTTCAACTCATTGCTCCATAGAGGATATCTCCCAATAACAATTCTCGCACAATACACCGCAGAAGCAACAATCACAGAAGGCTTATAGTCACACACAATCGAATAATGCGTTAAGCTCACTTCAGAGAAGAAAAACACCATATTTTCCATGATCTTGTCTTTATCAGATAAAAGACACACTCTTAGATTCTTACCAAGAAACATATAACATGTTGGAACCGTTAAAATCCAATCGAGCTCTTTTAATATAATATTCTCCATTTCACATATTTCACCAGAAGTAAATAAGTATTCTACAATGTATTCCATGTCCCTAACACTGATCACATTACTTTGTTCATATTTGGAAGCTATGAGCAATGAGGCGAGACCAATGAGTTTAAATCCATCTATCGTTAACACTTCAAAATTGTTTTTCGAAAGAAAACGATCAAAAATATTGACACAAAGATATAGGGTTTCGGCCACGAGTTTTAAACTATAATGTAAGTCTATAAGCCAATCTATCACCTTCTTTCTCATCTCATAATCCACTTTGAACCCTTTGGTGTTGGGGAAAATTTGATACTCGTTGAGATGATAGAATTGATAGAGATCATCATAATCACTCAATTTTTCTTCGTTAACAATTTCGGAGTTGGGGTGAAAACAAAGCATCTTCATCACTAAAATAGAACAAAAGAAATGTTAATTAAGTAAATAATGAGAAAGAGAGATTGGTATAAATATATTTTTTAATAACGATGATATCTAAATCTTTTTTAAAATTAAAAAAACAAATCGTTTCCACCTAGCAAAGATAGGTTATATCCCTTTAATTATTATGATGTTTAAACTATTTTTCAAATCAATACAGTTGAGATATTTTTGCTAAATCTTTATATTTTATATTATTCACCATAAATTGAAACTTTTTATGGGTTTAATTTATATACACTAATAGTATAAAATCATTTTATTCGGTCATCCAATAAAAAATCAATAATATGTCTTATTATTAAAAAAAAATTAAAATTAAAATATAATTTATTTTAATACAAAATTATGATTGGTTGATGTAAAATTAATTTACACCGTCACCATCACCTCTTTTCTCATCTTTAATAAATAGATTTGGGCAGTTAATATCTCAACAGTTATTAAAAAGGTACGCAAAACAGTTTAGATATTAAGTTTTGATTTATTTATTTATAAAATAGATAAGCATATTTTATTTTTATTTTGTATAATTTATTTTAAATTAAATTAAAATGTTTAATATGCCTCATTTATAAGGATGCCTAATATAGATAGGATAAAAATCCATAAAATGGATACCGACATGGACAATTACTCATTAAAATAAGTGGATATGGGTACGGACACAGATACCTTACTACCCACCTCGTCCCATACCCGTACTACATATTTATATAATTTCATTTATAATAATATATGAAAATACACATTTATCACTTTTAAAAAAAATATATCGCTATTAAACTGTTACATATTTTAATAAAAGTGTTTATTTATTTCTTAACTCAACAATAACATCCTTAATTTTTTTAATATTGTTAAAAAAAACTTAAATTATATGATATTTTATAATTAATTGATTTAATTTTACTACAAACGCGGGTAAACGGGTACGAGTACGGATATTGAGGTACCCATAGGGTAGTATGAATATTAGTGCCCACACAGGTTTAGGCTCGGGTACAAGGATTTTTTCAAACCGCGGGTATGGGGACGAGTACTATAGTACTTTTCTCAAATCCTGCTCATTGCCACCCCTACTCATGTACGAGATATGTGTTTTAGGCGTATTAAAATTGCATAAATGTGTTAAGCATGTATCAGATTTGGAGTTGAGCCTGAAATGTGTTTAAATTGTATCAAAATCGCAAAAATGTATTAAGTCTGTATTGGGTACACAATCGATCATAAAGTGTTCTTTAGGCCGTATCGACATCGCAAATGTGTGTTAAGTAATTGTATTGAATTCACAGTAGGGCCTGGAATGTGTTTAAGCCATATCGGGCTTGCAAAAATGTGTTAAGTCTGAGTCACATACACAATAAGCTCAGAATACACTTAAGCCATGTTAGAACCACATAAATGTGTTAAGCCTGTATCAGAAACACATTCATGTACTTTATCTTTGTTCTCCTGTTTCGGGCCATCTAGCTGAGAGATAGACAAAGGAACATATAATAGAGGTAGAAAGAGACATATGCATATATTTTCATTGTAAGATTCAATTTAATTTTACAATTAAAAATAATGGTCAACGGGGTGGATAGTCCCGACGGTAAGCTCGGAATAGCCAGATTAGGCCCGAGATCATTGATTCTTGTCCTTTCCAGTTGCTCCAGATTGGATGTATGTCGTGCTTCAAATCATCTTTTCAATCGGAAAATGCCTTAGGTGCCTTGCTGCGTATTTGTTTGTTGATGTGTGTGTGGATTGACTTTTGCGACCTATGAAGAAGGAGCATGATTGCCCTTCCTGTCCAGCCTTTCTTTTGAGACGGCTAGACCGGAGGGACGCACAAAGTCACAATTTGTTCTACCCCGTCTCAAACAGAATATGAGGTATCAGGACGTCTTCTCTCTGATTACATGTTGGAGAATTCCCTCATATCTCCTTCATTATGGTCATCACTGGGTCTGAGGCCTTATCCTTCCCCATGTGCTACCACGGGATGATGGTGGTTAGATGTTCCTCCAATGGACCTTCATTGGGATCAACCATTGTCATGCATCAGTGATACAACTGAAACGACTGGTCTCTCCCCAGTCTATTGGAACCGGCCAAGAAGGCTTTGGATGTAGTCCAAAGATTTTTTGGTACCGATAATGGGTGTCCCAGAACCCATCATACGCCTGATATTAACTATGAACTTATAGCATTCTTCTGGCATCGATCCAGTAATTTCCCCGGCTATGGTATGGAGTGTAGCCAGGTCAGATAGTCGATTGAGAGGCTTCAACCCGACCTTCGCCAAATTTGCCCCCAAATTTTGGTTTAAGCCCTAGATTTGGACTAGTAATCCTCGTTCATTCGTTCTGCATATTTCTCAAGGAAACTAGATATCTAAGCAATGAGAAATTGGGGCAAAAATCAAGATCGACTGAGTTGGTTGTGATGGATCTCTGTGACTACTTCTGAATGCTCGTGACTTTGGGATTTGAAGGGACCGTGAACGATGAAATTGAGAGGCTGTCGTAGGTTTGACAAAAATGATGAAATTGGAAGTTGATTTGTTTCCTGATGTTGCGCTTGAGGATGCTACAAGCTGGTAAATTAAAGGTTTTGATATGAACCACAAGGATCTAGATCATGAATTTTTGTGTTTGCTCGATGGTGTTCGTGAAACGAATGTGATCTTCGTGGAAATCGTAGGAATCATAAGTCGTTTCCCACAAACAGCGCCACTGTTCCATTTGGGAACCAGAAATTAATGCTCTAGCAATCGAAGGAACCGTAAATGATGAGAGTTTGAAAACTATTGATCTTAGTATGTGGTTTCGATCTCCTTTACAGTGACGTGGGATGGACCTACATAGTTAGCACTCAAACGCTCAAGTCAGGTAAGTATTAAAGAAGAGTAAGTGAAATTTGAGATCAAAGATTGTGTATCTTCTCGTAGCATGTGGTCTATATAATATGTTGGGTCGAGTAGATTGAACTTGAGATGGATTAGCCCTAATCATTTGGGTCTTTGGTCTATCCACAACAAATTCAAATTAAGAGGTTTGAATTAATGTAGATTAAATATATAAGCATCCTAGATTACATCTTTACAAAATACTTAACAAAGTGATAATTTTGAGACTAAATCTAACCAAACATAGGCATAATTAAATCTCTACAAACATAAATTTAAAGGCTAATACATACAGTTCTAAGAAAGCAATAAAACCTAGATCACAAAAAATCTAGAGAGAGAGGAATCATACACTTGATTTATCTTGATTTTTTGCTTATTTTTTGGTTAAATATGTTTCTGGTTCCTCTAAATATCTCAAAATTCATTTTTAGTCCCTCTTCAAAGAATGGTCCTCCTAATATTTTTCGTCCACACTTTTAGTCCCTCATAACAATGTCTAGATGCTAACATGGCACGCCACGTGGCAGTGCCGGCGTGGCAAGATGCTGATATGTCATGCCACCTAGCTAAGGTCAATATCATACTTGAACCCTTAAAATTTCATAGTGAATCGGTAGTTAAAATCATAGCTAATATCATACTTTTTACATCGGGTATTACTTCCAACCGATGTAAAAAACTGGATCAATTTTTTAAAAAAATGTGCATAATAATTGTTTTTTACATCGGTTCATATATTATAACCGATGTAAAAAAGGTACTTTTTACATCGGGTTTTACTTCCAACCGATGTAAAAAACTGGATCAATTTTTTAAAAACTGTGCATAATAACAGGTTATTACATCGGTTCTGATATTATAATCGATGTAAAAAAGGGACTTTTTACATCGGTCCCAGAACCGATGTAAAAAGTCTCTGATTTACTATATCACCTGACTTTACATCGGACCCAAAACCGATGTAAAAAATCAATTTTACCCGATGTAAAAAGTCATTTCTGCACTAGTGACAAATTCATTTCAAGTTCAAACTAAGTTTCCAAGTTCTTTAATGAGTTATAAAAATATATTTATGTCATGTGCATGGCTTTGAGTATTGAAATGCACAACTGCACCACTTGTAGCAATACTCTAAAGTGGTGTTTTAGATTGGTCATAGGTGACATTGTATAGTTCATTGACAGTTAACCTTTTGCACAATGATAAAGGCACAATCATTCTTTCCTAAAAGTTATGTTAATAAGTTAAATATTATTTCTCAAATCCTAATGATCTTTATTGTGGCTATCAGGTGGGTTTGCAGTACATATCTGAAGATATATCTGGTTGCAATGATCGTTGTAGTGCAATGCTTCAATCATTTCAAGAAGCCATCAAAGAATACAAGGTTTCACATGAGAAGAGTCTTGGGAGAGATTTTATAGCAAAATTGGCAGTTATGTCTCATTTATTATTGAGTGCCGACCTTTGTCAATCAGCATGGGAAATGCAATTAGATTTCTTAAGAGTCAGAAGCAAAACTTCTCTCTAGTCAGATATTGAGCGTTTCAGAAGTGAGAAAATTATACTTGCCAACAAGGTGATAATCAAGCATGCTGTCACCAAAATAAGAGACGATGATGTTCTTCTTGTTGGAAAAAAAACATAGAGAAAAAAATAGGAATACAATAACAACACAAGGATATAACGTGGAAACTCTAAAATCGAAGAAAAAATCATGGCTGTCAATAGAAAACCAGAGAATAACACCATGTGAAAATTGTTACAACACATAATATACTCCCAATTAACCTAGGCCCCAAGTACAACCACACCCTCCAAAGTAAATATTTAACTACATCTCATAACACTCTAACACAAGAGAAAAGGAAAAATCAAATACAAATTTAAAGTGTTTTTGACTGGTGTATCTTATAAAGAAAACTTGAATCCTATATATAACCTTGAATTCTCTTTTCCATCACTAAACTAAGTAATGTGAGACTTAGAAGAACTTTAATCATATATATATATATATATATATATATATATATATATATATATATATATATATATATATATATATATATATATATATATATATATATATATATATATAGTCTTGGACTGCCTTTTCCTTCACAAAAATAAGTGATGTGAGACTTTTTCAACATGTATATTTTCAACCAACCCCAACAATCTTGATTGAAAATAATACATAAGCTTTCATTATCTTCACTGACAATCATACTCCACCATAAAGAGTATAGTTACTTGAAACTACATCACTCTAAGAATTTTTACATTGTCTTAACCGACAATCATAATTTTAAAAACTATCATACTCAACCTAAAGAAAAGTATACTTCACTTGAAGTTAAACCACTTCAAGAATTTTCGCATGTCGAAAACCAAATTGAAAACCTATGGTGTTACTTCCTTGTTGGCAGAAAGCTCTTCAACCACCGATATAATATTGCACCTTGTGTAATCTTGATTGTATCAACATATTTTTTTTCTTGAACTTTCTACAAGTAAAAAACAAGTCTTCCATAAATTTTCTCTAGCCCAAACTCCATAGCGGAACTTGTGACTGCAGATCAACAACTCTTTCACAACATCACCCTTCTTTTCTGATGTGGAAGATCATACAAAGCTGCAACCACAGAGCATACTAAGAACTTATATCCCTGGATCGAACTAGAAGTTCTAATACCAGTTGCTGGGAAAAAACCATAGAGAAAAAATATGAACACAATAACACAAGGATATAACGTGCAAACTACAAAACCGGAAAAAAAAACCACGGTCGTTGTCAATAGACAACCAGAGAATAACACTATATAAAAATTGTTACAACACATAATATACTCTTAATTAACCCAAACCCCAAGTACACACACCCTCCAAATCAAATATTTAACTACATCTCACAATATTCTAACACAAGAGCATAAGAGAAAAGAAAAAAAAATCAAATACAAGTTTAAAGTGCTTTTGACTGCTGCATCTTGTAAGAAAAAACATGGATCCTATATATAACCTTGGATTCTCTCTTCTATCAGTAAACTAAGTAATGTGAGAGTTAGAAGAACGTTAATTATATATATAGCATTGGACTCCTTCTTCCTTCACAAAAATAAACAATGTGAGATTTCTTCAACATGTATATTTTCGACCAATTCCAACACTTCTGACACACAGGCCATCATTAGCAATTGAAATGATTCTCGTCCAAAGCTTAAAGGCCAACAACAGTTACTCCACAAGCTTGTGGAAAAAGGTCTTAACTGTACATACACTCATATAAATGCTGAAATCAAAATTAGTATTCATGTTTTTGCCTCTAGACTGTGTCATACACTACTGTACCTATACTTGGAAGAATATAAAGGAGTCGGAGATCAAAATTGAATTTCAACTTATATGAGAAACTTTGTTTATTTAAATCTTAGAATTTCAATTTAAACTGTACTGTGTGATGCTGTTGTAGACAGTTCACAAATTCAATACTGTGGACCAAAATTATTGCAGCTCATAAATTATTATTAGTATTATATTTACATGTTTTTAAAATGTGTCTCTTTTCACAAGTGCTTGTTTATCTAAACTAACACTGTTAATTATTCTTAAAAAAAAACTAACACTCTTAATTTTAGTATTTAATCTATTACTTGTTTATGATCTTATTATTAGTTGGGGGTGAGTGAAATATCTCAGTTGACAATTATTAATTAGGTTAAGGCACTGTTGGTCTAGGGTTCAAGTCTTGACAATGCTATTTATTTCTATTTTCTTTTAAAATATAAACAGGTTGTTGATATTTATAAACAACTTTTTAAAAGAATGGTCTTATTATCAGTTTTTGTTTTCAGCTGGTGGTAATACTGCATGCAACGTATGTGGAAGCACAACTACCATGGGTGAAATGTCCTGTGAGGAGCAGCATACAATCATATCATCATCAAACAGTGCCGTTGCGCTCTATCAATGTTCGAATTGTTGGTGGGACTAGTAGCTACAATGTAGCACAAAATGGAATGGTAGGAGAAACATATATTGTAGGGGCGGCAATTAAATCTATTAAGACAAAATTCATCCAATTCATTCACCAAAAAATTTACCCGATCCATCTACCACATAAAAAATAAGTTAATGGATTAGATAAAATCCATCCATTTATATACATGAATTGATCGGATTCATCCAACGTATTTTAATGATCAAATGGATTATTTTGATCATATACTTTAAATCAATTATATCATTTTTGTAAATAATAAAAAAATATACTTTTTACGGAAATATAGTAAATAGAGTTTTTTGCGGAAATACAGAAAATCGAATTTTTTATAAAATACAGTAAATCGAGTTTTATGGAAAAATACAGTAAATTGAGTTTTTTCTAGAAATACAGTAAATCGAGTTTTTTCTAAAAATACAGAAAATCGAGTTTTTAGGGAAATACAGTAAATCGAGTTTTTTACAAACTACAATAAATCAATTTTTTAATGGAAACACAGTAAATTGAGTTTTTGACGAGAATGCAGTAAATCGAGTTTTTTTACGAAAATACAGTAAATTGAGTTTTTGCAAAAATATAGTAAATCTAGTTTTTTTTTCGGGAATGAAGTAAACCGAGTTTTTGCAGAAATACAGTCAATTGGGTTTTTTTTACAGAAATACAATAAATATAGTTTTTTTATGGAAATACAGTAAATTGAATTTTTTTGAAAATACAGTAAATTGAGTTTTTTATGAAAATACAATAAATCAAGTTTTTGGTGGAAATACGATCAGTTGAGTTTTTAGTGGAAATACAGTAAATTGAGATTTTTAAGCAAAAATAGTAAATCAATTTTTTAAAGAAATACAGTAAATTGATTTTTTTATGGAAATACAGTAAATCAAATTTTTTTGCGGAAATACCAAAAATCCCATTTTTTATAGAAATATAGTAAGTCGAGTCTTATGTTAAAATACATTAAATAAAGTTTTTTTGCCAAAATACAGTAAATAGTGTTTTTTTGCCAAAATACAATAAATCAAGTTTTTGATGGAAATACAAAAACTAGAGTTTTTTTTAACGAAAATGCTATAAATCGATTTTTTGATCTTTCAATTTGTATAAAGATTAAATTTTTTATGTTGTAAATCATGTTTTTTTTTTTACTGCTATTTAACTCAAAATACCTTTTAATTTGGATCGATCGTCGAAGGCAAAGTATATGATAAAAGCTTATAAGAATTAAGAACTCGAATCTTATTTAAAGTTAAATTAGTTTACAGAAGCAATTTTTCATTTTTTTTTATTACTGCAAGGGGGTATATCGAACTTTGTCAGTGTGTTATAATCTCTACTGTTAATGCTACTGCTATCCTTTTATCCACTTCAGCATTTTTTTTAAAACCTCGATTTTTTTTGGAATAACCAGGTATTAAAAAAAATTCGCATATAACCATGTTTCGGAGAAAATTACGCAAATAACTATGTTTCAGAAAACCCCACAAGGAAGGAGCCAACCCAGTTGGCGCATCCACTCTCTATTTTGCCTTAGGCGCCATCCCACTTGGCGCCTCCTCTCTCTTTTAGCCAAGTGAGATGGCGCATGCACTTTGAAAGTGAGAGGAGGCGCCATCTCACTTGGCTCCTAGTGCAAAATGCTATTTTTATAAATAATTCGTCCGTTTCTCCATCATTCCTCACACTTTCTCGCATTGTTCTCTTATTTTTTACTCTGTTATTTGCGTCATGACATCGCCCATGATTTTTACCAGAGATGGTTACGTTATTTTCTCCGCCAAAAAACCTCCGATGAAAATGAAATTCTAGCACATTCACTCCATGGAGCATATGAAGAGGGAGTTGATGCGATGGCTAGAGGGAGACATCGAGGAGGAGGAACAAATTAGAAGGATCCAGCAAAGACGAACAACAACCTCACTTGCGACAGGAAGACCTAATTTTTTGTTGGAGGAAGTCAAAACAGACAGCGACGTAATGTTGATGATGCATAGGTCAGATGAAATTGTTTTAACGGTTGTAATTTCGTAGACGGTTTATCATGTTTTATTTCTTGTTCGCGCAATGTTTATTTTAACAAATACTGTTAATGAAAAACCCTAATGTTTACAACTTAATAAAGGAAAGATTATTTGTAATACAATTTTTATGTGGTTGAGCCAGTAGCCCGATTCGGATAATTTTTGCGATTCTGTCCGACCTGACGACATAAACCACACTTTCTTTCCAGCTTGTCAAGGGAGTCCATTTCGGTTGTGATGCGCTTACTTTTGGGACGACCCTTTTTATTCCTTCACATTTGGTCATTGTGCCATACTATTTCGCTGTCGTATGCAGGTCAATAATCTGGTTTTGCTACCAAAGGGAAGTTGTTGTTGTATACGTTGAGCAAGGTTTCAGATTTGTAAATGGGAGACAGAAGTTGTAGCGCGTCTTGATGAGTATAGGCGCTTGCGGAAATGACATGAGAGCAAGGCATATGAAAGGCTTGAAACTTGCCACAATCGCACCAACGAGAAGGTAGTATAACCCTATACTCTTTTCTCGGTAGGCCCTCGTTGTGGTCGATTGTCTCTTTGACAATGAAGTTGTGGCTGTGTCGGTCAAACCGTATAACCAGATGGGTGTTGGCTTTGGCACTTTCTGCCTTAATGTACTTCATGCAGCTTTCACTCCATATTTGTCCAGATTGCAACACAGCATTCCACATTTCACCTCTTTTGGAAAACAACGAAGTCATCCTAAAATATGTTGATTTAACCAAAGCAGTGACTGGGAGGTTTCGTATGCCTTTGAATACCTCATTCATCGATTCAATTAGACTTTTATCATGTGGCCCCATCTTTGTCCATTGTTGTATGACCTAGTCCATTTTTCTACCGGAATATTATCGATTCACCTACTGGCTTCTGGATTTGACAAACGGATCTTGTTGCAATAATATTTGAATGTAGGTTGTGTCAATGCATATCCCGCATTCATAATCGCTTTCCTAAGAGCTTTGTCTTTGATCTTCCTCGTGAAATTTTAGACGATATGTCTAATGCAATAGACATGCGTAGAAGGAGGGTCATGCCAACCGTTTGCAGGATTGTTGTATGCACTTTCAATGGATGCATGTCTATCAGAGATCAAACAGAGATTTGGTTGAGGAGCCACGTGTGTTCGAAGATTCTTGAGAAAAAATCTCCAAGCACCACCAGTCTCCCCCTCGACTAGGGCAAAGGCAATTGGGAAAATGTTGTTGTTGCCATCTTGTGTAACTGCCATTAGAAGCGTGCCTTTGTATTTCCCTTACAACCATGTCCCATCAATTTGTATAATTGGTTTGCATGACGCAAACCCTGTGATTCAAGGTTGAAAAGCCCAAAACACTCGACTGAATATTCCATTTTTGTTGAGTTGACTACCATTCGGGGCATATGCTGGCACTGTTTCCAGAATGTAAACAGTACCCGAAGAATAAGTCTAGAGTGCATTCAGGTAGCGAGGAAGTTCTTGGTATGACTCCTCCCAGTTTCCATATACCTTTTCAATCGCCTTGGTCTTTGCTAACCACGCCTTTCGGTAAGACGGAATATAGTTAAATACCGTAGTGATGTGGGAGATTATGGTTTTCACCTTCAATGATGGATTGTTGCTGACGAGTGGTAGGATTTCTTGACAAATGAGATCATAATTTAGTTTTCGATGATCCTGTGATTGAGTAGAACTGACACACGTGTGGGTAGACATAGAACCTATAACCCAATAATCACCTCTTAATCTGTATGATGTAGTGAGCTTGAACATACAATCTGGGTGGACACACTTGATCTTGTACCTTTCTGGATTTACACGGTCCACCTTAAAATCGACCGAGTTGAGAATGTGAAATTTTTTGATGGCTCTGATACATTATTCTCTGTTACGAAATTTTTCTCAATCTCTGCTACAAACTCTTTCATAATTTCTTACAATTTCAAACTCTTTCATAATCTCAGACATTTTCAACAATGACTCTTCTCATAATGGGATATTCTCACAGAGGCACAAGGGAAAATATTGCAGCGTTTGTAAGTTTCTTTTATACTTATACATTTTTCATACTTCTAGTAATGCTTTATTCATCTTACCTACTCTTACACTTTTTACATTATTAACTTAGAATACTAAAAGATTCAGAATCCGGTCACACAACTACCTTGCTCCCGACCCGTTGATCGTACCCTATCTCGAATATGCAGGTTTCAGAAATGTTATAAAGATCTCAAACTCCACGATTGATTCAAAGTTCATGCTTGCAATGTTGGAAAGGTGGAGACCAGAGACCCATACATTTCATCTACCAATAGGTGAATGTACCGTCACACTAGAGAACGTGTACATGTTATTGGGTCTCCCTGTCGACGGTAAGGCGGTTAACGGGTCGGTTCAACAACCCAATTCTCTGTGTGAAGAATTGTTGGGAAGGGATATGGTTGAAGGTGGTGGTGCAAGAGGTCAGGGTATACTACTTACTGAGCTAAAAAATCATTATGCGACTCTGGAATTGAACGAAAATTCCTCCGAGCTAGCTAAGGTAATAAAAGCTAGAAATTATATAATGATACTATTTGGAACCTTTTTATTTCCCGAAAGTACGGAAAATAGTGTAAATTTTATGTATTTAAATTTACTTAGAGACTTCGAAAAAACTAGAAAGTATAGTTGGGGTTCTGCTGTTTTAGCCCATCTATACAGTTCCTTTTGTAAAAATGAAATCAAGGAAAAATGTACATTTTATGGCTGCACTTTTTTACTTCAAGCCTGGGGTTGGTGGAGGATGGAGTCCCTAAACCCCGTCAACAACAACATGTTCGTTTTTCCATACGCAACAAAGTAAGTCATCAACTTATATCATTTATTACTATTCATCTCTTCACCAAATATATGATAAAAATAAAATATTTTTCAATTCCTTTAGGTATTGCGTGAGGGGTATGGATTACGGCAAGAATCCAAGATTCAATGTCGCTCTATATCGCAATCTATTGGATCACCTTGGCCCGGATGATGTACGTCATACCTTTCAAATTTTCTACTTTTAAATTATTTATTTATTATGTTTTCATTAACCTGATTTAATTTTATCCGCAGTTTGTCTGGAGACCATATTTGGGTTTGGACCATGAACCAAACCCCGAGGATGCCGTAATTTGGAGCGCAAAGATTGCAATCATACGGTTCAATGTTGTGGAGATGCACCACAGCGACCGTGTCAAGATGCAGTTTGGAATGCATCAAGAGATACCCGATGATCCGACTTGTTTGTCCCCGTGGCATCTCAAAAGGGTCGACGCCCAATGGGGTCTTACCAACTGGAAAGATTTTGCTCCAGAATGGTGTAAGATGTGGCAGAGGCGTCACCGACATGTCTTGCAATTCCCAGTTTTCCTCAACCATGGTAATATGCGACACACAGATCAGTATTTATCTTGGTACAGATCGGTTAGTACCCCTGAAATACACGTGTCTCATCCAAGGTATTTGGTTGACCCACAAACACAATGGGCACAACCCTCATTTCCCCAACAACAAACCCAACACACATCAACCTCCGACCACCCCCCCCCCCCCCCCCCCGACGAAACAGAACCACAAACACCCAACCACAGTCACCACCACAATACAATTACACCCACATGCCCCACAACCACCACCTCAGTATCAATACCCCCATATGCCTCACACCCAATCACAATTTCAATCACAATACCAATACACCCGCATACCCATACACAATTTCAGTCTTTTGCATATCCCAATATGGGCCCCTCAACATCCAACCTTAGCCCTGATCTGGGATTGTCCGAAGATTATGAACCAACCGACCCAACTTACCATCAACCACAACATCACCAAAGCATCCAACATCCTCAATACCAAACACACCAAGATCCATTTCCTTTCTACCCCCCGTACTCAGACGACCAGTGCTACAGACCAACCATGGAACCCCACCCACCACCAACACGACCGAACTTTAAGGGTATGGGCAACCGACTGTACCAAAGCGGATCTTTTAGATATGGAGATCTGACCGATTTTATGGATCTGGAACGCATTGACTTCGCTGGGCCATCGACCCTGCCACAACAGGAAACGCGACGAAACCCAGCACGGAGATGCGGAACCGGGGGTCATTACCGGGTTCCGGGAGACCACTGATTAATCTGTATTTTTTTTATGTAATCGTTATGTGTGTAATCATATTTTGTAAATAAAAAGTCAATTTTGTTGATCCTATATCGAATACGTAACGCACCATATTTAAAATAAAAAACGCGAAAAATCGCCTCCCAATTGCACTAAGGCGCCATCTCACTTGGCTTAGAGCAAGCCTTTAACACCTAGGCGCCAAGTGAGATGGGTCTCCCCTTTAAAATAAGGTGTAGGCGCCAAGTGGGATGGCTCCTCCCTTGGGGAGTTTTCTGAAACATGGTTATTTGCGTAATTTTTTCCGAAACATGGTTATTTACGAGTGAGATATCTCAGTTGACAATTATTAATTAGGTTAAGGCACTGTTGGTCTAGGGTTCAAGTCTTGACAACGCCATTTATTTCTATTTTCTTTTAAAATGTAAACAGGTTGTTGATATTTATAAACAACTTTTTTAAAGAATGGTCTTATTATCAGTTTTTGTTTCCAACTGGTGGTAATACTGCATGCAACGTATGTGGAAGCACAACTACCATGGGTGAAATGTTCTGTGAGGAGCAGCATACAATCATATCACCATCAAACAGTGCCTTTGCGCTCTATCAATGTTCGAATTGTTGGTGGGACTAGTAGCTACAATGTAGCACAAATGGAATGGTAGGAGAAACATATACAGTAGGGGCGGCAATTAAATCTATTAAGACAAAATTCATCCAATTCATTCACCAAAAAATTCACCCGATCCATCTACCACATAAAAATTAAGTTAATGGATTGGATAAAATCCATCCATTTATATACATGAATTGATCGGATTCATCCAACATATTTTAATGATCAAATGGATTATTTTGATCATATACTTTAAATCAATTATATCATTTTTGTAAATAATAAAAAATTATATTTTTTACGGAAATATAGTAAATCGAGTTTTTTTGCGAAAACACAGAAAATCGAGTTTTTTTAATAAAAATACAGTAAATCGAGTTTTATGAAAAAATACAGTAAATTGAGTTTTTTTCTAGAAATACAGTAAATCGAGTTTTTTCTAAAAATACAGAAAATTGAGTTTTTAGGGAAATACAGTAAATCGAGTTTTTTACAAACTACATTAAATCAATTTTTTATGAAAATACAGTAAATTGACTTTTTGACAGGAATACAGTAAATTGAGTTTTTTTGCAAAAATACAGTAAATCGAGTTTTTGGAAAAATACAGTAAATCTAGTTTTTTTACGGGAATAAAGTAAACCGAGTTTTTGCAGAAATACAGTCAATTGGTTTTTTTACAGAAATATAATAAATATAGTTTTTTACGGAAATATAGTAAATTGAATTTTTTTGAAAATACAGTAAATTGAGTTTTTTCTATGAAAATACAGTAAATCAAGTTTTTGGTGGAAATACGATCAATTGAGTTTTTAGTGGAAATACAGTAATTTTAAGCAAAAATAGTAAATCAATTTTTTTAAAGAAATACAGTAAATTAATATTTTTTACGGAAATACAATAAATCAAATTTTTTGCGGAAATACCAAAAATCCCATTTTTTTTATAGAAATATAGTAAGTCGAGTCTTATGATAAAATACAGTAAATAAAGTTTTTTTTGCCAAAATACAGTAAATGGAGTTTTTTTGCCAAAATATAATAAATCAAGTTTTTGACGGAAATTAAAAAACTCGAGTTTTTTTATGAAAATGCTATAAATCGATTTTTTGATCTTTCAATTTGTATAAAGATTAATTTTTTTATGTTGTAAATCATGTTTTTTTTTTTGGGACTGCTATTTAACTATTTGACTCAAAATACCTTTTAATTTGGACCGATCGTCGAAGGCAAAGTATATGATAAAAGCTTATAAGAACTAAGAACTCAAATCTTATTAAAAGTTAAATTAGTTTACCGAAGCAATTTTTTATTTTTTTATTACTGCAAGGGGGTATATCGAAATTTGTCAGTGTGCTATAATCTCTACTGTTAATGCTACTGCTATCCTTTGATCCACTTCAGCATTTTTTTTGAAAACCTCATGTTCATATAAAGGGGACATTATTACTGTGGGTGGGATTATTTACTTACTATTTGTTTTAAAGGTGAAATTGCTACACCAAATCTCATGATAGTTGGTGGTTTTAAATGAAATATAATATCCATTTGTGTATGATAGATTTATTTTGCAATGATAATTTTCCTAGGAAGATAGATTTATTAAAACAAGTAATTTTAATAAATAATCTTTAATTTTTGGTAAATTTGTTTATTTCATTATTATTAATAATATACGATACATTATTTGTTATTGTTGTGTTGTACTTCGCATAATAAAGTAAACACTAATTAAATATAGGCATGTTGTTTCGATTTATATGGTTGTGTCCTTTAATTGTTTCATCCGTTAATTTTTTGTTTAATTTTGTTCAAATCTTGATTGCGGTTTATGTTTTTATACAATAATTTAACCTTTTTAAATAAGTAGTTGAAGTGAAAAAGTCGTAAAAGTAACATCTTTCATGGAAATTACTTATAAGAATGTTAAATTTTTTCTGGTTTGTGTGTATGTTTGTCCATGCAAGTATCAATTGACCCAAAGAACAGTTGATGGTTGGCCGATTTTCATACGCGTCTGTGAGGGTAAACATGTGATAATTATAAGGTCTTACATGTGAATAAGAAATCAATACAAAGAGAAAAGATTGAGAAGTGGGATCGCTCCAATCGCATGTCTCTCATGATCATTAATCGCGACATTCCTGAAGTCTTTAGGGGTACTATATCGGAAGATATAACTAATGTCAAAGATTTTCTTGTTGATATTGAAAAGTACTTTAAGAAAAGCGATAAGGCGGAAACAAATACTCTTCTTCAGAACCTGATTCCAATGAAGTATCAAGGCAAAGAAAATATAAGGGAATACATTATGAGCATGTCAAACATTGTTTCAAAACTTAAGGCACTAAAGCTTGAGTTGTCTGAAGACTTGCTCATTCTTTTAGTATGACTTTCTCTTCCTTCACAATATGGTCAGTTTAAAATATCTTATAACCGTGAGAAGAAGAAATAGTCTCTTAATGAGCTCATTCCATTTTGTGTGCAAGAAGAGGAAATGATGAAACAAAATAAGACTGAAAGTGCTCATTTTGTTAGCACCTCTAAAGAAAAGTACAAATTATAGACAACTTATGAGCCCAAGAATGAAGCTACAAATGTTCCAACACAAAAGAAGCAAAAACAAGATGATAATTGTTTCTTTTGCAAAGCGTCTGGACATGTGAAGAAGAAATATCCTAAATATCACGATTGGCATACAAAGAAGGGTATATTTCTTACTTTGGTCTTTTCTAAGGTCAATTTAGCTTCAGTACCTAGAAACACTTGGTGGTTGGATTCAGGTGCAACTACTAACATCAGTGTTTTAATCCAGGATTGCCTGAACTATTAGAAGTCAAATGATGTTGAAAGTGAAGGTGTGAAAAATAAAAGAAAGAGGGGGGGGGGGGGGTTGAATTCGGTTTTAAATAAACAAACTTTTCCTTTTAAAATGCCCTTGAAATCGTAACAAGTTACTTCACTTAGTGATAATAGTGATAAGATACAAGAAGGAAAGAACAAGTTATGTTTATACTAGTTCACTTGAAAACTATCAAGCTAGTCTAGTTCACCCGCCAAGGTGATTTCGCCTTTCTCAACAAGGACTTAATCTAATAATCAAACAGATTATTACAATGCACAAGCTAACTGCAAGTGACTAATGTTACAACCTCTAAGACACACTAATCTTAGACTTTTCAAGGATTCTGACCAACTGGTCCCTTAAGGAAAATCGAACAACTGTTTGAACAAAGTTTGTTTACAAGAAATTATACTTCTACACATGCGGATATGTAAACAGTAATTTTAGAACATAGACTAGAGAAATATGAAAGCATATGTACAGTCTTAATAGAAAGTGTATCAACATAAATTAGAAGCCTTCTCTCATAGTCTTCAAGCCTTTATATAGCCAATAAAATATTATAATCGTTGAAGGGTATTTCTGGAATTTCTAGAAAGCTGATAGCTTGAGCAATCACGTGGAAGACAAGATCATACGTAACATCCATCTTACATGATAGTGGAATGGAACATTTTGTTTGTACCATATACTTTTTGTACCACACAATCTTATCCTATTTTTCTTCTAATGTCAGAGGCTTCTAATCAAGCATGTGTTTGAAGTTTGAGAATAACACTTGGGCCTTTAGAACTTCAAGTCTTCAGAATCGCGTCTTCAGAATCTTCAGCACTTGGTCTTTAGAATCCTTTGTAGAACCTTGGGTCACCAGAACTTCAAGTCTTCAGAATCTTCAGAACTTCGTCTATCAGAATCTTCAGCACTTGGTCTTGAGAACCCTTTGTCTTCAAAAACATAATTCTTCAGCATCTAGACTTCAGTTAGAACTTCTATCTTCAGATCTTCAGAACTTGGTTTCTTGGACCCTAAGTTTATTTGTAGGGGTTATGGTCCCCATTTGTAGACAATTTAAAAACGGCTTATCGGGATTTCTCTCTTCATCTCCATCAGAGGAGAATCAATGAGCCACAAGGAACTCTACAAATTGGAAGATCACATCCCCGCAAACCTTCACTGATTCTTAATGACAAATTCAGATACGCTTCCGCTCTCATGCTCATAATTGTATTTGGATATGGTTTTAAGGGTTTTATTTAGAGTTCTATTCTTGATTTCTATATTGATAGAAATTATAAGATTTATGAACAATTCTAATATCTGTTACATGAGTTTCTTTGTTGTGTTTTTCATTGAAGGCATGCATATAACTTTGGAGAAATAGAAGTATCTATGATTCCTTAACTATCAAATAATGCACATTTACTTGATTACTAATTAATATATGATGTATTATTTGACCTGTATTTCAATTCAAATGTACTATTTTTTAATGTTGATTTTTTATTGGCTTGACTTTGGCATTTCAGGAACATATTGCGGCGATATTTAAGAAGGCTGAGAAACACAATTCAGGAACACTTACGGTCAAATAATTTCAAGAGGTCATGAAGGACATTTGTATACGATATCCTTAAATTGAGTTGTATTTGAAAAGTTAACAAAAGCAAAACATTGTTGATTTATTGAAGGAAGCCGGAGGAGATGTTAAAAAAGAAACAATTGAACTAAATATCGAAGAACTCAAAACAACACTTTCCCAAGTGGATTCTCAGTTGAAATTTCTCCCTGCAACAACGCGGGTGCATGTTATCTTATTTGCTCGTGGCATTCCCTAGAATAGTACTTAAATTAAGCATATTTCTCATTGATTTGAAATTCATGTCAGGTTGCATCTCAACAAGGATTTATCTAGCGAAATGTTTTAACCGAATGGAAGAGTGTTAGAAAAATCCAGAGGGTCCTCTCAGGTTCGGAGGAGAAGGTCGTCGTCGCTTCAATCCCTTCTGGTACAATATATCTTAGTAGCTCTCATATTTAATCCAATTTCATTTACACTATACAAATTTCAAGTTTCATACTCATTGTTGTTGCACGTCATTGTTACTTACTCCTTAAGGTACAAACACTTAGGTCAGTTCTCTTCTTTCGGAGGAGAACAGACAGCTGCCCAGCTTCCTGTTATAAAATGAATCAGACTTCTGTATAATTTTTTATATATTGCACTTGTAAAATAAAATACACACTTGGTCTTTTATAGACCCAGATAACTTTTACAATTCTAAAACATAAACTAAAACATAACTGCTATTAATAACTATCATAACTTACTAAACTTGTGTCCTTCCTACTACCATATTTAATGTAAAACTTAACACATTTAATGTTTATTCAACAAAACTCCTTTGTAAACTTAAATGTTTCTTTCATCCAGCATTCCTATCATCTTCTTGCCTCTGTCGAAGACCTCTTTTAATAGTGGTTTTGTAAAAATATTCGCTGCTTGGTTTCTGCTTGCTACATGCCTTAATTCGACACTTCACTCCTTCACATGTTCATGAATGAAGTGAAATCGAACATCAATATGTTTGCTTCGTTCATGATTCACTGGATTCTTTGCCAATTCGATAGCTGATTTATTGTCCACTTGTATTATTGTTGGATGTTCCTGTTTCAACTCCATCTTGCTTATCAACCTTCTGAGCCATACTGCATGACAGACGCACCAGGACGCTGCCACATATTCAGCTTCACACGTCGAAAGTGTTACTATAGGTTGCTTCTTCGACAGTCAAGTAAATGCTGTGTTTCCCATGAAAAACACATATCCAGAGGTGCTCTTTCGATCGTCTATGTCTCCACACCAGTCACTGTCAGAATAGCCAACTAACTTGTAGTCTTCTGTTTTTGAATAAAACATTCCTAGTGATACTATTCCTTGGATGTATCTTAGAATTCGTTTTAGCGCCTTCCAATGTGTGTGTACTGGTTCCTCCATGAATCGACTCACTATGCCAACACTTAGTGAAATGTATGGCCTTGTGCATGTGAGATATCGAAGGCTACCTACCAAGCTTCGATATTTGCTTCCTTCGACCCGTTCTCCTCCACCAAACTTTGACAGTTTTGTACCTGGTTCCATTGGCGTCGAAGTTGGATTGCAATTCTTCATTTTATATTTTTCTAAGATTTCCTTTGCATATTTTTCTTGTGAGATGAAAATTCCAGCTTCTTCTTGTCGAACCTCCAGACCAAGAAAGAATCTCATCAGACCTAAGTCTGTCATTTCGAATTCAATTGTCATGGTGCTCTTGAAATCTTCGATCATCTGAACATCACTGCCTAGAAAGATAAGATCATCAACATAGAGAGCAACAAGTAATAAATCACTTCCATTTTTCTTCACATAGAGGGTTGGTTCATAAGGACATTGCTCGAACCCATTCTCTTTGAAATATGTGTCAATACGTGTGTTCCATGCCCTAGGTGCTTGCTTCAGCCCATACAGTGATTTCTTCAGTTTCAACACCTTCTTCTCTTCTCCAGTTCTCATATATCCAAGTGGTTGTTCGACATAGATTTCTTCTTCGAGCACACCATTCAAAAATGTTGTCTTGACATCCATTTGAAATATTGGCCATTTGAATTGAGCAGCTTGAGAAATGAGTAATCGAATTGTCTCCATTCTTGCAACAGGCGCAAACACTTCGTCATAGTCAATTCCTGCTTTCTGTTTGTATCCCTTCGCAACCAGTCGTGCTTTGAATCTTTCGATTTCTCCTTGAGCATTCATCTTTTTCTTGAATACCCACTTTACACCAATGGGTTGACTTCCTTTTGGTAATTCGACTAGCTCCCAAGTATTGTTGCGTTCGATTGATCTAATTTCTTCGTCCATGACACTTTTCCACTTCTTATCTCGTAACGCTTCTTCGACACTGATATTTTCAGCATCTGCCAGAAGACACACAAGATGCACCTCACTTGTTGAATCATACAAATCTTGCAAACTTCTCATTTTTGGTTGTAGAGGTTCATCTTCATCTTCAATTTCTTCATGTTCTGTTGGAATACTAGTTGGTACAGCTACAGTTGTTTCTTCGACCGTGTCAACAACCTATGTCGAATTGTTCCAGTCCCACTTGCTTGCTTCGTTCATTCGAACGTCTCTGCTCACGATCACTTTCTTGCTTATGGGATTGAAAAGTTTGTACCCTTTCGTCTTCTTATCATATCCAATGAATATGTACTTCTGACTTTTGTCTTCAAGCTTTGTTCTTTGTTGATCTGGTACATGTGCATAAGCTATACTACCAAATACCTTGAGATGAGAAATTGTTGGCTTCTGTCCACTCCATGCTTCTTGTGGTGTTTTGTCTTCTAACTTCGAATGTGGACATCTATTCTGAATATAAACAGCACATTGTACTGCTTCTTCCCAGAATTCTTTCGACATGATCTTGCTTTTGAGCATTGATCGAACCATGTCAAAAATAGTTTGATTCTTCCTTTCAGCCACACCATTTTGCTGAGGTGAATATGGTGCAGTTAGGAATCTCCTTATGCCCTGTTCTTCACAGTACTTCACAAAGGCCATCGAGGTATACTCACCTCCTCTGTCAGATCGAATTGCTTTGATGTGTCTGTCTGTTGCCTTCTCCACCATTACTTTGAACTTTTTGAACACTTCTAATGCTTCAGATTTTTCTTTCAGGAAGTAAACCCAGGTTTTTCTTGAGAAGTCATCAATAAAAGAAATGAAGTATCTTTTTCCACTAAAGGATTCTGGAGTGATTGGCCCACATATGTCAGTATGTATCAATTCGAGAATATGTTTAACTTGATACTCTGCCTTCCTTTGAAATGAGGTTCTTGTTTGTTTGCTGAGCACACATTCTTCACAGAATTTTCCTTCGAAGTCCATGTCTGGTAGTCCATGCACCATGTTCCTTTTCGCCAACCTTCTCAAACCAGCATGATGTAGATGACCAAAGCGCATATGCCATAGTGACGCTTTGTCTTGCACTTCGATTTGCAGACATTTCTCTCGAATGTTCCTTAGGCTCAGTTTGTACATTCGATTTCTTTCCATTTCGACAGCGGCAATCAGATATCCTGCTTTGTCCTTCAAATGCAGTGTTCGATCTTTCATCAGTATCGAAGCACCTTTTTCTGTAAGTTGTCCCAGACTTAATATGTTGGTCTTGAGATCTGGTACATAGTAAACGTCTTTGATTGATCCAATCAAGCCATCCTTCTGCAAGTAACTGATTGTGCCCTTTCCTTCGACCTTCACTTTCGATGCATCTCCAAAAGACACATTACCATCTTCAATTCTCTTCATATCTTTAAACAGGTGTTTGTAACCACACATGTGATTACTTGCTCCTGAGTCAAGATACCAAACACTGTCATTGGTGTTGATTTCGTTTTGAGCCATCAGGAGAAAGCCTTCATTCGATTCATCTTCCAAGGCTAGGTTGGTTGTTTCTTCAATCTTCTTTTCGATTCGACAGTCTTTTGCAAGATGTCCCACTTTGTCACAGTTGTAACATTTGTAGGAGTTACAATCCTTCGCATAATGACCATACTTCCCACACTTGTAGCATTTGAAGTTGGAATAATTCGAACGACCACCTCTTTGACCACGTCCTCTGCCACGCCAATTTTGTTGGCTCGATTGTCCTCTTTCGAAGTTGCTACCTCTGCCACTTCGACCACTGTCACGACCTCCACGTCCACGTCCTCTTCCTCGAAAGTTGTGAGAAAAGAGTACCTTTTCGTCTTTGTTTGATTCCTTGGTTTGGTTTGCTTCTTCGTCTGCTTCTTCTTTCTTTTTCATCTTTCGTTGTTCATGTGCTTCGAGAGAACCAGTGAGCTCTTCGATTGAGAGCGTCGAAAGGTCCTTCGACTCTTCAATTGCACATACAATATTTTCAAACTTGTCTGTTAAAGATCTCAAGATCTTTTCAACAACTCGTGCATCAGGTACTGTCTCTCCATTTCTGGTGAGTTGATTCACCACCTTTTGCACACGTGTGATGTAGTCAGATACAATTTATGTATCCTTCATCTGTATCCTCTCCAATTCGCCACGAAGAGTTTGGAGTCGAACTTGCTTCACTCGATCTGCTTCTTTGAACACTTTTTCTAACGTGTCCCACGCTTGTTTCGACGTAGTCGAACCAGTAATTTTCTCGAAGCTTGATTCATCTACAGCCCTGAACAACATGTATAATGCTGTTTTGTCCTTCGATCGCGTCTCTTTCAACGCCTTCGTTTGAGCTGCTGTATATCCCCCAACTTTTGTTGGTTCTTCAAACCCATCATTGGTCACTTCCCACGCGTCTAGAGATCCAAGAAGAGCTTTCATTTGGATACTCCAGTTTTCATAATTAGACTTCGTTAGCCGTGGCAACGGCATTTGATTCATCATGTTTGCCATGAGCTCTAATACCAAATTGTTATAAAATGAATCAGACTTCTGTATAACTTTTTATATATTGCACTTGTAAAATAAAATACACACTTGGTCTTTTATAGACCCAGATAACTTTTACAATTCTAAAACATAAACTAAAACATAACTGCTACTAATAACTATCATAACTTACTAAACTTTTGTCCTTTTTACTACCATATTTAATGTAAAACTTAACACATTTAATGTTTATTCAACACTTCCTGGGGATTGGGTTTCAATTGGTCACATCATTCAATGGTTGTGGTATTCTATCTATGCAAGGTATTGTTTATATATACACATTCACAAAAGTGTTTGAATTTTGAGACATTCTTCTCATCAAGCTATTGATTCTCATTCAATCTGTTAAACAACAAGCAAGTAAGATGGCGTACGAGGGCATTAGTAGTTACAGACTGGACACGGCGTTTTATTTTGGGAAGGGACTCAAGTCGCATATGAGGCGGTTCAACATTTTCTGGAATCTTTATTGGCATTGCGAAGACAACCATTAGTTTTTAATTTCTTTTTAAATAGGAAAAATTTTAGTACTTTTAAGTAGGAAATTCTATTCAGCTTCATGTTTATTGCATTTTTCTCACTTTGATTTTTAACCAGCAAAACATAAGAAATACTTATTCAAATATATTATTTAAGAGAAACAAATATGAAGAACGTGGAATATAAATTTAAGTCTTAATCGCTTAATAATAGATAATGCTAATGTTTGTCGACCCCGCCTTTCTAATATTTTAATCAAATAGGTTCTGAGTGATTAGTTGTGTGGTATCAGTATCAAGTTTAATATGTACTATATATATGCATTGTGATTTGGATTATCAGAAAAATATGAATATGTGTTCACTATCTGAGATATAACTTTGTTCTGAGTTCTGACAATTGAGCAGTACAACAGACACACCACTTTGGCGCAATGGACCACCAGAGAAGCCAATACTATGCAATGCTTGCGGTTCTCGATGGAAGACCAAGGGAACACTTGCAAATTATACCACTGATATTGTCATACCCAAAATTAGGTTTCTAGTCACTTTTCTCCCTTATTAAAATTTCAGAATTATCATCTTTGCTTCATCAGGGGGTTTAAGTTTTTAAAAGGGAGTTTTATCCTATTAGAGAAATAATGAGCTTTTCTAAATCAGGAAAGCTCATGAAGAGTTGTTGGTTTATTAGGTTTTTATAGGGGAGGTGCATGGACCTCTTAGTTCATTTTCGATTTTGTCTTAAAGTCCATTAAAACTTCACTTGCTAGTGAAAGGGTGCGCCTTAGGTTAAGGGGGTTAACACTTAATTTGCTAAACCCATTCTATTTTTGGGTTAAGGCCTTTTGTTTTTAGCCCATTTCAAATGTTGAAAGAGAGGTGCACTATTTTGAAAAAATCTTCTGTCTTTCTAAATCAGAAAGGGCACATGTAAATTTTTTAACTCATTTTAAATATTGAAAGGGGGGTTCACGCTATTAAAGAAATCTTGGTCCATTTTTAAATCAGAATGGCCCATTTAAGTTAAAAGGTGTATAAAACAATTCATTTTTATTAAAGGCCCAAACGATTAAACAAATTAGACCCATTCCAGATTTTTGTCATGAGAAATTGTTTTTTTGTTTTTTACATTGTTATTACAAACATTATTAAAATCATTTTTTATTATTAATTAAGTCATTATTATATCAATTGAAACATTTGATTAAAGAGGCTATCGTAGGATCCATTACAGGCCCGATCCAAAACAAAAAAAAAACACATATTTCTAGTCTAAAAACATACACACACTGTGCAAATTGATTGAAAAATAGCGCACATTTTAGGTTAGCAACAACTACTGTTCAAATCAATAAACAAAAATAAATCTTTTTGAATTAAATCGTCCAAACTTGCATAATCAAATCTTTATACATTTAATTTTCTAGAATATTACAGAACCGATACAGAAACAAATCGAATCTTTTACATGAACAAAATCAAAACTTAACTAAAACCTAATACAATATTGAATCAAAATCATAATAGAATAAAAAATTCCTAATTACCTAAATCAAATCTAAAAATAACGTCAATCATAAATTTGTTGCCTAAATCACCTATACCTCTAATGCTATAAAAACATAAATGTTCTAAGATAGAGGGAGAGGAGGAAAATTTAGAAAAGAAAATTTTACAAAGAGAATTTTTTTACAAAAAAGAAGAACATAAAGGGCTTGTTTCCATCACTGCCGCCGCAAAACCGTCGCTCCAGCTTAAGATTTCAACATCTGAAACCCTAGCTCTCCTTGAAGCGTCGCCGCTACGTCATCACCAGCGTCGTTGTACCTGGAAAACATAGAGAAGAGGGATTAGCAAATCAAAGAGATCGGAAGAAAGCTACAAGATTCATGCACAAAGGAGGTAACGACTTAACTTTGTTTTTCTTATTTTCTATTTTGATTCGTGGTTTGGATCGTGGATTAGGGTTCGATTTGGGGATAAGGGTGATCGTTGCCGATTAGGGTTTGCAAAGTAGTGGTGGCGATTCTAGGGTTTTTTTCGGTGTTGTGGTGTTTGGAGGTGAGAGAGGAGAGGCGAGGGTTAGATCGGAGGAAGAGAGAAGATGCAATGATGAAATGTTTAACAAAAACGAAAATATAATATGTTTTTATAATCAACTGCTTGTCACCCCACAGTTGTTATCACGCACCCTCAACAATCACTGCATGATCATAATCTAACGTTCTTGAAACGCATGTCCACGGTAGCACCATACGACTGCACGCATGGAGTCCAAGCGGACTCCCAAACCATTTGGACCAGGCCCAGTTACTACTCGCACACCCCTTTTATTTTATTTTACCACTGCGTTAAGATTCATACCCCCCAGGCCTAATGGGCCAAGTCCAATATCTGTATTTGGACCCCTACTCCCTGCACCCTCCATTTTACTGCATAGTTCAAATGTGCACCCCCTTGTCTTTTGGACCTGAATTCAATATCTAAATTTAAGACCCTGCTACACATACCTCCATTTTACTAGCCTAATATAATTCACACCCCCTGCGTTTTTAATTTAATTCTTTTTATTTCTTTTTTATTTTATTTTATATTTATATTTTTTATATTTTATATTTCAATATATATTTATAATTTTAATATTCTATTATTATTAAATCAAATGAATTTTTTTCTAAACTTATCTAATATTTATTTATTTATTTGCATTAAAATATTTTTTTAGCATGTATTAATAAGATACTTTTACAATTAATACATTAAAAAATATTTAACCAACAATAAATTCTTTTTCATAATCAAATTTAATTCCACAATTAATTTTCAAAAAGGGTTACGAATATATTTGAATCGATTGTGCGCTTTTTCTAACAAACCCTGTTATTCACACACCTAGACTAAGTACATAGGAAATGCAAATATCTTTGTAATCCATAAAAAACACCAACCAACTGCGAAATACGAATTGAGACTTTGATTCCTCATAAGAGAATACGTAGGCATACGACTAAAATCGTGGCGATTTCCCCTAATAAAACATTAAAACCCTATTTCCTAAAAGTTACGCTTCTAACCCTAGTATCCTTGTGAATAAGGTAGATGAGGGGTGCCTAACATCTTCCCTTCGTCTAAAAATGAGTCCAAAAAATCTAGAATCTCTAACCTTTAAGGTTTAACCTTTATATTGCATTCCTTAGGATAAAAATTAAGAGTGTCGACTCTTATTTTAAAGCTGATTACAACAGATATTTACCTTCCCGTAGGATTCAACTCTTTATTTTTGTATCGGAGATTATACCGGTGTAATATCACATTGGATACATTTTATATAGAAGGTGGAAATGTGGAAAGAATAAAAGACATCTCAGCGAAGGACTTCTATAACGAGTATGACGTGAAGAAATCAGTACAATGATTAAATAATTTTAATAGTAAAGCTTTCCATTTATGTTGGTTCTGTTTCAATGTCAATCATTAATGTTGAGCTCTCTTCCTGGTGAAAAGAAAATATCCTGAACTCTATTTTTCATTATTTGATTTTCTTGATTTCTTTTTGAAAGAAATGAATGCACTCTCTTGCTGGAAATACATTCTTTTACACACATTTTTCAATGTTATATATTATTGATCTCTTTTTTAAAAGCCAACACAAGAATAAAATAAGCGTAGCGGAGATAAGAATGCTGCGTTGGATATGTTAGGATATGATATTATAGTAAAGTATTATGGTGTTGTTTTTGATCCATGTAGCCAATTCCAATTAGTTGTGTACATGTTTGATATTGATCTATAAGGCATTTGGGTAGCTCTATTAATTTTTCCAACTCTTTCTTGTAAAGATCGAAAGTGAGAGATGCAAATGATTTGTCTTTATTACTTCAAGGGTCCAATGTGTATTTGGGGTATAGTTGATGTTGTGTTTTAGATATACTGAAATTTATGAGTTTTGATCCTTCAATTGTTAGTGATTTTCTCTTGTATTTATATTGAAATGTAATTTTGATGATGAATTACACCTCTCAGGTCATGCTTATTGGACTGACAGATACATGGCCTGCCAGGCATAAATGGACAACTGGCCAGCTGTGAAAGTTTTTAATTATGGTGGTGCTTTTAATCAAGTTTCTTGGAATCCTATCATTCATGCATATATGAAAGTGGAGGATATCCAAAAAGCTCTTCTTGCTTTCCAGCAAGTCCCGAAGAAATATATTGTATCTTGGACTTCTATGATTGTTGCATATACGAGAAACAGGAATGGAGATTTAGCTTTAAGTTTGTTTTTGGACATGAAAAGGAACTCTTTCCATCTTGATGATTTAGTAGTTGGAGCAGTTCTTTATGCTTGTGCTAGCTTGACAATTTTAGTTCATGGAAAAATGGTTCGCATTTGTATTATTCATCTTGGTTTAGACAAGTATTTATTTGTTGACAATAGCTTGATTAATATGTATGCTAAATGTGGAGACGTATTTATTTGTTGGCAATTTTAAATATTTTTTAATTAATAAATTAACAATTTTATTTAAATTTATTTAAATTTTATTTAAATATATTATTTAGAATGATTTTTAACACATTTTTAAAAAAATGATTTTTATGAGATTGAGGCAAGTTATTAATAGTTCTTTTCAGCCCACATTTAATGGTCTTGAATGGTTTGTCTAACATATATAAACACTAAACATTTATATAGAGAAAACAATGGTGAATAGAAATCACCTTTTATTCAGTACAATATTTATTCAATTTTAAAGAAAAGTATTACATGTTTTTCCATTCGAATATTTTGATAGTATATTGGTTTTTGTGGTGGATGTGATTGCAACATATCAATTATAACATTATATTTTTACAACTATTTAAAATTTATTCTATTTCATGGGTTAAAAAAAAATTAAAATATAATAATTGATATTAAATTTTAAACTTATGGTACAATGTTAATATTATTTTGTATCGTTTAACGAAAACATAAAATTATTGATCAAAATATTGAATAATAATGAAAACATGAAATTACTTATGAAAGTATTGAATAATAAAATGAACATGAACTTACTTATCAAAATATTTATTAATAACAAAAATACGAAATTACTGATTAAAAATATTTATTAATAATGGAAACAATTGTGTCTCTTTTAAAAATAATAAACTCATTTGATTAAGCAATTTTATCTTTCATTTCATTTTTATTGTATTTTGAAAATATTGAATATTAACATAAACATGAAGTTACTGATCAAAATATTAAATATTAACGAAAATATGAAGTTACTAATCAAAATATTGAATATTAACGGAAATATTAAATTATTGATCAAACTATTAAATATTAACGGGAATATAAAGTTACTAATCTAAAATATTGAATATTAACGGGAACATAAAGTTATTGATCAAATTATTGAATATTAATGAGAACAAGAAGTTACTAATCAAAATATTTAATATTAACGAGGACATAAAGTTACTGATCAAAATATTGAATATTAATGAGAACATGAAATTACAGATTAAAATATTTAATATTAACGGAAACATGAAGTTACTGATCAAATTATTGAATATTAACGGGAACATGAAATTATCGATCAAATTATTAAATGTTAACGGAAACATGAAGTTACTGATCAAAATATTTAATATTAACAGAAACATAAAATTACTTATCAAAATATTGAATATCAATAGGAACATAAAGTTATTGATCAAAATATTGAATATTAATGAGAACATGAAATTACTGATCAAAATATTGAATAATAACGGAAACATGAATTTACTAATTTAAATATTAAATATTAACGAGAACATGACGTTATTGATCAAACTATTGAATATTAACGGGAACATGAAATTACTAATCAAAATATTGAATACTAACGAGAATATAAAGTTACTGATCAAATATTAAATATTAACGAAAACATAAAGTTATTGATCAAAATATTAAATATTAACGAAAATATGAAGTTATTGTTCAAACTATTGAATATTAATGGAAACATGAAATTAATAATTAAAATATTAAATATTAACGGAAATATGAAATTATTGATCAAACTATTGAATATTAACGGAAACATAAATTTACTGATCAAAATATTGAATAATAATTAAACTATTGAATATTAACGAAAACATAAATTTACTGATCAAAATATTGAATAATAATAGAATAATTTTACTATTGGTTTAAGTATTTTCGACAATAATTTCAAAACAAAAATAATATTTATATAAAATATATATATTATTAATTCAATTATTTTTATATATTGAAAGAATTATAGCACCAATTTATTACTATTTTTAAAAAAAAAATTTATTTTTATTATATTTTATAAATAAATGCACGTATCATATCGGTACTCATGTGAATGGACAAATATCCCACTAGCTAGTACTGAATAATTAAATACATTAAATAAAAAAACCTAGAAAAAACTAGATCATAAGTATCCTCAACTCGTGCACTATTTCAATCTCTCTCAATGGTAGCATACATGATTATATTGGTTGTAAGAGAGGGGTGAGGCACATTGGCCCTCTCTCCCCTCTCCTCTTTTGGATTGCTGAGGATGTTCTTTCTAGATAGGATCATATCCAAGCTTTCCATTGATGGGGGGCTTGAACTGATTATGGCCACCATGGATGTTAGGGTTCCTTCTCACATTCTTTATGCATGTGACATTATGGTCTTCTACAAAGGTAAGTTCAATGGTCTAGTTACTCTGGAGTATCTTTTGGAGAGATATGCTTTGGTCTCTGGTCAAGTCATCAATGCAAGAAAGTATAAAATGTATGTTGGGGACATAAGTTCTAGGAGGTTAACTAACGACTATTAATGAAGCTTCTAATCTTAACTTGTGTGAACTAACGACTATTAACGAAGCTTCTAATCTTAACTTATGTTGCATATGCTTATATCTCTTGAACTCACCCTTCTCTACCTTGAGCTAACTAATATAGAGCACATAACTGATCTTACCTGATCAGACTTGGACCGTCACGACTGACTCCGAGCTGAAGTTTGAACGAGATGGGGGGGGGGGGTACCTGCAAGGCACTCTGATGCTAAAGTGAGCAAGAGTACGAGCAGGCAAAAAGTGTGAGTATGGGTAAGAGAATGAATACCTGACCCTCTTGGAACAGAGGGTATTTATAGCCCCCAGCGCTGGGCCAAGGTCCCTTCATTGGGCCGACCAGGATTGGCCCAATAAAGGAACTGCTCGGTTTTACGTGTGTAGTGGGGACCCGCACGTGGTGTCCTTCCTGGGTGCTCTGCGAGAAGTACGGACAGACGAGGACGCGGTCTTTTCGGAGTTCAGGTGAGGGTGTGTTTACCGGGAAAAATGGTAAACAACCGCCGATCTTCCAAAAGGTTACTTATTTGGTGACGGGCACGGTCGTAGCTTCTGGTCGACGCGCCCCCTGTAGAGCCGTTTGGATTGGGCCTATTCTTGCTCTTAGGCCAACCTGGGCCCAGTCCAGAACAGGAGCCCCCCAAGTCGTGACTCCTGGAGCAGGAGTTATGACTTGATCTCAGCTCGCCTTTGTCACGGGGCCTCATGCTCGGCCAGGAGATTTGGTTCCCCGTGTTTGCTTGAGGAGCTTCCCCTGCGTCGCGTTCGTGAGATAGTTCCTTTCGAGGAGTGCTCGGGGGACCCTCGACGGGTTGTGTTAGTTGAGTATTACGAGGAAACCCTTGGGAAGCGTGACGCCACCCTATTAGAGATAGAGCCATAATTTCCTAGGGGGCTATGCGCCGAGGAGGGGAAGTTCGTGGTTCCCCGGGGTGACGTTTCGTCTTCCACGTCATCACTATAAATAGGGTCCTTGGGTCCCATAATATGTTTTTCCTCTTCGCGCTTCTCCTCCTTCCTTTGCCTTAGCTGCTGCTGTTTTTTCCAGATTTTCATAGGACCGCCGTGCTATCCGCCGTCGATTCCCTTCTCTGCCGCCGTACCTCTTTCCCGATTTCAAGTAAGCGTCTCATCCTTCATGTTTTTTCTCTGTGGTAGATGATTTTTTCTATTATTTGTATGTTAGAAACTCTGCGTCTGGGATTAGCCCCGGTACATTCGTATTCCTGCCCGACGTATTCGTGTTTACGCCCGGTGAATGCATGTTTGTGCTCGGTAAACGCATAGTTTAGGCACGTGACTCGCAATGCTGCCCGGTATCTTCATGGTTCTGGGCGCCTAAGTCATGATTTGCCCGGTAAACTCCTAGTTCTAGGTTTAGGATTCTTGGTATTGCTCGTCATATCCAAAGCTTAGATTAACGTACTCATGACTGGCCGGGATGTTGGCTCATTTAGGCAGTATGTAGGACGACTTGTCGTGGCATCTTGGCGTCGGGGAGGTGATACCAGACTTTTGTTCGAATCCTCAACGTTTTAATCATGTGTGGAGTGTGACTCGGCTTGTCGTGCCCTTCTTCCCGTTAGTTATGGCGAGCGTATGGATTTTCTCCCTAATTGACCGGTTTCCTGTGCTTTGCAGGTAACAATGGCTGATGAACCGTGTTCCTCGGGGCGTCACAAGGTGGAAGATCAAAGCACCGAGGAAAATGTGAATTTGATCGATACCATTGACGATCCTCTGCTAGAGTGGGTGGGCGCCGAGCCCAGAGGGATTGCTTCTGCTTATAGTCGGCGCAGTCGAAGCGCGTATACTATCATCGAGCAGGGCGGTAGTCAGCCCGGCTTTCAGAAAAATTTCATTGTCACCAGACCGTCTCTTAACGCGCGGATCTGCTCGGAGTTCCCCGAGTACGGGTTCCCTATGCATGAGATCGCGTTTAAGGACCTTGGTCTAAAGCTCCCCTTTAGTGATTTTCAGGTCGGGGTCTTTAGTCATCTAGAGCTGGCCCCGTCGCAGCTTCACCACAACTCGATTGCTTTTCTTCGGGCATTCGAACTGACGTGTCGCTTTTTGAGGATTGGGGCGACCATACCTCTTTTCTTCAGAGTCTTCCATTTACAGCGCCAGTCTCGGGGAGGTAGGCACAATTGGGTTTCCCTGAAATAGTCAAAGAGGCTGTTCAGGATGTATATGGATTCTGTCCGAGGGTTCAAGGACAAATGGTACATCGTGCAGCCGGTCACCAACACTGCTCTAGAGTCTGTATACGAGGAAGAAATTTTGGTGACCGACGATCACGGGGAGGCTCTTCTGGACGATGAGGGCCGCCCGGTGTTGGGGCGTGTAGCTAAGTTTCATTTGCATTGGACCTTGCGCCACTACGAGCATGGCATCAGGCACTACCATACGCCTGCGGGTGGGATGAGCACCAAAGATGAGGAGGCCTATGGTACCCTCTGCAGATATGTCGATAGTTTCTTCCCTGCCCGGTGGGCCACGAGTGAGGGAAAGGATATTCTCGACGAAGATGGTTACCCGACCTTTGAGGCCCGACCTATAGATACAAAGGCGCTTGTGGAGTGTCAGTCCTTCGGGCAGGCCGCGAACCTGCTAGGTTATTTTTTGTCTTATAGTCTTGTTTAAATTTCTTCGTTTGTTATTTGCTCGTAACTAACCCGGGATTCTTTTATGCAGGTCTCATGGCTGGACGAAAGGAGAGGCTTCTGAAGTTGACACAGGATAAGAAAGTCAACAAGAGAGTGGTGTGAGCTCCTCAGGCGACAAGGATGGGCCCGCCAACTAGCTCGGGTGATGCTTCTGGGGGGTCCCCAGAAGCTCAGGATGTCGAGCAGCATGTCGATCTAATACCGAGGAAGAGGAACCGGGTAGAGAGCCAACCGGAAGTTGGCGAGGAGTCCGGTGCGGTGAGGTCCTTTGGGTTGCCCCCCTGTTTTAAAGAGGAGGGTTTCTTCGAGGGGTTTCCCTTGTTTGTAAGCGCCGATGAGGCTGAGACCATTAGGCGGCTGAGTAGGGAAAGTCGGAGAAAACATATGGCCGCCAACATGGTCGGGATGGTCAAGATGGCTGAGATGGCCGTTGTCCTGGCCGAGGAGGGGGCAGACTCTGATCGCGTCAAAGAGATGGAACAGGAGAAAGCTGCCCTTACTGCGAGCTCACGAAAGTTGAAGGCTGCCCTGGAGCGCTCTGAGGAGATGTTCCGCGAGCAAGCCGAGTTGCTGTCCGCAGAGAAAGAGAACTCGGGGAAGGTTGCTGAGGAGAGGGACTACTTCCGTGAGGATCGGGAACGCTTGGAAATCGACAACGGGCGTCTCGCCAAAGAGATCGAGGAACTGAAGGCCGCCATGCTCCCCGTCGAAGATGAGTCGGAGGAGACAGCTCCCTTGCAGAGTCGGTCAGAATTGGTCGCCCGTATTCAACTCCTTGAGGCGGACTGTGTTGGCGCCTTGGTGGATGGCTTTGAAGCCGCGGTTAGCCAGCTCACTCTGCTGAATCCCGATCTGAACACCGAAGGGGTGGGCTTCATGTCCCAGATCATCGATGGCCAGATCGTGCCTCCGCCCGAGTCTCCTGTTGTCGATGCTGGTAGCCCCGGGGAAGTCTAGCTGCAAAATTATAGTCGGGCCTGCGCGCCTTTTTATTGATGGTTGTTTTTTGGGGGCCTGCGTGCCCGTGCATATCTACTTTTTGGGCCTGCGTGCCCGTTCTTGTAATTCTTGAACATCGTCGGCCTTCTTGGTCGGTTTATTTCTATCTGTTATTTATGAGCTTTTGACTGAATGCTTGTTTCGACCTTGATCTTTTTCCCGTGTTTATGTTTTCATATTTTGTGATAAAATTTGCCTAAGTTGTGCCCCCGAGTCTCGCCCGTGCTCGACTGTCACTTTGTTGGCAAATTTGCCTAAGTTTTTTCCTCGGGACATGCTTGTACTCGGCTTTCTATTTTGTGGCGAATTTCGCCTAAGCTACAACCTCGAGGAGACATTCTTTTTCGACCCTTTGGATGGACCGACGTATTTCGAGATTCGTCGGGCGTGCAGAGTGAAGCCGCTTGCTCGGGCGTATGACCCTGATCGGGGTCGCTTGCCCGTGGCGTGAACTGCCCATCGCGATCTGGGTGTTCTACCCTATAGGTACTTCGACGGTGGAGCTCGATTGAGGTGTCCACGTCGGGCACTGTCGTTCAGGTTCGTTTGTTGAACGACGGTATGTCGTTTGGGCGTAGATTGGGCTTGTACCTTAGCCTTTCTACGTGGTCAGGACGTTTCTTTCCGGTGACCGGACGTGGACGTCGACGGCGAGGGTCCTTGGTGTCAAGGGTTTTTAACTATAGTACTGCTTTAGTTTAGCAGCGTTCCAGGGTCGTGGTAGTGGTTCTCCGTCTAGTTGCTCGAGGTAGTATGCCCCGGTACCTGTGGTGCCGTGGACGCGATAAGGCCCTTCCCAGTTCACGGCCAATTTTCCTTCGCGAGAGTCTTTCTGGTTTCTTCGTAATACCAGGCTGCCGATTTCGAACTCGCGTTTAATGACCTTGTCATTGTGACGCAGGGCCACTCGTTGTTTCAGGGTGGCCTCGCATAGGGCCGCCCCCGATCGGATTTCCTCGACTAAGTCGAGTTCGTCCCTGAGGGCTTCGTCATTCATTTCTTCATCGAGGGGATTCTCTGTCCGCCTGGAGGGTTCCCTGATTTCTATCGGGATGACGGCCTCGGTGCCGTATGTTAGTCGGAAGGGGGTCTCGCCCGTCGTCGAGTGGGGCGTGGTGCGGTACGCCCACAAGACACTGTTCAACTCCTCGACCCACCCCCTTTTTGCTTCGCCGAGCCGGCGTTTGAGTCCTCGGAGTATGACTCTGTTCGCAGCTTCGGCTTGCCCGTTGGTTTGAGGGTGCTCGACCGAGGTGAAGTGTTGTTTTGTTCCCAGTTTGGTGACGAAGTCCTGGAACCCGTGGTCGGTGAATTGGGTGCCGTTGTCGGTCACCAGTGCCCTCGGATTCCAAATCTGGCGAGGATGTTTCTCTTGTAGAAACGGAGGATGTTGTGCGAGGTGATCTTTGCGAGAGCTTCGGCCTCTATCCATTTCGTGAAGTAATCCACGGCTACGATGAGGAATTTATTTTGGCAAGTCCCTTGCACGAAAGGACCGAGGATATCCATACCCTACCATGCAAACGGCCACGGAGACGACAATATGCTCAGTTCGTGAGGGGGAGCGAGGTGCATGTCGCCGTGCCTCTGGCACTTGTCACACTTCTTGACGTGTTCCTTGGCGTCCTTCTGCATTGTCGGCCAATAATACCCCACTCAAAGGGCTTTCCTCGCCAGGGACTTACCGCCCATGTGATGGGCGTTAATCCCTTCGTGTATCTCCCGCAACACCTCGGGGACTGCGGATTCGTCGATGCATTTCAAGAGGGGGATGGAGAATCCCCTGTGGTATAGTTTGTGCTCGAGCACCACGTAGGAGCATGCTCGTCATTTCGTGATGGTTGCATCTGTCTGGTTCGTGGGGAGTTCGCCCTTCGTTAGAAAATTGTACACCGGGGTCATCCAGGACGAGGCATCTCCTATGGCGTGAACCTCGGCTAGTGTCGAGGACCTTTCGATGCTCGGGTGTGACAGGGATTCTTGTATGACGGTTTTATTCCCTCCCTTCTTTCTCGTGCTCGCGAGTTTGGACAATATGTCCGCCCTTGTGTTTTGCTCGCGTGGGACATGTGATATTTCTGCTCGCTCAAACTTTGTCATGTATTTTTTGACTAAGCTTAAGTATTCGACGAGGTTGTCGTTCTTGGCTTGGTAACTCCCCTGGACTTGGGAGGCAACGAGTTGTGAGTCTGTGAAGATTTGTATTTCGCGGGCTCCTAGGTCCTTGGCTAGCCTCAGTCCTGCGAGCAGGGCCTCGTACTCTGCTTGGTTATTGGACGTCGGGAAGGAGAGGGTTAATGAGTGCTCGATCACTACGCCTTCCTCGTTTTCCAAGGTGATCCCCGCGCCGCTCCCGGACGAGCTAGAGGATCCATCGACGAAGATGGCCCATTTGTGTTCCTTCCCGGCGGGCGAGTCGTGAGCGGTCATTTCCGCAACGAAGTCGGCCAGGGCTTGTGTTTTCAGAGCTTTCCTACTCTCGTATTGAATGTCGAATTCGGAGAGCTCCAAGGACCATTTCAACATCCTGCCCGCCATGTCAGGTCGACCCAAGAGTTGCCTCACTAGTTGGTCGATTCATATGATGACCGTGTGGGCCAAAAAGTAGTGTCTGAGTCTCCTCGCAGCGTTGACGAGGGCCAGAACTACCTTTTCTATCTGTTGGTACCTGCTCTCGGGGCCTTGTAGGGCTTTGCTGGTGAAGTACACGGGTTTCTGTCCGTCGATGGTCCCGCGGATGAGAGTCGCGCTGACGGCTTCGTTTAAGATGGCCAAGTACAAGAATAATGGCTCCCCATCGACTGGTCGAGATAACACGGGTGGTTGTGATAGGCTTTGCTTTAGGTGACGTAGTGCCCGCTCACACTCCTCGGTCCATTCGAAGGCTGCTTCTTTGTGAAGGAGTCTGAAGAAGGGGAGGGCGTACTGAGCGGATCTCGCGACGAAGCGGGATAATGACGTGAGCATGCCGTTCATGATTTGTATTGATTTCTTTGATGTCGGGGTCGGGAGATCGGAGAACACTCGACATTTGTCGGGGTTGGCTTCAATTCCTCGTTATGTCAGGTAGAATCCGAGGAATTTCCCCGCCTTGACTCTGAACGTGCATTTTTCGGGGTTGAATCTCATCTTACATTGTCTTGCTTGAATGAAGACTGTCTTGAGGTGTGCGGCATGATCGGTGTCTGCTCGAGATTTGACGATCATGTCGTCCATGTAGACCTCGAGCATGTCTCCAATCTGTTTGTGGAAAACCCTGTTCATCATACGCTGGTAAGTTGCCCCGACGTTTTTTAGTCCAAAGGGCATTACGTTGTAGTAGTAATTGCCCAAGCTGGTCATGAAAGCCGTGCAGTGTTTGTCGCTCATGGCCATCGGGATTTGATTATAGCCCGAGTAAGCATCCATGAACGATAATGTTTTGTAGCCGGCCGAGTTGTCGACCAGCATGTCTATGTTCGGTAAAGGGAAAGAATCTTTCGGGCAAGCCCGGTTGAGATCGGTATAGTCAACACACATCCTCCATTTTCCATTATTCTTTTAACAAGTACAACGTTCGACGGCCAGCTTGAATACCGGGCTTCAGAAATAAAATTCGCCTCTAGGAGGTCTTTTACAGCTTTTTCAGCAGCCTCCGTTTTCTCCGGAGACTGCCTACGCCTACGTTGTACTACGGCCTTAGCGGCAGGATCTATGGCAAGGTGGTGACAGGCGACCTCCGGGTCGAGTCCGGGAATCTTTGCGACGCTCCAGGAGAACAGCTCAGCATTCTCGCGCAAGCAGGCTTTGATTTGCTTCCTTGCCAGGTCGGGGAGATCCTTGCCAATCTTTACTCCTTTGCTCGGGTCTGCGCCGAGGGGGACGAGCTCAAAATCCCCGTCCGGTATTGGTCGGAGTGGAACTTGCTCGCTGTTGGGAGGTTCGTCCTGATCGAAACGAGCGTCTAGAGCTATAGAGTCGACCTTTGGTGGAGCTTTCTGGACTTCTTCCTTGGCGGACTCTGGCTTGTCGGGCTCCTGTCGTGTCGTCGCTGGTCTTTTGGTGGGCCTTGTCCCTACGTCGACATTGTCGCGTCCCTTAGATGCAGCGTTGAAACACCTCCGAGTAGCGGCTAGGTCTCCCTGGATAGTAGCTACCCGTGCCCTTTTGGTGTAGAACTTCATCTTCAGGTGGACGGTGGAGGGCACCACCGTCAGTTCTGCTAGCGTTGGTCTCCCCGGGATGCAGTTGTAGAGGGACGGGCAATCAATGACGAGGAAGCGTACTTTGACCTGCCTTTTTGTTGTGCCTTCGCCGAATGTAACCATGAGTTCGACATATCCCTAAGGCTTGGAGGTCGAGCCGTTGAAGCCTTGCAAGTCCGACCCCACATACGGCGAGAGATGGGAGTCGTCCAGCTGCAGAGTTCTGAACAATTGGTTGTACATTACGTCGACGGAACTCCCTTTGTCGACTAGGATGCGGTGCACATCGAAGTTAGCCATTCATGCCCTTATCAACAGGGGAATGGCTGCGTTGGGGGCTCCCCCGAGGAGCTCTTCGAGGTAGAAGGTGATGGGCTCCGACCTACCTTTTACCCTCTCAAATGTCACTGTCTGCGGGGGTGCCGCGTCGACCAGTTCATCCATCTTCCTTTTAGCTGAATTGATAGTCAGGTCGTTGAACCCTTCGCCATTGATGACCATGGAGGAGGGGAAATATTCCCACCTACTGTGTGTTGTGAGCGGCTCCTGCAGGTGTTCGGGGACGTTGAAGTCCTCGGGTCTGGTCACAGAGAAGGCGGTCTGGACGGGGACCGACTCGTCAGATGGTCGAGCGTCTTCCTCCGGTTCTCTTGTCTCCCGGGCATCACGACGAGGGGCATCGTTTCACCGGTATTGTGCGAGCCTTCCTCCCTTGATGAGGGTTTTGATGGCGTCCTTGAGGTGGACGCAATCTTCAGTCAGATAACCATGGCTCCTATGGTACTGACAATACTTGTTTTTGTCTGCTCCGGGCTTGGTGGGAGCGGGTCGGGGGCGTTTGACGCCGCCGTCCTTGAAGTCCGTGCTGGCACACTCCACCAAAATGCGCTCGCGGGAAGCTGTGAGCGTAGTGTACTCGGTAAAATGCCCCGAGGGTCCTCTTTGCTCTCGGACTTCTCGGGGTCTGTCTTCTTTTCTTTTCTCCCCGACCCGTCGAGGAGGAGCAGCTTCCTGGCGTGGGTTGCTGTTGGACCCGCGAGTCCTGGGGTCTCGGGCTCTGTTGGCCGCCTCTCTCTCCTCGTAATCCATGTACGCCCGGGCCTTCTCGAGGAGGGCATCGAATGTTCTAGGTGGCTCGATACCCACGGCCTTTCTGAATTCCGTTCCAGGGAGGAGCCCCCTCTCCAGCAAATATCTCTTCATGTGGTCCACGCAGGGGACCTGTATGGCTTCACGGTTGAAGCGGTTGATGAACTCTCTCAAGGTTTCATCCTGTCTCTGGATGATGGCCTCGAGAGCCACCTCGGTCTTTGGGTGTCACCGAGAAACTATGAATGAACTGATGAATTGGTTCTTCAGGTTCCGCCACGAGGTGATTGATCCCGGGGCGAGGCCTTTGTACCAGTCCATTGCTGCCTTCCTGAGGGTCGTGGGGAATAGCCGACATTTGATGGGCCCCCTGACGTTGTGGTAGTGAAGCATAGCTTCGAACCCGTCTATGTGGTTGACCGGGTCCGCGACTCCATCGTATTCCTTCAAATGTGGAGGCTTCTCCATGCTCGAGGGAATGGGCGCCTCCATGATAGCTTGCGACAGGGGACCGCGGGGGTCGTCCTTGTCGCTTCGCTCCGGGGACAGGGATGAGGACCTGTAATACTGTCGAGCATGACGGTCCTGGTCGTGTTGGGTATCTCTTGAGCGCGGTTCTCGTTGGTTGATTCTTCCATGCCCGTCTTTGGAGTGTCTTCTTTCCTGCCTTGCGGGGGTGCGGCCGCGTCCTTCGGCTTCAATGATGGGTTGCCTCTCCAAAGGGGGCCGTTTCCCCGATGGTCGGGGTGACGGGCTTCGAGAGGTATCTCTGTAGTGTCTCCGCGGGGGAGACAGGAAATGAACCTCAGTCACTCGAGGAGGTGGAGTCTGGGGCCTCCGGTGCCTCCTCGGGGGTCTTCGATCGTCTTCAAGTGCCCTCAATCTTTCCCCTTGGTCGAAGATGAGGTAATTCGTCTGATTGATCGCCGTGAACAGCGCTCGGGTTGTGGCATCTTCCTCGGCGGGGACGAGGACTTCCTGAAACTGAGCAGCTCGATAGTTCGTGAGAGCTGCATCGTCTTCTTCGAGTGGTGGAGGGACCGAGGAGGATGAAGCGGTAGCTCCGTCGCGGTGGATTGAAGGCCCTGGGGCAGTTGACACAGGGATGGTGTTGTGACCGGGGTTACCGACGTTATCAAGGTGTCCATTTTTATCCGCGAGGCCGTTGTTGGTGTCGACGGCGCGGACGTTTTGTTCATCACGAACTTGGTTAGCCATGACGGTGATAGTTGAGGTGAGCTTTGGTCTTTGAGTTTTTGCAAGACGGGGAAGCTATTTTCCCACAGATGGCGCCACTGATCTTACCTGATCAGACTTGGACCGTCACGACTAGCTCCGAGCTGAAGTTTGAACAAGAGGGGGGGGGGGGGGTACCGGCTGTTGGCTGAAGATTTTGATGATATTGTTCGAAGCAAAGCAAGTTGGATGTTTCGATTGGAATAAAGCAAGATGTCATGTTTCGAAATGGTAGAAGCAGTGCTTCGAATGGGCATATCAAAGCTTGGATCTTCGAGTGACAGTTATGAGGATATCTTCAAAAGAAGTCTCGAAGTGATAACAAGGCTGTGTCCAAGAAATGCGTTCGAAGCGAAGAAGTGCCAAAACATTTGAAATTCAAATGCAAGCGGGATGTTCGAAATTTAAAATATATGCGCTGGAGCATTCGAAGACGCGTGGAAGCTAGAGAGAGGCATTGCTTTGCATGTTCTGAACGTGGCAGAATCTTATAGCAAGACCGTTATGGTCGAAGTAGTATAAATAGAAGTCTTAGCATTAGGATTTCGTGTGTCATATCTATTGTACAAAAAACTCAGTAAACATTCAAAATACCACATGGCTAGGGAAACGAATGCACGAGAAATGTACGTATGATAACACCAAGTGTTTATGATTTAATAAAACTCTTTATCATTTCCAGTATTTTCCTCTATCTTCATGTCAATACCATTCAAAAGCCTTTGCATTAAAATATTTTCATTCGAAGTCTTTTTACTGATGCCTTACATTTAAATGTTTTCTTTCCATTTCAAATACTTTACATTTCAGAAACTTTTGTACATTTCATGCCTTTATCTTCAAACTTTTATCATTCGAACACCTTTTTTCACTTAAAGTCATTTTACTGTTTTCTTGCATTTAAACGCTTTCTTCATATTTCGAATCTTTTACATTCCAGAGAATCTTTTACATTACATGTTTTTATGCTTCGAAGTCATTTACTTGTCTTTTCTGTAGTTTTATATGTCTTTACAATTGAACTTTATTCATGCAATTTAGTTTCGCGCGCATTTACTTGATCAAGTTATTAGATCTTTAATAGAGTAATCGAAGTAAGTTAAACACCTACACAACATTCTAAATACCAACCATGAATACCAGTTCTATAATGAGAGTTATCCAAATGACCAATACATCCTAGGATCAATCTAGTCGATCCTGCGAGTTACCAGAGAGATTAAATAACAGTCATTAAGATTATTTGATAGTTTGGAGGACTAGCGGTTGTTTACCAGAAATCACTGTAAACAAATTGGCATGCCCAGTGGGACCCGTCATTGGCCATTACGAAATTTAGAACAAAATAAAAAATTGTTGAGACGTAACCATTGTAAAAATAATCTCTGAGCGATAAGTTTGTTGTTTTATGAACCTTAGAAGTGGTAGAATAACCAATAGCAACCAACCCTTATCCAGAAGAAAACGTTTGAACAAGATGTCTAATTCTGACAATCAACAAGGGGAACAAAATATCCCACATACAACAGGCACTAATATGTCTGCTTCGATAGGAACATCTAATGCGATCCCTTCAAATGCACAGTCTGTTGCATCCTCTACCAGTAATATAGCCACTAATGGAATAAGTGGCATATCAACTAATAGTTCGATCCTAGGAAATACTGGAACCATTGGTTATCCTGGGGGATTCGTCCCACCATCAGGGACACAAACCCATTTCACCACCCCACTAACTAGACCACCCGGTTTCGATGGTAATAGAACCAGAAATTCCTCTTATGGAATGCCAACATCTTTTATGGCAGGCTTACACAATTCCACATCGAATTCATCACCACAATTAGGGTCTGGGTCTGGGGCAAATCAGTTTATGACAAATAACCAAGGGTCAGTGGGTTATAGTGCAATGCCTATCTTAACCACAGAAAACCAGTTGGCTTTTAGGCAATTGATGGATGACAGTAACCATAATATGATAGGAGTGTTAGCACAAACTATGCAGGAGATATTTGCCCCAATAGTACAAAATGTGACTGTGACAAACAGAGAAAACGCAGATAACATGAGTCGAATAGCAGATTTCTTCGCTCCCCCAGAGAGGCGTAGGCAGAATCAGGCGGGAGTTCGAGCGAACGTACCTATTATAGAACAAGTTGCTAACGACCCACCCTATAGACCAGCCAAAGAGGAGGTTAATTTGGGGGCAAGGGCACAAAGGCTAGAAGCCCCAATGATCCAAGGCCCACAAAGGGAAATTATGGAACCAGGGGCAAGGGTCGAAAGGCTAGAAGTCCCAGAGTTTCGAGAAGAACAACCTAGAGGGGTTGTCATGGTGGGTCGAAATCAAGATGCTGATGCAGTCGTTCATAGAATTCGAAACGATAACATCTTAGCAGAAAATAATTTAACCACCATGATAGAGAGAATCATGGCCCAGAATGGCCTCAACACAGGAATTAGAAGGCCAAATTATGCCTCCCCTATATTAGATTACATAATGCACACTGATTTACCAAGGGGATATAAAGTCCCTAAGTTTACAAAGTTTGATTGGGATACCAATGAGTCAACAGTCGAACATATAGCCAGGTATCTAACCGAAGCAGGAGATATAGCCAATAATGAAGACCTTAGGATCAAATATTTCCCAAGTTCCCTGACTAAGAACGCTTTCACATGGTTCACCACTTTACCTCCTGGGTCCATTGATACTTGGGCTCTTTTGGAGAGATTATTTCATGAACAGTTCTACATGGGACAATAAAAAATAAGTCTGAAGGAACTAGCCAGTGTCAAGAGGAAGTTCACTGAACCCATAGATGATTATCTGAATAGATTCAGGCTCTTGAAATCTAGATGTTTTACAGTAGTTCCTGAACATGAGTTAGTCAAAATGGCCGCTGGCGGCTTGGATTACTCTATTCGAAAGAAATTAGACACTCAATACTTGAGGGATATGGCTCAATTAGCCGATAGGGTTCGACAGGTCGAAAGGCTAAAGGCCGAAAAGGCCAGAGTCTTTAAAAATAACAAGAAGGAAAGGATCTCCTATGTTGGAACTGAGGAAGCAGAAGATTATCCTGAATTCGAATTCGAAGAGGTCGAAATCGACCTCTCTGAATTAAAACAGGCACCACCTTACTCCTGCAAATTATTAGTTCCCACAAAAGGGAAAGAAATTGTTGAAAATGAGAAAAGTGACAAATTCCCAAAGAAGGTTTATACCTTCGATGTCACTAAGTGCGACGAGATTTTTGATTTACTTGTCAAAGATGGCCAACTCATTGTGCCATCAAATGTCAAAATACCTCCTTTAGATCAAAGAAAGAAAAGAGGATTTTGCAAGTATCATAGTTTCCTAGGCCACAAAACCTCACAGTGTTTTCTTTTCAGGGACCTAATTCAGAATGCAATTAAAGATGGCAGACTGAAGTTTGCTGATAAAGCAAAAATGAAAGTGGACGAAGACCCTTTGGACGTCACAGACACAAATTACTCCGAGCCTGCATGCATTGGGGAAATTAACATGGTGGAAGCTGACCAAAATGACGCTCCAGTAGGAGAGAAAGGTACTGAAAATGAAAGCTGGGTGATAGTCGAAGTCAATAAGGAGGTCATTGAAGACGTCCACAAGCAACCAGAGACTTCGATTGAAGCAGCACCTTTAGCTGTTGCAAAAGAAATCCAGGCTACTGAAGGCCAGGAAAACCAAAACCAAGAGTTGACACAGGTTACTGAAGGCCTGAGGCTAGAATTGGAGAAAGTCCAAATCACGAAGCCAACATCCCCTCAGAAAGAAATATGGGATACTTTAGGGGAACCCAGTGGAAAGTTTGACTACTTGGTCAAATATTCTGCCCCAGAGAGTTCAAAGATACACATTGAAGATATAAAACCCACAGGATGGGGAGATGATGACACTAAGGGGGAGGATGTTGAGGTAAACATGGTGGATATGGAAAGACCTCGCTCTGAAATGGAGGAGGTGGAGAGATACTTAGAAAAAGAGAAGTATAAAATGGAGGATAATCATGCTGGAGATGCTAGTCTCAAGGATTACCTCATGATGTGCCACAAAGGAGATACAGGAATGATACTATGCCCTAGGTGCAGCATCCTCTGCAACCAGAGAATCGCTGCAAACTTCGAGAGGGTACAAAGGGCGCGAACTGGCAACAACTGGCGCCAGGATAACCAGCTATTCAGGTGTTATCCTAAAGCTGGAGAAAGTTTGCTGGAATTTGTGCTTCGCTGCTACAAAGGGGCAACCAAATGCTTGATATGCCCAAGGTGTTCTGCTGCGTATGATCAAAGCATGGCCAGAGCCTTCGAAACAATCCCTTTCGTCCCTTGCTGGAACCACCAAGAAACTGTTCAGATGGGCCCACGTTTCGATAGCAAATACAAACAACGAAGGCCTGATAGTCCTCATCCCAAGGGTGCTCGAAGAGTGATGTTCAAAATTCCCGCTGAAGCGCCAACAGATAAATGGCTGCAAGTCAGAAATGACAAAGGCAAAGACAAATGGAGAAACAATGAACGAAACGCACGCCATGCTATGACATATAGAAGGCAGTTCAACATAGCAAAGAGGGAAGAGGTGAGATTAGAGAACTACAAAGGAAGAAACCCCATGTCAAGATCTCAATGGCGAAGGCAACAGAGGATTCGAAAGGATGAAAGGGAAGCTGTGGCAAATAAAGGGGCAACTTCAACAAAAAACCAAGGTGAATCTAGCACCAACAAACCCACACCAAAAAATCAAACTGAAGACAAACCCCCAGTTAATAGGAGGCTCTTCTCTGAAGTACAACTAGATGAACCAAAGGAATACACTCCAGGTTCAGAGGAAGAAGAAGATATGCTAACAAACAATTTCGAGTCAGAGGGGGAGTCTTCGTTCAATATCAATTGCAACGTGGTATCTGTGCTTCCTTATGATTTTGGACAGGAAACTGAAATTGACGAATATGAGGAAGAAGATACCATAGATCTGATGAAGCACAGGCCTGTGTGCTACTATGTGATGGATAATGGAGATGTCGAGGAGCAGAATGCATTCTTCGAGCGTCCAGAACCAGCTATGAAGAACCATCTTAAGCCATTATTTATTCGGGCAAAGATTGGTGCCCATGGCGTGAATAAGGTTCTAGTGGATGGGGGCGCTGTAGTTAACTTAATACCCCATTTCATGCTGAAAAGGTTAGAAATACGCGAAGGAGACATCAAACCACACAACATGGTTCTATCCAATTATGAAGGGAAAGTAGGCAAAACACTGGGGGTGGTTCAATTGGACTTGACAATAGGCTCAAGCTGTAGGCCCACCATGTTCATGGTGATCGAAGCCAAGGCCAACTACAACTTGTTGCTGGGAAGGGAGTGGATCCATGGCGTAGGGGCAGTTCCTTCGTCAATGCACCAGCGATTAGTTTTATGGAGAGAAGATGGGATCGTGGAAAACATTGAAGCGGACCAGAGTTATTTCATGTCAACAGTCAATTTAGTTGACAAGAGGAATTATGACAAACATCTGGCAAAGATTGCTCCTTGTATCCCAAATGATGAAATCAACGAAACCAGAAATGCCCACTACTATATGACCCTTCGCCATGATGGCATATATTGGGATAGAAGAATAATCAGTGAAGACGAAGGAGTCGAAAGTGCTATACAAAGACGGCCAGCATGCTGGGAATTCGACAACCTTACTCATGACTGAGTCCTCCTTTTTCGAAAGGATTTCGGCCTATATGGCTGAGAACGAATCAAAGGCGGCCTTAGAGGCTGAAATGAATAAACTGGCTGTAAAGATGAACGAAATAAATGGGGATAGCTCGAAAGGCTCACCCTTTAAAGAAATTGAGATAGACCAATGGATGGACTCCATCTATGATAAAGAACCATTAGGCTTCGAGAAGGACCCCATAGACTCAGGTGCCAAAATGTTGGCGCAGGATCCACTCGAAGAAGTGAACTTAGAGGATGAAAACACGAAAAAAGTAACCTACATAAGTGCAAAACTTAGCCCAGGCCTCAAGCAGGAAGTGATCGAAGTCCTCAAGAAAAACAAAGATTACTTCGCGTGGGATTATGACGAAATTCCTGGTTTAAAGAGGGAGTTAGTCGAACACAGACTTCCAATCAAAGATGGCAAGAAGCCCATCAAGCAAACTCCTAGAAGATTCGCACCAGTGGTTCTCACAAAGATCAAAGCTGAGATCGAAAGGTTGCTGCGTTGCAGATTCATCAGAACCACAAGGTATGTCGAATGGTTAGCAAATATAGTGCCTGTTATCAAGAAAAATGGTTCTTTGAGAATCTGCATAGATTTTAGGGATTTAAACACTGCAACCCCTAAAGATGAGTACTCCATGCCTGTGGCAGAAATGTTAGTAGACTCTGCTACAGGATTCGAATACTTAAGTATGTTAGATGGATACTCTGGGTATAATCAGATTTTTATTGCTGAAGAAGATGTTGCCAAGACATCATTTCGTTGCCCAGGAGCCTTAGGCACCTACGAATGGGTGGTGATGCCTTTTGGTTTAAAAAATGCTGGGGCAACTTATCAAAGGGAAATGAATTCGATTTTCCATGATTTCATTGAAACCTTTATGCAGGTGTATATTGATGATATAGTCATCAAATCTATATCTGCAGAAACCCATTTGCATCATTTGAGCCAATCATTCGAACGAATGAGAAAACATGGCTTAAAGATGAATCCCCTTAAATGTGCATTTTTTGTGCAGGCTGGAGATTTCCTTGGCTTTGTGGTTCACAAGAAAGGAATTGAGATCAACCAAAACAAAACCAAAGCCATAATGGAGACGAAAGCACCTACGTCAAAAAGGGAGCTGCAATCTTTGCTAGGGAAGATTAACTTTCTCAGAAGGTTCATTTCGAATCTGAGTGGAAGAACCCAAGCTTTCTCTCTGTTGCTTCGTTTAAAGCAAGGCCAAGCCTTCGAGTGGAACGAAGCCCATCAGGAGGCATTTGACAAGATAAAAAGATATCTCTCTCAGCCTCCCATCTTGTCTCCACCTTCATGGGGAAAGCCCATGAGATTGTACATATCTGCCTCTGAAGTTAGTATAGGTAGTATGTTAGCACAAGAAGATAGCAATGGCATCGAAAGAGCCATATACTATTTAAGTAGAGTATTGAATGATGCAGAGACCAGATATAGCAATGTAGAAAAGCTATGTCTCTGTTTGTACTTCTCTTGTATGAAACTTAAGTATTATATAAAGCCTGTTGATGTTTATGTTTCATCTTATTTCGATGTCATTAAACACATGCTTTCAAAACTAATAATGCATAGCAGAGTTGGCAAATGGGCTTTAGCCTTAACAGAATATTCTTTGACTTTCATGCCTTTAAAAGCTGTGAAAGGCCAAGTGATTTCTGATTTCATTGTGGACCATTCATTGGTTGAACAGACTGTCATGAGTTACGTCGAAATGCAACCATGGAAATTATACTTTGATGGTTCGACCCACAGGAATGGAAGTGGTGTTGGAGTCCTTCTAATTTCTCCTGAAGGAATTCCAACAAAATTCAAGTATAAATTAGATGGTCCTCGTTGCTCGAACAACGAAGCTGAGTATGAAGCGCTTATTGTTGGACTTGAACCTTTGTTGGAATTGGGGGCAACTAGAGTCGAAATTAAAGGAGACTCAGAATTAGTAGTCAAGCAAATAACAAAGGAGTATAAATGCATAAAGGAAAACCTGATGATATACTTCGTCATAGTTAACAGGCTACTTAGAAAATTTGAATACATGGATATTCAACATATACCAAGAATAGAAAACCAAGAAGCAAATGACTTAGCACAGTTGGCTTCAGGTTATAAAGTTTCTGCCAGAAATTTTGAGGAGTTAGTTGAATTAAGGGGTAGAGTTATGGCTACTAGATTCACACCATCAGATCTAGAGAGTATGAAATTGGGTTATGCTGAGAAACAGGGATTCAAAATATTAGCCATAAACACTTTATCAGATGCAGATTGGCGAAGTCCACTTGTGAGTTATTTAACAAACCCAACTCTGAATGTTGATAGGAGGATAAAATATAGAGCATTGTCATATGTCCTCATGGGGAACGAATTGTTCAAAAAGACCCAAGAAGGTGTATTACTGAAATGCCTAGGAGAAAGTGAGGCATACTTAGCATTGTTAGAAGTCCACAATGGGGCATGTGGGGCACATCAAGCAGGTCATAAAATGAAATGGCTGTTATTTCGATATGGCATGTATTGGCCCAGCATGCTCAAAGATTGTATAGAATTTGCTAAAGGTTGTGAAGAATGCCAGAAGCATGCAGGGATTCAACATGCCCCTGCAAGTGAGTTGCATTCAATCATTAAACCATGGCCCTTTAGAGGATGGGCATTGGATTTAATAGGAGAAATAAATCCTGCTTCGTCTAAAGGACAAAAATATATCTTGGTAGGAATAGATTATTTTACCAAGTGGATCGAAGCAATACCATTAATAGTTGCTGATCAAGAGGCTATTATTGAGTTCATACAGAAACAAATTATCTATAGGTTCGGATTGCCAGAGAGCATAACCACAGACCAAGGTTCTGTGTTTACTGGTAGAAAGATGCAAGAATTTGCTCAAGAAATGGGGTTTAGATTACTAACATCAACGCCATATTATGCTCAAGCAAATGGTCAGGTCGAAGCAGCTAATAAAGTGATAATAGGGTTAATCAAGAAACATATTGGTAAAAAGCCAAGGAACTGGAACAAAACTTTGGACCAAATACTATGGGCATGTAGAATATCTCCTAAAGAAGCTACTAACACTACGCCTTTCCAACTCACATTTGGTCATGATGCAGTTCTGCCAGTAGAAATTTATCTACAATCAGTTCGAATTCAAAGACAAAACGAAATTCCAACTGCATTATATTGGGAAATGATGATGAATGAGTTAGTTGAGTTGGATGAAGTTAGATTGCATGCATTGGAAATCCTGATGAGACAAAAGGAAAGAGTGGCCAGGACATATAATAAAAGGGTGAAGGGAAAAGCATTCACTATTAATGACTTAGTCTGGAAAGTCATATTGCCCATGGACAAGAAAAATAAAACGTTAGGTAAATGGTCACCTCATTGGGAAGGGCCTTTTCGAATAATAAAGGTATTCTCAAACAATGCATACAAAATCGAAGAGTTGATGGATGATAAACGTATCCTAAAGGTTAATGGGAAATATTTAAAGAAATATAAACCACGCCTGCAGGAGATTCGAATAATAACAACGTAATCAAAATATCATAAAAATGCCAAAATGGTAATATGGGATTGCCAAAATGGCGTTGTTCAGATGTTACATACAAAAAACCAAATTTCAACCAAATCAACACTAAGATTTAGAAATAGACATTATTCTTCAATCTGTTAAAGGTACTTCGAAAAGACTCAAGCCTTTGTTGAGCAAAACATCTTGCTCCCTCTAAGGTAGCCACTTCTCCTTTGAGTTGTTCTGCAGTTTCCATTTCTGCAAGCCCTTTGTTGAGGAGCTCTTCGAATTGGTTGCCAGCAGTATTAGTTTCATAGGCTAATTGTTGTTCTTGAGCCTCTTTAACCTTCTGCGAAGTTCCTGAATTTGCCTTTCCCAGAGAAGGATGGACTCAGCTCGAGCCTCATAATCAGTTTTTGCTTGCTTTAGATGCATGGCTTGATCCTCAGCTTCTTGAGAGAGTTTCGAAGCATGCTCATAAGCAGCATCCATTGCAGTTCGTTTTTCTTGAACCTTTCTGGCAGCAAATTCATCTTGGAGAAGGTACCCAGTCACGTTGTCTAGCAGAGATTGAAGATCGAACAAGATAGTGCTAACTGGCAAGGAGCAGGTAGCAAGGTTGACTTTTGTAAGTAACTCCTTCATAGTGTAGCAAGCTGTGCTATCCTGTTTGAGTACTTCGAACAAATCCACATCAAGAATTGTTCTCATAATCCTGTTAAGAAGTACAATTCTATCATCTGTGGGCAACAGATGGCTAGTCGAACTTGTACAGCCCTAGCAGGTGGAATATCCCTTTGAGCTAGCTTCGCCTTCATGTACCCAATAGGGTCCTTTCGTCTCAGGAGAGCAAGCTCCTCTTCAGTCATTCGGGATAGAGACGGTTGAGGAAGTTCCACACGCAGGGGAGTCACATCCATTTCGACTTCCATGGGTTTATTGGTTGCGTCACCGTCATCTTCATTCGTTTCATGCTCATTGTCTTCTTCATTATCATCCAAATCCACCACTTTGATATCTTCGTTCTCGCTGTTATTTGCATCTGACTCTGTCCCAGCAGTCGAACCATCGTTGGCATCTTCTTCCTCAGACCCTTCCTCTGCAGATTCCTCGTTTCTTTGATCAGAATCAGCTTTCTCTCCTTCAGCATGAATGTCCTTTGGATCCTCTTGAAGGGTTTCAAGAGGGAACTTTTGAAGAGAAGTTCTTTGTAAAGTCTCTGCAGATTCATGAAGCATTGCTTCATTTGTTTCTTTTAGAGGAGGAGAAGTACTCTGGTCATCTTGCTGCTCTGAAGCCCCAGCCAGAACCGCCATATTGGAGGACCCTTTGTTCTGCACCAGGTTGCTGGAATCCCCTTGAGGAGAAGAGTTGATCGGAGCAACAGTTTTTGATGGTGAAGTCGAAGTGGTAAGAGCTGGATTCAAAATGTCCTATAGAGGCAAAAGAATATTAAAAGCATGCACCAAGGTAATGAATAATTATTTTGTCAAAGATTTAAAGTTCAATTTACCTGTGGACTCTCAGAAGAGAGGTTGCTAGCTATGCGTTCCAACATTACGTTGGAGGTCGAAGATGGAATTTTGGATTTAGGTGAGGGAGCAGCATCCCTGGAATCGAGTCCAGAGACACTAGTTGGTACAACACTTTTGGAAATTTCCTTCTTCTGCTTCTTCTTCGAAGCAGCTGGTAAATTCCCTCCAGCATTGGGGTCTTCCCCAGTAGTGTTTGTTTTTCGTTTCTTTGGAGTGGTTGGCGGGAGTTTGTTAGTCTGAAAAGATTTAAACAATAAGTTAGATGCAAATCATGAAACATTAGTGTATTTGAAACATCAAGGCTAAGAGATTACCTGTGGAGTTGGAGCACTGGTTATTACTGGTGTTGTTGTTGTTGCAGCAGTTGTTGTTGGTTTGGATAGAGTCACAGTATCAATGGTTTCGACAGAGGCCTGAGAGGCGCTCCCTTCTTTTGACTTTGAAGCAACAGTCTTTATCCTGATGGCTGAAAATCGAAACAATTAAGGCAAAAGTTAAAAATGTAGAAAATGAGAAACATTTGGGATTTTCCCAAGCATTCGCACCTGTGCCTTGATCAGATTTAATCGACATGGCAGAAAGGTCATAGCGAAGATGTCCTGGGAAATCGTGGAGCCAATGTCGAGCCCATGTCACAGTCTCAGATGGCTTTGGTTTCTTTTGAAGATATTTGAACATTTCTTTGCAAGTGAACCACCAAGGGTATGGAGGAAACCAAGCCAGAGCCAGTTCTGAGGTAGGTAATCTAGGAAATTTAGGTGGATGCATTTCGAATGCCAACCTATACCTATCCTCAGGTGACAACCCTGAAGGAATTTTTAACTTAGAAATTTTTTCTTTGAATTTTTCCTTCAAGGTCTCAGCCGCTTGATGCACAGTGGATTCCAAGTGTGTGGGATCATAAGTAGTTTCGAAATAATTTTGAAAATCCTTAATCTCTTTGGCATGAGTGAACATACCTTTCTTGGATTGTACCTGCACATCGAACGCATCAGTTAGTTTCTGCTGAATAGTAAGAGTATCGAACATATAAGTCTGATAGAACTTTGTCCACCATTCCAGAAACCCCTTTGTTGTAAGGTGTGTAGGTTCGAAAGATATTAGTTCAAAGTGGGTGAAGCCTTGGTATTGTTCCTACTGTAGTTTGGCTTCTCTTGCCTTGAAGGTTCGCCCAGAGGTGATGGCATTTTCTGTTTGGAATAGGGGTTCAGGGATTAGTTGGCACAAGCCAAATTGTCTCGAAACGAAGTTGGGTTGATAAGCAAAAAGGATGATTTGATTCTTAGCAGGAGTAATTCGTGAAGAGATTAGTCTGGGTAGCAAAAAGGCTCTCCATACATCTTGAATTTCTTTGCTTTTGACTGCTTCTGAGAGAGCCATGGTGAACCATGAGGGTCCATGAGTCCTTGAAGCAAAAGGCGCCATGGTTCTTTGAATTTATGCCTCTTGGAGAAAATCATGATATATTTTGAGAAGAGAACTTTGAAGTCATCCTTATCATCGTTTGGGGTAAGTCTTCACAGCCTAGTGCCTTCGATGATTCTATCCGCTATTTCTGGATCTTGTTCAGCAATAGTATTGGCAGTTGATAGTGAAGGTTCGAACATGACATTAAGCCATAACTGGAGTAACCAGAAAGGGCCATCTAGCAGGATGTTTTTGGAGGTGTGAGATTTCAAACTCGAAACAGCTGACCTTAGACTTTCGTAAAGATCAACTAATAGCAGTTCGCTTAAACACACCCTCCGATTCTCATGCAAATCTCTAGCTAGAGGAATAAACCTACTGGCTACCTGTAGGGATCTGCTGCAAAAGACATACCTTGACAACCATAAGGTAAGGAAAGCAATGTGTTCCACATCCGACACACTGTCACCTTCAGTGTGATAGTGGCTGATGAACTTTGAGAAGCTAGCTAGCTTGACTTCGAAGTCAATAATACTCGAATGCTCTTCATTGTCAGGAATATAGGTTTCTCCTATTGGTGATAACCCAGTAATGGCTGCTATGTCAAAAAAAGGTGGGTGTAATCATTCCACCAGGGAGATAGAAAGTATTGTAAGTACTGTCCCAGAAATATAAGGACGCGAATAATAATGGGTGGCTATAGGTAAAGCCTGGTTTCGATAGTTTAATCAAGTTGTAAATACCTAATTCTTCCCATTGCTGGGATTTCTTAGCTTCTACTTTAGTAAACCAGTTGTGATAAGTTGTGTCGGAGGTGGGGCAAGATCGAAATGGTTTGAAGTTACTCTTTACATAATCTAGCACAAAAGGGTCCTTAGGGGGAATGATTGGATTTTCCACGGTGGTCGAATCAGAAGACTCTACTGTCTTAGGGGTATCCATTTTATTAAACAGAGGTTTAAAATTATAACAAACAGGGAAAAATTTTCTGGTGTCTTTTAAGATTTCAAAGACTGTAAGAGGGCCCATTAAAGCTAACCTCTTGCCAGCGGCGTTAGTAGGAATTAGTACCTGGGATGCATAGAGCATTTCTTTCTCTTTTGAGATCATCTGAGAAATAAGAACAGACTGACCTTGGTAGGTGCCAACCTTGCTTTCCATTATGGTTCCTGTGTTCTTTCCTTTCTTTTTTGAAGATTTTTTCAGTTGAGATGAAGTTGAAGAAGACATTGTTGGAAGAATGTTGGAAGTTTAGGGTTTCAGTGAGAAAAGAGGAAGAAAAGATTCAGAATGTGGGAAGAAAAGAAAAGACTAAGTTGATGGGTTTTTATAGTGTGGAAGTTTAAACATCCACTGAGTAAGATTGTGATACGTGGTAGTCGTGGGTTGGTTTGAGAAGGAGGTGGCGTAAAGTTAATATTGGTAATAGGCGTGATTAAATGATAATCATTGTTTTGTAACTGCACCATGTTGTGAAATGGTTCAAGGCGGTTAAGGAATCTGAAAAGCGTCATGATTGACGTGACTGAAGTCATATGCAATAAATGTTACAATGATTCGAAGGTCACATCAAAATCTTGTGTATATGTTTAAAATAAGTATTTCTCAAAGGAATCGAAATACATATTTTAAAGGGGCATTTTGTTGGCTAAAGATTTTGATGATATTGTTCGAAGCAAAGCAAGTTGGATGTTTCGATTGGAATAAAGCAAGATGTCATGTTTCGAAATGGTAGAAGCAGTGCTTCGAATGGGCATATCAAAGCTTGGAGCTTCGAGTGACAGTTATGAGGATATCTTTAAAAGAAGTCTCGAAGTGATAACAAGGTTGTGTCTAAGAAATGCGTTCGAAGCGAAGAAGTGCCAAAACATTTGAAATTCAAATGCAAGCGGGATGTTCGAAATTTAAAATATATGCGCTGGAGCATTCAAAGACGCGTGGAAGATAGAGAGAGGCATTGCTTTGCATGTTCTGAACGTGGCAGAATCTTATAGCAAGACCGTTATGGTCGAAGTAGTATAAATAGAAGTCTTAGCATTAGGATTTCGTGTGTCATATCTATTGTACAAAAAACTCAGTAAACATTCAAAATACCACATGGCTAGGGAAACGAATGCACGAGCAATGTACGTATGATAACACCAAGTGTTTATGATTTAATAAAACTCTTTATCATTTCCAGTATTTTCCTCTATCTTCATGTCAATACCATTCAAAAGCCTTTGCATTAAAATATTTTCATTCGAAGTCTTTTTACTGATGCCTTACATTTAAATGTTTTCTTTCCATTTCAAATACTTTACATTTCAGAAACTTTTGTACATTTCATGCCTTTATCTTCAAACTTTTATCATTCGAACACCTTTTTTCACTTAAAGTCATTTTACTGTTTTCTTGCATTTAAACGCTTTCTTCATATTTCGAATCTTTTACATTCCAGAGAATCTTTTACATTACATGTTTTTATGCTTCGAAGTCATTTACTTGTCTTTTCTGCAGTTTTATATGTCTTTACAATTGAACTTTATTCATGCAATTTAGTTTCGCGCGCATTTACTTGATCAAGTTATTAGATCTTTAATAGAGTAATCGAAGTAAGTTAAACACCTACACAACATTCTAAATACCAACCATGAATACCAGTTCTATAATGAGAGTTATCCAAATGACCAATACATCCTAGGACCAATCTAGTCGATCCTGCGAGTTACCAGAGAGATTAAATAACAGTCATTAAGATTATTTGATAGTTTGGAGGACTAGCGGTTGTTTACCAGAAATCACTGTAAACACCTGCAAGGCACTCCGATGCTAAAGTGAGCGAGAGTACGAGCAGGCAAAAAGTGTGAGTATGGGTAAGAGAATGAATACCTGACCCTCTTGGAACAAAGGGTATTTATAGCCCCCAGCGTTGGGCCAAGGTCCCTTCATTGGGCCGACCAGGATTGGCCCAATAAAGGAACTGCCAGGTTCTACGTGTGTAGTGGGGACCCGCACGTGGTCTCCTTCTTGGGTGCTCTGCGAGAAGTACAGACGGACGAGGACGCGGTCTTTTCAAAGTTCAGGTGAGGGTGTGTTTACCGGGAAAAATGGTAAACAATCGCTGATCTTCCAAAAGGTTACTTATTTGGTGACTAGCAGGATCGATCAGATTGATCCTAAGACATGGTTGATTTTTGGAGTTTGACTAACCCTAATGGTGATTAATGTCAGTAAAGTAAAGACACTTTAAATAAATTGCATGGAGAAAAGCTTGATAGAATAAATAAAAGCGTTAAGGAATTGTTAAACAAAAGGCTTCGACGGAGGTAAATAAATGAACAACGGTAAATTGCTTGAATATAAAAGACTTTGATTAATTTAAATGGTGTTTCACACATACATTCTCAATGATTCTTTCTCTCACGCTGGGTAATTGAATCTAAATGAGTGACTTGTATAAAATGATGAACACACCAATAACTACATAGAAACTTTGTATTTATACTAAGAAAAATCCTAAGTAACCGTTGGACAGTTACACCGCTTCGAGATGACGCCATATGGCACGCTCACAACCTTTGACGCCTATGCTCTCGACACGTTGCACTTGGTAACTGTTGGGAACCGTTTTCCCTCCAACAATTCAAATCTCAAACTGTTCGACCTTGGGCATCAGGAATCTTTGTCGAGAGGCTCCTTTGACGTCGAAGACAACAAGATTCCTACTTAAATGAATTTCTCTAAGTATCTTGTCATTCTTTGATGAGCCTTCGACATGATCAGTTGGTCGAAGCCTCCTTATTTAGGAAACTCTTCTGACTCATAATTAATGGTTGTGATACGGTGGGAGAACTGACTTGAGGTTTTGCGTTTGTTTTCGCAAATGTTTCGGTTGAGCAAGAGTCGCCACCGACTTTTTATTTCATCCTAAGGAAAGGTTAAAAAGCACAACAAAAACCTTTGAGATGTTTTCTTGGGTTCGGGGAGTATATTATAGAAAGGGAAGGTATTAGCACCCTTTCTATCCATGGTTATCCATGGGCTCTTAGTTACTTGCTTAGATTACTTGCCTTGTGTTTTCAATTGTTTGAAATGGTGCTTTCAATTGTTTGAAATGGTGCTTTGTGTGTGGGTTTGAAAATGTTTTGAAAAGAGGCCATTTGTTGTGGCAAACTTTGTAATGATCCATGTTTGAATGTATTCAAAGGTGTACTTATCTTTTGAAAAGTTTTCAATGTTTTTGAAAGTTGTTTTGAAAGGGTGTTGTGATGTGTGTTTTGAAAAATGGCAAGGATTGTTTTGCAAGATTTGGTCAAGTAACCAAGAGCTATTTACCCTAAATTTCTCAAAGATCTTTCATATGTTTTTAACCCTTTTAACAATTTTGTCCCACCATTGTATTTGGTGGACAATCTTGTGTTAGGATGTTAACGGGACGGGCGCGGGTCATCGTTTAGACCATGATTGCAATGGTGCCAAGTGTCTTTGGCAATTTTTCCTTTAAGGGACTTGATCATTTTTAGGCAACTTTCGAAAGCGTCATCGAGGGACTATGATCATTTGATTTGTTTTGTTTTGCCAAAAACACTCAACATGCAACATGGCCCATTATTGAAGGCAACAAGTGGAGTAACCCTAGGGGGTGCAAGTGTGATTGGTGTTGTCCATTTTCATGCTTTTTGTCTTTGAATTAGGTCAAGCTATTTGTTATTTTTGATTTGCATACAAAACCCTAAGTCTATCATGGCCTATTTAGAAAGCTTTTAAATGCGAAAAATAAAATCCTAAATTATTACAACACAATTATGGGATGGGGGGTATAAATGTTCAAATGGGGATATTTAGCAAGAAATTAAAATCTAAGCTATTACATCCAAATTGAATATACAAAGATTAATTGTACAATAATTAAGTAAATAAATATGCAAAAATGTATTTATGCACAAAAATGGTTTTTATATGTATGGGAAAGTATTTTTTATGTGAAATGTAAACAAAAAATAAAAGAATCAATTTTTGGATATTTTGTGTTTTTAGGGCAAAACCCTAATTTGCTAAATAAAAGAGTATTTATTATGTATTATACAATATTTATTAATTATATAAAAAATAAATAAAAAGGAAATATATTACAAAAAAAGTGATTTTTTGAGGTCAAATATTAATAAAAATAAAAAATGTATTTTTTTTGTATTTTTATCCTAAATATTCCAAATATATAAATATTTATATTATTTACTAAATATATTAAATATGTACAAAAAAAATGTTAATTATTTACAAAAAAAGTATATTTTTTAGAAAATGTTTCCAAAATGTAAATAAAAAAATAATAACTAAAAAATATATTTTTGTATTATTATTTTAATTTTTTAAATAAATAGTACTATATTTATTTATATATGTAACTAAATGAAACAAAATATCAAATAAAATGCAAAAAAATGTGAGAAAAATATTTTTAGTGTTTTTTCATGCTTGAATAAAAATATAGAATCAAAATCAAAAAGAAAAAATAAAAAATGACAAATATATCATATAATGGGTCAGGGGGTGTATGTTAAAAAAAAGGGGGCAAAAAGTAGGACTGACTCAGGCCCAGCCCAAGCCAGTCATCTTCAACCTCCAGACTTGTTTGAACAAACCACAATGCGCGTTTCCTAACTCCCGATTCCTGGACTTTCAAGCAAAACTCATAACACCAAAAATGTAGAGCATCAAGAGACGAATCCAGACATATAAAAAACTTGACTTAACTCTAAGAAATGAGGGAGAATTTCTTCATCCCCAATTCCTGTCCTAAGTTTTTTCTAATGTTCAGGTTCCAAATTCTCTTAACACATATAATATAAATGAAAAGTGAGGATATAGGTAGCTTCAGGGCCATGAGTAAAGCATGTTTCATTCATAAACCTAAGTCTAACTCTTCCTAGATTGAGAGATATAAGTCCAAACTTTTATCTATTTAGCTGGAATCGTGTACAACAATGAAGTTATCTTCAATGGAATTTGAGGAATTGTACAGCTTGCTTGAAGTTCAGGGATGCTTCTCCAACCTCTAGCTTGCTCTGAAACTGACTGAATCGAGCTATGTAACTCAACCTGCACAACTGAAAAAATGAAAATGGTGAACTTGGTTAGAGGTGTTACAGTCTGTAGCTAGGGCTTGGGATAGTTTGTATGGGTGGTAGGGAGTGTGTTTGAACAAGCTTTGGCCAAAACGCACGAGCAAACTGAGTTGTGCAACTCAATCTGCAGGGATGCCCTGTTTTGTGCAGCAAAATGGTGTTTTGATGTTTGGGGAGGTATTGAAGGTGGTTAGGTCGTGCCTTAGGTCTGTTATGATGTATGGAAAATATTTACAAACTTTGCTTTGGCTAGTTGTTACAGGAATGAGAGATGTGTTTCAATATGCAAGCTTTCTTCTTATCTAAGCTAAAGTGGTCAAGTTGGGTTATAGGCCAAGGCAGGTCCCTCAAGCATGCTGCATAATCTCTCCTTGATCAGTGGGATTAGTCCATAAACTTGTGCCTCAAAGATCTGCATTGTACTTCTTTGATTTGTGTTTTGACATAAAGTGCACCTTTTCAAAAATGGCTAAGTTACTTTTTCTAATTATGGATTAAACTTCCATGTAATGACCAAATGAGCAAAATAACATCTTGGCACAAAGGTTTAGCATTGAATTATTGAGTAAGAAAGGGATTAGAGGCCTGTAATCTAGCTTGTGCATGCTGAGTTTGAAAAATGCAAAGTGTATGAACATGTACTTGGCCATGAATCAAAGTGACTTTTTCCTAACTTCACAAATTCGATTCTCTCTAACCACAAGGGTGTTTGAGAAGTTCTTGGATAATTTGGAAAGATTGGAATGAGTACTACAATCCATCTTGGTAATGCAAGTTGAAATTCCAAGTGGAAGCATGTGAAAAGTGGCCATGAAGTTGGGCAAAAATCCTGCCTAGAATAGGTCAAATTTTTTCTAAGTTAAGAATGTTTTGCACCCTTGTTCCAAAAATCATAACTTGAGCTACAAGCTTCTTTTGAGGAAACTTTGTGAATCAAAGTTATATATTTTGCAATGGACTATAACTTTCATGTTTTGAGTTTTGTTTGAATCCAAATGTATCTTGATGAAAAAATGGGACAAAGTTAGGAAAAAATTAGGAATTTTCATAACTTAGAAAATTTCTAAGTTATGAAATTTCTTCATTTCAAACCCTAATTTGTAATTTTTGGTTTCTTGATGAACAAGTTTCATAATTTGACATGTTTTGACGAAAAATGAATCTTGACACTTGATTTTGACCAAAAAGTCAAAGTTTGACTTTTCAGTATACAGTCAAGTTTTGATCAGTTGACTGGAAAATTCATCTGTCAATCTTGTGCATTTGGAATCTTTTGAACTTGTTGAATGTGTCAAGACCGTTTCATTGAGTCCTTGAGTCCATATGTGAGCTTGGTTTGCCATTGGCTAGGTCAAACAGTCAAAAATTGCCTTTGTGTAGTCAAAACCCTAAAAATGACCATTTTGCCCTTTTGGTGATCTGATCAAATTTCTTGTGGAATTGTGATCCAAACTTGATCAAATGGTCCATATGAGTCCATAATGTTGATGTGGGTAAAAAATCATGAGGTTTGACTGTCAATTGACCATAGTTGACTTTTTCCCCAATACAGTTGATTTCTAGGTCAACTGTCCAATTGACTGGGCAAAGATTGGAATCAAGGCTTGAAACTTGGTATGGATAAACTTGTGAGTCCAACATGAAGTATGAAAGTCATCTTGGGCATTTTAGGTCAAAACATCTTTGTGCAAACTCAAACCCTAATTTGGGTCAACAGTGCAAGGAGAAGTCTTGAGCAGAGCAAACCCTAATTGGATTTTGAGCTCCAAGGGTCTTGTGGTGAGAAAATATTGATGAAATGGGAGGGATAATTTTGGGGTACAACAATGGTCTATATGATAATAAACATGGGTGTCGAATTTAGGAGCCAAAAAATTGCCCCCCAAGAATGTCTTATTTCGACGCTGAAAAGAAAAAGGCATTCTTTGAGATTCCATTCGACACCTGTCCTTCATTCTCAGCCACAAATCAGTTTGTGTGCTTTTCATCTACCAACCAACTGACAAACTCAAAAAGTAATCATTTCACCTTTTCCCAAGATGTCACTTCAGTAAGGTGTTTTGCACGCACGTTTACCTTTCATATACCGTCATTATGACTATTTCCCGAAATCGAGGACGCACGCTGCATTGTTTCCGTTTTTTAGAACGGTTACAGCACCAAATGAGTGCCACGTGCCCCAATCTTGTCTGTAGCATTAAATGTCCTCGAGCCTTGTGATTTTTTCAATCACTATAAATAGCATTAAGTGCCTCTGTTGGACTCTTTACGCTTTCTTGCATCCAAATCTTCAGTCGAACGAAATTTTCTGCAAGCTTCTTCCTCTCCAAACCCAGTAATCTTTGTTCTTCATCTTCATCCATCTTCATCTCAAACCAAAAAAAAATGGCTTCACATACTCGCACTTCCAATGTCCCCAGATCTAGCACTCCCTCTCAAACTACTCAACCGGAAATCTTCTCAACCGCTCTGATAGTTAACTCCATGGGAATGCGAAGAGTTCCTGAACCCATGGGAGACGCTGAGCGTGAAACTTATGGTTCTCAACTGCTGATTCCTGTTGGGTATTCCAACCAGGTTTTCGCCATGTCCAATCCTCTTTCACCATGCATTACTGACCCAACGAAAATCGAGGGTTTCTTCCCCGTGCATGAGGCACTCAAACCCATTGGGTGCTCAAAGAAGGCGACAGATGATACCGAAGATCCTGCAAAGGAGAAGATAGATCTTCGGTTTTTTAACAGGGGGGTTAGGGCTTTTAGGTCTAGCCCCAACCTTACACCAGAATACAATGCTTGGCTCAACAAGATGGAGAAGTGCCAGGCTTCGATTTGGAATGGCATGGGGATTTATGACCTAGTCATGCTGTCCAAAACTGGTCTTAACTACTGTCCTGAAATGCTGGTAGCTTCTTTGCTGTTTTGGGACTATACTCACTATACCTTCCACTTGCCTTGTGGAATGGTAACGCCCACTCTTTTCGACGTGGCCGCTATTACTGGTCTTCGACTAACTGGGGACTACTTCGACCCAGAGGAAATGTCTGAAGACCAGATTGGGTTTTCTGCCACCAAACCCACTTATACCACCTACACCAACCATTACCATGACAAATCGACGGCTGTGGTGACTGATATGGAGCACATCGCGTTTCTAGCCCTTTGGCTGTCGCGCTTTGTGTTCTGCACGAAATCCCTACAGGTGACGAAGAAAATGGTCACCCTTGCTACTCAGCTTCATCACGGCCAAAACATTTGTTTGGCCGAATTAATACTGGCGAATTTGTATGAGTCAGTAAGCAGTGGAGCGGCTCAATTGAAAGTAATCGAAAATAGAGCGAGCTTGCTACTTGCTGGTCCCTTCTGGCTACTTCAACTCTGGCTAAACGCCACTTTTGAGTCATTTCTACCCCAGAAGACTCAAATAAACGAAAAGGCTCCTGAGATAGCCAGAAGGCACGTCGAAGGCACCGGGCTTGCCTTATTAACTCCTACTGAAGATGGGCTGGAGCTACAAAAGACCTTTGCAAACTTCGTTCAGATGTTTGCAGGGAGGAAGGAATTTACCTCGACCATGGCCCCTTTCGCCGGTTGAAAGTTTGGCCCAGGGTGGTTTACCAGGCCCCATCCTAAATCATCAGAGGATCCTCACCTTGAGGAGCACACAACGATGTGGGAAGCGGTTCTCACTCCAAGGATAATGCCATTGCGTTTCAAGAGTTCAAAGAATCAGCTGAGTCTGATTGCTTACCAGCCGAATCTTATCTCTCGACAGTTTGGCATCATCCAATCGCTTCCTTCTCCAATTTATCCTCGGGAGAAATCGTTGTTGTACTTTTGTAATGACTACTCTGAGGATGCTGCTACTAAGCATATTAGTAGGTACGTTGGTTGGACCGTACTATCATTGTTCGACTACCAACTCAACTTCCTTTGTTCACCATCTTTTGAAGACTGGTGGAAGAGATATTACGTCGAAGAGTTCTTTGACGAAAAAGATTTGTAGACGAACTCCAGAAGTCCTTCGTCTTGGTTCTCTTTCACTTAGCCATTAATTGTTATTTATTTTGATCTCTTGGAGCATAGGTTTATATTTTTTCAAATATTTGCCGTTTACTCTCAAGAGTCTTTTATCTTCGCTTAACTCTTCGACCTCATAAGCTCCACCAGAAAAGTTTGAATAATTCTGAACGGTCCTTCCCACTTGGGTGACCATTTTCCCATGCTTCGATCTCTTTGATCCATAGGAAGAATTACCTTCCAAACTAGCTCTCCAGGCGAGAATGCCTTAGGTTTTACTTTCTTATTGTAAGAGTCTTCCACTCTTTTCTTCTGAATTCTCAGTAGGTCGAGAGCTCGTAGTCTTTCTTCGTTTAAATCTACCAATTCATCTAACATCATATCCCAATAAACCTCAGAGGGGATATCTTGATGTCTTTGGACCCTTGCTGATTGAAGACAAATTTCTGCTGGCAGTACTGCGTCATGACCATAAGTTAGCTGATATGGTGTTGTACCTGTGGCTTCCTTTCGGGACGTTCGACAGGACCACAAGATCTGGTCTAACGTTTTGTGCCAATTTTTTGGCTTCTTTCCCACATGCTTTTTTATCAGGCCAATCACTATTTTATTCGCCGCTTCGACCTGACCATTTGCCTGCGCGTAATAAGGTGTTGATGTTAGGAGTCTAAAGCCTGTTTCTTGAGCGAATTCCTGCATCTTTTGACCAGTAAACACTGACCCTTGATCAGTTGTTATAGTCTCAGGGATTCCAAATCTGTAGATAATGTTCTTTTGAATAAATTCAATGACATTTTCTTGGTCTGCGTTGACTAAAGGGATAGCTTCGATCCATTTAGTGAAATAATCAATGCCTACCAGTATATACTCCTGGCTCTTTGATGATGCTGGTCGAATCTCTCCAATAAGATCCAACGCCCATCCTCTAAAAGGCCAAGGTTTCACTATTGAGTGAAGTTCGCTTGCTGGTACATGTTGGATACCAGTATGGACTTGGCATTCCTGGCAACCCTTCTCGAACTCAACACAATCTTTCAAGATAGTGGGCCAGTATAGTCCTTGTCGAAACAACAACCATTTCATCTTATGACCTACTTGGTGAGCCCCACATGCTCCAACATGCGTAGTCGAAAGGGCTATGTATGCTTCGGTTTCTCTTAAGCATTTTAATAATACCCCTTCAGGCGTCTTTTTGAACAACTCGTTACCCATGAGTACGTAACTTAACGCCCTATATTTTATTTTTCGTTCTGTCAAAGTTGCTGGATTTTGTAGATAATCTACAATGGGTTTCCTCCAATCCTGCTCTGATAAATTATATATGAACGAAATTTCGAAATTCCTTCGATCAACATACCCTAGTCTTGTTGATTCCAAATCAGTTGGAAACAAACTAGTTGCTTTTATTTTTTCTCGAACTTCGATTGCTCTTTGTAATCTCATTTTTGAAATCTTATACCCAGATGCAATTTGTGCCAAATCATTGGCTATTTGGTTTTCCAATCTAGGTATGTGTCGAATATTAACCATTTCGAATTTTTTCAATAAATGATTTGCTATCACAAAGTACATAATGATATTTTCTCTTATGCATTTGTACTCTTTTGTGACTTGCTTAATGACTAACTCTGAGTCTCCCATTATTTCGACTCGAGTTGCCCCCAATTCCAACAATATTTCAAGGCCAGTAATTAGAGCTTCGTATTCAGCCTCATTGTTCGAACAAGTACCTTCTATCTTGTACTTGAATGTTGTTGGAATTTTTTCTGGAGAAATAATTAAGACCCCTACTCCCGTTCCATCTTTATGGCTGGAACCATCGAAGTAAAATTTCCAGGGTTCTATCTCCACGTAATTCATATTTTCAACCTGAATCGAGTGGTCGACTATGAAGTCTGCTACCACTTGCCCTTTTACTGCCTTAAGAGGCATAAAGGTCAATGAATACTCAGTTAATGCTAGCGCCCACTTGCCAATTCGACTGTGCAAGATGGGTTTCGACAACATGTATTTGAAAACATCAAAATGAGACGAAACATACACATCAACTGGTTTTATATACTGTTTGAGCTTTGTACAAGAGAAATAAAGACATAGACATAATTTTTCAACCTCGCTATATCTAGTTTATGCATCGTTCAAAACTCTGCTAAGGTAGTAAATGGGTCTTTCGACTCCATTTTCATCTTCTTGGGCTAACATGCTTCCCAAAGTTTTGTCGGATGCAGCTATGTACAATCTCATACTCCTATTGCTACAAGGAGGCACCAAAATAGGTGGCTTGGTGAGATACCCTTTGATCTTGTCGAAGGCATCCTGTTGCTCTTGCCCCCACTCAAACCCTTCCTTATTCAATCGAAGTAAGGGTGAGAAGGCTTGCGCTTTTCCACTCAGGTTAGATATAAATCTCCTCAAGAAGTTTATCTTGCCCAGCAGAGATTGCAGTTCCTTCTTATTCGTTGGCGCTTTCGCTTCCAAGATTGCCTTTGTCTTGTTCTGGTTGATTTTGATTCCTTTTTTGTGGACGACGAAGCCCAAGAAATCTCCAGCTTTAACACAGAACGCACACTTCAAAGGGTTCATTTTCAGACCATGCTCTCTCATTCTTTCAAATGATTGTCGAAGGTGGTCCATATGGTTCTTCCTGGAAACAGATTTTACAACAATATCATCAATATATACTTGCATGAAAGTGTTAATAAAATCATGGAAGATAGAGTTCATCGCTCGCGGATACGTTGCCCCAGCGTTTTTCAGACCAAAAGGCATTACTACCCATTCGTAAGTGCCTATAGCCCCGAGGCATCGAAAAGCTGTTTTCGACACATCTTCTTCAGCAATGAAAATTTGATTGTATCCTGAGTAATCGTCGAGCATGCTCAGGTACTCGTAGCCAGCGACATAGTCGACTAACATTTCCGCCACGGGCATAGGATATTCATCTTTGGGTGTTGCAGCATTCAGATCTCTGAAATCTATGCACACCCTCAACGTACCATTTTTCTTAATTACTGGCACAATGTTTGCAATCCATTCGATGTACCTCGTAGCTCGTATGAATTTGCACTTCAGCAGTCTTTTGACTTCCGTTTTGATCTTCGACAGTATTTTTGGAGTGAAGCGTCTTGGGCATTGCTTGACTGGCTTTTTCCCAGGTTTGATTGGCAACTGAAGTTCTACCAATCCTCTGTCGAGACCAGGCATATCGTCGTAATCCCATGCAAAGCAGTCCTTGAACTCCTTTAGTAATTGGATCACTTCAACCCTGAGCTCTGGGTCTATTTTGGCGCTGATGTAAGTGGGCCTTTTATCTAACCCTTCACCCAAGTTGATTTCTTCTAAAGGATCATGCGCTAACATTTTGATGTTGTTCGCCAGGGGGTCCTTTTCGAATCCCAAAGGCTCATCGTCGTAGATGGCGTCGAGCCTTTGATCCTGCATTCCTTCTGTTCTGATATCAGGAGGTTCTGGATCGAAATCTTTCCCAGGACCAATATCTGGTGGCTCCTGCTCATTGGCCTTGTTGGCCATATATTTTACTTCGGCTTCAAGAGTCGCTATCATTCTTGTTTCGGCTACATAAGCCGAAATTCGCTGCAATGCTTGTGACTCAGTCATTATCATTGAATTCACTTCCCCAACCAGTTGGCTGGATTTTAGTTAGCCCACTGAAATCAATGTGGGACAAGTCTTCTTTATCCCATTGAAACCCATGATCAGGATGCAGGTACAAGGAACAAAAATCATTTGGCGCTGGCGCCATGTCGAAGTCAGGTGCTGGACATGGCCCAATGTGAGCCAAATTTTTGTCGAAGTCAGCTCTTCCTATGTGATTTACTTCGCCTAAGTAGTAGCTCTGATCTGCTTCTATATTCTCGACAATTTCATCAGGACGCCATAATATCACCCTTTGATGCATTGATGATGGTACTGCTCCTACACCATGTATCCATTCTCGGCCCAACAAAAGGTTGTAATTAGGTTTAGCCGATATGACCATAAACATGGTTGGTCGAAGGATGGATCCCACTTTGAGATCTAGTTGAATCACACCCATGGTGGTCCCTATTCCGCCTTCGTAGTTCGATAGGACCATATTATGAGGCTTGATGTTTTCATCACTCTTGCCTATTTTTCTTAGCATGAAGTGGGGAATTATGTTGATGGTTGCCCCACAGTCCACCAAGATTTTGTTTACAGTGGCCTCTTCGAGTTTTGCCCTTATGAATAAAGGCTTGAGGTGACTTTTCATCGCCTCAGTTGGTGGCTCGAAGAAACCATTCTGCTCTTCAGTGCAGCCATTACCCATGACAAAGTAGCAAACTGGCCTATGCTTGGCCATCTCTTGTTCGACTTCCCAGTCGTTCGATTCAACTTCCATTTGGCGGTTGAACTCTATTGGCAAAACTGACACTATATTTACCATGATGTCTAATGTGTCGTCAGACTCAGAGCCATCTTCGTCACCAGCTTCGCCTTGTTCAGGCCATACCAACCTATCGGACAACGGTTCCCTCTCCAAAGGCTTTCTTTGCTTTCGCTGGGGGACATTTGAACTTGACTCTGGTTTTGGTTCGTTGACAGCTTCTCTCTCAGCCTTGCGCCACCTTTGGTATCTTCTCCACTGGGATCGAGACATTGGATTCTTTCCCTTGTAGTTACTTGATACTTGGGTCACTTTGGAGGAACCAACATGAGGTTCTTTCTTGAGTGTCAAAGATGAACCTCTTGGCACTTCAAAGGAATTCCACCTTTCTTCGCTGGGTCTCTTTCTACTTGATGTTTTGAGCCATGTATCAACTGGCACATTGGTTGGAGGACTGAAAGTTGGTGGCCTCCTTTCCTGATTTGAACCCTTTTGGTAGGTTCTTCTGGGATCGTGTCGAGCATCAGAGCCTGCACCTTTTTGGGCATTTCTACTCCAATTTCTGTTTGCTGCTCTCACATCTTTGATGTGTTCAGCAGCTTTCTTGTCAAAAATAGAGCTGCATCGAGGACACAACATCACTTCTGATTTCTTCTTCTGGCATCGTTGTAGGAATTATGCCAGATTTTCGTTCTCCAGAGGAAAAGCTGTTTTGTTTGCTTGCTCTTGCCTAATGGTCTCCTTTGAAACTTTTGATTCAGAGATTTCGACCATGTTGACATTCATGTTGTCTTTAGTGGCAAGAGTCATTTGCTTCATTTGAGCCTCCAGGTCTTTCGTCTGGCCTTGCACTGCAGCCAAGTAAGAAACGGGTTTAGTTCCATATTTTGAGGCTCCAACTGTCTCTAGTTTTGGACCTTCAGCGGCCTTTTGGACTGCTTCAATTGTCTTTCTAGAAAGGTTCCCAGAAAAACTGCCAAAGATTGGCATATTGATATGATCTTTGGTGACTTCGACCATGGTTATCCCTGGCCTTTTCACCTGACTTCTGGAAGCTTCGATCACATTCACCTCTGAAGGTTCAGCATAGTGGGCTTCCGCCTGCAAAGGGCTCGAATCCACATTCACGGGGGCCTTATCAGCGAACTTCAGCCTCCCTTCTTCGATAGCATTCTGCACGAGATCCCTGAAAAGAAAACATTGAGATGTTTTATGGCCCAGAAAGTTATGATATTTACAATAGCCTCTTTTCTTTCTTTGATCAAGAGGAGGCACTTTTACCCCTGGGGGTATTATCATTTGGCCATCTTTTACAAGTAAATCAAAAATTTCATCACATTTCGTAATATCAAAACTGTAAGTCTTTTTAGGGAACCTATCATTGGCCTTTTCAGAACCAGTGGGGTTTTTTCCACTCGAGGGGACTAGTAGTTTGCAAGAGTATGGTGGCCTTGTTTTAACTCAGCTAAATCGACCTCACTTTCTTCGACGGTTATAAGTTCGTCGAACGTTTTTGGATCTTCATCGTCCATCTCGACATACGCTATCCTTTCTCTTTTATGAGTTTTCGTCGCCCTGGCTTTTTCATCTTTAAGGCGTTCTACCTGTCGAACCCTATCGGCCAATTGGGCCATGTCCCTCAGATACTGAGTGTCTAATTTCTTCCTAATGGAGTAATCTAGACCTCCTGCGGCTATTTCGACTAACTCATGTTCTGGCACTTGCGTAAAGCATCTTGCCTTGAGCAATCTAAACCTATTTAGGTATTCGTCTATAGGCTCATTGAATCTCCTCTTTACACTGGACAACTCTTTCAGGCTTATCTTGGTTTGTCCCATGTAGAATTGCTCATGGAATAATCTCTCCAATTGGGTCCAATGGTGGATCGAATTGGGGGGGAGAGTTGTGAACCAAGTAAACGCATTCTTGGTTAGGGAACTAGGGAAATACTTAATCCTCAGGTTCTCATTGTTTGAAATTTCTCCTGCTTCGATTAAATATCTCGCCACATGTTCGACAGTGGATTCTGTGGTGTCCCCTGAAAACTTAGTGAACTTAGGGACTTTGCATCTAGGAGGCAAGTCCGTTTGTAACACATATTCCGACAGCGGGGATGTGAAATTGGGCCTACGGAAGCCCGTATTCATCCCATTTTGCATCATGATTCTTTCAATCATGGCTGTCAAGTTATTCTCCAAACCAACATTCTGGTTTTGGATCTGCTGAACTACTTCGTCAACGTTTTGGTTTCTATTAACCATCCTTATTTCCGGGGCTATAACTCTAGGCTCTTCGACCCCGGGTTGCTCCATTTGTACCCTAAGGTTCTCTTCGACAGGCTGCTGGACTTGGTTAATAGTGGTTTCTTCCTCTAGAAGTATGCCTTGGTTCCCCCTTATTTGTGCCCTTTGAGGTTGTCGAATAGGTTGGGGTACCCCAAAAAAGTCAGCCAGACGCGACATTTGCGCTGTCATTTGCTGATTCGACTGGGTGGTATTCTGTATTAGAGGATTTAGCACTGTACTTAAAGTTTGCGCCAACATTTGAACCATGTCGTGGTTGCTTTCGTCCATTTGCTGCCTCAAGACTGCTGTCGATGGCATTTGTAAGGCCATGCATTACTTGGGACGTTCCTCCTAAGAGTTGGGTCCTACCCCTGTTCGCCATACCAACCCCAGAGCCTTGGAGTGGCGAAGAGGCGCTCACTAAAGGATCTGAAAAAGTGGGCGTAGCATTCGTCAGGCTAGCCAATTCAGAAGTTGGCATGCCATAGGGTGGTTCTCGATTTAAACCAACTGTCAAAAAACCTGGGGGAACATATGGCCTAGTTCCTTGGTTTCCCCTTGGTGGGGGAGTTCCCAAAGGCATTCTGGGGCCTGTAAATGGAGGTAATGGCCCCGTTTGTGTAACCGTTACTGTTGGCGTTGAACCAGCGGTTACCACTTCACTTACGGTTGGGATAACCGTTGTTCCCACGTTTGTCTGTGGGATTTCTCTGTTGTTTGGCGAATTCGCCATTTCTTCACTTCTTCTCCTAGTATTGGTTTCGTTGGTGTATATTCTACCACTTCTCAATAACATGCAATACTCTCGAAAAAGGAGGATATTTTATATAAAAAGGTTAATCGTGAGAAAATCAACACAAGGTCTCACCAGGTGTGCCAATTTCTTTACCAGGAAAAATGATAAACAACTGCTGATCTTCCAAAAGGTTACTTATTTGGTGACTAGCAGGATCGATCAGATTGATCCTAAGACATGGTTGATTTTTGGAGTTTGACTAACCCTAATGGTGATTAATGCCAGTAAAGTAAAGACACTTTAAATAAATTGCATGGAGAAAAGCTTGATAGAATAAATAAAAGCGTTAAGGAATTGTTAAACAAAAGGCTTCGACGGAGGTAAATAAATGAACAACGGTAAATTGCTTGAATATAAAAGACTTTGATTAATTTAAATGGTGTTTCACACATACATTCTCAATGATTCTTTCTCTCACGCTGGGTACTTGAATCTAAATGAGTGACTTGTATAAAATGATGAACACACCAATAACTACATATAAACTTTGTATTTATACTAAGAAAAATCCTAAGTAACCGCTGGACAGTTACACCGCTTCGAGATGACGCCACATGGCACACTCACAACCTTCAACGCCTATGCTCTCGACACGTTGCACTTGATAACTGCTGGAAACCATTTTCCCTCCAACAATTCAAATCTCAAAACGTTCGACCTTGGGCATCATGAATCTTTGTCGAGAGGCTCCTTTGACGTCGAAGACAACAAGATTCCTACTTAAAGGAATTTCTCTAAGTATCTTGTCATTCTTTGATGAGCCTTCGACATGATCAGTTGGTCGAAGCCTCCTTATTTAGGAAACTCTTCTGACTCATAATTAATGGTCTATATGATAATAAACATGGGTGTCGAATTTAGGAGCCAACAGGGTGTAACAGTCACAGTCTGCCCTACGAGGGGGTGCTCGAGCTGGACTCGAGCTGGACTGTATGGGTCGAGGATGTTGCGTTCGCGGGCAGTGACGAACACTGTCGTAGCTTCTGGTCGACACGCCCCCTGTAGAACCGTTTGGATTGGGCTTATTCTTGCTCTTGGACCAACCTGGGCTCAGTCCAGAACAATAACAATCTTACCAATTGAAGAAAAAATTGTCTAGCTAGTGTGAAACCACTTTTCATGTCTTCTTTGACTGCCAATATGTTATTTCTCTCTGGACTTAGTACTCTGTTATGATTGGAATCAATCTGCACTTTAATCAACCTAAGACATTTGGAATATTTGTAACAAGTCACGGAATCCTTAGTGCAAAGTAATGGTAAAAGTTGCTTTCATAAACATCTTTCACACCATTTGGTTTATCAAAAACCAATATAGAGTTTTCATCATCAAGGTTCATTGGAAGATTGAAGTTAGTTTACATATCCAAGGTCTCCATTACTTGCAACATAACCGAGTTGACTACCACATCATCCATGACTTCTCCGTTTTTCAAAATTTTAAGGTGGACCTTCATCCTCCCAAAGCACTTTAGGTCAATGAGGTTTTGTGGCAACCACTCATAATTCATCATTGGTTGGACTAAATTTGTGTTTGGATAAGAGAAAAACAAAGATGTGAGAAGGAATATAATAAAAGAGAAATAAATGCGAAATATAAAAGATTTGATGTAATATTTAGGATAAAAGAAGTATAAGAGAAAAAAGTGTTTATATTTTTTTAAAGATAAAAATACCATTAAATTATAAAAAAGTCAATATACAGTTTAATATTATTTAAAATATATTTTCTATCAACTTTCTTATATGTTTCCTAAACATTTTCTATATCAACATGAACTCAAATATTTGTTTTAACTTAAATTAAAAATAAATAATTATCTAAGAAAGTTTTAAATTTATATTATGTAATATTTCAATTATTTTAATTAATTTAGTTGGTTATTATATTATTTTCTTAATTTAATTAATATTTCAAACTATTATGATTTATTAATTTATTTATTATAACAAATTAAAATAACAGCATACATTATGTAAAAAAACAGAAGTTTTATGTGGAAAAAAATACAATTTTAGCAAGTTTTGCATAGGTTTGTATTTTCATTTTTCAATGTTTCATTTTTCAATATGGATAAATGTGGAAGAATCACTAATATCTTCTCTCTCCCATCTTTCTTTGCTAATCAGGTGAGAAAAGAAAAAAAACGATAGGTCAGTTGATAATTGTAAATTGAATTTAATAAGTGTAAGTTTATGGTCCAGAATTCAACTGCGAGCAACAACATATATTTATATTTTCTTTTAAATATAAACAAATTATTGATATTTATAAATAAATAATTTAAAAAAAAAAGTAATCTTCTCACATAATCTTGTCTCTCCTACTTCTCGCTTCAATTTCTCTTAAAACAAACATAAGCTAAATGTAACATAGATGATGCCTCAACTAGTTCTACCTCAGCTTGTGGTGGTATTTACAAGGACAACGCTGCTAGCTACATTGGTTGTTTTATAGAGAGAATCAATTGTTGTTCAACCTTTCAAAGTGAGTTACATGTTGCAATGAGAGCCATAGAGATAGTAGTGGTGAACAACTTCCACAACCTTTGAACTGAAACATATTAAGTTTTTATGGTTATGGTCTTTACATCCCATAGTCATTCTTGGAATCTTATCACTAGGTAGAGTAACTACTTGTGCAATATTAGAAACTTTAATTTTTTGGACACTCTCATCCAAAGAAAGCCTAAAATTTAATGGCATTAAATAAACAAAAAATGAACATTATCCTTAAAAAAAACCTAAAGATAAAATTAGTTTGAAGTAGATCCTGCCAAAATGGAGAGACACCACTTACTGTATTTTACTACATCCATAAAGTAACATTATTCCAAATACTTCTTTAGAATATATATAAACTAAGATAATCCAAAAACATAGAAGCTTCAACACATGAATTATGTATGATCTTTAAGATAGAATGTATTTTGCCAAAGATTCCTTGCAGCTCAATTAACTGACGCCATGTGTCGGATCAAGTCAACCACACGTGAACTGTATTTGAGACCAACAAAAAAACATCATTAAAAATCAAATTAAAAACATCATTAAATCAAAGTATACATAATTGCATGAATCTGTATCATACATACCTATAGCCCCATTCATTGTCATACCAAGAAACAAGTTTCACAAAATTGTTATTCAAAGAAATTCCTGCTTTTGCATCAAATATGCTTGACCTGCTGTCACCAACAAAATCTGTAGACACAACATCATCCTCAGTGTAACCTAGGATGCCCTTCAATTCTCCCTCAGATGCTTCCCTATGAAAAATTTTTGGACAAGAGAAAATTAACAACAACTTCATTATATATCATTAATCACTGTAGCTTAAAAGAAAAAGTTTATTGATTATTACTTAATTGCAGCTTTGATTTCATCATAGCTTGCTCCTTTTTCAAGCCTAACAGTAAGATCAACGACCGAAACATCTACGGTCGGAACTCTGAATGACATTCCTGTTAACTTGTTGTTCAATGATGGCAGTACCTTACCAACAGCCTGCAAAAATTGATTAAAAAACATATATGTCCATAAATTATTTTGTTTTTAAACTTATGACTGTGTTTCGTAAAAATAGCTGATAGTTGATAGTCAGATAGATACCTTTGCAGCTCCTGTACTGCTAGGAATGATGTTAACAGAAGCAGCTCTACCACCTCTCCAATCCTTCATGGATGGTCCATCCACTGTTTTTTGAGTGGCTGTATATGATAAATATTTATGTTATAAGCGCTTAATTTAGATGTTTATCCAATGAGAACTTAAATTATGCATAAGATTATAAACTTACCGGTAATAGAGTGAATAGTACTCATGAGACCTTCAACAATACCAAATTTGTCATGAATAACCTGAATATATTTCAACAAAAACATCAAATGAGATTTAAGTGCTTCTAGATTTAAGCAATTAAAACAAGAAGTATTTACCTTTGCAAGTGGAGCAAGACAGTTGGTTGTGCAGCTAGCATTAGAAACAATATGAACATCTGACTTATACTCTTTTTCATTCACACCAACTACATACATCGGTGCATCCGCGCTAGGGGCAGAAATAATTACCTTCTTTGCACCACCCTTATATCGAAGAATCATAACCGCAATTTAGGAGAAAATAAAGAAGGGTCTAAAACATAAACTATCAGCATTGTCAATCGCAGATCGTGGAAAATAGTGATTTGTTCATATTCTGCTATGATGCAACGCTATAGCGTTACCTTAGAGGCTACTACACTTTGTACAAAATGTATATATTTGAAAATATATTGATTTGTTCGAATTCTGTTATGCTATAACGACAAACCTTCAAATGAGCCGCAGCCTTGGTTTTATCGGTGAAAACTCCAGTAGACTCGACAACATATTCAGCTCCAGCCTCGCCCCATGGAATTTCTTCAGGATTCCTAATAAACAATAAAAAAAATTTTAAGCATGATAGTTTGATTTATAGTGTGGATCATATTTGTATCCATATTCAAATAATTTAGATTATGTTTGGCTTGGCCAACTCGCTAGCTTATAACAAATAACTTATAACGTTCAAGTTCGTACTATTAGAGTATAGTTGTTGTATCTGCTACTCGCTAAAGGTTAGGACGTACCTGCAACCAAAAACAGCGACAGGACTAGCACCAAAAAGAAGAGTTTTGTTGTCCTTAACTGTAATTTCACGGTTTTTTAGAACGCCGTGAACTGTGTCATACTTGAACATGTAAGTCTGCAAAAGTAACATTTATCATACTATTACTAATATAAATAAAGTAACAAAAGATTGATTATTAAGAAACCAACATTAACTGCCAGAATTTCACACATAATGTTGGAACATGAGACTAAATACGTGATTGTTTACGCGGTTGATTAGCAAGAGTATATGTGAGCGCGTTCAATTATAACTTATTTAATTTCACGGTGAGAAAGTGAAAAACTATGAGAAAGTGAAAAACACATAGTTAAAGTAATTGGAAGCGATTTTAAAATAGAAACTAATTTAGCACTTGTTTGATTTCACTAATCAAACACACCGGGAATACTCAAAAGCTATAATTTTTAGCTTCAAAAATATCATGGACATCATTGGGACGCAAGAAATCTAGATCAAACGCTGCATATCCATACAAACACTTAGTAATTTGCTTACCATGTAATCAGTTGTGATGAAAGGATCGTTAACGGCAACAAGCTCCACGTCATCCCTTTCCAATGCTACTCTTGCCACTAAACGGCCAATCCTTCCAAATCCTACATTGTCAAAAACAAACACATTTATATGCACCATAGTTTTTATCTTTAACGTAAAGTTTTATAAAAATGATCTATATGATAGTAGCTTTCAATTTAATAGTTAGTTTCATAAGTGTGACTTGATCTTTCTGTATAAATTGAGATCAATACGACGTGGACAAAAAAAATGGCATTATTGGAGTACCATTGATGCCAATCTTGATCTTCCCCATGAGTCTTTGTCCCTATGATCTAGTTAACAAGAAACAAAAATGGTGTAGTAATCAAAGAGAAGTGAGAGTGTTGACACATATATATTGGACATAATTACATTGGAGAAAGTTGTGGTGAATCATCCATAAAATTTGTGGTTCATTAATGCATCCTTTGATATAGAGAGAAATTATGGTTCAAACACACAAAGTATAACTGTCCCCAAATAATTGGATTTCAAGATGAATCATTCAAACCATACAATATTATTTCTTTTACTAATATTATGTAATTAAGCACTTTTAATTACAAATCAGTTTGTTGGTCAATTTTTAAAACTAATTTAAATTTTAGTTACAAATTATTAAAATAATAAGAACTCATAAACATAGAAATTTCTTGGTTTCTAAATTATATAAAACAAGTATTATATGATTAGTTAGTCACTTTTATAATTAATTTGAATTTAAATATTTTTAAAACTATAAAATTCTAAAGTATAATTTGAAGATATTTTATTATTTATTTTTTAAAATATATATTCAATTCAAATTTCTTTGAAATGTAACTTTCAGATGATTTTTAATTTAAAAAAAAATTCAAATGAGTTTGTCATTAATTTTTTATGATTTATATTGTAATTATTATATTTGTGATTAGAAAAAAGTTATATTAATATATTAATGTGATTTTATATGGTGAATCATTTTTAAAAAGGCAGATAAATATGAAGGGTAAGATTAAGAGTTCAAATAAATCTGTCGATAACTTTTATAAATTATACCAAAATTAATATATTAATGTGATTTATATTGTGGAGCGTTTAAAAAATATTAATAATAATAATAATAATAATAATAATAATAATAATAATAATAATAATAATGATAATAATAATAATAATAATAATAATAAATTGACACTATATTAATAATAATAATAATAATAATAATAATAATAAATATAGTAATAATAATAATAATAATTAAAATAATAATATAATATTAATTATTAATAATTATATTAATATAATAATAATAATAATAATAATAATAATTATTATTATTATTATTATTATTATTATTATATAATTAAAAAATAATAATAATATAATATTCAGGTTTAAATTATACACATTATTAAAATAAAAACATTAAATTTGATGTAAAGAATAATATAGGAATACCAATGAAAAAACCATTGAAATTAAGAATTAAATTCTATTGCATTGAAACAAAGAAGTAAATTTGATTAAATTTTTTAATCAGTCAAATTATTAAAATTGATTTGAGAATATCAATTATTAAAATCGGTTAAAAAATATTTAATCAAAGAATTAAATTCCGCAACAATTATTTAATTTTGAATAAATTTTTATAACCACTCAAATTATTAGAATCGGTTTTAAAATATCTATCAGTCAAAATCTATTTAAAAAACTAAAATCATATTTATTATTTTTCAATATACTTACAATATTAGTTACTTTATCATTCTTCCTCACTTTTATAAACACGACTAATCTTATACGTATTATTTACACATCATTTTTACACTAAAATTCACATTTCTCTAAAATTTGCACAATATGAACAAGATCCTTTTTGCTTTTTTTTCTTCTATATCTTCTTATTCAACGAGGCTAGTTTATTTCTTTATTTTTTAAGACAAAAAGAACTCAGTGATGATCAGATTCATATCTTTCTCAATCATCCCACTAATATTATGAAAAGAATTTATAAAAAGGTAATTGTCTTTTATATTATAATTTAAGTTTTAGGGAAAATCTAATTTAAATTATCATGTTTGATATGTGATAATAGTTATAACAATACTTCTTCAATCTTCTTCGATGCTTATTATTGTTTACTAATTTTTTTATTTACAAATAAGAGATTTTGAAGAATCACTATTTTAGACTGATCTAATGATTAGAATTGATTCAATCCACTTCTATCTTCAGCATGACCCAACAGCTTAGACCCACTAACTCTAGTATTCAGTTGAGCACACTTGGTCGACCACGCCACAAGAGTAGCAAGGATGACGATGCCCTGACCAAGCGTCTTCGTGCATCGACGTCCACCTCCAAGTCTACCCGACACATGTAGAGCAGATAACCAGGAAGTGCCCATAAACGCCCCTGTCTGTAACATCCCTCTTGCTCAGAGTAACGGTTAGTTACGGACATGGCTGCCCGTTTTGACCAAGTCCTGGCAGTTACTTATTTTTGAGAAACCTAATATCTAGGCCCAAAAATAGGAACCAATGGTTACGCGCCAGGGGCATTATATAAACCTCCATACTTGTGAGGGCCAGGTATCAAATAATCATTCTAAAAAACCCTAATCTCTCCTTTATATCTCTCTGCACTCTTTCTTACTTAAGCGTCGGAGTTCCTTGCAAGTGCACCCCTCTCATCTCCTCATATTTCCAGCCAAGTAGACATCATCTTTTCGGCCCATTTCAGGTTTTGATCAACCAGTAAGATCAATGCCATCGTCTGTGGGAAATTGTCTTCCCCGTCTTCATTTTCCTTAAAATTGAAGACCAAAGGAACTTTCTCAACTTTTATCATGTCCGACCATGATGGCAACCACTTTTCTGGAAAAATTGTACTCTCCCCCGTCCCCAAGACCGACGAAAACGAAGAACCTGTTCACCTTGAAGATATCTTCGACGTTAGAGATGTTCGAACTGCATCCCTCAATTCGATTGACGCCCCTCACGATGATGTTCACTTCTTGGAAAAGCCAGAAATCCAAGAAGTCCGAAGAGGAGCTTTTCCTCCCAATGCCGACCCGGCAATGGAAGCCTTGCTCGCTGCCCTCAACCAAACCAGCGCCTTAATTCAGCATCAGAGCAACATGATTGAGGCTTGGGAAAAGAAGCAGACAAAGTCTCCTCCTCGGAGACACCAACGTTATGACTCCCGCAATCCATCACCTTTGAGACGTGGTCGTTTTCCTGTGTGGGAGAAGCAAGAAGTTTTTTTCCTCAAAAACAGGGTCGCACACCTCCCCGAGGTGATCGACGTTCTCCGGTCTCCAAAAAGACGGAAAAAATAACCAACAACTTGATCACGACCGCTCACTGTCACCCAAGCCAAAGCAGCATCCAAGAAGTTTGTCTCCCCATTGGGACAACAACCCCTGATGAGGAAGAATCCATCATTCTCCCCCATCATCTCCTAATCGAAGTGACGACGACGAACCCCGCGGCCCGTTATCTAGAGAGATCATGGAGACCGCACTCCTTGTCGGGCTGGAGAAACCCCTGAACTTAGGGACATATGATGGAACCGTAAACCCTGACGAGCAAATTGAGAACATCAATACGCTTCTCGACTACAGGGGGTCCGAGGAGAAATCAAATGCATGATTTTTCCTACCACGTTAAGGAAAGGATCCATGGTGTGGTACAAGAGTCTTCCCGGTGAATCCATCACGTAGTGGAAGAACCTAGGAAGACAATTTTCCAGGAATTTTACGGTATCTCGCCGACATCACAAGTCAGAGGCATCACTGGAGGCAATCATTCAAGGCAGGGATGAGTCCCTCCAAGCGTACATTGAACGTTTTAACAAAGAAGTCGTTCAAGTCTCCACGATTGATGGCATAAAGAAATATCTCCTTGAACGCGGGCTCTATCCCCGTAATAACTTTGCCAAAGCAGTTGGCATCGAATCACCGACCACTTTGGATGCTCTCCTGCTCAAAGCCCAGGTGTACATCCAGTACGAGCAAAAATAGGCAGCTAGCAACACGCGGGACTCGCAACATAGAGAAAATGTGAAGGTCTCAAAGAATGATGAACCCTCGACATCCCGTCGAGGAGGTGAAAATAAAATGGAAAACAAGCCCCAGGAGTCTCAAGACTACAAGGGGCCACCTGGCCGCTTTCATGACTATACCCTTCTTAATGTCACGCACGGGAAGATTCTGACCGACTGTGTGAATACAGAATTCAAGAAAGCTGGGGTTCTCTTTCCCTGACAAACACCGTCCAAGCCAGGGATGGACAAAAGCAAGTACTTTCAGTTTCATAAAAGTCACGGGCATACGATGAAAGACTGCATCTACCTTAAGGATGCCATTGAGATCCTCATCAGAGATGGGCATCTCAAACAGTACAAAAAGAAGGAATCTCCCCGGGAAGATGCTCCCAAATCCAAACAAGTCGAAGAAGCAAGTACCTCCCCGGACAAAGCTCTCATGCCTATCTCTATGAGCATCATGAGGCCGGAAGAATTTTATTTCCCCGACATCGATGAGATCCCCCTATACTTCTCATCACACAGTCCTTGGGAGTCAGTCCCAGTAGCAATGGTTATTTTGGGTGGTGGATTTAACAAATGCATCGTATGCTCAGTAAAGAGAAGGTTTGAACAGTTAATGGAGTCTAACTCTGACATGAGTGCCACCCTCGACAAGTTTCGAGGAGGCTCCCTCCCCCCCCCCCCCCCGCCTTCTATCGAGAAGACTTGTTTGGGAGATATTCTAACTCTAGCATCCCTTTTCTCGTACAAGCAAGTACGGCGAACTTCGATGTCAGGCGCATCCCGATCGACTAAGGAAGCTAGGTCGACATAATGTATTCCCACCTAATTAATACCTTGAAGTTGAACGAGACTCATCCGACCCCGTACATGGGATCTGAACTCCAGGGATTCAATGGTTCTGTCACCAAACCTTAGGGGTATGTCGAGCGGATCGTTACCTTCGGGGTAGGAGAAACGACCAGGTCCATCAAAAATCAATTCCTCGTGGTGGAATGTTCATCGTTGTATCAATGCATTTTTGGGAGGCCCACTTTGGATGAACTAATAGCGGTGCTCTCCACTGTGCACCTAAAGATGAAGTATTACAATGCCGACGGCCTTGTCCCCACCCTCCACGGGGACATTCAGGTTGTGAGAAGATGTTTCGAAGCAGCTTCTAAAGGCTTAAACTCCATCAACACATAACCCAGAGTAGCTAACAGACCCGCTCTCCCCAACAGTTTCGAAGAGCCAAAATTGTTATCGCGCATCGACGCAATCGACCTGGACAGTCGCTTCAGAAAGGAGGACCTCATAGAGCAGAAGAAGAAGAAGAAGAAGAAGAAGATGTAAAATCAAACTTATCAAATGCACTTTTGTTTTGATGAAGACAAACCATGATTGACAAAGAAGGCAAAGATTATTGATCAAGCTAAAAGCATATGTGGATAAAGTCTTTAGTTCAAGCACTTAGCGAATTTCAAGGTATAATGATAATACTTACTTTGAACTTAAGACATAGATTCTCAATGGTCAAAAGAAATATTTTATAGTGTCCAAATCTTTACTCAAGTTTTTCTAAGCTAAAAATCATTTTTCATTTGAGTGCAATCGATTTGCATATTAGTGAAATCGATTGCATGCTTTAATTTTTCAAAACATTTGCTACTGTTTCTAAGTGCAATCGATTTGCATGTTTATGCAATCGATTGCACTTAATCAATTTTTGCTACTGACTTCAAATGTAATCGATTTACACTCTTGTGTAATCGATTGCACACTCAAAATATTTGAATTTCTAGTTGTTGAAACCACGTGCAATCGATTTACATAGAGGGTGCAATCGATTGCACGTTGCACGATTTTGAAAAACAGCAACTTTACACATGCCTGTTCATAACACCATTTCATGGAAACCTTTCACTCAATCTTGGAAATTGTTCATGATTCATTTATAGAACTTTATGTTGTTTCAAAAAGGTGCTATGAACATATAAATACTCATTTTCAAAATCATTTCAACACCTCTTCCAATTATACTTTCTGAATTTTGAAAAAATCAAACTCAAGTTGTTATACATTTTCATACACAAGTTTTCTGCACACTTTCACATATTGTTAACCAGAAAACTTTGAGCATTATATATCTTGAGTCATTGTATACTATTATCATTGGAAGAGAAGATCAATTCATTGATTAAATCACTCAAAGTGATCATTGCTACTCAAACTCACTCAAATCAAATATTGCTATATACTTGCTTATTTTTCAGGATTGTTGAAAATAAGTTTAAGTGGTTTTATAAATCTTATTTTTCCAGGATTGTTGGATACAAGTAAAGTCACTTTGAGAGGATTATTCTCATTGTTGACATAGTGAAACTCCAAGAGGATTGTTCTTGGTCCAAGAGGATTGTTCTTGGTTTTTGGTAGTTCTTGTTTAAGTTTGCCACAATAAGGAAATCTCTTTCATGTTGAAAGGGGATTGGAGTACTCTCGGACTGTAAGGGGAACCAGGATATATCGCTTGTGTCTCTTTATTTTTCTGCACTTTACTCTTTCATAAAATCACCATAATCCAGAAAAATAATATCCATCATCACTAAAACCAGAAATTTTTAAAGTACCTAATTCATCCCCCCTCTTAGACGCACTTCGTACTTACAATTGGAATCAGAGCAGGTTATAGGTAACATGTTCCTAAAAGATCCAGAATGGCTACCGCAAATCAAAATCCTGTTTTCAGAGATGGTGATAGTAACAACAAGCCTCCTTTATTTTGTGGTGAATATTTTGACTTCTGGAAAATACGCATGAAGGCACATCTAGAAGCACAAGAAGAAGAAATATGGGATGCCGTCGAGAATGGTCCTTTTATCCCTATAACGGTAATCAATGGTGTTGGCTCATCAAAGCCTAAAGTTGCATAGGAAGAAGATGATAAGAAGAAGGTTCTCTATGATAAAAAGGCAATAAATCATCTTCAAGATGCACTTAGCATGGATGAATTCTTCTGTGTCTCGGCATGCAAAACAGCGAAAGAAATATGGGATACCTTGGTACAAACTCATGAAGGAACCGTTGAAGTTAAAAGATCAAGACTAAATACCCTGAGTCAAGAATACGAATTATTTTGAATGCAGCCCGGAGAAACCATCCTTGACCTGTAAAAGAGATTCTTGCACTTGACAAATCATCTAAGTGCTCTTGGTAAGACTTTGACAAATGATGAACTAAATCTGAAAGTACTTAGGTCCTTAACTAGGGAATGGCAACCAAAGGTAACAGAAATTTCAGAAAAGAAAAGTCTCTCCTCAATGACTTCCGCAACATTGTTTGGGAAACTTCAAGAATATGAAATGGAACTCGGAAGACTTGAAAAACATGAAAATCAAGAGAATAAATCCAAGAATATTGCTTTAAAGATAGATTTCAAGGAAGTTGAAAAGGAATACAATCTGGAAGAAGATGAAAATTTCATGCTTCTTGTTATAAGGATTGGTAAGTTCTTTGGTAGAAATGACAAATCCTTTTCTCATTCAAAAGGAAAGAAACAATTCAAGAAAAAGGAAGCTTCCACATCAACACAAGAAGTCACATGTTATGAATGTGGTAAGCAAGGTCATATCAAGCCGGATTGTCCAAAACTCTCCAAGAAAGGTGGCCACAAAAGCAAAAAGGGATTCAAGAACAAAAAGGCCTATGTTGCATGGGAGGATAATGAAATAAGTTCTTCATCCGATTTCGATAGTTATGAAAGTGCAAATCTAGCATTGATGGCCTCACACCATTCCGATAATGAAGATAATGAGGTATGCTTGAAGACCATATGCAATCTTTGGTATCTTGATAATGGTTGTTCAAATCATATAACGGGAGACATAAACCAATTTTCAAATCTAGTTCTAAAGGCCAAGGGTTTTGTCACTTATGGAGACAATAATAAGGGAAGAATTCTTGGCAAAGGAAAAGTTGGTGCTCCACCTTTCACATCCATTGAAGATGTTTTTTATGTTGAAGGACTAAAGCACAATCTTCTTAGTATTAGCCAACTTTGTGACAAAGGCTTCAAGATCAAGTTCACCAAGGATGAATGCTTGATAGAAGACGAAGTCACACGTGAGGTTATACTTAAAGGTAAAAGAATCAATAATATATTCATGATTTCCCTTGATGATCCATCTTTGAAGGTAAAATGTCTCATGGCGAACAACGATGATTCATGGTTGTGGCACAAAAGAATTGCTCATATTCACAAGGAACACTTGAATAAACTAATCAAGCATGATCTTGTCATTGGGTTGCCTAAGAGAAATTTCGTCAAAGATAGACTTTATGATGCTTTTCAAAAAGGGAAACAAACAAAATCAACTTTCAAATCTAAGAATGTGGTGTCTACTACAAGACCACTACAATTGTTACATATGGACTTATTTGGTCCATCAAGAACAAGAAGTTTCGAAGGTAATGTATATGCTTGAGTTATTGTTGAGGATTTCTCTAGATATACTTGGACATTCTTTTTAGTGCAGAAAAGTGATGCATTCAAGGCGTTCAAGAAGTATGCTAAACAAATTCAAAATGAGAAGTCTCTAAAAATTTTCTCCATAAGAAGTGATCATGGCAGAGAATTTCAAAATGCTTTATTTGAAGAATTTTATGGAGAACATGGAATATCTTACAACTTCTCGGCACCAAGGACTCATCAACAAAATGGAGTGGTGGAAAGAAAGAATAGGTCTCTTGTAGAACTTGCAAGAGCGATGCTTAGCGATTCAAACCTTCCAAAATATTTCTGGGCGGATGCGGTGAGCACGACATGTTTTGTTAGCAATAGAGTTAACATAAGACCGATCTTGAAGAAAACTCCATATGAACTCTTCAAAGGGAGGAAACCAAACATTGCTTTCTTTCACATTTTCGGTTGCAAATGCTTTGTCTTAAACAACGACAAAGATAACATTGGTAAGTTTGATGAAAAATCCGATGAAGATACTTTTCTTGGCTACTCTCTTTCTAGTAAGGCATATAGAATCTATAACAAAAGAACTTTAACAATTGAAGAATCAATGCATGTATCTTTTGATGAAACTAACCCCTCAAAGGAGGATAATATTGTTTGTAATGATGATGATTAGAAATACTAGAAGGTCCTCAAGAAAATACTTCCAAAGATCAACCAATTCAACAAGAAGAATCGTCCCAACAGAATGGAGAACTTATAGAGATCATCCTATCGATAAAGTAATTGGTGACATAAGTCAAGGTGTGACAACTAGACTAAATCTCAAAGATGCTTGCCTAAACATGGCGTTTGTCTCTCAAATTGAACCTTCCAAAGTTGATGAAGCCTTAGGAGATGACCAATGGATTATTGCTATGCAAGAAGAATTAAATCAATTTGAAAGGAATCAAGTTTGGGAACTTGTCCCTAGGCCAAGCAACAAACACATTATTGGAACAAGATGGGTGTTTAAAAACAAACTTGACGAAAATGGAATAATTATTCGGAACAAAGCAAGATTGGTAGCACAAGGCTACAATCAAGAAGATGGAATAGATTTTGAAGAAACTTTCGCTCCGGTTGCAAGGTTAGAAGCTATTCGCCTCTTACTTGCCTATACTTGCTCATTAAATTTTCAGCTTTTCCAAATGGATGTCAAAAGCGCATTCTTGAATGGATATATCAATTAAGAAGTCTATGTTAAGCAACCCCTGGGGTTCAAAGATTTCAAGAATCCATCTCATGTTTTTAAATTGAGAAAAGATCTCCATGGTTTGAAACAATCACCAAGGGCATGGTATGACCGGCTAAGTAACTTCCTATGCAAAAAAGGTTTTGAAAAGGGTAAAGTTGACAAGACATTGTTTATCAAGAAAATCAAAGGTGACACTTTGCTAGTTCAAGTCTATGTTAACGATATCATTTCCGGCTCTTCAAACAAAGAAATGCGTGAAGAATTTTAAGCAATAATACAAGGAGAATTTGAGATGTCCATGATGGGTAAAATGAATTATTTTCTTGGACTTCAAATCAAACAATTAAAAGATGGAATCTTCATGAACCAATCCAAGTATTGCAAGGAACTCTTGAAAAGATTTGACATGGATAACTGTAAGGTAATGTCTACACCAATGAGTTCCGTTACATATGTTGATCAAGATGAATCAAGTGATTCCGTCGACATTACAAAGTATCGAGGTATGATTGGCTCCTTATTATATCTGACGGCAAGCCGTCCTGACATAATGTTTAGTGTTTGTCTATGTGCTCGCTTTCAAGCAAATCCAAAGGAATCTCATATCATGGTGGTGAAACGAATCATGAATTATCACAAAGGAACAAAAAATGTTGGATTATGGTATCCTAAAGGTAGTGTTTGTAACTTAGTTGGTTATTCTGACGCGGATTATGCAGGTTGTAAAACTGATAGAAAAAGCACAAGTGATACTTGTCACATCCTTGGAAATGCATTAATATCATGGGCTTGCAAGAAACAAGCATGTGTTTCTCTTAGCATGACCGAAGCATAATATATTGCAGCGGGTAGTAGTTGCGCTCAAATTTTATGGCTCAAACAACAACTTCGTGACTACGGACTCGATCTAGGATGCATTCCTCTACTGTGCGACAATACAAGTGCAATAAACATTACAAAGAATTCGGTCATGCATTCAAGAACCAAACACATAGATATACGACATCATTTCCTTCGTGATCATGTACTTCAAGGAGATGTCGAGGTAACATTTGTAGATACTCATAATCAACTTGCCGATATCTTCACTAAACCTTTGGCAAGAGAACCGTTTTACAAGATTCGACGAGAGCTTGGCATTATTGAGGAACACGACATATAAGGTGCTTTCTATCCTTGTTATGATTTTATATACTTGTCTTAACCTTGTTATATGTGAATATATATGTTAAGTGGTGTTTAAGTTTAAGAAAAATATGTTTTTGGTCATTTTTGGTTGATGCAAATCGATTTCACAATAGTGTAAATCGATTGCTCACTGAGTGTTTTTATTTTTTGACCTTTCTGTTTCAGTGCAAATCGATTGCACTCTGTGCGTTTCAGTTTTATTTTGCTTCTGTTTTATGTGCAAATCGATTGCATTTGTATGCAAATCGATTGCACCCACTGTAACATGCTTTTATGATAGAAATATTTGTTGGTCAGAATTCCTCTCTCTCTCTCATATTCCCAAGCTCATCTCTATTATTGAAAATTCAATTAAACTTCATTACATATAATACAACCCACTCATTCCTATTTACTCATAAATCATATCCAAACTTCAGCTCATCAAACATCTTCCTCTCAAAAACCTAAAACCTTCTAAACCCTAAAAAACACCTTATACATGGCTTCAAGGCAAAATCGAAAGGTGTCAGCTTCAGAGAAAGGGAAGAAAAGGTTGGTTCATCCTCTGAGAATCCATTAATCTCAACTCTCATCGAAGAACAAGAAGCAAGATTTACAAAGGATTTTCAAAGAAAGATATTGTCTAATCCTAAATATGGTATGCTATCATCTTTTCCCCAGGAATGTTTCTCTTTTCAAAATGATTTAACTGCTTATGGACTAAAACCATTAATTTCATCATTTGGTCCATATTATTCGGATATGATAAGAGTATTTTTTAGAAATTTAACTCCCCACAAAGGCAAGATGGTGACATATGTGTTGGGTACACGAATCTCTCTAACCCCTGAGATTGTTGGTGAGATTCTACATATTCCCTACACTGGAAGCTCTTTGTACGACCCTGAAAACGAGGCATGGGATGACTATAGGAAAAATGAATTTTATTACAACATTAGGAGATTAAGTGAAGCTGAATTTCGTGCCAAAAGGATTTGTGGTCTAGGAGGAGTGATTCCCTCTAGAGACTCGTGGAGTGCAGATAACTTTTATATAGACGATCGACTATTTCATTATTTCATGGTCTATATTATGTTTCCAAGGGCTGGAAACCACTGCACCGTGACTGATCAGGAAATGCAACTAATCTATCCAAGGAAGAAAGGTATAAGTGTTAATTGGGCAAGGCTCATAATGGTTCATATGCTGAGGGTTGATGCAAAATCTAAATTTCTACCATATGCTTACTTTGTTACGTTAATTATGGAAGAATTTGGAGTTGATTTTGCTGGGTTTGAGAAAGTTAATATGGATCCAAATCTGCATAAGATTTCAATCAAAAATGTTGACTCAAGAATGGGTGTTCATTATAATCCGGAAACAAAAGCTATAACTTACATTGGTGAAGATGTGGTCGGTGATGAAGGAAACGATCAAGAAGTTGAAGGTGGTGAAGTTGTACCTCCTACACCTACTGCTCCCTCTGGTCCAAGCAATCAAGATCTTATGGATTTCATGTCTCAACAATTTGCTTCCATGAATACCAATATCAACAACCAACGGAATGTTATAAATGATTCTACAACAACCCGGATTAATGACTCCCGCACGGATGTGAATCAACAATTTTCTTACCTTTACTCTCATCTTCACATTCGACCATATGGCCCAAATAATCCAGCTGCACCTCCATAACATTACACAGAACCTCCTCTACATCAACAATTTCCAAATCTAGGATTTTGGTTCTATAACAACCAGGACATGAATCAACCATAAAGTTCTGTCCAACTTTATGATGTCTACTGTTTTCTGTTATGTACTTGTTCAGTTATGCTACATTTTGTTTGTTGTTAGATTTATTTGTAATCGTTATGTTACTATGTCTATGAAAATTTGTGATGCATGGTTAATTAAATTTTTTTTCTCTCAATATTTCTTTATTATTGTCCACTTTTATTGCATCTTTCCCTTCTTTTTGATAATGTCAAAGGGGGAGAAGGACGTGGCACTTTATGCTTGTATATTTCCTTGTCTTAAATTTTTAAGGTACTCTTCAACCAAGATGAACAAATTCAAAGGATTCCAACCTTCTCATACAAAGGGGGAGTTATACATCTTAAGGGGAGAATCTTCTTTCCGGAAATTACAACGCATGAAGCAAAATCGTTTGTCATCATCAAAAAGGGGGAGAATGTAAAATCAAGCTTCTCAAATGCACTTTTGTTTTGATGAAGACAAACCATGATTGACAAAGAAGGAAAATATTATTGATCAAGCTAAAAGCATCTGTGGATAAAGTCTTTAGTTCAAGCACTTAGCAAATTTCAAGGTATAATGATAATACTTACGTTGAACTTAAGACATAGATGCTCAATGGTCAAAAGAAATATTTTATATTGTCCAAATATTTACTCAAGTTTTTCTAAGCTAAAAATCATTTTTCACTTGAGTGAAATCAATTTGCATATTAGTGCAATCGATTGCATGCTTTAATTTTTCAAAACATTTGCTACTGTTTCTAAGTGAAATCGATTTGCATGTTTATGCAATCGATTGCACTCAATCAATTTTTGCTACTGACTTCAAATGCAATCGATTGCACACTCAAAATATTTGAATTTCTAGCTGTTGAAACCCCGTGCAATCGATTTACACAAAGGGTGCAATCGATTGCATGTTGCACGATTTTGAAAAATAGCAGCTTTACACATGCTTGTTCATAACACCATTTCATGGAAACCTTTCACTTAATCTTGACAATTGTTCATGATTCATTTACATAACTTTATGTTATTTCAAAAAGGTGCTATGAACATATAAATACTCATGTTCAAAATCATTTCAACACCTCTTCCAATTATATTTTCTGAATTTTCAAAAAATCAAACTCAAGCTGTTATACATTTTCATACACAAGTTTTCTGCACACTTTCACATATTGTTAACCAGAAAACTTTGAGAATTATATATCTTGAGTCATTGTATACTATTATCATTGGAAGAGAAGATCAATTCATTTATTAAATCACTTAAAGTGATCATTGCTACTCAAACTCACTCAAATCAAATATTGCTATATACTTGCTTATTTTTTAGGAGAGTTGGAAATAAGTTTAAGTGGTTTTATAAATCTTATTTTTCTAGGATTGTTGGATACAAGTAAAGTCACTTTTAGAGGATTGTTCTCATGTTGACATAGTGAAAATCCAAGAGGATTGTTCTTGGTCCAAGAGGATTGTTCTTGGTTTTGGGTAGTTCTTGTTTAAGTTTGCCACAATAAGGAAATCTCTTTCATGTTGAAAGGGACCGGAGTACTCTCGGATTGTGAGGGGAACCATGATATATCAATTGTGTCTCTTTATTTTTATGCACTTTACTCTTTCGTAAACTCACTATAATCCAGAAAAATAATATCCATCATCACTAAAACTAGAAATTTTTAAAGTACCTAATTCAACCCCCCCCCCCTCTTAGGCGCACTTCGTACTTACAAAAGAAGTAAAAGAAGAAGAAGAAGGGGAAGGAGCCCATGCTATACATAAAAGGGTCGTCCTCATCAACGAGCATCCACAAGCCTACACATCCTATGTGACCAATTATAGACGAAGAGTTCGAAATTGTCCTCCTCGTCAGCGACCCCTCCAAAGGAGTCAAAATTGGCACTAACCTCCCCGACTTGGAGAAGAGACAGTTGAAGGCATGCATATAGAAAAATGCATACTTGTTCTCCTGGAGTGTAGCAGAGATGCCCTCCCTGGATCCAGAGATAGATTGGCATTATCTGACTATAGATCCTGCCCTTAAGGCAGTTGCTCAGCATAAACGTAAGCAATCTCCAAAAAAACAGAGGCTGCCGAGTAGGCTGTAAAAGACTTCCTAGAGGTGAATTTTATTTGTGAAGCCCAGTACATAACCTTGCTCTCCAATGTAGTGCTCGTGAAAAAATATAATGGAAAGTGGCGTATGTGTGTTGATTATATCGATCTAAATAGGGCTTGCCCTAAAGATGCTTATCCCCTCCCCAATATAAATAAATTGGTCAATAATTCTGCAGGTTTTAAATTGTTGTCTTTCAAGGACGCATATTCTGGATACAACTAGATCCACATGGCAAAGACGAACAAAAAATACACAACCTTCATGATCGAGTCAGGAAACTATTACTACAATGTAATGCCCTTCGGCCTAAAGAACATCGGTGCTACGTATCAGTGAATGATGAACAAAGTCTTTCAAGGAGAAATGGGGGAAATGCTTGAAGTATAAATGGACAACATGATCGTAAAATCCCAAGAGGAATCTGACCATGCGCTTCACCTGAAGAAATTCTTCGACCAAGCAAGGAAATGCATAATACGATTCAACCCAGAAAAATGCACCTTTGGCGTACGAGCAGGAAAGTTCCTCAGTTTCTACTTAACAGAACGAGAAATTAAAGCAAACCATGATAAATTTCGGGCATTCTCTGATTTCCCGACACCATACTCAAAGAAATCGATCAAAATCTTGAACGAAATGCTCACTTCCTTATCACACTTTATGGTAAAATCAACCCAGCATGCGCTCCCCCTATTTAAACTTCTCCTCAAGGAAACATCATTTGAATGGACCGAGGAGTGAGAACGTACCCTCTTCCACCTCAAACAAACTCTATCACAGCCACCCATTCTTTTATGGACAAACAAGGAAGAAACGCTATACCTCTATCTGGCCGTGACGTCCGAGGCCATCAGTGTGACCCTCATGCGAGGAACACTCGATGGGAAGAAGACCATTTTTCACGAGAAAAGACTTGCAGGGTCTCGAAATAAGGTACCAGCAGATCGAGAAGGTGGCCCCGACACTTATCAACACAACAAGGAGGCTATGGTACCGATAAGTGCAAATTATAGTTATTTTTGTATATACTTTTTGTTGCACTTATCAATGCTTTTGTTAATATTTTATGAGTAATTACCCACTTTGTTGGTAAATTAGTTTAGTTTGTGTGTATTTGTGTTTTTGTGTACAAAATGTATCGTTTAATAGTTTTGTATCCATTTTGTAGGTATTTGAGCATTGTTGGAGAAAGAGGAATAAAAGCTCAAAGATGTACTTTTGATCAATAAAGGAATAAGGTAAAAGAAGAAGCCATTTGAAGTTGTGCAGAGAAAGAAAAAAAGTTATTATTCTGGTGTGCATCATCGGGTAACAGTGGGGAGAGTAGTCATCGCGTATGCATTGTCGGGTGGTGGTGGAGCGATAGGAGTTGGTCATTTTTCTAGTTGCCTCTGCCTTGCTTTGCTGCTGTGTCACCGGGAGAGGAATACGGTGTCACAAGGTAAAGCATTTCCTTCATCGCGCGATGGAGGATATTTTTTCCCTGTTGCTTATGTGGCACAGGCTGGGCCAAGTGTATAAGAGTCGTCTCCAGGCGACATGTTTTAAGTGCCGGGCGGCGCTTGTGAACCATATTTTGTTTATATTTTCCTTTTCATTTCATTTGTTGTGGTTATGGTTTAAGGGGGTGATTTTTGTTCTCCCAACTCCATCAACCTCATTTTTCCTTAGGTTTAGCTTAGAAAACAACTATGAAGCTTCATACAGATGATCTGGGGTGGATTGCTCTTTGATCGGTGCTGACAAACCGGGAGATTTGTGGTTCATTTCTCTTCTTCTTTGTTTTTTATTTATCTATTGAGTTTTTATATGTATTTACTTTGAACTCATGTATATTAGTTGCCCATCGTGTTGTATAAAACTTGCTTTACAAATCTTTGTCGATTTTTATTCTGGATTTTTGCTCTGTGCTAGGTGTTTGGGTTGTTATAGACATATATTGCTCAAATTCTTATCTAGGGTGATTGTCTAATAGCGTCTATATTCTAGATATACATTTAGTGCTATTATTCACTTGGGTTTCTGTGATTAATCCTCTATATTGGTTGTGTCGTGCTGAGAGATCATCGACGCGATTAGCACGATTGACTTCTGTGTTGTTGAGGTTGGTTGAGATATCGCCATTGAGGTGATATAGTGGGTGTTGTGTTTAACATGTGATGAAATTGATGAGTATTGTGGGTTGAGTATAACTGGTGATAGGTTTAAGTCTGTGAGGAGTGGATTATATGCATTCCTGATAAGTTTCCCCTTTGAAGAATGAATTTATTTTCTGTTAATACTTTTTACCTTTCCTTACATCAACCCATTCAAACCCAAACTCATAAACGTGAGAGATTTGTTGAACGATAATTCAATAGCACTAATCCCTATGGAGACGATACGACATAACTTATATCACCCTAAATAAATACTTACTTTTTGCTTGCCGCTTGAAACAACTGGCTGAAAATCATCAGTCAATGAAGTCGCCATCGAACATCTTTTATCCCACATGAAGGGAAAGGTAAACATCGATAAAACCTAAGAAGGGAGAAGTCACGGTCTTGCAACCGAGAAATCGGGTAAGGGATTCTGTTACGCGAGGGGAAGGTATTAGCACCCCCACACCCCTGTAGTACTCTACGGTTTCCACTCTTGTTATCTATCTTATGGGCGTGTCTAATCTATGCTTACTTTTTATTACTGAAGAAGAATGCATGCAAAAGAAAGGAGAAAATAATGTATGGAAAATAAAGTTGTGCTCGCTTGGGCCCTACCCCAATGCCTGTGTATCCTTTTTGAGGAATCAGAGTTACCGTATGTGATACGGTGGGAGAACTGACTTGAGTTTTGCGTTTGTATTCGCACTTGTTCGGTTTAGCAAGAGTCGCCACCGACTTTTTATTTTATCCTATATGAAAGGTTAAAAAGCACAGGAAAAACCTTTTGAGATATTTCGTGGGTTCGGGGGGTAGATTATGAAAAGGGAAGGTATTAGCACCCTTTTCATCCATGGTTATCCATGGGCTCTTAGTTACTTGGTTTTTAGATCACTTGCCTTGATTTTTGATTGCTTGAAATTGTGGTGTATGTGTGTGTTTTGAAAATGTTTTTGAAATAGACGCCTTTGTTTTGGCAACCAATGTAATTGACTCGTGTTTGAGTGTTTTACAACAGTGTGTATCTTTTCGAAAAGATGTTTCAAATGTTTTTGAGAGTTTGTTTTGAAAGTGTTTGTGAGGTGTGGTTTTTGAAAAGGAGGAAAGTGTTTTTGCAAGTTGATCTCAAGTAACTAAGAGTTTTGTCTACCCCTATTATACTCAAAGGTTTTCTCTTTGTTTTCAACCCCTTTTAACAATTTTGTTTCACCATTGAATTTGGTGGACAATCTTGCGTTTAGGAAGTTTAACGGGACGGGCGCGGGTCATCGTACGGACCATGAATGCAATGGTACCAAGTGTCTTTGGAAATTTTGCTTGAAGGGACTATGATCATTCCGTTTTAGGCAACTTTCGAAAGCGTCATCGAGGGACTTATGATCATTTGAATTGTTTTGCCAAAGAAACTCGACGTGCAAGCATGGCCCATTTTGGAAGGCAACATGTGGGATTACCCTAGAGGGTGCAAGTGTGATTGTGTATTGATTTCATGTATTTGTCTTGTATTAGGTTATCTAGCGTTTGATTTTATGTACATACAAACCCTAGGTCTAACCATGGTATAATTCGAAAGCGATAAATTGCGAGAATTTAAAGTCTACGCTATTACAAATAGTATCCGGGAGTAGGGGTACAAATTCACAAAGGGGGATGAGACTTAAATAATTACAACCAAATCGAATCGCGATCAAATGTAATCAATGTAATGTATAGCAAAGTGTAAGAATAGCAAATGTATAATGCATCAAATGTAAAATGTATTGTGTAGGTGTAAGTGTAATTTATTTACAAGTTTTAAGATGTGAATTTAATAAGAAAATTAAATATTGTTTATTTATCAAGTATTATTATCCACTTTTGATTTAAATTTGTACTTTTATATTTTTGTTTAATATGTACAAAAAAGGTATTTTAATTAAAAGAAAGAAAAATGTTTTAAATTTTGATTATATGTATTTTTTAGTATTAATGTAAAGTATTATTTTAAGAATTATTTTTATGTATTAGTGTTTATTTACAAATTATTTTTAAGAAAAGAAAATGTATTAACTTAAAGAAAATTTATGTATAAATCGAAATAAGTTTAATAAAAAAAAAGTGTTTTAAATAATTCTAAATCTTATGTATTTCATGTTAGTATTTTTTATACACAAAGTCTTAATTAAAAAAAAAGGAACATTTTAAGTTTTTTAGGAAAAATTAACATATTAATTAATTATGTATTATGAATATTTTGTATAAACAAAAATTATAATGAAAAGAAAAAGTGTTTTTTAAGTTTTTTTTAAGAACAAAAATGGGCCTAAAGAAAGTTGCCTTGGCCCAAACGTAAATCAAAACAGAAGCAAAAGGGGAGAGGGAGTGTATTGGGAAAACGTTTTGGGCTTAGGGCAAATGAACGGGCAAGGCCCAAAGACTTGAGACAAATATTTTTTAGGGTTCATTAGCTTTTGTTTTCAATTGGGAAATGGCTTAGGGTTTGCTGAGAGCGGCGTGCCGTTCGTTCGCTTCTTCGTCTTCTCCGGCCAGCTTCTGATGAAGCTTCTTCATCCAAAAGCCACCGGCGTCACTGTTCCCTCTTCTCCCTCCAGTGGACCGTTTAGGCGACGCTTACAAGGTTCAAATTCTGTCTCCATCGCGTTTAGGGCTTTCGTTATATCTTTTGATTTTATGTTTCGATTGGGTTCTGATTTATGTGTTTTCTTTTGTCATTTTGATATGCATGCAAAGGATATGAGTAGACTACCTCTTGGAGACATAGGAGGAGGGAACTAGGAGGCGCGTTAGGCGGCTTGACGGTGGAGGAAACAATGAGGATGTTGAGCTCGCTTGGATTCCTGGTATTTCGTACTTTGTCTTTAAGTTTGATGATGATAATGCCTGAGAACTCAGTATGCTGAGATGCTTCTTTTTCTCTTCTCTTGCTGTCTTGATGCCTTTCTTGTATGCTTGAATATTGTATTGATGATGAGATGCTAAGGTGTTTGATTCGTGTGTTTTCCCAATGATGACAATGTTCTGAGGGCTTAGAGTTGCCTGACTTTTGAGTTGCCCTGTGTGCTTGGATATGGTGTTTGGACTTTTGCTGGTTAAGGGCTTTTGCTGGTTAATGATTTTACAGGTTTGGTTGATAGGTTTTTGCTTAGTGTTTTAAGGCTAGGCTTTGACAGGTTGAGGGTTTAAGTGTGGATAGGCAGGTTTGATGCAGGTTTGGACATTGGTTTTGGCTTCTGGTTCATGGCCATGTGTTTGAGGTTTGTTGAATGCAGGGTGGGTTGACAGCTTTGTGTGCTTTTGGTCTTTTGCACAGGGTTGGCGTTTTTTGTGAACAGGTTCTATGCTTGAGTAGTTAAGCTTGAGGCTTTGGCTTGCTCTGAGTTTTTGTTTGTGATTTTTTTCGCCCCCTTGCTTCTGACTGTGTTAGCAGTTTTTATATATTTTTCTATGCCTCTTTATCCACTGTGTTACTGCAGTTTTGTTTTTCTATATTTTCTTGCCTAAAGCCAAAACCTGTAAGCCTATTTCCTTTCTCTCTTCCTTCTCTCTCCAGTACAACTTTTAGCATATTATATTGCTTAACATGTACTAATTCTGAAAAAGCAAACTGGCCTGGAAATGATGAAATGAAACTTTGCTTGCAATAGTTGTTTAACTCTGCATATTTTGTCTTCTTTTCTGCTTCTTGACAGCATTGATGGTACTTTGATATCTTGAGATATCTTTTGGCAGCTTGTTGACCTTGGACTTAGTTTTGAAATTGTGACTTTGTTTAGCAATTTGAACTTGGTTTAGGCCATTCAGTTTGTAACTTGGACTTTGTATTTGCACATGTTGTCTTGCTTTGAACTATGCAGTTGGTTGACCAATTTGAAATGTGCAATTTTTAACTTTGTGCATTCATTTTTAATTTGCAAACATTTTCATCCATCTTTGTGAACCGGGAGAAATCCCGTGATTTGCAAAGAGGGCGAACTGATCCCGACCATTTGCTTTTAATGATGAACCTTTTTTATCTGTCTGTCTCTTTAAATATTTATCTACTTCTGACTTTTCTTCTTTTCTTTCGCAGATAAAAATTAAATGGAGAGGAAAAGCAACAGATGGAGGATGAAGAATTGAAGACTTAGAAAAATATTAGGATAGTTTTATTTAAATTTAAATGTAATATTATTATTGTAAATACTTTGTAAACGAATACATGTATTTAAATAACAATTGTAACAAATATTTAAAGATGAAATAAAAATTCCTTTTATCTAATTAATTCTTTTCTTCTTTTCAATTGTTCATTTTATTATTTATAATTCTTTAAATTATAATAATTGAAAATAAATTCCAATTATTTAAACTCAGAATAATAAACAATTAAATAAACATTGTGGTTTTAGCATCGATCAACTAATAAGCCTGGCGCTTCACAAATCCAAATTAATGCACAGTCAATCACAACAACTGCCCAGACATATTTTTCCTTTTACTGATTTTTACCAAACACTGCAAATTCAATCCAAATGCATCTTTTCACTGATTAAGTCAAATACTGCAAATTCAATCCAAATGTTTCAATCCATATCTCAGAATAACTTGACAAGCACTGTAGAATTAAATCTTTCTGAGGATCCATGCATAAAAACCCTAATTCCTGATCAAATGCCAAAGAAGCGTTCGCCTGATCAAAGTTGAGCCAAAATCAACCAAACCCTACGCAAACTGTTTGAATTGTTCTAGAGCCATGAAAACCAATGAAAACCCTAATTCTTTATGACTGACGAGAAAAGTCTGTTTGACCGATTCTTGAGCCAGTTTGAAAAATCAGGAAACGTCTGAAGTTGTGATTTCTTGTGAAAAAATGCGAGGGCAAATTTTGGGGTACAACACCGTAGTTTAGCTCACAAGTTTTTGTTTGTTTGTGTTTTTTATGAACAATTTTAATCCCTCCTTCTTTCGCAGCTCGACTTTTGGAGACTCACGCGTTGGCACAAAAGTAAATTAATCATGTCCTTACTGAAAATGGTTTTGAGTTACACCCTAAAGGCAAGATGCCACGTTTGATTGGTTTGTATTTTGTTACCTTGAAAAAGGGTTTGAGTGTGATTAGCATGTTTTGGATTTGCTAAGAAGAAGGAAGTTTTAGTTTTAAATGCGTACGCAAAAGGGGAAGAAAAGAGTCTATGAGAGACTAGCCTATTTCTAATCCTAATGTTATCATACAATAATATCCCTACTTCAAGGATGAAAGGGAAATCTATACCTAATGTTAGCATGCATGGTTTGAAACCTAAGGTCTAACTTACATCCGAAAGGAACAAGCATATCCTAAGGGGACATGGTATGTACAAGGATAAAATTAAGCAAGCTCGAAAGAGCACACACATAAAACGGTAAAGAAAAGAAGCGAAATGCTTTAGCCAAGGGGAGCATATCACCTGAGATAAACAAGTGGGAGTAGGATGTAAAACAAAAATGCGACATCCAAAGCAACTGAACACCTAACCAAGATATAGAAGATCAAGGTAGGTTATTGAAGGCAGTATGAATAATCAATGAGTATCAGCATCGACCAATGCAAACTCCTGACAAAGTGTGGGGGTTCGACCGCGGAACCCGTCCCCACTTGACGACTCGATAATAAGAGCACGCACAACTCCGAAGCATCATGGTGCGTCACGAGCTAAGGATGACATGGACGAAATTGTGGGGGTTGATTGAGAACCCTCCCCGCTCGCCTCTTTTTGAGGACTTATCATCTGTAACATATGTGGGCACAAATATAAACACACGTGTAGAATACCTACTTCAAAGGTAGGGTTTTAAGCAGACACAAATAGCAGACATAATGCACACAATGCGGAATTACCCTAAACGGGTCTCTAAATAAACCAGAGGGATTCCTGACATGATCAGCAACAAAGATCCATGTCATGCATGTCTACCCTACTTCTCATGGCATTTGAAAGCAGTAAATCCCTACTTCTCATGATCTCTAGAAAAATGGTAAAGAAGTATGATAAAGTGCAGAAATAAGGAATAAAATAAGGCCACGATGATACCTAACGGAGAAGGTCTGTTGCCTATTTAAAGCCACGCAAGCAATGAGAAAACTCTACCAAAAAGCTTCATTGAATTCCCTTGATGAAAATTATGCTCTTAGCTAGCTTCAGAACTTCGTGAAATCTTCACTTAAATCTCTTTTATTTACCAATATCATCAAAAAATCCAATCACCAAAATTAATTGCAAATGCAATTGAAACAAGTATTGAAAATAAAAACCTCAGGAGGTGCAAGCTGGATTCAGGGTGCATGTTGCAAGCAACTGAAATAGGCATTAAGCCCAAACTAAACTCAGCCCAATGAGATCTTTTTGTTCACAAACTTCAGTCTTCTCCAAAAAAATGTTGCAACGGGCTTATGAGATGTTGTACAACCCATATCCATCACCAAATATCTCTACTTTTAAGCATTATATTATTCTATTATCTAAAGAAAACATAAATAAAAAAATTAATTGAAACTAAAAATGAAGAAAAAAATAATGAAACGAAGGTGTTGGCTCTGTTAGGGTTCCAATCGTGTGACAGTTGGGCTTCTCTCCCAAACACGAGTTCTTCTTCTTCTCGCGCCACGCGACTCAATGAGCGGCCTTCGCTATTTACTCTCTGATCGGCTACTTGCTCACAAACCCGACTCTCCTTCTCCCATTCTGATCCATTTCCTCATTTGAGAACTTGCTTCTACCTCAATGTTACGACCAGAGGAATACTCATTCATAGATTCAACAACCGAAAAGAAATATACATCGCAAAACTGAAGAAGAGAATTTACCTACTTTGCAAAACCCAAAGAACTCCATAAAAATTAGGTACATGATCTCACCATAAATCTTGTTTATTTTTCTTTCTTCTCTTTTCCAATGCTTCTTCTGCGATTCTTTCTTTCGTCTTCTATGTTTTGACTCATTTTTTGCTTCTGTCGAATTTTGATGTTGTAGCGATGTGGAGCAATATTGATGTTGTCGATCTGTGATGTTAGTGTTCTAACTGTGTGTTGACGATGATGCAAGAGTGGCTATGATGATGACGTTGTTATTTTTGATTCAGAAGTAGAGAAGTGTGATATGATGAAGTTGATGATGAACATTGAAGATACGGTTGATGTTCGTTATTGTTGAGAAGTTGTATGATGAATTGATGAAGACGACGAAACGATGCAGTGGATGATAGATGAATATGCGTGAAGGAAATTGTTGAAGGTTATGCAATGATAAATATGAAGAATTGCATAGTCGAAGGATTATGCGGTTATGGAGAAAGAGTGCAGAGAGATGAGAGAATTTTCTGAGTTTTTCTTCTTGGTAATCCTTCTAACTGATTGAAGAATGATGGAGATTCTAGAGATTATGCAGGAGCTTTTTAAGGTGATGAAACAGAAAGCAGAAATATGAATCCGAGATTTTTTTTCTGGTGAGTTTTTTATTATTCGTTTCTTCTGACTTCTCTGGTGCATAATTTGTGAATTCCCTCCCTCTCTTTTCTGTTATCTTTTATGTTATAAGTTTGTTAGAAAATAGTTAGGAAATTGGAGCTTGAGTTTGTTAGGAATCCGTTAGGAGTTAGAGAAGTTAGTTGTAAATCGGTTAGCTTGGTTTTGAAGTTCTATTAGGATAGAAGTTAGTTGTGTTAGTTTTGTAATTCTGTCAGTTAGTTAGTTTTTCTTGTTATAGGAGTTTGTTAGGAATTTGTTAGATGGGCTGGCAGAATCGGTTGGAGGATTTCAGTTAGTTGAAAAATTCTGGTATAAACTGTTAGTGAACTGGATTTATTATGAACTTCTTTTTATATGGTGAACTAATTTAATACTTTTCTTCTGAATTTCTGATAAGAACTTTATCTCATTTAATAATTCTCTTATGCTATGTTTTTGGTATTTATATTCTGGTGAAATCTCTGTGAACCTGATGCAGGGACCTATTTTGCGAGAACCGGTTCCGAATTTCCTTCCATGACCTTGTTTATTGGGTTTTACCTTTTCAAAATTCTGATTCTTCTGTAATATTTTATGGATGCAGGTTGATGCTTGGCAGGGTGAATGAGAAGTTAACTTCAGCATGGGTGGATAGACTGGTTTTGAGGATATATGTGCATAGCTAATTGAATTGTATTTTTTTGTTTTAATGTGATATGTTGGTTTCTTATGTGTAGGTATGGTTGTAGAATGCGGGTGGCACAGAACTAACCAGTTTATAATGACTTCAGTTTGAAGGAAAATGAAGGGTGAAAGATGATATGTATTGAAGATGACTCAAAGATGTACCATTGTTGAAGTATGTCAAAGAGTGTAAGATGTTAAAGGCATAAAATGAGGTGGAATTAGGCTTAGCAACACGAGACATAGATGATGTTAAAGATCAGAATTGATAAATCTTTGTCCAACCTTGTAATTTATTTTTCTGGTTTCTCTTTATGATGTAATGTAATGTATTTATCTCTTATATTCAATTATTCTCACAAATGTATAAGAACAAGAGTTTGTAACTTGTGATGGTTTTGTAAAGGAAAGATAGCCTTGTAAGCTTTTGAATCAAATGTTAAATTCCAAATATTCCAAGTTACTTTTTCTGCCAAAATAAAATTGAATTCTCGAGCTTCTTTTACTAATTCCCTTTGATCTTGAATGAACGATGGACATTGCTTCCAAACAATTAATATTCATTTACTTCATAGTTGTACCAAGAATTTCTTCACATTGCATCTCATAATGAAACATGTCACAAGATATAAGTACTTAATAAATTTAAGTGGATGAATCTTGGTTCCAAGTAAATGAATAACCTTTGATAAAATCCCAATGCTCCACAAGACTTTTAGGCCTTTAGCTTGTGACATTAAATGGAATCAAAAGAAAACTCGTGTTACAAGTAACCCAAGTATTTAAATGAAATTTTATGCTTTAAGGTATCCATAAACCCTAACTGATAAGGTAGATTCACTTGTCTCTTCTATTGTATAAAGCCATGAACCCGTGCCTTGAGATAACCAATGACTATGACTTAACCCAATGATATTCAATTGAAATATCTTTGTGAAAGCCCTAGGCACAATAGATGAAAACCCTAATACCTTAACAAATATAGGGAAATAAACCCTAATCCAAGACCTTGGTGAATTTGGATGAAGAACAACCCTTGTATTTTGATGAGGAAGAAATCCACAATAACCATGAATCAAAACCCTAGATTTAAACCAATGATTGATGGATAAACGAATTGAAAAAAGCTTGTGTGAAGATGAGAGACTCAAAGAAAAAGAAACCCTAACATCAAGATCCTTGATCTCATTCCAAGTTTATTGATTAATGATGCATGATGTGTTGAATGACCAAATGGAGGGTATATACAATGATTACGAAATACATAAGCCAGATGTTTCTTGTTTGAAGAGAACAAAAGTACAAGACATTCGGACAATTTGTGACTCAAGAAAGGATGAGGAGTGGGTAGTATACCGAAGCGATTCACAACCTAGGGAAACAGATATCAAGAGGGGAGGTATCAAGACAACCCGTGACCCAAGACAAGACGTCGAAAGGAAGTAAGATCTAAGGACGACCCCCGATCCCGAAAAAGGTCAATAGATGGAATTTTGATAGCGTCATATGCTAAATAGATACCTAATCGAAAAAGGAGGAGAGGAATGAAAAATGAGAACTGACTACCAGACGAGAACTGGAATTTTAATTTGTTAGCCAGGGCGAGAACTGGACTTTGAAATGGTTGGCCAGGGTGAGAACTGGGCTTTGAAATATTTTTCTAGGGAGAGAATTGGATTTAGAAATGGTTGGCCAAGGCGAGAACTAGCTTAGAAATGGTTGGCCAGGGGCGAGTGTTGGGCTTAAAAATGGTTTTCCAGGGCGAGAACTAGATTTAGAAATGGTTGGCCAGGGCAAGAACTGACTTAGAAATGGTTGGCCAGGGCGAGAACTGGACTTTGAAATGGTTTTTCGGGGCAAAAACTGGATTTAGAAATGGTTGGCCAAGGCGAGAACTGGCTTTAAAAAGGTTGGCCAGGGCGAGAACTGGGTTTTGAAATGGTTTTCCAGTGTGAAAACTGGATTTAGAAATGGTTGGCCAGGGAGAGAGCTGGCTTAGAAATGGTTGGCCTGGGCGAGAACTGGGCTTTCAGGGCGAGAACTGGATTAAGAAATGGTTGGCCAGGGCGAGAACTGGCTTAAAAATGGTTGACCAGGGCGAGAACTGGGCTTTGAAATGGTTTTCCAGGGCGAGAACTGGATTTAGAAATGGTTGTCCAGGGTGAGAACTGACTTAGAAATGGTTGGCCAGGGCGAGAACTGGGCTTTGAAATGGTTTTCCAGGGCGAGAACTGGAATTAGAAATGGTTGGCCAGGGCGAGAACTAGCTTAAAAATGGTTGGCCAGAGCGGGAACTGGGCTTTGAAATGGTTTTCCAGGGAGAGAACTAGATTTAGAAATGGTTGGCCAGAGCGGGAACTGGGCTTTGAAATGGTTTTCCAGGGCGAGAACTGGATTTGGAAATGGTTGGCTAGAGCGGGAACTGGGCTTAGAAATGGTTTTCCAGGGCGAGAACTGGATTTAGAAATGGTTGACCAGAGCAGGAACTGGGCTTTGAAATGGTTTTCCAGGGCGAGAACTGGATTTTGAAATGGTTATTCAGAGCGGGAACTGGGCATAGAAATGGTTTTCCAGGGCGAGAACTGGATTTGGAAATGGTTGACCAGAGCGGGAACTGGGCTTTAAAATGGTTTTCCAGGGCGATAACTAGATTTAGAAATGGTTGGTTGGGGAAAGAACTGGCTTAAAAATTGTTGGCCAGGGCGAGAATTGGGCTTTGAAATGGTTTTTCATGGCGAGAATTGGATTTAGAAATGGTTGGCCAGGGTGAGAACTGGCTTAGAAATTGTTGGTCAAGGCGAGAACTAGGCTTTAAAATGTGTTTTCAGGGCGATAATTGGATTTAGAAATGGTTGGTCAGGGCGAGAACTGGCTTAAAAATGGTTGTCCAGAGCGGGAACTGGGCTGAAATGGTTTTCCAGGGAGAGAACTAGATTTAGAAATGGTTGGCCAGAACGGGAACTGGGCTTTGAAATGGTTTCCATGGCAAGAACTGAATTTGGAAATGGTTGGCCAGAGCGGGAACTGGGCTTTGAAATGGTTTTCCAGGGAGAGAACTGGATTTGGAAATGGTTGGCTAGAGCGGGAACTGGGCTTAGAAATGGTTTTCCAGGGCAAGAACTGGATTTAGAAATGGTTGGCCAGAGCGGAAACTGGGCTTAGAAATGGTTTTCCAGGGCGAGAAATGGATTTAGAAATGGTTGGCCAGAGCGGGAACTGGGCTTTGAAATGGTTTTCCAGGGCGAGAACTGGATTTGGAAATGGTTGGCCAGAGCGAGAACTGGGCTTAGAAATGGTTGGCCAGTGCGGGAACTGGGCTTTGAAATGGTTTTCTAGGGTGAGAATTGCGTTTAGAATGACAAGGTGTATTGATTTTGCTGGGAACTTAGTGGTACAAGGTACTGGCATTGTTAGCTGAGTGTTGTGAAAGTGAAGGTCATCAGCTGCGAGTTTGGGAGCGATATCTACTTGTGGGGATGTAATGTTGTCTTTGAATGATTCTGATCTTTTGTGCAAGGTACCCGATCTGGCTTATGCTTCGTATGCATGTTTGAATTTCTTTTGCTGCAAAGATCCTTCTTGATGGATCGGCTACACGCTTTTGAAGATGCAATGTTATGCAGTGATAACTATATGCAATGCAAAGAAACAAACTTCATGGGGATAAGTGAAGGCTCGTTGGGAACTGTTGCTTATCACCGGGGATACCAATACATATCAGCGCCAGAAACATGCAGTACCAAAGATTTCTAGGGATACTGATAAGGATTTGCACTAGGGAGCTCATGACACCGAAGATTATTGATGACTTGGCTGAAGATTGAATTGCTGACGAAGCGAGTATTCAGGTACGCCGCTGAATTCTGAATTGTATTGTTGGGTAAGAGACAATCTAGCCCGACTTCTCTACATTTTAAACTGCTTGGAGGATGGTAGGACTGAGTACGTTGAGGAATGGATACCTAACACCATGTGGATCTCTTAGAATAAATTCCCCAAATTTACATCGCACTGGGTAATTACCTCTTGAATCACTCGGGGATAAAAAGATGGGCATGATCACCTATAAATGCCCCAGTTTAACTTTGAATGCCCCGGTTTATTCCACCGTGGATGCCCCGATTTAGCTCTTAGGGGATGTGCACTTGCACGCGCCAAGTCGAATGGCGACTGGATTTCTAAATTCACTCGGGGAATCAGGTTTGAAATTTTTTGTAGCATATGAAGGCGACTTCACGCACTGACCAAGTTGGGGTGACCGTTAAGATGCTCTTGGCTTGATTGTAGTCGTCTCGTACAACATAATTGGCTTGAGCAGCTTTGCGAGATTGGAGGGGGAATGCCCCTGTCTGAAGGATCTCTTGAAAGGATCTATGCTCAATAGAAGATCGGAATATTTGTGGCACAATACGATATGAGGTGGTCTGCCCCAATCTCTTGAGTCACAAAATAAACTGCTCCGATTACATATTTCTTGGAGACATTTGTCGAATCTCAATGTAATTGCCCCAGGTTGACTGAATTCCAAATAGATTTCTTGACGTGATTTCCCCTGGTTGATTAGAAAAAGATTGAAGAGATTTATTAACATGATAGCCCCTGTGTTGTACCCCAAAATTTTCCCTCTCATTTCATCAACATTTTCTCAATCACAAGACTCTTGGAACTCAAGAACAAGCTAGGATTTTCTCTGCTCAAGACACATCCTTGCACTGTTGACCTAAATTAGGGTTTGAGTTTGCACAGGGATGTTTTGACCTAAAATGCCCAAATTGACTTTCATACTTCATGTTGGACTCACAAGTTTGTCCATACCAAGTTTCAAGCCTTGATTCAAATTTTTGCCCAGTCAATTGGACAGTTGACCTAGAAATCAGCTGTATTGGGGAAAAAGTCAATTGTGGCCAATTGACAGTCAAACCTCATGAAATTTGACCTACATCAACATTATGAACTCATATGAACCATTTGATCAAGTTTGGATCACAATTCCACAAGAAATTTGATCAGATCATCAAAAAGGGCAAAATGGTCATTTTTAGGGTTTTGACTGCACAAAGGCAATTTTTGACTGTTTGACCTAGCCAATGGCAAATAAATCTCACACATGGACTCAAGGACTCAATGAAATTGTCTTGACCCATTCAACACGTTCAAAAGATCTCAAATGCATAGGATTAACAAATGAATTTTTCAGTCAACTGATCAAAATTTGACTCTACACTGAAAAGTCAAACTTTGACTTTTTGGTCAAAATCAAGTGCCAGGAGTCATTTTTCACAAATACATGTCAAATTATGAAACTTGTTCATCAAGAAACCCAAAAATGCAAATTAGGGTTTAAAATGGAAAAATCTCATAACTTAGAAATTTACTAAGTTATGAAATATTCTTATTTTTTCCTAACTTTGTCCCATTTTTTCACCAAGATGCAATTGGATTCAAACAAAACTTGCAACATTGAAGTTGTAGTCCATCACAAATTCTACATCTTTGATTCACAAAGTTTTCTCAAAAGAGGCTTGTATCTCAAGTTATTATTTTTGGAACAAGGGTACCTAAAACTTTTAACTTAGAGAAATTTTGCCCTAATTTAGGCAGGATTTTGACCCATCTTCTTGGCCATTTTTCACATAGTTCCACTTTGAGTTTCAAGTTGCATTTCAAAGATGGATTATAGTACATGTTCTAAGCTTTCCAAATTGTCCAATAACTCCTCAAACAACCTTCTGGTTAGAAAGAATCGAATGCTTGAAATTGGCAAAAACTCACTTTGATCCTTGGCCAATACATGTTCATACCAAATTGCAAATCTGATCTAGCTAGCTTGGTTCACAATTACAGGCCTCAAAACCAGTTTGTACTCCATAATTTAATGTATATCCATTTAGCTAAGGTATTGTCTTGGTCATTAGGGCATTATACACTAGATTAAGCCTTAAATGGAAAAAGTAACAATGCCATTTTTGCTTAAACTTCACTTTATGTCAAAACAAGATCCTTGAGGCATGGGGCCAGATCTCTGAGGCAAGATCAAATATACCAATTCCAGTAACCAAGAGAAAAATATGCAGCATGATATAGGACTTGTACAGGCCTGCATTGAACGGATAGACACTCTTGCTTCAAGAAGAAGAAAAGTTGCAAACCACAAGCCATCTCTCACATCTGTTAAAACCAACTTACACAAACATTGCAAAACCCTACTTTCAAACATTGAAAAACTTTTCAAAAGATAAAAACACCTTTGTATACATTCAAATAAGAATCATTACAAAGGTTGCCAAAACGATGGCCTCTTTTCAAAACATCTTTCAAAATCACACACAAAGCACCATTTCAAACAATTGAAAAGCACCATTTCAAAAAATTGAAAAGCAAAGCAAGTGATCTAAGCAAGTAAATAAGAGCCCATGTACAACCATGGATAGAAAGGGTGCTAATACCTTCCCTTTCTATAATCTACTCCCCGAACCCAAGAAAACATCTCAAAGGTCTTTCATGTGCTTTTTGACCTTTCCTTAGGATAAAATAAAAAGTCAGTGGCAACTCTTGCTAAACCGAAACATTTGTGAACACAAACGCAAAATCCCAAGTCAGTTCTCCCACCGTACCACACCCTGATTGATAGCTTTGAGTTAATTCCCCAGTTGGGCTGAGCTTGGAGAGATCGAATCTCGACTTGATTGCCCCAGATTGGCGGAATCTGCTAACTTCATCCCTAAAGGGTACTCAAATTGTAAAGCACCAAGATGCTTTCTCTTAACAAAATCTATGGGCAATGTTCCCCTGGATAAGTCACTTCTCTTGTGACAACTAACTTTTGCTTCAACATAGTATTCAAGCCTCTCTTATCTAACAAGATTGAGCTCTTTATTGATGTTCATTGTGTAAACTTACTTGATGTTAATCAATTGTTTTATATGCAGAGCAATGTTTATTATGAGAATGATAACTCTAATGCAACACATATGTAAGTCTTGAAGTTTAAAAAACTTTGAATGAATGGATGTCACAACTCTGTTGTGAACGAATCACTAGCTAGAGAGCATATTTGCAAATTCTTTTTCATGAAAGATAATGCAAGCATATGATGCCAACACAGACATTTAAACATACCTCTTAGGAGTCATTCAAACGCTATCTCATTGTGGCACTCTATCAAATTGACCCATGCTTCAGTTAGGACTTTTAAGGGTTGTAACATGGCCTAGTTCACATTTTTAGAAAAAAAAAGGATTTAAGGCTCAAAATTTTGGTTCCCACCCATTCTCCATGATGTTCTCCAGTCCTAAGCTCAATTAACCCGATACAATCATTCATCTCTCAAAAGAGGAGTTTGTGATGGTTGAGGAACCACAGGGGTTTCTTGGATACGACAATCACTAACTTTTGATTTTGGTGTCTGATCACATGACCTTGTTCTTTCGATAAGGATTTTTATTGGCAGTCCTTTTCTCGTCTTTTAGGCTTTTCAATTTCTTTCTCGTTTTCCCTAACTTTTTCCTGGACAAATTCTTTTGAATCTCGATTTGGAAGTCCAGCGGGACGCCCTAACTTTTGCCTAAGCAACTTATTTTCAAGTTTCGACTTAGCGGGGCTTTTTTTTCTTTCATCATACCTTCTATTTTGAACAAGTCATTGATCTTTACGTCGTCTTTGATTTGTTGGAAGTGATCGTGACTGTCTGAGTCTTTGGTAGATGAGGGATAGCCATTATTGTATAGTCATCTGATCTCGACTTCTTGATGTACGGGATATACCCATTGGGATATTATTAATTGATGCACACTCCTGATAAATGAAAGTTAACCATTTTGGTTTTGATTTTCCTCAACCTTTTGATGGATAACAATTGTCGTATCCTTATATGTGCACTCTCGATGAGTTCTGAACGCTTGATCAGATTAACAAAACACTACCCGCCCCCGGGTTAAGATGAGGTTTTTTCTGAACAGAAAAGTACTACTTCAAAGGCTCAGAGGGGTTGACGAGGGTCTATCTCCCTTATATCTCCAGTGTTTAGGAATTGAAACAAGGCATGTACATCGTTAGCAGGGTCTTACTCAAAAGCATACTAATTGAATTAGGAGAATTTTTTGCGTTTTTAGATTATCATCACCCTCCCTCCAATCTTTTCTTAAGCATAAGACTTGGAAACTTGACATCAATATGCAAGTAAAACATTTAAAGAGTGATAACGAATGGATGAATAAAAATGAAAGGAACACTTCAAGACAAGCATACTTATCGCATTAATATTTTCATTCAAAAATAGACAGGTTTCTACATGAAAGGAATATTTAAACCAACAAGCAAGAATGAAAATGAAAATGCAGTAAAGAAACCAATGGTTGCCATCGTTGAGGAGACTTGACTCTGTATGGACTTCTTAATTCTGACAACTTCCTGTAGTCTTGATGCTTAAACGGGCAAGAAAATTCCCCTTCTGATCTGATGTGAACACAGTGGTCTCTGAATTGATCTCGTTTTGGACCTTGTCTCTGCAAGACATACCACCTTCAATCGAATGGCCAGGTGCCCCAAGTGAGAAAGAGTCTAGTAGGTTGCCAAATAGGAATTGAACTTTTGGAAGAGACGTTAGACAAGTGTTAGGCTTTAAACTTCAACCCCTTTATAGTCTTCAATATTAAAACTGGGTTCCCTAAAAGAGATATTTGTGGGAGGAGGACCCCAAAGATCAGAGCCTTACCAATTAAACTTCCACCAGGCGAGGAAATAACTGGATGTAATGCATTAGGATCGCATCAACATGCTCATAAAGCTTCTTCTGTTTTTGCTTAAATGATTTTCCCCATGAATTCACTTGGGGAACAAAGACTGGATATTATAGAACAAGTCATGGAACATAGAGCTATGGAGAGTTCCCTGATTGAATAGTCGGATGCATTGGCGTGGTAACCGTATCTGACGTTAGTATCATGATCCAGAAGGGAATTTATAGATGGTGCCGAAGCACAGGGTCTAACCCACTGAAGCTCAAATAAGTGTGGCAACCAATGAGAATCAAGCACTGATATAAGATCAAATCTCCTTCAGGAATATTCTAATCTCGTTGGTAAAACAAGTTTCTTGAATTCATATAGTATATGGGAATCATACGCTGATAAGATGTTCTAAGAACTCAAGATTGTATAACACTCCCTGGTTGAAAGCGTTCCCCAAAAGATGAGGAGAAGAGAGAACCTCTGTTGCGGCAGTAGGTGCAAGATTGTTGACATCATCATCAGTGCTTCCATGACCTGGCTCATCTGAGTCTTCAATTGATTACCTTCTCGAAGAATTTCTGACTACAAGCCAAAGCTTGCATATATACCACAACTAACCCCATTGAGATCTTCATATCGGTCAATCCCCCACATAGTTATCCCATACTGATCCCTGAACATGTGAAGCAAGAAATCGACTTTGAACCTCTGAAGAGAGCACCAGGTATGAATAAGAATCCCCAATCTTCGAGTACCTGTTATGAATGCATGAATATGCATGGGGTTCATGAATGGATGCCTCATCATGTTCTGTCATTTCCAAGGAATTTACATGCTTTAATTTTGATTTTACGCAGGTAAGGGATGGAAAAGTTCAGCACAAGACTTACAGATAGATTCCCTGGAAATAACAGAACACATATGTTAAGCATGGGGTTAACCATATTACGTATTCAAAGACATGGGATCAAAGTTCCATCACTTCTGAATATGATTGCTGCACTGTTTCTGAACAATATGAATATCATCAGATCAAAGGTCTGGCATAACCTCCGCACATATAAGAACCAAATACCATGTAGATCATCAATTGTACGTGATCAAGGCTTCTGGAACATCAAATATTGTTGAGCCTTTTCTGAACATGTTGGAAATACCAAGATCGAAGGCCTGAATGAACCTCCGAATAAACAAGTCAGGAACTCAGAAAATAAATCTGAGAACCATAGTCACCAACAGAACATATGGTCACCATCTGAACATAGTCACCATCTGAGTAAGTCACCAACAATACCTGTAATAATAATTCTCGCCCCACTCATGGGTCAAACCTAGGTCAGGATAAGGGAAAGGTGACTTCGAATCACGAGTCTTCCTGAAAGTACTACCGACTTACCCACACATATGGGTGTCGATAGTAATTCATTTGAACCTCAACCAAGCGTAGACCACATGAATATGCTAGTGATGACATGCGTCCAATAGCCATCACGCTCCATTATGTTCCTAGTGTCCTAGTGCACTTTGGCCTGGGTACTGGGCCTTTTATCTCATAGTAACACCCACCCAACAAGAAGAAGATCCAGTATAACATTAGTATATGGAAAACAGTAAAATGAAATGCATACATATGCTTAGGTAATCTTGTATGGATGAATAAACTGAAAGCATAAATAATAAACACCCAAAGAAAAGATAACAAGAGCTAGGAGCGACTCCGGGATGGACCAGCAATTGGTTGATATATCCCCAATGAAGTCGCCAGCTGAAACAACCGGCTGAAAATCATCAGTCAATGAAGTCTCCATCAAACGTCTTTTATCCCACATGAAGAGAAAGGTAAACATCAAGAAAACCTAAGAAGGGAGAAGTCACGGTCTTGCGACCGAGAGATCGGGTAAGGGAGTCTGTTACGCGAGGGGAAGGTATTAGCACCCCACACGCTTGTAGTACTCTATGGTATCCACTATTGTTATCTATCTTATGGGTGTGTCTAATCTATGATTACTATTTATTATTGAGGAATAATACATGCAAAAGAAAGGAGAAAATAATGTAGGGAAAATAAAGTTGTGCTCGCTCACATGTTTTTGTTTGTTTGTGCTTTTTATGAATAATATTAATTCCACCTTCTGCCGCAACTCGACCTTTGGAGACTCACGCGTTGGCACATAAGTAAATTAATCACGTCCTTACTGAAAATGGTTTTGAGTTATTCCCTCAAGGCAAGATTCCACATTTGATTAGTTTTTATTTTGTTACCTAGAAAAAGAGTTTAAGTGTGATTAGTATGTTTTTTATTTGCTAAGAAGAAGGAAGTTTTAATTTTAAATGCGTATGCAAAAGGGGAAGAAAAGAGTCTACCTAAGACTAGCCTATTTCTAATCCTAATGTTATCATACAATGGTAGCCCTACGTCAAAGATGAAAGGGAAATATCTACCTAATGTTAGCATGCATGGTTTGCAACCTAAGGTCTAACTTGCATTCGAAAGGAACAAATGTATCATAAGGGGGCATGGTATGTACAAGGATAAAAATAAGCAAGCTCAAAAGAGCACACACATAAAATGGTAAAGAAAAGAAGTGAAATGCTTTAGCCAAGGGGAGCGTATCACCCGAGACAAACAAGCAGGAGTAGGATGTAAAACAAAAATGTGACGTCCAAAGAGACTGAACACCTAAATAAGATATAGAAGATCGAGGTAGGCGACTGAAATCAGTATGAACAACCACGGAGTATCAGCATCGGCCAATGCGAACTCCTGACAAAATATGGGGGTTTGATTACGAAACCCTTCCCCACTTGACGACTAGATAACGAGAGCAGGCACAACTCCGAAGCATCATGGTGCGTCACGAGCTAAGGATGACAGGGACGAAATTGTGGGGATTGATTGAAAACCCTCCCCGCTCGCCTCTTTTTGAGGACTTATCATCTATAACATATGCAGGCACAAATATAAACACACCTGCGAAATACCTACTTCAAAGGTAGTGTCTTAAACAGACACAGATAACAGACAGAATGCACACAATACAAAATTGCCCTAAACGAGTCTCTAAATAGACCAGAGGGATTCCTGACATGATCAGTAACGGAGATACCCGTCATGCATCTCTACCCTACTTCTCATGGCATTTGAAAGCATTAAAGCCCTACTTCTTATAATCTCTAGAAAAGTGGTAAAAAAAAGCACGATAAAGTACGAAAATGAGGAATAAAATAAGGTCACGATGATACCTAACAGAGAAGGTCAGTTTCCTCTTCAAAGCCACGCAAGCAATAAGGAAGCTATATTAAAAAGCTTCCTCGGATTCTCTTGATAAAAATTATACTCTTAACTAGCATCAGAACTTTGTGAAATCTTCACTTAAATCTCTATTATTTACCAATATCACCAAAAAATTCAATCACCAAAATTAATCACAAATGCAATTGAAACAAGTATTGAAAATAAAATCTCAGGAGGTGCAAGTTGGATTCAGGGTGCATGTTGCAAGCAATTGAAATAGGCATTAAGCCCAAACTAAACTCAACCCAATGAGATCTTTTTGTTCACAAAATCCAGTCTTCTCCAAACAAAAAAAATGTTGCAATGGGCTTATGAGATGTTATACAGCCCAGATCCATCACCAAATATCTCTATTTTATAACATTATATTATTCCATTATCTAAAGAAAACATAAATAACAAAATTAATTGAAACTAAAAATGAAGAAAAAGGAATGAAACAAAGGTGTTGGATCTGTTAGGGTTCCAATCGTGTGACAATTGGGATTCTCTCCCAAACATGAGTTCTTCTTCTTCTCGCGCCGCGCGACTCAGTGAATACTTTTTCTCTTTTTACTCTCTGATCGGCCGCCTGCTCACAAACCCGAATTTCCTTCTCCTATTATGATCTAATTCCTCCTTTGAGAACTTGCTTCTACCTCAATGTTACGACCAGAGGAACACTCGTTCACAAATTCAACAACCGAAAAGAAATATACATCGCGAAACTGAAGAAGATAATTTATCGACTTTGTGAAACCCAAAGAACTCCGCAAAAATCAGGTACATGATCTCGCCATAAATCCTGTTTGTTTTTCTTTCTTTTATTTTCTGATGCTTCTTCTGCGATTCTTCCTTTCGTCTTCTGCATTTTGACTCACTTTTTACTCCTGTCAAATTTTAATGTTGTTGCGATGCAGAGCGATATTGATGTTGTCGATCTATGATGTTAGTGTTCTAACCACGTGTTGATGATGATGCAGGAGTGGCTATGATGATGACGTTGTTAATGTTGATTAAGAAGACGAACATTGAAGATGCGGTTGTTGTCCGTTGTTGTTGAGAAGTTGTATGATAAATTGATGAAGACGACGAAACGATGCAGTGGATGATAGATGAAGATGGGTGAAGGAAATTGCTGAAGGTTACACAATGATGAAGATAAAAAATTACAGAGCTAAAGGCTTATGCGGTTATGGAGATGCAGTATAGAGAGATGAGACAATTTTCTGAGTTTTTCTTCTTGGTGGTCCTTCTAACTGATTGAAGAATGATGAAGATTTTGGAGATTATGCTAGAGCCTTTTAAGGTGATTAAACAAAAAGAAGAAAGATGAATCCGAGATTTTTTTTCTGGTGATTTTTTTATATATTTTCTTCTGACTTCTCTGGTGTATAATTCGTGAATTCCTTCCTTCTCTCTTCTGTTATCTTTTCTGTTTAAAGTTTGTTAGAAAATAGTTAGGAAATTGGAGCTTGAGTTTGTTAGGAATCCTTTAGGAGTTAGAAAAGTTAGTTGTAAATCGGTTAGCTTGGTTTTGAAGTTTCTGTTAGGATAGAAGTTAGTTGTGTTAGTTTTGTAATTCTGTCAGTTAGTTAGTTTTTCCTGTTATATGAGTTGTTAGGAATCTGTTAGATGGGCTGGCAGAATCGGTTGGAGGAATTCAGTTAGTTGAATAATTATGGTATAAAATGTTAGTGAATTGGCTTTTATTCTGAACTGCTTTTTATGTGGTGAACTGGTTTAATACTTTTCTTCTGAATTTATCATAAGAACTTTCTCTCATTTAATAATTCTCTTATGCTATGTTTTTGGTATTTATATTCTGGTGAACTCTCTATGAACCGGATGCATGGACCTATTTTGCGAGAACTAGTTCCAAATTTCCTTCCCTGACCTTGTTTATTGGGTTTTACCTTTTGAAATTTCTGATTCTTCTGTAATATTTTGTGGACGCAGGTTGATGCTTGGCAGGGTGAGTGAGAAGTTAACTTCAACATGGGTGGATAGACTGGTTTTTAGGATATACGTGTAGAGCTAATTTAATTGTTTTTTTTGGTTTTAATGTGTTATGTTGGTTTCTCATGTACAGGTCTGGTTGTAGAATGCGGGTGGCACGAAACTAACCAGTTTATAATGACTTCAGTTTGAAGGAAAATAAAGGGTGAAAGATGAGATGTATTGAAGATGACTCAAATATGTACCATTGTTGAAGTATGTCAAACAGTGTAAGATGTTAAAGGTGTGATCGGTGGATCTGGAACTGACTATTTAACGCTGGTTCGCGAAATGTCGCGGAAGCAAGAGTCGCCACCGTCTTTTATTTTCTCCAACATGGAAAGGACAAAAGCACAGAAAAATTCCTTTATGAGATTGCTCTCGGTTCGGGAGGTAGATTTATAGAAAGGGAAGGTGTTAGCACCCTTTCTATCCATGGTTATCCATGGGCTCTTAGATACTTGCTCATTTGTGTTTTCAAAAGTGTTTGCTTTTCAGAGTGAGTGGGTTTGAAAAAGTTTCTTTGAAAGTTTCAGATCGACTCTTGTATCAGTCCTCAAGAGTGTTTGAAAAGTTGTTTTGAAAGCTTTTTGAAAAGTGTCGGTGTGAAAAGAAGTTTTTGGTTTGTTTTGAATTAGAGAAAGTACCCATGAGTCATCTACCTACCCTAAGGAATTAAGCTGTGTAAGTGTCCTTTAGATAGTGCTATCCCACCATTGAGAGGTAGGTAGCACCATCGTTGGAGTTGTTCGGGTCAATTCGATTATCAGGACAATGTGGTCACCTAAGCAACGGTAGGATACCTTAGAAGTAACCCTAATGTCCTAGATCCTTTATATCCGAGGCAACCGTTTCGAGGCAACTAGATCAATGGAACATAAGGACTCACTAAGACGTCCTATACTCGACGACCACGTTTCGAGGGGCAAGGCAACATTGAGGCGTACCCTAGGAGTGGTGTGTGAATTGTGTGTCATTTTCAGTTATTATTTGTCTTGTCATGCATTGGGTGAGCTACACTTTGATTTTATTTGGGCATACATTCTTTCATGTGATTAACAGTTTAAAGGGTGCAGAAATTAAAATGCGGAAAAATAAAGGTCCTACGCTATTACAAGGCGCGGGTCTACATCGCCAAATTAACAAAGACCCGATTTTGAATAAAGAGTGCGGAAAGTAAATGTCCTAATTATCTATTACAAGGCATTGGGGCAATTACATAATATTTAAAATGAAAATAAAGACAAACACGCGAAAAGAAATAAGAATCGAGAATTCGAGGGCGTTGGACCCTTTAAAGAAATTAAATTGGAATTGAAAGTAAATTAATAATTAAATAAGAAAAGAAATTATTTTTATGTTTTTGGATTTAATGGAAATAAAGAAAATTAATTGAAATTAAAAGTTAAATAAAACCCTAATTCTAAATTGTTTTTAATTATTAAAAAAAATTGTTTAAGTTTAACCTAATTTACCCTAATTAATTAATTGCATATTTATTTACAAAATTAATTAATAGTTAATAATAATTATAATAAGAAAAATTTATTTATTGAGAAAAAGAATGAAAATGCTAAACCTAATTTTTATGTATTTTATTTATTTAAAAAAACATTAAAGTTGAAGACCTAAAAATTAAACTAATTTGGTTATTGAAATTTATTTACAAAAACTATTTAAGGAATTAAATAATTAAATAAACATATTTTATTTTTTACTTTTCTGATTTTTTTGTGTTATAAAGAAATATTTTGTGAATTAAATAAAAGCAATTAATCAAAATAACAATTAAAAGAATAAAAGAAAAAAAATAAATAAAGAAAGAAAAGAATTAGGAGAATGATCAAACCATGGGGTGTCTGAACCCAATTAGGAGGTATGTGCAAGGAATTAGGCCCACTGAATTCAAGGCCTGTTTGACTTTTTCCAGCGCGTGTATGGGATGATTGACTAGTATCCATGGTGATCCTCCCATTCTGGCCATTGGATTGGTCCCTGGAGACATGTGGCAGGCACAAGCGTTGGGGAGTTTGGTGGACCACTGGAAGGGAATTGTACCTGAACGCATTACAAACAAAATTATGAAGAAACATGGGGGACCTGGGAATCGAACCCAGGTCCCATTGCTTGCATGACAACACATCTACCAATGGAGCTAGTGCGTTTCTTTGTTAATTTAGTGGGCAATGAATATTATATGTGAAAAAACAAGCGTTATGCTGGATTAAAAATAAAACGCGCCAATGTTTGAATCAGCCAACCACGTTTGAACACATAAGCTTCATCTTCCTTGCTTCTTCGTTTTGCCTGAAATTATCAAATAGATAGCGGGGGTTTTAAACCCCCACTAAGTGCAGAACCTGAAAATAGCGATTAGGTCATATGTAAATATAAAAAGGGCGCGATGGGGGGAATTGCTTCGTTTGGACGTTCTGAATCCAGTGGTATAGGTCTCGTGGCTTAATTTTTCCAGATAAGGAAACCCCCAAATTCAAACTTCTGAAACCCTAGAACACTTTCATGGTGGATTTCTGTACAGGCGATATTAATTCAATCAAAGCATGCCATAAGCTTCAGAACACTCATGTTAGTCCAAATCAATGATTAAAAATGACAAATAACGCATGGATAATGAAACACGATTATGCAAATTTTCAACAAAAGTAGGACTTTGTTATACCAATTCCTTGTGCGTGGAGACCTGATTTCAATTGGAATAGCTTCCTGGTAATTCCAGGAGTGGATTGGAATACTTTTTGGACCTTGAATCACCCTCTAGCTATGAAAACAGTTTTGAGATTTTTAATGAAAAATGCAAGTTTTTGTTCTTGATCTTGGGCGCAACTTTCTTGTTGTTTGCATTAGGGTTGCAATGTGTATATATGTGTGAATGCATTAGGTCAGAAAAATCAAGCCCAAAGCCTTGTATTCAATGATTTTGAATTTTTGATTTTCCATGATCTTTTTCCAAATCTCTTTGCCATGAAACTATTGCCAATCATGAGAAATCTTGCCTTTTTGAGTATGCACGAAATATTTGATTCATTATGAGTGAAATCTCTGCACAAAAAGATTCAAAACCTTTATTTTAGTATTTTTCTCATATTTAATTTTAATTAAATGAATTAATAGGATTAAAAACTCAATTAATTAATTAAAAATAAGAAAATAACTCCCCTTTGGGTCAATGGGTCGTGCATAGCTTTTGGGTGATGATTCTTGGAAGAAATTGTGGCCCATTAGCAATTTTGAGGCATTTGAAGCAAAGTTGACTTTTCAAAATTCCCAAAAATTTCCCAACTTCCACAAGGCATATCTTGCTCAATTTTTAAGCTTTGATCATGTTCTTAGACATTTTGGAAAGGTCTTGAAGTCCTCTAACCAATGCCTTCGGTCCCATGTCATTTTGATTTACCAATCTCAAGTTATGGTCTTTGACTTAAAGTCCCTTTTTGTTGACTTCTGAAAATGACCTATAATGTTGAGATTGATAACTTTTTGTGAGAGCATTTCTTGGACTTGAAGTGTGAAGATGAGTTGTAGTAAATGTCATTCTCTTCAAAATGAGCTTTGAATGGAATTTTTCTGATAAACCATGTGAAAGTTATGCCCTGGTCAATTTGCAGTTGACTTTTTCAGCTGTCCAAAAATAGAAACTTTTGCATCTTGAGACTTTTTGAGCCATGCTTTGAGAATCATGATCAAGAATTGATCAAATGATGTTTGTGGCTTCAAGATAAGATGTTGACCAAAAATTTGGACTTTTGACTGTCAAATGACCATTTTACCCCTACAGTTGACTGTTGAGCAATTAGGGTTTTTGACTGTGCAATTTTGTGCTGTGAGTCTTGAAACTTGGCCTAAGGATGCTTGACAATGTTTATAGGCATGTGGGACTTGTTTGGACCCTTGGAAACTTCAATTTCTTTGCCAGAACCAAAACCCTAATTTTTGACTGTTAGGAGGCCATTGGACTGTGCAACTCATGGGAGATTTTGAAGCATGCTCTTTGCAAATCTTGAAGAATATGGGAGGGCAAATTTTGGGGTACAACAGTTTCCGCTGTTCAATCTTCTTAAACCTGAGGATGTAGATTGGCTGGCGTGCCTTTCGTAATCCGTAGGTGGAAGATGATTGAACACTAGAGTGCCCAGAAATTTGCGCTCACATAGTAGTGTGATGGTGGGAATGGGCTTACATATGCCATTTGGAGATTAGTGGATAGGAGGATGGGCTTATAGATGCCATGTTGAGAGGTGATAGATAGGTGGATGGTCTTATAGATTCCATCTGGGTGTCGATCGCGTAAGAGTTTCCTTAGCGAGAACTTGCGTACCTGAAAAAGAAAATGATTACCTGGCCTGTTACAGGAGTTGGTCTTCAAACTCTTTGTGTAGATGCGCCCTGGCTGGATATAGGAATCGGGTCTTGAAACTCTTCAGACGTGCCCTGACGAGATACAGGAATCGAGTCTGGAGCTTCAAAAGGTGATGAATGAATCAGGGATGGTTACTACCTCAACGGGACAGTGAGAGAACCTTGGACGATTACTACCTCAACAGTAACGATGAGAGAACCTTGAGCGATTACTACCTCAACAGTAACGATGAGAGAACCTTGGGCGATTACTACCTCAACAGTAACGATGAGAGAACCTTGGGCGATTACTACCTCAACAGTAACGATGAGAGAACCTTGGGCGATTACTACCTCAACAGTAACGGTGAGAGAATCTGGGGCGATTACTACCTCAACAGTAACGATGAGAGAATCTTGGATGTCTTCTACTGAGTCTTCATCAGGAAAATCTTTAGGAATCGATTTAACTGGACCAGAGAAAGCCTTTGACTGGATTGGTATCAGAAAAATCTTTAGGAGTCGATTTAACTGAACCAGGCAAGGTCTTGGAATCTTCAACTGGAATAAGAATCAGGGAGATCTTAGCGTCGATCTGACTGAACCAGAGAAGGCCTTTGACTGGATCGGCATCAGAAAAATCTTTAGGAGTCAATTTAACTGAACCAGGCAAGGTCTTGGAATCTTCGACTGGAATAAGAATCAGGGAGATCTTAGGGTCGATCTGACTGAACCAGAGAAGGCCTTTGACTGGATCGGCATCAGAAAAATCTTTTGGAGTCGATTTAACTGAACCAGGCAAGGTCTTGGAATCCTCAACTGGAATAAGAATCAGGGAGATCTTAGGGTCGATCTGACTGAACCAGAGAAGGCCTTTGACTGGATCGGCATCAGAAAAATCTTTAGGAGTCGATTTAACTGAACCAGGCAAGGTCTTGGAATCTTCAACTGGAATAAGAATCAGGGAGATCTTAGGGTCGATCTGACTGAACCAGAGAAGGTCTTGGATTAACTTTGACTGGATAAGAATCAGAAAAATCTTAGAATCGATTTAACTGAACCAGACTAAAGTCTTGGAATATCTTCAACTGGAATAAGAATCAGGGAGATCTTAGCGTCGATCTGACTGAACTAGAGAAGGCCTTTGACTGGATCGACATCAGAAAAATCTTTAGGAGTCGATTTAACTGAACCAGGCAAGGTCTTGAAATAACTTCAACTGGATAAGAATCAGAAAAATCTTAGGGTCGATTTAACTGAACCAAAGAAGGTCTTGGATTAACTTTGACTGGATAAGAATCAGAAAAATCTTAGGATCGATTTAACTGAACCAGACTAAAGTCTTGGACATAGCTGAGAACTTGACTGGATCTTTCCTGAAAGGTAAAGGTCAGTCATATGCAATGCATGATATGGATCAAGCAATGATGTTCTCAACATAAATGAGATTGTGTGATGCGTTTATGCATGTATCATGATGTATGTGATATTTATGAATATAAGTTTTCGTCTAGGAAAATAAATCCTTGACGGGCGCCGGGAAGTTAAATCCTGGGCTGATGGTTGAAGAGAGCTCTTCGTTTCCGCTGGGGATGAAGATTGCAAGAATGAACCGGTAGGAGAAGATGACTCCGTTGGGGAATAAACTTGATGAAGAGATTACTCTGCGGGGAAAAATTACTCTAGCTACCTTGCTGGGGAACAGTACTCTGTGGGGAGAGAGGTATGCTATTGAAATGTTGATGGTAACTTTGTTGAGGATACCGTTGTTATGTTGGAAGCTTTAATAGACTTCGCTGGGGAGTAAGAAGACTTCGCCGAAGACGATTGTGATCGGTGGATCTGGAACTGACTGTTTTAAAGCTGGTTTCGCGAAATGTCGCGGTAAGCAAGAGTCGCCACCATCTTTTATTTTCTCCAATATGGAAAGGACAAAAGCACAGAAAAATTCCTTATTGAGATTAGTTCTCGGTTCGGGAGGTAGATTTATAGAAAGGGAAGGTGTTAGCACCCTTTCTATCCATGGTTATCCATGGGCTCATAGATACTTGCTCATTGTGTTTTCAAAAGGTTTGTTTGCTTTTCAACTGTGGGTTTAAAAAAAGTTTCGTTTAAAATTTCAGTTCGACTCTTGTATCGGTCCTCAAGAGTGTTTGAAAAGTTGTTTTGAAAGCTTTTTGCAAAGTGTCGGTGTGAAAAGAAGTTTTGATTTGTTTTTGAATTTAGAGCAAGTATCTACGAGTCATCTACCTACCCTAAGGAATTAGGCTGTGTAAATGTCCTTAAGGTAGTGCCATCCTACCATTGAGAGGTAGGTAGCACCACCGTTGGAGGTGTTCGGGTCAATTCGAGGGTTCGGGACATTGTGATCACCAGAGCAATAGGAAGACACCTTAGAAGCTACCCTCATGCCATGTTCATGGACATGAGGACTTACTAAAACATCCTCTACTCGACGACCACGTTTCGAGGGGCAAGGCAACAGTGAGGCGTACCCTAGGGGTGGTGTGTGAATTGTGTGTCATTTCAGTTATGTTTGTCTTGTTCATGCATTGGTGATCTACGCTTTGTTTTTATTTTTGGCATTCATTCTTTCATGCAAGTTATTAACAGTTAAAAGATGCGAGAAGATAAAAGTCCTACGCTATTACAAAGGCGCGGGTCTACATCGCCAAATTAATCCAAGACCCGATTTGAATAAAATAAAATGCGGAAAGATAAATGTCATAATTAATCTATTACAAGGCTTTGGGGCAATTACATGAACTTTAAAAAAATAAATAAAGGTAAATGTGCGAAAAGAAATAAAATCGAGAATGCGAGGGCGTTGGACCCTTTTAAAGAAATTAAATCGAAATCGTAAATTAATTAAATTTAAATAAAAGAAAGGACTTATTTTTTATGTTTTTTGTATTTATGGAATTTTAATGAGAAAATTAAATGGAATTTAAAAGTTAATTAAAACCCTAATTCTAAACTATTTTTAATTTATTAAAAAATGTTTAAATTGTACCCTAATTTACATTAATTATTTACATGGCATATTTATTTATAAAAATAATTAATACTTAATAATGGTAAAAAGAAAAGAAAAAGAATAAAAGAATTAAAACCCTAATCTCTATATTTTTTAATTTATATAAAAAAAACATTGAATTAAACCTAGAATTAAAACTAAATTAGTTAACAAAATTTATTTACAAAACTACTTATGAATTAAATATTAAAACATATTTTTATTTTTTATAGTTTCTGATTTTTGTGTATTTTTATGTTATAAAGTTAATTTAAGGAATTAAAATAAAACAATTAAATTGAAACAAATAAATAAAAAAAGAAAAGAAAAGGGATAGAGATACAAACAAGAGGGGTGGTAGACCCAATTTTGGAGGTATGATCAGCAGTAATTTGGCCCATTTGAAGGAGGCCCTTTTGACTTTTCAAGGACGCGTGTGGATCTGTTGACTAAGGTGCATGGTGGAGATCCTGTGTTGGCCCTTGGATTCATCTCCTGAGACATGTGGCGTGCCCAGAGATAGAGTTGTATGGTGGTCCCTGAAAGGTACGCTGCACAGAAATATGGAAAGCAAAATAATATTGAGAAGGGAGGGGACCTGGGAATCGAACCCAGGTCCCAAGGCTTGCACACAACACTTTCCACCAACTGAGCTGTATGTGCGTGTTTGTTAGTCAATGGAATATAAATAATATAAATGAAACAAGCGCTTATAGTATTAACCAAGCAAAAAGCGCGCCAGCTATTCAAACTGGCCAACCCATGTCCAACACCTCAGCGTCTTCTCCATCACGCCTTTGTTTTGACTGAAAATATAGAACAGATAGCGGGGGTTTTAAACCCCCACTAAGTGGTACCTACAAAAAATAGCGAATAGAGTATCACGTAATATAAATTAGGCGCGATAGGATCAATCGTTTCGTCCAGATGCCCTGGTTTTGATGGTACTAGTCTTGCTGTCTAATTTTTCCATATGTAAAAGTCCCCAATTTAGGAGCTTTGAAAACCTAGAAAATTTCCATGGCAGATTCTCGTACAGGGCACAAAAACTCAATTAAATGATGCCAACAGATTTAGAACAACCATATTAGTATAAATCAACAAGAAAAATGCAAGGATGATGCGTATAAATTAAAACACGAATATAAGAAATATCAAGAACAGGGCGGCTTCATTCTACCGATTCTTGAGGTTAGAGGTTGTGGTTTTGATTGGAATAGATCCCTGGTAATCTTGGCAAGCTATTGGAATGGTTATCTTGCCTTGAAACGCACTGAAACTGTGTTTTCAGTTTTGAAATATTTGGTGAAAATTGCAAAGTTTGTTTGTGATTCTGAGCGCAGCATTCAGGTCCTGAGCATTAGGGTTACCTTCTGTTTATGTATGGGAATGTTTTAGGTCAACAAAGCAAGCCCAACATCCAAGTTTTTAATGCTTTTGAATTTTTGTAATCTTCCATGATTTTCCAATCTTTTCCATACCTTTCTCATGCCAATCAAATGGAGATTCTTGCCATATTGGGGTGTGCACGAAATCTTGAGTGAGTAAATGAGAGAATATGCTGCAAAAAGATTTAAAATACATGCTTTTCTATTTTTGTCATATTTTATTTAATTAAATGAATTAATGGTGATAAAAATTCAAATAAATAATAAAAAATGATGAAATAAATCCCCTTTGGGTCAAATGGTCGTGCATAAATTTTGGATGATGATTCTTGGAAGAAAATGAGGCCCATTAGCAATTTTGAGGTATTTGAAGCAAAGTTGACTTTTCAAAATTCCCAAAAATTTCCCAACTTCCACAAGGCATATCTTGCTCAATTTTTAAGCTTTGATCATGTTCTTTGACATTTTGGAAAGGTCTTGAAGTCCTATAACCAATTCCTTTGGTCCCATGTCATTTTGATTTACCAATCTCAAGTTATGGTCTTTGACGTAAAGTGCCTTTTTGTTGACTTTTGAAAATGACCTATAATGTTGAGATTGATAACTTTTTGTGAGAGCATCTCTTGGACTTGAAGTGTGAAGAGGAGTTGTAGGAAATGTCATTCTCTTCAAAATGAGCTTTGGATGGAATTTTTCTGATAAACCATGTGGAAGTTATGCCTTGGTCAAGTTACAGTTGACTTTTTCAACTGTCCAAATATGGAAACTTTTGCATCTTGAGACTTTTTGAGCCATACCTTGAAAATCATGATCAAGAATTGATCAAATGATGTTTGTGGCTTCAAAATAAGATGTTGACCAAAAATTTGGACTTTTGACTGTCAAATGACCATTTTGCCCCTACAGTTGACTGCTGAGCAATTAGGGTTTTTGACTGTGCAATTTTGTGCTGTAAGTCTTGAAACTTGGAATGAGGATGCTTGACAATGTTTATGGGCATGTGGGACTTGTTTGGACCCTTGGAAACTTCAACTTCTTTGCCAGAACCAAAACCCTAATTTTTTGACTGTTAGGAGGCCATTGAACTGTGCAACCCTTGGGGAGATTTTGAAGCATACTCTTTGCAAATCTTGAAGAATATGGGAGGGCAAATTTTGGGGTACAACAGTTGCCCCTGTTCAATCTTCTTAAACCTGAGGATGCAGATTGGCTGACGTGTCTTTCGTAATCCGAAGGTGGAAGATGATTGAACACTAGAGTGCCCAGAAATTTGCGCTCACATGTTAGCAGTGTGATGGTGGGAATGGGCTTATAGATGCCATTTGGAGATTGATGGATAGGATGATGGGCTTATAGATGCCATTTTGAGATTGATGGATAGGATGATGGGCTTATAGATGCCATGCTAAGAGATGATGGATGAGTGGATGGGCTTATAGATGCCATCTGGGTGTCGATCGCGTAAGAGTTTCCTTAGCGAGAACTTGTGTACCTGAAAAAGAAAATGATTACCTGGCCTGTTACAGGAGCTGGTGTTCAGACTCTTTGTGTAGATGCACCCTGACTGGTTACAGGAATTGGGTCTGGAGCTTCAAGAGGTTATGAATGAACTAGGGATGGTTACTACCTCAACGGGATGGTGAGAGAACCTTGGGCGATTACTACCTCAACAGGAACGCTGAGAGAACCTTGGATGATTACTACCTCAACAGGAACGCTGAGAGAATCTGGGGGCGATTACTACCTCAACAGGAACGCTGAGAGAATCTTGGATGTCTTCTACTGGGATAAGAATCAGGGAGATCTTAGGGTCGATCTGACTGAATCGGAGAAGGCCTTTGACTGGATAAGAATCAGGAAAATCTTAGGGTCGATTTAACTGAACCGGACAAGGTCTTGGAATATCTTCAACTGGATAAGAATCAGGGAGATCTTAGGGTAGATCTGACTGAACCAGAGAAGGCCTTTGACTGGATAAGAATCAGGAAAATCTTAGGGTCGATTTAACTGAATCGGACAAGGTCTTGGAATATCTTCAACTGGATAAGAATCAGGGAGATCTTAGGGTCGATCTGACTGAACCAGAGAAGGCCTTTGATTGGATAAGAATCAGGAAAATCTTAGGGTCGATTTAACTGAACCGGGCAAGGTCTTGGAATATAGCTGAGAACTTAACTGGATCTTTCCTGAAAGGTAAAGGTCAGTCATATGCAAGGCATGATATGGATCAAGCGATGATGTTCTCAACATAAATGAGATTTGTAAGATATGATGCGTATATGCATGCTATAACGTATGGAAATGTGATGTTTATGAACGTATGTTTTCGTCTTAGGAAAATAAATCCTTGACGGGTGCTGGGAAGTTAACTCCTGGGCTGATGTTGGAGAATAGATCTTTGCTTCCGCTGGGGATAATGGTTGCAAGAATACCGGTAGGAGAAGATAACTCCGTTGGGGGATAAACTTGATGAAGAGATTACTCTGCGGGGAGAAAATTATTCTAGCGATCTTGATGGGGAACAATACTCTGTGGGAAGAGATTTACTTGCTGGGATGTTGATAGTAACTTCGTTGGGGATACCATTGTTATGTTGGAAGTGTTAATAGACTTCGCTGGGGATAAGAAGACTTCGTCGGGGACGCTCTTTCCGTGGCTTTTGGCTGAGGATAACCCAGTTATATCCTGGTAGGGAAATAACCTTTGAATAAATCCGGGGGACGCGTTCGTGCTCTGCGGGGGATAAGCTTCCAGAATCTACTGGGGATAAGCTTACTGCTTGGGGAGATGGATTCCAACTTTCCTGGGGGAAACTGGATTGGACTCTCCTGGGGAAATTTTGGACTATACTGGGGAAATTCTTGAGATGTATTGGGGAAGTGACTCCATTGAATGTCTGGTATACCGCCGGGGAACAGTCTTTAGGTTAAGACTGCCGGGGATGCTTGTTTTAAGGATATCTGTACATTGTGCTGGGGAATGTTGAGATCTGCGGGAGGATACCCAACTTCCTTAAGGCTGATAATAGCTTTGCTTGGGGAGAGTGTATTGAGTTGCTGACCCACTCTCTGGGGGATTGAGATATATTGGTTATGTTCTTCAGCTAAACCTACCTGATACCTTGGCGGACTGAGCAATTAGATCGCTTAGACAACTCTTTATTGCCCCTGTTTCTAATGTTGCCTGTAATTAATCCTTTGTTTCGTATGCAAATATTCATGAGTTAGCAAATTATTGTCAATGCATATATCGCAAATTGAACCTTGGACGTTCTTCGTAAAACAAAACAGAAAAGGAAAAAACAATTGGCAATTTTAACTGAAAAGTGATTTTTGTATTGATTTTTGAATTTGCCTGTAAATAGGCGTTCATGTACAAGAGGCTGACGTCCTAGTAAGAGAATGCCGCCGAATAAAAGAGTTTATACAAATTTATACAAAAGAAAATAAAACAGTTGTGTGAAAAGAATAATCCCGCTGGGTTTCAACTCTGCTATCGCCTTTATATCTTCGAGCGTCTCATCACTTGATGACCTAGTCGACGATGAAGCTGATTGATCGATGCCGTCTGAACTTGATGTTGATACCGGATTTTGGATGCAAAGTGAACCAATGAGACATAGTATTATGCTTTATCCCTAACTTTTGCCTGAACCGCCCTTTCGGGTTTTCGGTCCACCGGGATACCCATTTTTGCCCAAGCCGCCTTTTCAGGTTTCTGACTTGCCGGGTGTACAGATTCTTTTCATTTCATCCCTTCATTTTTCCCGAACCCTTTTGGTTCGCCGGGAAGCCCTAATTTTTGCCTAGGTATGTCAACCTAGCAGGTCCTTTTTTATGCGTAGTATCTTTTTACTATGTCTGCATTGGCGGGGTGAGGAAGGTCGTCACCATCCATGTTGGTTAGAATCATGGCTCCTCCTGAGAACACATGCTTAACCACAAATGGCCCTTCATATGTAGGGGTCCATTTTCCCCTTGGATCACTCTGAGGAAGGATGATGCGCTTGATTACCAGATCCCCAACTTGATACTCTTGTGGTCTGACCTTTTTGTTAAATGCCCCTGATCATCCGCTTTTGATACGTCTGACCATGACAGATAGCAGCAAGTCTCTTTTCGTCAATTAAGTTTAGCTGATCAAGTCGTGTCTGGATCCAATCATCTTCACTCAGGTCTGCATCCTTCATTATCCGGAGAGAGGGTATCTGCACTTCGATCGGTAAGACTGCCTCCATACCGTAGACCAAGGAAAAAGGAGTTGCCCCGGTTGACGTCCTGGCTGAGGTACGGTACCCATGTAGAGCGAACGGTAACATCTCGTGCCAATCTTTATAAGTCACTGTCATCTTCTGCACAATTTTCTTGATATTTTTATTTGCTGCTTCTACAGCCCCATTCATCTTCGGTCTGTAAGGAGAAGAGTTGTGGTGTTGTATCTTGAACTGCTCGCAGAGCTCAGTGATCATTTTGTTATTGAGGTTGGTACCGTTGTCTGTAATGATCCTTTCAGGGACGCCGTATTGACAGATCAGGTTATGCCGAATGAACCGTGCCACAATGTTCTTGGTTACTGTAGCGTAGGAAGCTGCTTCAACCCACTTCGTGAAGTAATCAATCGCTACCAGGATGAAGCGATGCCCATTGGATGTCGTGGGTTTAATCTCACCGATCATATCTATGCCCCACATTGCAAACGGCCAAGGTGCTGTCAAGACATTCAGATGAACTGGAGGAACATGCACCTTGTCTGCATAGATCTGGCATTTATGATACGTCCGAGAATGTTGGTAGCAGTCGGCTTCCATTGTGGACCAGAAATACCCTGCCCGAAGGATCTTCTTCGCCATAGTGTGTCCACTGGAATGTGTTCCGAAGGTTCCTTCATGTAGCTCTTCCATGATCCTTTCTGCTTCAGTTTTATCCACACAACACAGTAAGGTCGAATCATGGTTTCGCTTATACAGGATGCCATTGCTAAGGAAGAACTTCGCTGCGAACCTTCTCAGAAACTTCTTATTGTTCACAGATGCACCTTCAGGGTATTCCTGAGCTTCCAAGTATCTCTTCACCTCATGGTACCAAGGCTTCTCAATTACCAATTCAGTCTCGAGATCACAACAGTATGCCGGTTCGTCCAGTTTCCAAATGATGATCCGGGGAGCCTCATTGTCCCATTTGACTTTGAACATGGAAGACATCGTAGCTAACGCGTCCGCTAACTGATTCTCCTCTCTTGGGAAATGTTCAAAGGTTATCTCTGTGAAGTGGGGGATCAATGTCAATACACATTCTTTGTAAGGAATAAGATTCAGATGTTTTGTATCCCACTCTCCTTTAATCTGATTAATCACGAGAGCGGAATCTCCGAAGACACTCAGAAACTTGATCCTTAAGTCGATCGCAGCTTGGAGACCCATGATGCATGCCTCATACTCCGCCATGTTGTTGGTGCAGTTGAAACATAGCCGGGCAGTGAGTGGAGTATGAGTGCCTTGGGGGGATATGATCACAGCGCCGATACCGTTACCCAAAGCATTGGAGGCTCCGTCAAAGTGCATAGACCATCGGGATCCTTCCTCAGGTCCTTCATCCGGTCCAGGTACTTCACAATCAGTCACAATTATGATACTCTCGTCTGGAAACTCAAAGTTCATTGACTGATAATCATCTACTGCCTGGTGTGCCAAGTGGTCTGCCAATACACTTCCTTTGATAGCTTTCTGAGTTGTGTACTGGATGTCGTATTCTGTCAAGATCATTTGCCATCTTGCTATTCTCCCAGACAGAGCAGGCTTTTCGAATATGTACTTTATTGGATCCATCTTAGAAATCAACAAAGTAGTGTGAGTCAGCATATACTGTCTCAGCCGGCGAGCAGCCCATACCAAAGCGCAACAAGTTTTCTCGAGCAGTGAGTATCGGGTCTCACAGTCGGTAAACTTTTTGCTAAGGTAATAAATGGCATGCTCTTTTCGGCCAGACTCGTCATGCTGTCCCAGCACACACCCCATTGAGTTGTCAAGTACTGTCAGGTATAGTATCAGAGGTCTCCCTTCAACCGGTGGCATAAGGATGGGTGGTTCTTGGAGATACTCCTTGATTCTGTCAAAAGCGGCCTGACATTCATCGTTCCAACGTACTACCTGATCTTTCTTCAGCAGCTTGAAGATTGGCTCACAGGTAGCAGTTAGGTGCGAGATGAATCGGGCAATGTAATTCAGGCGTCCTAAAAAGCCTCTGACCTCTTTCTCTGTCTTAGGAACTGGCATCTCTTGAATAGTTTTGACCTTGGCAGGGTCCACTTGAATACCCTTATCACTTACGATGAAGCCTAGTAACTTTCCAGATCTTACCCCGAAGGTGCACTTGTTCGGGTTCAACCTTAGCTTGTACAACTTCAGACGGTCAAACAATTTCTGCAGATGATCAAGGTGTTCTTCCTCAGTTTGGGACCTTGCAATCATGTCGTCAACATACACTTCTATCTCATGATGGATCATGTCGTGAAATAAAGCAACCATGGCACGTTGGTAGGTTGCCCCAGCATTTTTCAACCCGAATGGCATGACCTTGTAGCAGAAGGTGCCCCACTGAGTAACAAAGGTAGTCTTTTCCATGTCTTCAGGAGCCATCTTGATTTGATTGTAACCTGAAAAGCCATCCATGAAAGAGAACACCTTATGCTGAGCGGTATTGTCAACCAGGACATCAATGTGAGGTAGGGGAAGTCATCTTTGGGGCTGGCCCTGTTCAGATCCCTGTAGTCGACACACATTCTGACCTTACCGTCTTTCTTTGGTACTGGCACCACATTAGCAACCCACTGAGGATAAGAAGTTACTGCAAGAAACCCGGCATCAAACTGTTTCATAACCTCGGCTTTGATCTTCTCAGACATCTCTGGACGCATACGGCGGACCTTTTGCTTAACCGGGGGGCAGTCTTCTTTGGTAGGCAAATGATGGACCACAATGTCAGTATCCAACCCGGGCATGTCTTCGTAGGACCAGGCGAAGATTTCCATGTAATCATGTAACATCTGAGTCAACCGTTGCTTCACGCTGAGCTCTAGGTTGGCACCAATCTTAACCTCCTTTTTGTTCGTCTCGGTACCCAGATTTATCGTTTCCACCGGCTCTTCGTGTGGTTGAATTGCCCTCTCTTCCTGGAGTAACAGTCTGGCAAGCTCGCCAGGCACTTCGCAATCATCTTCACCTTCGTCTTTGGCTAAGTTGATCGGATTTTCGAAGTCATAACTGGCAGTAGCAGAGTCGTTACCAGTGAGATCCAGAGTGGATTGAAACCTGTATGAGTGAGTGTGTGTAAATACAGCTGTTTTGCAATATATAAAGAAAGGAAAGAAAGAAAAGGAGCATAAGATTTGAAATGCGAGAAAACGTCCAAGGTCTTTATTCATGATATATGAAATGACAATTAATATACCCTCACAAATGAAGCCACGGTGCCCCGGGTAAGACACCGGGCCATAGAGTTTTAATTCATTGTTTATTACAAATAACAAAATCAAAGGAATTCATTACTCCGTAACAACAGTAACAGGCAGGTTGTCGTTTGCAATCCAATTGCTAGGTCCATCGTCGGTCGTCGGATAAATCCAGCTGTCGAACTCAGCTTCATCCACTTCATCATCCTCCCTGATAGCATTCACTCCATGGTTAGGCATGGGAGCTATCACCACGTTGGGCTTCTCAGGTGCCTCAAACTGTACCTCCATGGCATCAATAATATCCTGCACTTTATTCCTTAAGGCCCAACAGTCATCAGTAGAATGCCCCGGGCTATCAGAGTGATAAGCACAGCGGGCATTTGGATTGTACTTGGGAGAAGCATTATTCACAACCTTCGGGGCCTCTCTAACAGTCACCAAATTGGTGGATAGTAACTGCGGCAAGATTTGTGACAAGGTCATACTCAGCCGGGTAAACTCTCTTCTAGGTCTTTCAGCCCTTTGTGGATTGGTTTGCCGAGGAGCGGCAACAGGCTTTGCAATCATCACCGCGTTGACATATTGGCGGCGTTCTGGTTTCTCTTGCCTCCTAGGCCCATATACAGCACTGGCCTCCTTCTTAAAGGGTTTCTTCTCAGAACTTGACGATGCACCCTTCTGGATTTTACCGGACTTCATTCCAGCCTCTATCCTTTCTCCAGTCAGAATAAGATCAGTAAACCCTGCAGACGAATTACCGATAAGATGATTGAAAAACGGCCCGGAGAGGGTCCCCAAGAACATATCCACCAGCTCACGGTCTGTTAACGGAGGCTGCACCCTGCCAGCCAGATCCCTCCACTTCTGTGCATACTCCTTAAAACCTTCGCTTGATCCTAGCGACATACCCTGGAGTTGGGTACGTGTAGGAGCAAGGTCGACATTATATTGATACTTCTTGTAAAAAGCAGTAGCCAACTCCTCCCAATTACGAACCTTGGTCCCATCCAGCTGATAGAACCATTCGAGATGAGTCCCTGAAAGACTCTCCTGGAAGAAGTGGATCCACAAGTTCTTGTCCACTGTGTACGGTTGAATCTTCCGCACATAAGATCTGAGGTGCAACTTAGGGCAAGACGCCACGTCATACTTGGTGAAAGATGGTGCTTTAAACTTGTGAGGAATAATCACACCAGTAGATAAGCCCAAGTCTCCGAAATCTAGCCCAGGCACTTGTTGGATCTCCATTGCATTCAGTCTGTCTTCCAACTGCTTATACCGGTCTTCAGCAGGAGGATAATGTTCCTCATTAAAGTCAGTCTCATTGTCAGAGACTACCGGACTAGGACCTTTTCCCCCTTGGGGACTGCTCTTGCCTACAGAAGAACCAACTTCCTCATTCTGCAGAGTGTTGCCAAACCTTCGGCCCGAGTTGAAAAGAACAGTTCTCTTCTTCTTCTTCTTCTTCTTCTTCTCCTTCTTCAGGAGTAAAGCCTTCAGCTCTTCTTGGCCTTGAGCCAAACCCATGATCAGCTCCTGAAATTGCGCGTTCTGCGCCTGAAGGGCCTTGATAGACATCTCAGTTGATGATGAGTCAGGGTTCATGATGCTGAAATAAACAGCGAAGAACAGTAAGCAATCTGAAAAGAAGAATACCTGCTATGCACATGATGAATGATATGTGTTTATGCAATGCATTCAAGGGTTCGAAAGTTCAAATTTGTTGTAGACAAAAAAGGAACACACATTATCATTAAGGAAATAATTGTTCAGTACATCAAAGCCTCATGGGCACGTATTACAAAGCAAATCAATCCCAAAAGACACTACGCATCCTCTTTGGAGCTATGTAGGTGTTGAGATTCCTCTCCTCGTGCAATAAGCGGGTGAGCTCCAAGACCTTCTTTTCACTAGCATGTAGACTGGTCTCAAGAGAATTCCGTTCTTCCTTAAGCTGGATCCAGCTCTTCTGCATCTCTTCCCAGGACGTGGGCATGTCAGGATATTGAATGGTGTAGGACACCTCTCCCTCCGAGACTGGCTCTTTGATCACAGGGAGCATATGAGGATATGGCATTACTAACTTCTGGGAGCGGGCTCGTACCCACTTGAGATAAGGTTCCAATGGGATGGAATTCCTGTGCCCCAGTGTCTTGCTGTCTATCTTACTGGGCATCCTCCAAGCTCTGATAAATCTTTGGCGAAGTCCTTGTGCATCGTTGTCGAAGTCAAAGACTATGTCAGGAATTAACATGTCATGAGGGCCGTTCCTCCGAGCATAACCAAACTGTCTCCAAGCCAGGCATGGGTTATAAGTAATACCTCCTCTGATTCCAAGTAAAGGAACATTAGGGTACTCCCCGCAACAATCAATGATAGTGACATCCTCTCTGGACCGAGAGCACCAATGTATATCTGCATGTGTAAGAGTCATCAACCGTTGTGACCATCTCAAACCCCGCTCGTTCTTCAAAACTGATTGTGGACGGTGCGAAATAAACCACCTTCCTAGGAGAGGAGTGCAACACATAAGGACACCTCTTTTTCTCATGGTTCGAGTGTAACATGAGTGAAGGATGTCCCCCAGCAACGTAGGTATAGGATTCCTGGACATGAAGATCTGGACAGCAATGATATCTATAAGCTGATCTGGGTTAGGGAACAACACCAAACCATAGGCAAGGAGGGACACAACTTCTTCAAAAGCTTGTAAGTCAAGGGAGTTGCAACATTCCTGGGCCTTTTCAAACAGAAACCTGGCTAAGAACCCTTTGATGCCACTTCTAACCTCCCAATGTCCCTTGAGGTCAGATGATTGTAGGTGTAAGGCCTTAGCAATCTCTTCAAGCTTGGGTTCCTTTTCCGTACCGTTGTAGGGTAGTTGATCAAGGATAAGGATCTTCAGAAGCCGGGAGAACTCTTTCAATGTAGGTACCAGCTGATAATCCAGGAAAGTGAAACAGTGATGCAGAGGGTCAAAGAACTGGAATAGGACCTTTATCATATCTTCCTCAATGTTGGTATTGACCAAGCTGATGAGTCTTCCATGTCTTTCACTGAATGAAGAGCTCTCGGGAATCTCGGATATAAGCTCCTTAAGCTGAGGAGGGATCCTTACAAGGCTAATTTGAATTGTCTTTCTGCGAACAGTTTCCATGTCCTACAAAACAAGAACAAAGATGAAGATTCGAACCCCTGAAATGGTTAGTCAATGCATATGATGCTGGATGATGTCATGATGTTATGATTAAACACACCACAAATATTTACAAAGGCAAACATGTAAGGCACACAAGTCACACAAGACAAGCCCTTAGAGTTTAGGCCACCATGGGGTCCGGTGGGATCAACCTGTCCTATTAGAAGTAACCGGGTTCTAAGGGTCCCAATATCACTGGATTGCTTTCATTGTTCATCGTTTCGATTTAACCACTGAACTGGCGACCGAAATATTCCAGGAAAGCAACCCTCAATTGAGTGTAGTATCGAGTATCAACCAACCTCGGACTGCACCAAAGTCAGTTATCTCACTACCCTAAAGAGGCCAAGATGGTTCAATTAAGGTTCCTAAGGTCAGTTGATGCTTCATGACACCACATGGAGGCCCCGTACTCTCCTTGACTGAACTCAAGGGTTACCGGTACACACCAAAGTGCCACATCAACGTAGCTGACTGTTTCAACCATGTCGGTATACCCCGCACAGTTCCCTCACAGCCTTGTTGCTACTTTCTAAGAAGGTATCCCCAGATCCGGGTTATGATCTATAGAACTCCCAAGACAGTCCCACAATTTAAAGCAAACAAGTCAAAGCAATTGAAAACACAGTGATCTTAGTCCTAAGGTACACCTCACTTTAAAGTTTCCCCAGCAGAGTCGCCAGTTCTGTGATCGGTGGATCTGGAACTGACTGTTTTAAAGCTGGTTTCGCGAAATGTCGCGGTAAGTAAGAGTCGCCACCGTCTTTTATTTTCTCCAATATGGAAAGGACAAAAGCACAGAAAAATTCCTTATTGAGATTAGTTCTCGGTTCGGGAGGTAGATTTATAGAAAGGGAAGGTGTTAGCACCCTTTCTATCCATGTTTATCCATGGGCTCTTAGATACTTGCTCATTGTGTTTTCAAAAGGTTTGTTTGCTTTTTAACTGTGGGTTTAAAAAAAGTTTCGTTTAAAATTTCAGTTCGACTCTTGTATCGGTCCTTAAGAGTGTTTGAAAAGTTGTTTTGAAAGCTTTTTGCAAAGTGTCGGTGTGAAAAGAAGTTTTGATTTGTTTTTGAATTTAGAGCAAGTATCTACGAGTCATCTACCTACCCTAAGGAATTAGGCTGTGTAAATGTCCTTAAGGTAGTGCCATCCTACCATTGAGAGGTAGGTAGCACCACCGTTGGAGGTGTTCGGGTCAATTCGAGGGTTCGGGACATTGTGATCACCAGAGCAATAGGAAGACACCTTAGAAGCAACCCTCATGCCATGTTCATGGACATGAGGACTTACTAAAACATCCTCTACTCGACGACCACGTTTCGAGGGGCAAGGCAACAGTGAGGTGTACCCTAGGGGTGGTGTGTGAATTGTGTGTCATTTCAGTTATGTTTGTCTTGTTCATGCATTGGTGATCTACGCTTTGTTTTTATTTTTGGCATTCATTCTTTCATGCAAGTTATTAACAGTTAAAAGATGCGAGAAGATAAAAGTCCTACGCTATTACAAAGGCGCGGGTCTACATCGCCAAATTAATCTAAGACCCGATTTGAATAAAATAAAATGCGGAAAGATAAATGTCCTAATTAATCTATTACAAGGCTTTGGGGCAATTACATGAACTTTAAAAAAAGAAATAAAGGTAAATGTGCGAAAAGAAATAAAATCGAGAATGCGAGGGCGTTGGACCCTTTTAAAGAAATTAAATCGAAATCGTAAATTAATTAAATTAAATAAAAGAAAGGACTTATTTTTTATGTTTTTTGTATTTATGGAATTTTAATGAGAAAATTAAATGGAATTTAAAAGTTAATTAAAACCCTAATTCTAAGCTATTTTTAATTTATTAAAAAATGTTTAAATTGTACCCTAATTTACATTAATTATTTACATGGCATATTTATTTATAAAAATAATTAATACTTAATAATGGTAAAAAGAAAAAAAAAAGAATAAAAGCATTAAAACCCTAATCTCTATATTTTTTAATTTATATAAAAAAAACATTGAATTAAACCTAGAATTAAAACTAAATTAGTTAACAAAATTTATTTACAAAACTACTTATGAATTAAATATTAAAACATATTTTTATTTTTTATAGTTTCTGATTTTTGTGTATTTTTATGTTATAAAGTTAATTTAAGGAATTAAAATAAAAAAATTAAATTGAAACAAATAAATAAAAAAAGAAAAGAAAAGGGATAGAGATACAAACAAGAGGGGTGGTAGACCCAATTTTGGAGGTATGATCAGCAGTAATTTGGCCCATTTGAAGGAGGCCCATTTGACTTTTCAAGGACGCGTGTGGATCTGTTGACTAAGGTGCATGGTGGAGATCCTGTGTTGGCCCTTGGATTCATCTCCTGAGACATGTGGCGTGCCCAGAGATAGAGTTGTATGGTGGTCCCTGAAAGGTACGCTGCACAGAAATATGGAAAGCAAAATAATATTGAGAAGGGAGGGGACCTGGGAATCGAACCCAGGTCCCAAGGCTTGCCAACAACACTTTCCACCAACTGAGCTGTATGTGCGTGTTTGTTAGTCAATGGAATATAAATAATATAAATGAAACAAGCGCTTATAGTATTAACCAAGCAAAAATCGCGCCAGCTATTCAAACTGGCCAACCCATGTCCAACACCTCAGCGTCTTCTCCATCACGCCTTTGTTTTGACTGAAAATATAGAACAGATAGCGGGGGTTTTAAACCCCCACTAAGTGGTACCTACAAAAAAATAGCGAATAGAGTATCACGTAATATAAATTAGGCGCGATAGGATCAATCGTTTCGTCCAGATGCCCTGGTTTTGATGGTACTAGTCTTGTTGTCTAATTTTTCCATATGTAAAAGTCCCCAATTTAGGAGCTTTGAAAACCTAGAAAATTTCCATGGCAGATTCTCGTACAGGGCACAAAAACTCAATTAAATGATGCCAACAGATTTAGAACAACCATATTAGTATAAATCAACAAGAAAAATGCAAGGATGATGCGTATAAATTAAAACACGAATATAAGAAATATCAAGAACAGGGCGGCTTCATTCTACCGATTCTTGAGGTTAGAGGCTGTGGTTTTGATTGGAATAGATCCCTGGTAATCTTGGCAAGCTATTGGAATGGTTATCTTGCCTTGAAACGCACTGAAACTGTATTTTCAGTTTTGAAATATTTGGTGAAAATTGCAAAGTTTGTTTGTGATTCTGAGCGCAGCATTCAGGTCCTGAGCATTAGGGTTACCTTCTGTTTATGTATGGGAATGTTTTAGGTCAACAAAGCAAGCCCAACATCCAAGTTTTTAATGCTTTTGAATTTTTGTAATCTTCCATGATTTTCCAATCTTTTCCATACCTTTCTCATGCCAATCAAATGGAGATTCTTGCCATATTGGGGTGTGCACGAAATCTTGAGTGAGTAAATGAGAGAATATGCTGCAAAAAGATTTAAAATACATGCTTTTCTATTTTTGTCATATTTTATTTAATTAAATGAATTAATGGTGATAAAAATTCAAATAAATAATAAAAAATGATGAAATAAATTCCCTTTGGGTCAAATGGTCGTGCATAAATTTTGGATGATGATTCTTGGAAGAAAATGAGGCCCATTAGCAATTTTGAGGTATTTGAAGCAAAGTTGACTTTTCAAAATTCCCAAAATTTCCCAACTTCCACAAGGCATATCTTGCTCAATTTTTAAGCTTTGATCATGTTCTTTGACATTTTGGAAAGGTCTTGAAGTCCTCTAACCAATGACTTTGGTCCCATGTCATTTTGATTTACCAATCTCGAGTTATGGTCTTTGACGTTAAGTGCCTTTTTGTTGACTTTTGAAAATGACCTATAATGTTGAGATTGATAACTTTTTGTGAGAGCATCTCTTGGACTTGAAGTGTGAAGAGGAGTTGTAGGAAATGTCATTCTATTCAAAATGAGCTTTGGATGGAATTTTTCTGATAAACCATGTGGAAGTTATGCCTTGGTCAAGTTACAGTTGACTTTTTCAACTGTCCAAATATGGAAACTTTTGCATCTTGAGACTTTTTGAGCCATACCTTGAAAATCATGATCAAGAATTGATCAAATGATGTTTGTGGCTTCAAAATAAGATTTTGACCAAAAATTTGGACTTTTGACTATCAAATGACCATTTTGCCCCTACAGTTGACTGCTGAGCAATTAGGGTTTTTGACTGTGCAACTTTGTGCTGTAAGTCTTGAAACTTGGCATGAGGATGCTTGACAATGTTTATGGGCATGTGGGACTTGTTTGGACCCTTAGAAACTTCAACTTCTTTGCCAGAACCAAAACCCTAATTTTTTGACTGTTAGGAGGCCATTGAACTGTGCAACCCTTGGGGAGATTTTGAAGCATACTCTTTGCAAATCTTGAAGAATATGGGAGGGCAAATTTTGGGGTACAACAACGATCTTTCCGTGGCTTTTGGATGAGGATAACCCAGTTATATCCTGGTAGGGAAATAACCTTTGAATAACACTGGGAGACGCGCTCGTGCTCTGTAGGGGATAAGCTTCCAGAATCTACTGGGGATAAGCTTACTGCTGGGGAGATGATTCAAACTTTCCTGGGGAAATCTTTGGATTGGACTCTCCTGGGGAAATTTTGAGATGTACTGGGGAAATGGCTCCGCTGAATGTCTGGTATACCGCCGGGGAACAATCTTAGATTAAGACTGCCGGGGATGCTTGTTAAGAATGTTTGTATACTTCGCTGAGGAATGTTGAGATCTGCTGGAGGATACCCAACTTCCTTAAGGCTGATAGTATAACTCTGCTTGGGGAGAGTGCATGGACTTGCTGGCTCACTCTCTGGGGAATTAAGGTATCTTGGTTACCTTCTTCAGCTGATCATACCTTGTATCTTGTGGACAGAGCAGTTAGATCGTTTGGATGACTCATTACTACCCCTGTTTCTGTGGGAGAAGATACTGGTGGAGTCTTGATAACTGCCGTTCGACAAACCTTCTTCTGATAGGCAAGTGACGAGGCGCCGGGACATAGTCGTACGCTTTTGATCCCTAACTTTTGTCTGGACCGCCCTTTCGGGTTTTCAGTCCACCGGGATACCCATTTTTTCCCAAGCCGCCTTTTCAGGTTTTCGACTTGCCGGGTGTACAGATTTTTTCATTTCATCCCTCATTTTGCCCGAACCCTTTTGGTTCGCCGGGAAGCCCTTATTTTTGCCTAGGTGTGTCAACCTAGCGGGTCTTTGATTTTGCATAGTATTTTTCGACTATGTCCACGCTCTCAGAATGTAGGGAGGTTGTCACTGTCAGTAGCGTTGTATTGCCATACCACTAGAAGATGTCTGATCAGGAAAGATTCGTTGTCGGAATGCCCCAGGTGATCCAGATGGAGATTTTCCCCAAGCTGGTTGGTCTTTTGAGAGATTCTCCGAATCTTGGCTGGACTGCCCCAGATGATGGACACTGATCATGCCATGCCCCTTGATTGGAAGTGTTTCTTCCCTTGGTGGTGACTCTTTTTGTTGAGAAGACCTTCGTTCATCGGATATTCGTTGCGCAAAGTTCTCTGCTGTTCAAACAAATAATCATATACAAACAATGTTATCTTAAGAATGCAAAGCTTATGTCTGTCTTGAAGTTTTTGAAAATGCATTTTTTCAGTAAACCAGTCAACTCGTTATTTTACTGTAGGCCTTAAGGAGTCAGGATACCTTTCGTAACAGTATGCTTTCGAACTAACCCATGCTTCAGCTAGGACTTTTAAGGGTTATAACGTGGCCTGGTTCATGGTTTAAGAAACAAAGGATAAAGGCTCAAATTATTTGTACCCACCCGCTCTTCGTGATGTTCTTCAAACCTAAATTCAGCTGATCGTGCGTTAGACCTTGTTTGAGTCTTTGCTCTGAAATTCCAGTGATGGTTCGGATGTTGAACGTTTATTTGAATAGGCAGTCATTTTTTTTTGTTTTTGTTGAGGGTTTGTGTGACCTCTTTCTTTTTCTTTCATTATCCCTGTTTTTTGTCTGAACTGTTTCTTTTTGGAATTACAGTCAGCGGGATGCCCCAGTTTTGTAAGTCTCCTTCATAGGTTTTGACTTAATGGGTTTTTATTTTTGAGATATAATGACTGCCTATCCTTATGATTATTCGGAATTATCACTGTCTTCTTTTTTGTAAGGACCTCTTTGGTGCCATTTGTTATGCACTTGGATCAACTGAGAGAACTACCCTGCCCCAGGTTATGATTAAGGGTTTTAAATTTCGAAAAGAAAAAACTCCTACTTCTTTGGCTCAGAGGGGTTGACGAGGGATTATCTTCCTTATAACTCCAGCGTTTAGGAATTGAAACAATGCCTGTACCTCATCAGCGGAGTCTGTTCAAAAGCATACTGTAGATTGTGGTATCGTTTTTGTCATCCTCCCTCAAGAGGCTTAGAATTATTAATCGAGCGTTGATCATCAGAAAAAATATGAAAATAATTTGCATATAGTGAATACGAATATATGGGTTCAAAACAGACATATGCGATGCATTGATAAAGTAATAAAATTTGCTATGACAATAATTGTTTGAACAATCAAAAGAAAATTACAACTTGAAAAATTCTAATGAACCAAAAATCCTCTAGTTTGAACTAGTCATTTCTCAGCGGAAGATTTTCATCTCGCCATCTGGCATGAACTCCAGCACCCCTTCGTCAATCAAGTCCTGGATTTTGTTCTTCAAGGTCCAACAGTTGTCTGTAGCATGCCCCGGGCTGTCTGAATGATAAGCGCAACGGGTGATGGGGTTATACCTTGAAGGTGTCATATTCGGATTTTTAGGAGGGTCCTTTAGAGTGATCAGATTGACCTCCAGCAAGCGCTTCAGTATAAAGGATGATGGTATCTCAGTCTCCGAGAAATGTCTTCCAGGCGTATATCGTTTACGCTGACTACCCCGTTGAGGCTGGGCTCGTGACCCTGAAGCAAGCTGAGGAGATTTTCTTTTGTCTTCCTGCCCCGCCTGTGATTGAATGATGGCTGGAACTTCAACCTTGGTTGTTTGCCCCACTGGATTATTTTGAAGCAGCTTGGTGACGAGGACCCGGAGCTCCTTTTGTTTTTGAGCTAAGTCCTGAATGAGAGTCATTTGGCCCATCAACTGCCCCATCATTTGGATCTTCATGGTTGCCAACTCAATTTGTAGCCCTTCCAGCTGATCATTCCTGATACCCCCTGCATTCCCTAGGGTCAAGTTCCTTGTGAGGAGAGCTTTTATTTCTTCTTGCCCCTGGGATAGAATCAAGAACATTTCTTGCAGTTGGGCGTTCTGAGCCCGGAGATCTTGGTTGTCCGGTTGGAAAGCCATTGCTGAAATAAACAGCGAAGATGGTGAGTGACATGTCAAGAGGGTACTTGTAATGCAATGATATGTATGATATGTATGCAATGTTTTCAAGGATCTCGCGGGGTAAACAAGAAAATTGGTTAGAATTTGCATTCCGTAGCTTGGTTGAAGGAGCTTCATGTTGTTGAGAGTCCTTCTTTAAGGGTCAAGGCTCACCATATCAAGTGGGTCATAGCCCCTGACAACCTTGGCTCGGGGAACTTTCTTCAAGTGTCAAAGCTCACCATATCAAGTGGGTCATAACCCCTGACTTTAGTCATCATGTCTGGTTTTGATTTCCAAACAACCTTGGTTAGGGGAACCTTCTTCAGGAGTCAAAGCTCACCATATCTAGTGGGTCATAGCCTCTGACTCAGATCATCAACCTGGATAGAGGAAGATAAATCCCCTTTGCCCCTTGCTAGACATTCTGATTCATCATGACCTGCATCACAGACCCCTTGAGATCCTTGAAATGGGTTAGTCCTTATGCAGGATGTATGCAATGGTATGATGGTATGATATTATGCTATGCGTAGAATAATGTAGGGAAGCCCTGTTATGAGTCCAGATTAAGGACTATAAACAAAACCTGCAGGAAACTCAAGTGTCAAATAACAAGCATGCAAATAGTCAAGTATGAAAGCACACAAGTCACACCACAGCCCTTAGAGTTTAGGCATGCATGGGGTCTGGGTATTACCCTCTTGAAGTTGGTGGGCTCAAACCTGTCCTATCAAAGTAACTGGGTTCTAAGGGTCCCAATATCACTGGATTGCTTTCATTGTTCATCGTTTCGATTTAGCCACTGAACTGGCGACCGAAATATTCCAGGAAAGCAACCCTTCATTGAGTGTAGTATCGAGTATCAACCAACCTCGGACTGCACCAAAGTCAGTTATCTCACTACCCTAAAGAGGCCAAGATTGTTCAATTAAGGTTCCTAAGGTCAGTTGATGCTTCACGACACCACGCGGAGGCCCCGTACTCTCCTTGACTGAACTCAAGGGTTACCGGTACACACCAAAGTGCCACATCAACGTAGCAGACTGTTTCAACCATGTCGGTATACCCCGCACAGTTCCCTCACAGCCTTGTTGCTACTTTCTAAGAAGGTATCCCCAGATCCGGGTTAGGATCTATAGAACTCCCAAGACAGTCCCACAATTTAAAGCAAACAAGTCAAAGCAATTGAAAACACAGTTATGAGCTATCCTAAGGTACACCTCACTTTATAAGTGTCCCCAGCAGAGTCGCCAGTTCTGTGATCGGTGGATCTGGAACTGACTGTTTAACGCTGGTTCGCGAAATGTCGCGGAAGCAAGAGTCGCCACCGTCTTTTATTTTCTCCAACATGGAAAGGACAAAAGCACAGAAAAATTCCTTTATGAGATTGCTCTCGGTTCGGGAGGTAGATTTATAGAAAGGGAAGGTGTTAGCACCCTTTCTATCCATGGTTATCCATGGGCTCTTAGATACTTGCTCATTTGTGTTTTCAAAAGTGTTTGCTTTTCAGAGTGAGTGGGTTTGAAAAAGTTTCTTTGAAAGTTTCAGATCGACTCTTGTATCAGTCCTCAAGAGTGTTTGAAAAGTTGTTTTGAAAGCTTTTTGAAAAGTGTCGGTGTGAAAAGAAGTTTTTGGTTTGTTTTGAATTAGAGCAAGTACCCATGAGTCATCTACCTACCCTAAGGAATTAAGCTGTGTAAGTGTCCTTTAGATAGTGCTATCCCACCATTGAGAGGTAGGTAGCACCATCGTTGGAGTTGTTCGGGTCAATTCGATTATCAGGACAATGTGGTCACCTAAGCAACGGTAGGATACCTTAGAAGTAACCCTAATGTCCTAGATCCTTTATATCCGAGGCAACCGTTTCGAGGCAACTAGATCAATGGAACATAAGGACTCACTAAGACGTCCTATACTCGACGACCACGTTTCGAGGGGCAAGGCAACAGTGAGGCGTACCCTAGGAGTGGTGTGTGAATTGTGTGTCATTTTCAGTTATTATTTGTCTTGTCATGCATTGGGTGAGCTACACTTTGATTTTATTTGGGCATACATTCTTTCATGTGATTAACAGTTTAAAGGGTGCGGAAATTAAAATGCGTAAAAATAAAGGTCCTACGCTATTACAAGGCGCGGGTCTACATCGCCAAATTAACAAAGACCCGATTTTGAATAAAGAGTGTGGAAAGTAAATGTCCTAATTATCTATTACAAGGCCTTGGGGCAATTACATAATATTTAAAATGAAAATAAAGACAAACGCGCGAAAAGAAATAAGAATCGAGAATTCGAGGGCGTTGGACCCTTTAAAGAAATTAAATTGGAATTGAAAGTAAATTAATAATTAAATAAGAAAAGAAATTATTTTTATGTTTTTGGATTTAATGGAAATAAAGAAAATTAATTGAAATTAAAAGTTAAATAAAACCCTAATTCTAAATTGTTTTTAATTATTAAAAAAAATTGTTTAAGTTTAACCTAATTTACCCTAATTAATTAATTGCATATTTATTTACAAAATTAATTAATAGTTAATAATAATTATAATAAGAAAAATTTATTTATTGAGAAAAAGAATGAAAATGCTAAACCTAATTTTTATGTATTTTATTTATTTAAAAAAACATTAAAGTTGAAGACCTAAAAATTAAACTAATTTGGTTATTGAAATTTATTTACAAAAACTATTTAAGGAATTAAATAATTAAATAAACATATTTTATTTTTGACTTTTCTGATTTTTTTGTGTTATAAAGAATTATTTTGTGAATTAAATAAAAGTAATTAATCAAAATAACAATTAAAAGAATAAAAGAAAAAAAATAAATAAAGAAAGAAAAGAATTAGAAGAATGATCAAACCATGGGGTGTCTGAACCCAATTAGGAGGTATGTGCAAGGAATTAGGCCCACTGAATTCAAGGCCTGTTTGACTTTTTCCAGCACGTGTATGGGATGATTGACTAGTATCCATGGTGATCCTCCCATTCTGGCCATTGGATTGGTCCCTGGAGACATGTGGCAGGCACAAGCGTTGGGGAGTTTGGTGGACCACTGGAAGGGAATTGTACCTGAACGCATTACAAACAAAATTATGAAGAAACATGGGGGACCTTGGAATCGAACCCAGGTCCCATTGCTTGCATGACAACACATCTACAAATGGAGCTAGTGCGTTTCTTTGTTAATTTAGTGGGCAACGAATATTATATGTGAAAAAACAAGCGTTATGCTGGATTAAAAATAAAACGCGCCAATGTTTGAATCAGCCAACCACGTTTGAACACATAAGCTTCATCTTCCTTGCTTCTTCGTTTTGCCTGAAATTATCAAATAGATAGCGGGGGTTTTAAACCCCCACTAAGTGCAGAACCTGAAAATAGCGATTAGGTCATATGTAAATATAAAAAGGGCGCGATGGGGGGAATTGCTTCGTTTGGACGTTCTGAATCCAGTGGTATAGGTCTCGTGGCTTAATTTTTCCAGATAAGGAAACCCCCAAATTCAAACTTCTGAAACCCTAGAACACTTTCATGGTGGATTTCTGTACAGGCGATATTAATTCAATCAAAGCATGCCATAAGCTTCAGAACACTCATGTTAGTCCAAATCAATGATTAAAAATGACAAATAACACATGGATAATGAAACACGATTATGCAAATTTTCAACAAAAGTAGGACTTTGTTATACCAATTCCTTGTGCGTGGAGACCTGATTTCAATTGGAATAGCTTCCTGGTAATGCCAGGAGTGGATTGGAATACTTTTTGGACCTTGAATCACCCTCTAGCTATGAAAACAGTTTTGAGATTTTTAATGAAAAATGCAAGTTTTTGTCCTTGATCTTGGGCGCAGCTTTCTTGTTGTTTGCATTAGGGTTGCAATGTGTATATATGTGTGAATGCATTAGGTCAGAAAAATCAAGCCCAAAGCCTTGTATTCAATGATTTTGAATTTTTGATTTTCCATGATCTTTTTCCAAATCTCTTTGCCATGAAACTATTGCCAATCATGAGAAATCTTGCCTTTTTGAGTATGCACGAAATATTTGATTCATTATGAGTGAAATCTCTGCACAAAAAGATTCAAAACCTTTATTTTAGTATTTTTCTCATATTTAATTTTAATTAAATGAATTAATAGGATTAAAAACTCAATTAATTAATTAAAAATAAGAAAATAACTCCCCTTTGGGTCAATGGGTCGTGCATAGCTTTTGGGTGATGATTCTTGGAAGAAATTGTGGCCCATTAGCAATTTTGAGGCATTTGAAGCAAAGTTGACTTTTCAAAATTCCCAAAACTTTCCCAACTTCCACAAGGCATATCTTGCTCAATTTTTAAGCTTTGATCATGTTCTTGGACATTTTGGAAAGGTCTTGAAGTCCTCTAACCAATTCCTTTGGTCCCATGTCATTTTGATTTACCAATCTCAAGTTATGGTCTTTGACTTAAAGTCCCTTTTTGTTGACTTTTGAAAATGACCTATAATGTTGAGATTGATAACTTTTTGTGAGAGCATTTCTTGGACTTGAAGTGTGAAGATGAGTTGTAGGAAATGTCATTCTCTTCAAAATGAGATTTGGATGGAATTTTTCTGATAAACCATGTGGAAGTTATGCCCTGGTCAATTTGCAGTTGACTTTTTCAGCTGTCCAAAAATAGAAACTTTTGCATCTTGAGACTTTTTGAGCCATGCTTTGAGAATCATGATCAAGAATTGATCAAATGATGTTTGTGGCTTCAAGATAAGATGTTGACCAAAAATTTGGACTTTTGACTGTCAAATGACCATTTTACCCCTACAGTTGACTGTTGAGCAATTAGGGTTTTTGACTGTGCAATTTTGTGCTGTGAGTCTTGAAACTTGGCCTAAGGATGCTTGACAATGTTTATAGGCATGTGGGACTTGTTTGGACCCTTGGAAACTTCAATTTCTTTGCCAGAACCAAAACCCTAATTTTTGACTGTTAGAAGGCCATTGGACTGTGCAACTCATGGGAGATTTTGAAGCATGCTCTTTGAAAATCTTGAAGAATATGGGAGGGAAAATTTTGGGGTACAACAAAAGGCATAAAACAATTTGGCATTCAGCTAACACGAGACATAGATGATGTTGAAGATTGGAATTGATAAATCTTTGTCCAACCTTGTAATTTATTTTTGTGGTTTCTCTTTGTGATGTAATGTAATGTATTTGTCTCTTATATTCAATTATTCTCACAAATGTAAAAGAACAAGAGTTTGTAACTTGTGATGGTTTTTGTAAAGGAAAGATAGCCTTGTAAGCTTTTGAATTCAAATGTTAAATTCCAAATATTCCAAGTTATTTTTTCTTTCAAAATAAAATTGAATTCTCGAGCTTCTTTGACTAATGCCCTTTGATCTTGAATGAACGATGGACATTGCTTCCAAACAATTAATTTTTATTTACTTCATAGTTGTACTAAGACTTTCTTCACATTGCATCTCATAATGAAACATGTCACAAGATAGGAGTACTTAATCAATTTAAGTGGATGAATCTTGGTCCCAAGTAAATGAATAACCTTTGATAAAATCCCAACGCTCCACAAGACTTTTAGGCCTTTAGCTTGTGACATTAAATGGAATCCAAAGAAAACCCGTGTTACAAGTAACCTAAGTATTCAAATGAAATTCTATGCTTTAAGGTATCCACAAACCCTAACTGATAAGGTAGATTCACCTGTCTCTTCACTTGTATAAAGCCATGAACTCGTGCCTTGAGATAACCAATGACTAAGCCTTAACCCAATGATATTCAATTGAAATATCTTGGTGAAAACCCTAGGCACAATAGATGAAAACCTTAATACCTTGAAAAATATAGGGAAATAAAGCCTAATGCAAGGCCTTGGTGAATTTGGATGAAGAACAACCATTGTATTTTGATGAGGAAGAAATCCATAATAACCATGAATCAAAACCCTATCTTTAAACCGATGATTGATGGAGAAACCAATTGAAACAAGCTTGTGTGAAGATGAGAGCCTCAAAGAAAATGAAACCATGGCATCAAGATCCTTGATCTCATTCTAAGTTTATTGATTAATGATGCATGATGTGTTGAATAACCAAATGGAGGGTATCAGAGTTACCGTAGCTCAGCTCAAGAATGGTTGACCAGTGTGATCGGTGGAAATAGAACTGACTGTTTTGAAATGCTGGTTCGCGAAATGTCGCGGCAAGCAAGAGTCGCCACCGTCTTTTATTTTCTCCAACAAGGAAAGGACAAAAGCACAGCAAAATTCCTTTTCGAGATGTCTCTCGGTTCGGGAGGTAGATTATAGAAAGGGAAGGTGTTAGCACCCTTTCTATCTGTGGTTATCCACGGGCTCTTAGGTACTTGCTCACTATGTTTTCAAAAGAGTTTGCTTTTCTTGTGTTTGTGGGTTTTGAAAAAGTTTGTTTGAAAACTTCGTTTTAACTCTTGTATCTGTCCTCAAGAGTGTATGAAGTATTTGTTTGAAAACTTTTGTCAGAAAAGTGTAGGTGCGAAAAGTATTTTTTTGTTGTGAAAAAGCAAGTACCTGAGAACCTCTACCTACTCAAAGAAATTAAGCTGTGTAAATGTCCTTTAGACAGTACTATCCCACTATTGAGAAGTAGGTAGCACCGTCGTTGGAGTTTTTCGGGTCAATTCTATTATAGGGACATGTGTGGTCACCAAAGCAATAGTAGGACGCCTTAGCGGTAACCCTAATGTCCTAGATCCTTTTTATCCGAGGCAACTTGGATCTTTAGACAGGAGGGCGACCTCTAAAACACCCTATACTCAATGACCACGTCGAGGCAACCAAGTGAGGCGTACCCTAGGAGTGGCATGTGCGAGTGTGTCAGGTTTCATGTTAAGTTATCTTTGCACATGTTATGGTGAGCTACGGGTTGATTTTATTTTAAGAGAAGTCTTGTCATGCATAGTTAACATACATCTAACAGTTAATAGTTTGCGGAAAGTAAATTGCGGAAAGTAAATCTACGCTATTACAAGGCGTCGGGTATTTACATCGCCAAAAACAACCCTTGAAAAAGTAAATGCGAGAAAATTAAAGAAAGCGATAAAAAGTCCTAATTACGCTATTACATCCTCGGAGCAATTACATAATAATGATCAAAAAAATAATATGTGCGAATAAAAATTGAATCGGAAAAGTCCTTAGGGTTTTGACCCTTTTCGAGAAAGAATGAGTTTGTTATTATTTTGCAATTAATTAAATTAAACCTAAAACTAATTAATTAATTAATTAAAAGAAAAAAGTATTTTTAGTTTTTTTATGTTTTTTAGGAAATAAAATAAAAAAGAAAACATGATTAAAAGTTGTCAAGAAACCCTAATTCTACTTTGTTTTATTTATTGTGAAAATATTAAAGTTAACCTAATTTTAAAAAAAAGACTAAATTAATTTGTTAGTATTTATTTACAAAAATAATGAATTAAAGGTGAAATTAATAAATAATAATAATAAATTACATTTTTTAGTTTTCTGAATTTTATTATGAAAAAATTAATTTGTGAGTTAACTAAATAATAATAATAATAATTATTAAAAGTAAAATAATTAAATGGAAAAAATATAAAAGAATAAAAAGAAACCAGGGAGGGTGTTGGCCCATTTAGGAGGTATTTTAGAAATTTCTGGCCCATTAATCTCTCAAGCCCGTTTGACTTTAATGATTGTCTACGCGTGTGTTGACCAGGAGTATGATGGTCATCCAGCTTTGGACCATTGGATTTGAGTCTTAGACACATGGCACCTGGATATTTGAAGCGCATGGTAGGACATATCCTAGAAAGCTGCATATGATTATGTGAAGAAAAAATAGAAACAAGCATTTTGGGGGACCTGGGATTCGAACCCAGGTCCCAATGGTTAATGATCCCACGCCTTTGCCAATTGAACTAGAACGCGCATCGGATAATATAATAACAAGTAAATATAATATATATAAATCAATTCATATGCTGTAAAAAACAAAAACACGCGCGCCTTTTCAAACGAACCAACCACGTATCAACACGTCCTCGTCTTCTTCCTTGTACCTGCAATTATAACATTAGATAGCGGGGGTTTTTAACCCCCACAAACTACAGCGGCGTAAAATAGCGATTAGCCCTGTGATTAATATAAATATTTCGCGAATAGTCAGTTATGTTCGTCTGGTTCTCACGAATCTAGTCATATGCCTTGCAAGTCCTAATTTTTCCTGGTTTAGGAATCCCCAAATTCGAAGCTCAGGAACCCTAGGATTCTTCCATGGCAACTTCTGATTCTGTGCACTATAATTCAATTAACTTATGCCATTAGCTTCATATGGACTCAAGCAATGCAAAACAATCAAAAAATCACGTTAAATGCTCATGAATTAAGAGTTACGATTATGAAAAAAATGTCAAACCGTGAGACTGTAAGTGATGATTTCTGGAGCTTTAGCGTGTGAATTCAATTGCTACACGTTCCTGGGAACCCCTGCAAGGTGTTAGAATCAACCAATTGCTTTGAATTGCCCTGGAATATAGAAATCAGTTTTGCAATTTTCTTGGAAATTTTTCAATATGGCTATGGCTTTTCTGCAGTTCTTTCACGTGTGCATGATCAGGGTTTGCTTGTATATTTATAGGAGAATGAGATTAGGTCAGAATCTTGCACAAAAATCCATGGAATGATGATTTGAATATTTGATTGGAAATCATATATTTTTGAATCTTCATGATTGGAAAAAGTTGCCAAATTTGGAGATATTGCATCTTTGACTTGGTGCACGAAATTGCCAGCCTTTTTAGGTCATTCTTGCTTCACAAAAAGATTGAAAAACCATATCTTTATATTTTCCTACAATTTAAATTAATTAAATGAATTAATATTGATTAAAAATCCAATTAATTAATAAAAATAAGAAAATAACTTCAATTAATCTTGATGGGTCGTGCATAGGCCATGGATAAAGTTTCAAGAAGAAATTTGAGGCCCATTAGCAAAAACAAGGTATTTTGAGCAAAGTTGACTTTTGCAAATTCACAAAAATTTCCCAACTTCTCCAATGCATATCTTGCTCAATTTTGATCATATGAACATGTTCTTTGACATTTTGGAAAGGTCTTGAAGTCCTCTAACCAATGCATTTGGTCCCATGTCATTTGGATTTATCAATCTCAAGTTATGTTCTTTGACTTAAAATGCATTTTTGTTGACTTTTGAAATTGACCTATAATGTAGAAATTGATAACTTTTTGTGAGAGCATTTCTTGGACTTGGAATGTGAAGATGGATTGTAGGAAATGTCATCCTCTTCAAAATGAGCATTGGATGGGATTTTTCTGATAAACCATGAAAAAGTTATGCCCTGGTCAAGATACAGTTGACTTTTCTACTGTCCAAAAATAGTAACTTTTTGCATCTTGATGATTTTTGAGCCATCCTTGTGGAATCATGATCAAGACTTGATCAAATGATGATTGTGGACTCAAAATAAGATGTTGACCAAAAATTCTGACTTTTGACTGCAAAATGACCATTTTGCCCTTGCAGTTGACTGTGGGTCAAATGAGGCTTTTGACTGTGCCAATTGGCACTGTGAGTCTTGAAACTTGGCATGTAGGTGCTAGAGGATGTATATAGGCTCTTGAGACTAGTTTGAACCATTGAAAACCTCAAATTCCTTGAAAGAACCAAAACCCTAATTTCAGCTGTCTTAGGAGAGGGTTTGACTATGCAACCTTTTGAGCAATCTTGGAGAATATGGGAGGGCAAATTTTGGGGTACAACAACCAGGGAAAGAATTGGGCTTTGAAATGGTTTTGCAGGGTGGGAACTGGATTTAGAAATGGTTGGCCAGGGCGAGAACTAGCTTAGAAATGGTTGGCCAGGGCGAGAGCTAGGCTTTGAAATGGTTTTCTAGGGCAAGAACTGGATTTAGAAATGGTTGTCCAGGACGAGAACTGGCTTAGAAATGGTTGGCCAGAGCGGGAACTGGGCTTTGAAATGGTTTTCCAGGGCGAGAACTGGATTTAGAAATGGTTGGCCAGAGCGGGAAGTGGGCTTTGAAATGGTTTTCTAGGGCGAGAACTGGATTTGGAAATGGTTGGCCAGAGCGGGAATGAGGCTTAAAAATGGTTTTCCAGGACGAGAACTGGATTTAGAAATGGTTGGCCAGAGCGGGAACTGGGCTTTGAAATGGTTTTCCAGGGCGAGAAATGGATTTGGAAATGTTTGGCCAAAGTGGGAACTGGGCTTAGAAATGATTTTCCAGGGCGAGAACTGGATTAAGAAATGGTTGGCCAGAGCGAGAGCTGAGCTTTGAAATGGTTTTCCAGGGAGAGAACTGGATTTGGAAATGGTTGGCCAGAGTGAGAACTAGGCTTTGAAATGGTTTTCCAGGGCGAGAACTGGATTTAGAAATGGTTGGTCAGGCGAGAACTGGCTAAAAATGGTTGGCCAGGGCAAGAATTGGGCTTTGAAAGGTTTTGCAGGGCGGGAACTGGATTTAGAAATGGTTGGCCAGAGAGAAAACTGGCTCAGAAATGGTTGGCCAGGGCGAGAGCTAGGCTTTGAAATGGTTTTCCAGGGCGAGAACTGGATTTAGAAATAGTTGGCCAGGGCGAGAACTGACTTAGAAATGGTTGGCCAGAGCGGGAACTGGGCTTTCAAATGGTTTTCCAGTGCCAGAATTGGATTTAGTAATGGTTGGCCAGAGCGGGAACTGGGCTTTGAAATGGTTTTCTAGGGCGAGAACTGGATTTGGAAATGGTTGGACAGAGCGGGAACTGGGCTTAGAATGGTTTTCCAGGACGAGAACTGGATTTAGAAATGGGTGGCCAGAGCGGGAACTGGGCTTTGAAATGGTTTTCCAGGGCGAGAACTAGATTTGGAAATGTTTTTCCAGAGCGGGATCTGGGCTTAGAAATGGTTTTCCAGGGCAAGAACTGGATTTATAAATGGTTGGCCAAAGCGAGAACTGAGCTTTGAAATGGTTTTCCAGGGTGAGAACTGGATTTGGAAATGGTTGGCCAGAGCGGGAACTGGGATTAGAAATGGTTTTCCAGGGCGAGAACTGGATTTAGAAATGGTTGTCCATAGCGGGAACTGGGCTTTAAAATGGTTTTCCAGGGCAAGAACTGGATTTGGAAATGGTTGGCCAGAGCAGGAACTGAGCTTAGAAATGGTTTTCAAAGGCGAGAACTGGATTTTGAAATGGTTGACCAGAGCGGGAAATGGGCTTTGAAATGGTTTTCCAGGGCGAGAACTGGATTTTGAAATGGTTGGTCAGGGCGAGAACTGGCTTAAAAATGGTTGGCCAAGGTAAGAATTGGGCTTTGAAATGTTTGAATCAATACGGGCGAGTATTGAAAGAAGATATGGAAGAGTATCAAAAGTTAAACACTGACGAATGTTTGAATCAATACGGACGAGTATTGAAAGAAGATACGGACGAGTATCAAAGGTTAAACACGGACGAGTGTTTGAATCAATACGGACGAGTATTGAAAGAAGATACGGACGAGTATCAAAGGTTAAACACGGATGATTGTTTGAATCAATACAGACAAGTATTGAAAGAAGATACAGGCGAGTATCAAAAGTTTAAACACGGACGAGTGTTTGAATCAATACGGACGAGTATTGAAAGAAGATACAGACGAGTATCAAAGGTTAAACATGGACGAGTGTTTGAATCAATACGGTCGAGTATTGAAAGAAGATACAGGCGAGTATCAAAAGTTTAAACACGGACGAGTGTTTGAATCAATACGGACGAGTATTGAAAGAAGATACAGACGAGTATCAAAAGGTTAAACACGAACGAGTGTTTGAATAACTGACCCGGGTGGGTGTTCAGGAAACTTGACACATACAAGTGTTTAGGAATGGACACGGATGAATGTTTAGGGAACCGACTACCAGACAAGAACTGGGTTTAGAACGGCAAAGTGTATTGATTTTGTTTGGCATTGAAAAGGTGAAGGTCACTGATTGGGGATTTTGGGCATGATACCCTCCTGTAGGGATGTATTGTTGTCCTTGAATAATTCAGGTCTTTGTGTAAGGTACCTGATCTGGCTTATGCTTCGTATGCATGTTTGAATTTCTTTTGCCGCAAAGATCCATTCTGATGGATCGGCTATGCGCTTTTGAGGATGAAATGTTATGCAGTGATAACTATATGCAATGCAAAGAAATAAATTTCATGGGGATAAGAGTAGGTTTGCTGGGAACCATTGTTCATCATTGGGGATGTCAATACATATCGACGCTAGAAGTCTGCAGTACCAAAGATTGCTGGGGATACCGATAAAAATTTGCATTGGGGAGCCCATGACACCGAAGATTGTTGATGACTTTGCTGGAGATTGAGTTGCCGATGAAATGAGTCTTCAGATACAATGCTGGATTCTGAATCATACCATTGGGAAGAGATAACCTGGCCAGACTTCCAAACATCCTAAACCGTTGAGAGGATGATAGAACTGAATATGCCGAAGAATGGATACTGAACACCATGTGGATCCCTTTGAATACATGCTCCAAGTTTACGCACACTGGGGAATTGTCTCTTGAATCACTTAGGGAATAAGAGATGGGCGCGGACACTTACGAGTGCCCCGACACAGCTCTGCGAATGCCCAGGTTTAGCTTCATTGAGGATGCTCTTGATTAACTCCACTGAGGATGCACTTGCGCGTGCTGAGTTAAAAGACGATGCTAGATTTTCTGAATTCATTTGGGGAATCAGACCCGAAGTTGCATGTAGTAGATGGAGGCAGTTTCATGTGCTGGCCAAGTCAGGTTGACTGTTATGGTGCTTTTAGCTTGATCGTAGTCTTGCACACCGTAATTGACTTGAGCAACTAAGTATGGATGAAAATGCCCCTGTCTGGAGGGTCTCTGGGAAGATCTAGGTTGAATAGAAGACCAGAAGATTCGTGCCACAATACGATATGAGGTGGCCTGTCCCAATGTCTTGAGCCACGAAACAAATTGTTCTTGATTACAGCTTTCTTGGAGAGATTTGTCGAATCTCGACGTAACCGCCCCAGGTTGAATGAATTCTGAATAGATCTCTCGACGTGATAGCCTCTGATTGATCAAGCTTGAAGAGATTTATCAACGTGATAGCCTCTGATTGATTGAGCTTGAAGAGATTTATCAACGTGATAGCCTCTGATTGATTGAGCTTGAAGAGATTTATCGACGTGATATCCTCTGACTGATAGCCTGAAGAGATTAATCGACGTGATAACCTCTGATTGGTCGAGCTTGAAGAGATTAATCGACGTGATAACCTTTGATTGGTAACTTTGAGGGAATGCCCTCAAAGATGATTTCTCTTGACATAATCACCAGTTAACATGCTGCTGGATAAGTCATTTCTCTTGTGGCAGCTGACTCTTGCTTCAACAGGGTATTTAGGCCTCTCTTCTGACAAAATTGAGCTCTTCACCGATTGTTCATTGTACAAACTTACTCGATGTCAATCAGTTGTTTTGTATGCATAATAATGTTTATTATGAGAATGATAATTCTAATGCAACACATATGTAAGTCTTGAAGTTTGAAAAAGCTTTGAATGAAATGATGTCACAACTTTGTTGTGAACGAGTCACTAGCTAGAGAGAAACATTTGCAAATTCTTTTTCATGAAAGATAATGCAAGCATATGATGCCAACATAGATATTCAAACATACCTCTTAGGAGTCAGTTAAACGCTATCTCGTTGTAGCACGCTTTCGAATTGACCCATGCTTCAGTTAGGACTTTTATGGGTTGTAACGTGGCCCGATTCACGGTTTTTTAGAAAAAGGATTTAAGGCTCAAAATTATTTGGTGCCCACCCATTCTCCATGATGTTCTCCATTCCTACGTTCAGTTAACCTGATATAAGCAATCATCTCTTGAGAAGAGTTTGCAATGATTGAGGAACCAATGTGGTTTCTTGGACATGACAGTCACTAACTTCTTTGCCTTTGGTGTCTGATCAGACGACTTTGTTCTTTGATGAGGATTTTCGTTGGTAATCCTTTTCTTGCCTTTTAGGCTTTTCAATTTCTTTCTTGCTTTCCCTAATTTTTGCCTGGACAAATTCTTTTGAATTTCGATTTGGATGTCCAGCGGGATGCCCCAATTTTTGCCTAAGCGACTTGTTTTCATGTTTCGACTTAGCGGGGATTTTTGTTTCTTTCTTATTCGTATTTTTCATTTTGAACAAGTCGTTGATCTTTGCGTTGTCTTTGATTTGTTGGAAGTGATCGTGACTGCCTGAGTCTTCAATATCGTCGTTTGTTGACCTCCTGATGTGCGAGAGATACCCATTGGGATATAGTCAATAGACGCACATTGTTGTTAGATGAGGATTAACCATTGTGGTTTTGACTTTTCTCAATCTTTTGATGGATAACCATTGTTGTACCCTTGGATGCACACTCTTGATGAGTTTTGAATGCTTGATCAGATCGACTGAACACTACCCGCCCCAGGGTTAAAATGAGGGTTTTTTCTGAACAGAAAGAAAACTCCTACTTCGAAGGCTCAGAGGGGTTGACGAGGGTCTATCTCCCTTATATCTCCAGTGTTTAGGGATTGAAACAAGGCCTGTACATCGTCAGCAAGGTCTAACTCAAAAGCGTACCAACCAGAGATTTTTGCATTTTCAGATTGTCATCCTCCTCCTTCCAATCTTTACCTAAGCATGAGACTTGGAAAATTTGGCATCAATATGCAAGTAAAACATTTAAAGAGTGATAACGAATGGATGAGTAAAAATGAAAGGAACACTTCAAGACAAGCATACTTATTTCATTGAGATTTTCGTTCAAAAATAGACAAGTTTCTATATACAAGCAATGTTTAAACAAACAAGTAAGAATGCAAATGAAAATGCAGTAAAGAAACCAATGATTGCCACTGTTGAGGAGACTTGACTCTGTATGGACTTGTTGATTCTAACGACTTTCTGTGGTCTTGATGCTCGAGTGTGCGAGAGAATTCCCCTTCAGATCTGATGTGAACACAGTAGTCTCTGGATTGAGCCTGTCTTGGACATTGTCATTGGATGACATACCATCTTCAATCGATTGGCCAGGTGCCCCAGTATAAGATGCATAGAAGATCCTTTTAGGAGAATGAATGAATGCTTTACCAAGCGAATCGGTACAAACTTCCTGTTCGAAGAAATTTATGACTACGTGCCAAAGTATACCACACAGAGTCATTCCATAGCTGATCCCTGAACACGTGCGGTGAGAAACCAGGTTGAGCCTTTGAAGAGAACCCCAGGTCTGAATAAGAATCCCCGATCTTTGAGTACCTATCATGAACGCATGAATATGCATGGGGTGCATGAATGAATGCCGTGTCATGTTCTGTCATTTCGAAGGAATTTTCGTGCTTTGATTTTGATTTTGCGCAAGTAAGAGATGGGAGAGTTCAGCACAAGGCTTGCAAATATGATTCCTTGAAAATAACAGAACATGTATGTTAAGCACGTGGTTAGCCATGTTATGTATGCAAAGGCATGAGATCAAAGAGGATCAAGGTTCCATCATTTCTGAATATGATTGCTGTACAGTTCTGAATCATGTGAGTATCATCAGATTAAAGGTCTGACATAGCTTCTGCATATAAGAACCGAGTACCATGTGGATCTCCCATTGTACGGGGTTAATGCTTTCGGATCATCGGATACTGTTGAGAATTTATGAACATGCTGGGAATACCAAGATTGAAGGCTTGAATGAACTTCCAAGTAAACAAGTCAGGAACTCAGAAAATAAATTTGAGAACCTCCTAATCATTGACAGAGTATAGCACCTGCATAAAGTCATAACAGAAATCCAGAACATAGCCATTAGAACCAATAGTTACCGTCTGAGTGTAGTCACCATCCGAGCATGAGTAACCATCTGAACATAGTCACCAGTTATACCTGTAATAATGATTCCCTCCCCGCTCACGTGCGAAAACTAGGTCAGGGTAAGGCAATGGTAACTCAGAATCGAGGGTACTCCTGAAAAACTATCGCCGTATCACCTAAGTGAAAACAATAGCCCCTCATTTGTACCTCATCTGAGCGTGGACGACATGGCGGCGATAGTGAGACCTAAGTCAACTAGTCTTTCATGTTCCACTCTATTCCCAGGGTTCCTATGGTATACAGCTCTGGCCTGGGTATTGGGCCTTTTACCTCATAGTAACACCCACCCAACAAGAAGCAGATCCAATACAACAATAGTATATGGAAGACAGTAAAATGCAATGCATACATATGCTCAAGTATATAAAAAATGAATGAATAAACTGAAAGCGTAAAGATAAACACCCAAATGAAAGAAAGCAAGAGCTAGGAGCGACTCCGGGATGGACCAGCATTTGGTCGATCTGTCCCCAGTGAAGTCGCCAACTGAAACAACCGGCTGAAAATCATCAAACAATGAAGTCGCCATCGAACGTCTTTTATCCCACATGTAGGGAAAGGTAAACATCGAGAAAACCTGAAAAGGGAGAAGTCACGGTCTTGCGACCGAGAGATCGGGTAAGGGAGTATGTTACGCGAGGGGAAGGTATTAGCACCCCACACGCTCATAGTACTTTACGGTATCCACTCTTGTTATCTATCTTATGGGTGTGTTTAATCTATGCTTAATGTCTATTATACTACTGAAGGGAGAATGCATGCAAATGAAAAGAGAAAATAATGTAGGGAAAATAAAATTGTGCTCGCCTGGGCCCTACCCCAATGCCTACGTATCCTTTTTGAGGAATCAGAGCTATCGTAGTTTGGCTCACATGTTTCTGTTTGTTTTGTGTTTTTTATGGATAATGTTAATTCGGCCTTCTGTCGCAGCTCGACCTTTGGAGACTTATGCGTTGACACAGAAGTAAACTAATCATGTCCTTACCTGAAAAGGGTTTTAAAGAAAGGGTGCTCGAGCGCACAAAATGGTTTGAATTTGCTTTGTATTTTTGTTACCTTGAAAAAGGGTTTAAGTATGATTAGCATGTTTTTGATTTGCTAAGAAGAGAAGTTTTTGTTTTGAATGCAAGGATGCAAAAAGGGAAAGAAAAGAGTCTAAGGGGGACTAGCCTGTTTCTAACCTAAATGTTATCATACAATGGTAGCCCTAAGGTTTGGATTAACAAAAGGGGAAGTTTCTACTTACTGTTAGCATGCATGGGTCACAATCTAAGGTCTAACTTGCGTCCGAACAGAGCAAGCATATCCTAAGGGAACATGGTATGTACAGGGATGAAGCAAGCAAGCCAGCAAACAGAGCACACCTAAAGAGATCCTGCCTAGGTTAGCATGTCGAAGAAAAGTCTAAAAACTATCCTATAGGGAGCATGCAATGAGAGCGAAGTCGTGATCTCAATTTCTAAATTGAGTGACTCATCGATCGGCATAAAATAAATGAAAGCGATAAAGTCCTATAGAGAGCATGCACTGAGAGCGAAGTCGTGATCTTAATTGCTAAATTGAGTGACTCATCGATCGACAAGAAAGTAAACAAACACAAGCACAACACATATAGCAAATGAAGTGCGGAATGCCTGCTACAGGTCTTTAAACAGCGACTTCGAGCGCACGCTCTTTATTTCCTACTTCACATGATATCTAGAAAGTGGTAAATGTAATATTACAACAAATGGCCTGAAACCATACTAAATGGATAATAAAAATCCGCAAAAACCAAGTCAAAGCATGGCGAAAGCTCGGAGGGCGCCAAAAACTAGCATCAACAACAAATAGCGTCAGAAGCGTGAACAACATATGCAAGCAAAGTGTATCCGTCACCAAAGACAATGGTATCCCAATTGCTTCTCAAAGTATGCACATCTCACAGAATTTGTTAGTAGATAACCACAAAATCAAATGTGATAATGGTAATTAACAATATGCACAAAAATGAAGTATGAATATGTACAACACAAAGCAAACAAGTCAAAGGGAGCATAAAATAGCATTCATGACAGCAACCTCGTACTCATGAAAATAGGTGCAAAAACCGGTTTAGAAACATCCAAACTTGCTATCGATATCGAAGAAATGCTCAAATAAGTATAACAATGCATATTCACAAATTAAAACTCAATGCACATGCGAAATACAAGTTCCGGACAGCATTACACATTTTTTGAAATTCATCATGAATCGATTTGGAAATCAAAGTTTTAGTACATTAATCTTGAATATTAGCATGAGAGGGTTATCCGGAACTTGCACATGAACATGTAACCTCAAGATTGATCTAAAAATCAAGAATTAAAGTCTTAAAACCATATGAATTTAATGTATCGGAATTTAATCAACAAATTGCAAATTAACTCCAATTCATGAGTTTATGTATTTATGCCAAAAGTGTGATGAATAGGAATCAACTCACAATTTGCCAAACACAAAAGTTGTGAATCAAAATGTATTCCGATACGCTAAATTTACAAAGTTCTCAAATAATTAGTTAAAACCAAATGATATTACTTGACATCAAAGTATGAGTAACACACAAAAAGTATCACAATTCAACAATGAAATACAAGATAATGTGCAAAAAACTTGAATTGAAAAGTTAGAAAATTAATCGAAAAGCATCCGAAATCAACCGCAAAAATTAAGGCGACATAGAAACATGTCAACGATTCCAATAATTAACTCGGTTCGGCCAAATTCCATTTCGAAATGTGATTTTCGTAACTGCTACAGTAGCAGAAAAACAGAACGAAATTTGTCCGAATCAAAAAAATACTCGCGTGAGAGATTCCGGATGACTCAAGAAAATCGGTTTTCATTTAAGAAAGTCTGAAAAACTCAATACGAATCAAAAGTTAGAGCAAAAATACCAATTATGTCAAACTTTGCCATTTACCAAGTATTGAGATATTTTCTATCAAACTTACTACAAAAATGTTTAGCAATGACATTTGAGTCTATTAGAAATCATCTCAATTTATTAAAATGGAAAGCAACAAGTAATCAACCAAAAATTGGTAAAAGATTAGATTAAGTCAAGAATTAGTAACTTGAGATCATATGCAAAAAATGCATTTCAAATGCAAAAAAAATATCAATGATCATCAACCAAAAATAATTGAAAACATGTAGTAAATATTGAAAATCAAAGATTAGGCCTAAACTAAACTAAACTAATTGTTAGTTTATGTTACAACACCTAAATCAAAGTTAGTGTTAGAATCTACCTAACCTAAACTATTAACAAATTCTACATCAAGAATTAGAAACTAGTGTTAATCTAATCAAAAGTTCAAAATCTCAAACTAATGTTAGTACTAACTAGTTTTCTATAGCTAGTTTAACTTAAACACTAGTGTAACTATACCTAGGACTAAAAATCAACACAACAACACTATGTCAACTTCAAGTTACAACCAAAATCAATTTATCAAGTTTAATTAATCACTTATTTCAATAAGCAATTTAATAAAATGGTATTAAATTCTCAATTCAAATCAATTCTCAACAATTAAGCCTCAATTACACAATTAAAACATCAATCAACACAAAATCAAGAAAAAGCACTTATTCCAAAAAATCACTTATTTCAAAAAGCGCTTAATTCAAGAAAACTCACCGATAGAAGTGAAGAGGAGGCTTAGGTATAGAGATCGCAACGAACGGATCGACAATCGGAGGATAATTGCTCTTGATCTTGACTTTTGGATCTTGATGAAGTTGTTGTTGTGTTCTTGATGAAAAAAGTGTAGAACCTTGATTTGATCTTTGAGAGAATTGAGAGAAAAGTTTTGATTGTTTGTGGAGATTTTTCAATTATGAGAGAAATTGGAGTAAAAAGAATATATAGTATGGGTTTATATGAGTGAATTTAGTTAATGGGTCTCAAATATTCATAAATATAAATGCAGAATTTTAATTCACTTGAGTGTGATACGTTCCAGGCAAATTCGTAGGAATCTCGGTGCGACTTTAGAAGTTGAAATGTGAAACTAAAATGTAGCCAACGTCGAGAACAACATCGTGTCCGAAGATGAGCTCGATCGGATAAATGGTGATTTAGTTATGATTTTGTGAAGTTTTGTCTCAGATGAAAATATTTCTCGGTTCAGGATTTTCAACCACGTTGCGCGCGCTTCAGACCAAAAACGAAGGCCTTCGGGATACCGCTCTGTTGTACCCCAAAATTTGCCCTCCCATATTCATCAAGAGATTGCCAAGTCAAGGTCACAAGATTCCCCCAGGGTTGTGCAGCTCAACTGTCTCCTATACAGTCAAAACTAGGGTTTGAGTTCTGGTCAAGCAAATGAACTTTTCAAAGGCCCAATCAAGTCTCATATGCTTATAAAGATGGTCAAGTATCCTCATGTCAAATTTCAAGGCATTCAGCTCAAAATTGCACAGTCAAAACCCTAGATTGCACTACAGTCAACTGTAGGGGCAAAATGGTCATTTGACAGTCAAAAGTCCAAATTTTTGGTCAACATATCATTTTGAAGCCACAAACATCATTTGATCAATGCTTGATCATGATTCTCAAAATTTGGCTCAGAAATCATCAAAGATGCAAAAGTTGCTATATTTGGACAGCTGGAAAAGTCAACTGAAATTGACCAAGGCATAACTTTCACATGGATTATCAGAAAAATTCCATCCAAAGCTCATTTTGAAGAGAAAGACATTTCCTACAATTCATCTTCATATTCCAAGTCCAAGAAATGCTCTCACAAAAAGTTATCAATTTCAACATTATAGGTCATTTTCAAAAGTCAACAAAAAGGGACTTTAAGTCAAAGGCCATAACTTGAGATTGGTAAATCAAAATGACATGGGACCAAAGGCATTGGTTAGAAGACTCAAAGACCTTTCCAAAATGTCCAAGAACATGTGAAAAGCTTAAAAATTGACCAAGTTATGCCTTGTGGAAGTTGGGAAATTTTTGGAAATTTTTGAAAGTCAACATTGATGCAAAAGGCCTAAAAATGCAAATGGGCCCATTTCTTTTCCAAGTTTCTTCATGCCAAGCCTATGCACGACCATTAAGCCCAAGGGGAAGTATTTTCTCATTTTTTAATTATTTATTTGAATATTAATTCATTTAAATTAGTTAAATATATAGAAAATATCTAAATTGACCTAAAAAATCTTTTTATGCATGTTTGATACTCAATATTTCAGGCTTGTTCAATTGTGGAAAGTTTTGGTCTAATTGGAGGCAAATTGATACAAAATGCACATGATAAGATTCAAAAAGATCCTTAAGCAAATCAAATCTTCAATCAAAGATTGCAATGGATTTTATGCAATATTTTTAACCTAATGGCTTCAATATATGATGAGGAATGAAAACCTAATGCTCTGAGACTGGAAGCTGCGCATAAACAAGCATTGCATATTGAAAAATTTTCACAAAAACTCAAACACTGAAAACCAGTTTCAAGCTCGATTCAGACCCCAATTCTTGTCCTATTAGCATCCTGAGACGTCCTTGAACGTTTCTCAATCATTAACATCAATCAAAAGGCCCTGAATTGGTACCCCTAAGTCCAACTGTACCTTGAAATTTTTGAAATCGCACAGCATGATTCCATCATCTTTTTGCATTTTTCTTTGTTGATTCATGTTCATATTAATGTTCTAAAGCTAACTGTGGTGTTTAATTGCGTTTTCATTGATCATACAAGAATTCGCCATGTTTGAATATTAGGGTTGCAGGTTTCTTAAAATATGGATTTTGCGTAGAGGAAAAATTAGGGCTCGTGAGTATCATGGTTGAATTGAGCAGGTTAAGACGAAGCAAACACATACCTCGCGAACAATTTATGAAGCTCATGGAGCTATTCGCTATTTTCTGTTAGCCCCTCTAAAACAACGCTTCAAAAACCGTTCCCATAGTGTTTTGTATTACAGGGTGAGGAAGACGAAGGCATCGTGTCCATCAGCCATTGGCTCTTTTGAATTTCGCGCGAATTTACAAAAGCACTAACGCGTTCTCTTTATATTATTTATTGTTTATTATTTGTTAATTGAAACGCGCTTGGTTCAGTGGTCAAGGGTTGTGCTGGTAACTTCAAAGACCTGGGTTCAAGTCCCAGGTCTGGCAAAATCCCATATTATTTTTCTATAATTGATCCCATGCAGGCCTAACGTGAAAGTTTACCATGCACACTCAAAAATTAGCTAGCCACGCGTCCTGGAGATCTAATCAAAGGTTCAGTTTGAAAGCATGCCATGGATGTGAGTCAACATGCCACGCACGATCCAAGGAAGTCAACCAATTTCCAGCTTATTGGGCCAATGTTCTAGGGCCTGCACCTCCTGATTTGGGGACAACACCCCACTCTGGTTTGACAAATTTAATTTCTTTTTTTTTATATATCTCTTAATTATTATTTTAATTGCTGTGTTTATTTTAATTATTGTTTAATTAATTTTTAATCAAAATATAAAAACATCATAAAAATAAAAAATGCCCAAATAAAAATATAATTTTTATTTTTTTCTAAATGAACACATATAAATAATTTAGGTTAATTAGGTTATAGTTTTAATCTTTTTATAAAAAATCCCAAAAAATAGAATTTAGGTTTAAATAACTTTTTATTTTCTTTTTTTTAATTTTTCTTTTTTTTCAGAATAACAATATTATTTATTCATTATTTTATTTTCATAAATTAAAAATTGTACATAAGTTAATTTAGAGTTTAATTTAGGTTTTAATTTAAATCTTTCATAACAAACTTAAAAAATATTAGAACTAAGGTTTAGCATTTTAAGTCTAATTAATTTTTTCCTTTTTTCTTTTAAATCTAAAAAACACAAAATACCAAAAAAAGCATTTAATCATTTAATTTTTTTAATTCTTTTAATTCCCATTAACTTTTAATATTTTGCAAAAGGGTCCAACGCCCGTCATTTCAATTATTTAACTTGCGCATTTATCTTATGCCGTTTAATTATAATTATGTAATTGTCCCTAAGCCATGTAACTTTACTTTTCGCACTTTATTTCTTCGCATTATTTATTTTTTCTGCTAAATCGGGTCCGGTTTAATTTTGGCGATGTGGACCCGCGCCATTTGTAATAGTTTAGATTTATTTCCTCGCAAAATATTTAACTGTTAACCAAGCATGCAAGAATGAATGTCTTAAATTAAAATCAAGCGTAGAACACGACAAACATGACAAGACAAATAACTGAAACATGACACACAATTCGCACACACCACCCCTAGGGTACGCCTCTCTGTTGCCTTTCGAAAGGTGGTCGTCGAGTAGAGGACGTCTTAGTAAGTCCTCATGATCCGGGAACCTGGCATGAGGGTAGCTTCTAAGGTATCTTCCCATTGCTCCGGTGATCACCACGTCCCTAAAACTCGAATTGACCCGAACACCTCCAACGGTGGTGCTACCTACCTCTCAATGGTGGGATGGCACTACTTTAAAGGACATTTACACAGACGAATTCCTTAGGGTAGGTAGGTTCTCGTAGATACTTGCTCTAATTTCAAAACAAATCAAAAATACTTTTCACACCGACACCTTTTCAAAAAGCTTTCGAAAGCAATTTTTCAAACACTCTTGAGGACCGATACAAGAGTCGAACTGGAATTTTCAAAGAAACTTTTTTAAACCCACATTGAAAAGCAAGTAAACAATTTTGAAAACACATTGAGCAAGTATCTAAGAGCCCATGGATAACCATGGATAGAAAGGGTGTTAACACCTTCCCTTTCTATAACCTACCTCCCGAACCGAGAGCAATCTCTTTAAAGGAATTTTTCTGTGCTTTTGTCCTTTCCTATTGGAAAAAATAAAAGACGGTGGCGACTCTTGCTTCCGCGACATTTCGCGAACCAGCGTTAAACAGTCAGTTCCAGATCCACCGATCACAGAACTGGCGACTCTGCTGGGGATATCTTATAAAGTGGGGTGTACCTTAGGGCTAGTTCATAACTGTGTTTTCAATTGTCTTCTTTGCTTGCTTTATTATTGTGGGTTGCATGGGAGTTACATAGATCCTAACCCGGATCTGGGGATACCCTGTTTAGGTAGCATAAGCTGTGAGGGACCTGTCCGGCGTATACCGACATGGGTGAAGCAGTGGCTACGTTGGTGTGGCACCTTGGTCTGTACCGATATCCCTTGTGTTGCAACGAGGAGAATATGGGTCTTCTAAGGAGTCATTAAGCACCAACAACCTTAGAACCTTAATTGACACAACTTGGCCTTTAGAATTGTAGCAGTATGCTACGCCCATTGAGGCTAAACTCTCGTGATGGTTCTGGCCGCAAGAAAAGATTGCGATGCTGGAGTTATGACCGATTGAGGGTAGTCAATGATATTGGGATCCTCTAAGAACCCGGTTACTTTGATAGGACAGGTATGAACCCACCAACTTCAAGAGGGTAATACCCAGACCTCATACTGGCCTTAAACTCTAAGGGCTTCTCTTGTGTGACTTGCGTGCCTTCGTACTTGACTACTTTCATGCTTGTTATCTATCTGACACATGAACTACTTGCAGGTTTTGTTTAAAGTCCTTAATTGGGACTCGTAACAGGGTTTACTAAGTCTCTTGCAGGTTTTGTTTATAGTCCTTAATTAGGACTCATAACAGGATTTACTAAGTTTCTTGCAGGGTTTGTTTATAGTCCTTAATTAGGGCTCATGACAGGTTTTACTTGAGTTTCTTGCAGGTTTTGGTTTATAGTCCTTAATAGGGACTTGTAACAGAGTTACCCACATCATTCCATGCACAACATAGCATCATACCATTGCATACATCCTAACCTATTTCAAGGATCTCAAGGGCTTGTGATGCAGGTCATGATGAATCAAACTAGCCCAGCGAGGGGCAAAGAGGATTTATTTTCCTCTAGCCAAGGTAGTCAGGGGCTATGACCCACTGGATATGGTGAGCCTTTGACCCTTGAAGGAGGGCTCTCTACAACAGGAAGTTCCTTCAATCAAGTTGCCAGTTTCCAATTCTAACAAGTTTCTCTGTTTACCCTGCGAGGTCCTTGAAAACATTGCATGCATACATACACATCATTGCATTACAGGTACCCCTTTTGCAGGTCACTTACCTTTCTCGCTGTTTATTTCAGCAATGGCCTTCCAACCAGATAACCAGGGTCTTCAGGCTCAAGAGACTCAGTTCAGGGAAATCTTCCTAGGTCTATCCAAGGGGCAAGAAGAGCTGAGGACCCTCCTCATGGGGAATATGATCAGAAAAAGTCCCGAAGATGACAAGGACGAACAGCTGAAATGTCTACAAGCTGAAGTAGACACATTGAAAACCCAGATGCTGGGGCAAAGGGCCCTCATTCAAGGTTTAGCTCAGGAGCAAGGAGAGCTGAGGACCAAGATCAGTCAACTCCACCAAGGCAAATCCAACACGAAGCTACCAGTCCAAGTCAAGGACCAAGTCTTTGATCAGCTACCAAGAGGACAACAGTCTGGTATGGTGAAGAATGGACCTCCCCAAGTTGTTACTACTTCACAAACCCAGCATCAACGGGGTAATCGGCGTAAGCGATATACACCTGGAAGACATTTCTCTGAGACTGGTATACCATCATCTCTAATGCTGAAACGCTTGTTGGAGGTCAATCTGATTACCTTAAAGGGTCCTCCCCAGAATCCTGACACCTCTGCTCCCACTTACAACCCTGATGAAAGATGCGCCTACCATTCTGACAGTCCTGGACATGACACCGACGACTGTTGGAGCTTGAAGAACAAGATCCAGGACTTGATCGACGGAAGGGTGTTGGAGTTCATGCCGGGTGGCCAAATGAAATGCTTCTGCTGAGAATCTCCCATCTGAAGTGACTAATTCAAACTAGAAAACTTTTGTTCATTCGAATGTTCAAGTTGCATTTTTCTTTGATTGTCTAAACATTTATTCATGTCAAACGTTGTTATTTCATTAATGCATCGCTTATGTCTGTTTTGAATCAATATATTCGCATTCACTATATGCAAACTGTTTTCATATTTTTTCTGATGTCGACTCTTGATCTTTAATCCTAAGCCTCTTGAGGGAGGATGACGAAAACGATACCGCGATCATTACAGTATGCTTTTGAACAGACCCCGCTGATGAGGTACAAGCATTGTTTCAACCCCTAAACACTGGAGTTATAAGGATGATAATCCCTCGTCAACCCATCAGAGCCAAAGAAGTAGGAGTTTTATTTTCGAAAATCAAAACCCTTAATCATAACCTGGGGCAGGGTAGTCTCTCAGTTGATCCAAGTGCATAACGAATGGCATCGAAGAGATCTTTACGAAACGAACAAAGACAGTGATGGTTCAGAACAATCATAAGGATAGGCAGTCATCATCAAAATTCATAAATGAAGAGCCCAAAAAGTCTAAACCTACAAAGGGGACTTACGAAACTGGCGCATCCCGCTGACTGTAATTCCAAAAAAAAAGGAAACAGTTCAGGCAAAAAATAAAGGGATAACAAAATCAGACAAGAAAGAGGTCTTACCAACCCTCAACAAGAAAAGAATGACTGCCTATTCAAAATAAGTTATCAACATCCGAATCATCACCGGAAAATCAAAGCAAAGACTCAAGCAAGGTCTAACGCACGATCAACTGAGTTTAGGTTTGGAGAACATCACGAAGAGCGGGTGGGTACAAATACTTTGAGCCTTTATCCTTTGTTTCTTAAACCGTGAACCAAGCCACGTTATAACCCTCAAAAGTCCTAGCTGAAGCATGGGTTAGTTCGAAAGCATACTGTTACGAAAGGTATCCTGACTCCTGAAGGCCCACGGTAAATATGGAGCTGACATCACGTTTTACAAACATTTACTTGTTTTATGAAAAAAAAAAGAATGCATTTTCAAAATCTTCAAGACAGATATAGGCGTTGCATCTTTAACATAACTTTGTTTGCATATGACTCTTTGTTTGAACAGCAGGGAGATTCGCACGAGAAATACCTAGTGAACAAAAGCACTTCCAATCAAGGGGCACGGCACGACTATTGTCCATCATCTGGGGCAGTCCAATCAAGATTCGGAGAATCTCTCAAAAGGCCAAAAAGCCTGGGGCAAATCTCTGCCTGAGTCACTTGGGGCACTCCAGCAACGAATCTTGCCCGATCAGACATCTTCTGGTAATATGGCAACACAAGCAGCCAGGGGCACCCCCCTGCATTCTAAGAGCGTGGGCATAGTCGGAAAATACTACGCAAAATCAAAGACCCGCTAGGTTGACATACCTAGGCAAAAATAAGGGCTTCCCGACGAACCAAAAGGGTTCGGGCAAAATGAAGGGATGAAACGAAAAATCTGTACACCCGGCAAGTCGAAAACCTGAAAAGGCGGCTTGGGCAAAAATGGGTATCCCGGTGGACTGAAAACCCGAAAGGGCGGTCCAGGCAAAAGTTAGGGATCAAAGCGTACGACTATGTTCCGGTATCTCGTCACTTGCCTACCCGAAGATTTGTCGATCACCCACACAGGTATCCTCTTCCCTCACCTCCGAAGCAGGGGCAATAAAGAGCGGTCTAAGCAATCTGATTGTTATCCTCCAAGGTATCAGGGTAGGTTCCGTGGAAGAACATAACCAATACAGTGCAAAACTCCCCCAGAGAATCCAATCCAGTTCCCCAGGAAAGATGGAATTCATATCCCCAAGCAGCAAGCTTATCCCCAGTAAATCCTGGAAGCTTATCCCTAGCAGGGCACGAACGCGTCGTCCGGCTTGATTTAAAGAGTTATTTCCTTAATAGGATATAACTGGGTTATCCTCAGCCAAAAGCCACGGAAAGAGCGTCGTCGACAGAGTCTTCTTATCCCCAGCGAAGTCCATTCATACTTCCAATACAGCAAGGTATCCTCAGCGAGTCATCCTCAGCAATCCAGCAAAAGCATCTCCCCACAGAGTATTTCTTCCCAGCATGGTCGCTAGGATATCTTTTTCTCCCCGCAGAATCCTCCATTCGTCAAGTTTATTCCCCAACGGAGTTATCTTCGCCTATTGGAATTCTTGCAACTATTCTTCAACATCAGCCCAGGATGCGACTTCCCGGCACCCGTCAAGGATTTATTTTCCTACGACGAAAACATACATTCATAAAACGTCACATACATCATTATAGCATGCATACGCATCATATTACACGAATCTCATTGATCTTGAAAACATACAGTTCATGCATCATGATTTTGCATACAATTATGTTCTACCTTTTCAGGAAAAAGATCAATACAAAAATGACTACTATCAACTAATCGCAATTCATTCTCGATATAGTTTCAGATGTAAACCCAGCGATGGTGACGTTCCGATACTGCTTCCAGAATTCCTTCTCGATATAGTTTCAGATGTAAACCCAGCGATGGTGACGTTCTGATACTGCTTCCAGAATTCCTTCTCGATATAGTTTCAGATGTAAACCCAGCGATGGTGACGTTCTGATACTGCTTCCAGAATTCCTTCTCGATATAGTTTCAGATGTAAACCCAGCGATGGTGACGTTCTGATACTGCTTCCAGAATTCCTTCTCGATATAGTTTCAGATGTAAACCCAGCGATGGTGACGTTCTGATACTGCTTCCAGAATTCCTTCTCGATATAGTTTCAGATGTAAACCCAGCGATGGTGACGTTCTGATACTGCTTCCAGAATTCCTTCTCGATATAGTTTCAGATGTAAACCCAGCGATGGTGACGTTCCGATACTGCTTCCAGAATTCCTTCTCGATATAGTTTCAGATGTAAACCCAGCGATGGTGACGTTCTGATACTGCTTCCAGAATTCCTTCTCGATATAGTTTCAGATGTAAACCCAGCGATGGTGACGTTCTGATACTGCTTCCAGAATTCCTTCTCGATATAGTTTCAGATGTAAACCCAGCGATGGTGACGTTCCGATACTGCTTCCAGAATTCCTTCTCGATATAGTTTCAGATGTAAACCCAGCGATGGTGACGTTCTGATACTGCTTCCAGAATTCCTTCTCGATATAGTTTCAGATGTAAACCCAGCGATGGTGACGTTCTGATACTGCTTCCAGAATTCCTTCTCGATATAGTTTCAGATGTAAACCCAGCGATGGTGACGTTCTGATACTGCTTCCAGAATTCCTTCTCGATATAGTTTCAGATGTAAACCCAGCGATGGTGACGTTCTGATACTGCTTCCAGAATTCCTTCTCGATATAGTTTCAGATGTAAACCCAGCGATGGTGACGTTCCGATACTGCTTCCAGAATTCCTTCTCGATATAGTTTCAGATGTAAACCCAGCGATGGTGACGTTCTGATACTGCTTCCAGAATTCCTTCTCGATATAGTTTCAGATGTAAACCCAGCGATGGTGACGTTCTGATACTGCTTCCAGAATTCCTTCTCGATATAGTTTCAGATGTAAACCCAGCGATGGTGACGTTCTGATACTGCTTCCAGAATTCCTTCTCGATATAGTTTCAGATGTAAACCCAGCGATGGTGACGTTCTGATGCTGCTTCCAGATTCCTTCTAGATATAGTTTCAGATATGACCCAGAGATGGTGACGTTCTGATGCTGCTTCCAGGTATCCTTCAGATATAGTTTCGGATATGATCCAGAGATGGTGACGTTCTGATACTGCTTCCAGAAGTCTTTCTGATATTCTCTTATGGTCCCCTCTCCAACGGCGTGTGAGGTGGTAATTCCTTCTTCAGATGTTCCCCTCTCCGGCATGAGCGTGAGGTGATAATTTTCTTATGGTCCCCTCTCCAACGGCGTGTGAGGTGGTAATTCCTTCTTCAGATGTTCCCCTCTCCGGCATGAGCGTGAGGTGATATTCTCTTATGGTCCCCTCTCCAACGGCGAGTGAGGTGGTAATTCCCTTTCAAGATGTTTCCCTCTCCAGCGGCGAGTGAGGTGATATTTCCTTTCAGATTATGATTTCCTATAGTTCCCTCTCCAACGGTGAGTGAGGTGACTCCCTTTGAGATTATAATGTCCTTTGGTTCTCTTCCTGACACTACGAAGATGGTAATTCTCACCAAGATTTTCTCAACGAGCGTTGTTGAGGTTGAAATCATTCAGGATTCTCTTACCATCCATGCTAAGGCAGTAACCATCCCTGGTTCATTCATCAACGTTTGAAGCTCCAGACTCAGCTCCTGTAACCAGTCAGGACATACCTATACCAAGCATCTGAAAATCAAGTCCTGCGACGTGTCAGGTACTCATTTTTTCTGTTTTGCAGGTATGCAGGTTCTCGCTAAGGAATCTCCTACGCGATCAACATCCAGATGGCATCTATAAGCCCATCACCCTATCCAGCAACCTATAAATGGCATCTATAAGCCCATTCCCCCATCATCACTGTTACTATGTGAGCGCAAATTTCTGGGCACTCTAGTGTCCAATCATCTTCTACCCTCGGACTACGAAAGACACGTCAGCCAATCTGCATCCTCAGGTCTAAGAAGATTGAACAGGGGCAACTGTTGTACCCCAAAATTTGCCCTCCCATATTCATCAAGAGATTGCCAAGTCAAGATCACAAGATTCCCCCAGGGTTGTGCAGCTCAACTGTCTCCTATACAGTCAAAACTAGGGTTTGAGTTCTGGTCAAGCAAATGAACTTTTCAAAGGCCCAATCAAGTCTCATATGCTTATAAAGATGGTCAAGTATCCTCATGTCAAATTTCAAGGCATTCAGCTCAAAATTGCACAGTCAAAACCCTAGATTGCACTACAGTCAACTGTAGGGGCAAAATGGTCATTTGACAGTCAAAAGTCCAAATTTTTGGTCAACATATCATTTTGAAGCCACAAACATCATTTGATCAATGCTTGATCATGATTCTCAAAATTTGGCTCAGAAATCATCAAAGATGCAAAAGTTGCTATATTTGGACAGCTGGAAAAGTCAACTGAAATTGACCAAGGCATAACTTTCACATGGATTATCAGAAAAATTCCATCCAAAGCTCATTTTGAAGAGAAAGACATTTCCTACAATTCATCTTCATATTCCAAGTCCAAGAAATGCTCTCACAAAAAGTTATCAATTTCAACATTATAGGTCATTTTCAAAAGTCAACAAAAAGGGACTTTAAGTCAAAGGCCATAACTTGAGATTGGTAAATCAAAATGACATGGGACCAAAGGCATTGGTTAGAAGACTCAAAGACCTTTCCAAAATGTCCAAGAACATGTGAAAAGCTTAAAAATTGACCAAGTTATGCCTTGTGGAAGTTGGGAAATTTTTGGAAATTTTTGAAAGTCAACATTGATGCAAAAGGCCTAAAAATGCAAATGGGCCCATTTCTTTTCCAAGTTTCTTCATGCCAAGCCTATGCACGACCATTAAGCCCAAGGGGAAGTATTTTCTCATTTTTTAATTATTTATTTGAATATTAATTCATTTAAATTAGTTAAATATATAGAAAATATCTAAATTGACCTAAAAAATCTTTTTATGCATGTTTGATACTCAATATTTCAGGCTTGTTCAATTGTGGAAAGTTTTGGTCTAATTGGAGGCAAATTGATACAAAATGCACATGATAAGATTCAAAAAGATCCTTAAGCAAATCAAATCTTCAATCAAAGATTGCAATGGATTTTATGCAATATTTTTAACCTAATGGCTTCAATATATGATGAGGAATGAAAACCTAATGCTCTGAGACTGGAAGCTGCGCATAAACAAGCATTGCATATTGAAAAATTTTCACAAAAACTCAAACACTGAAAACCAGTTTCAAGCTCGATTCAGACCCCAATTCTTGTCCTATTAGCATCCTGAGACGTCCTTGAACGTTTCTCAATCATTAACATCAATCAAAAGGCCCTGAATTGGTACCCCTAAGTCCAACTGTACCTTGAAATTTTTGAAATCGCACAGCATGATTCCATCATCTTTTTGCATTTTTCTTTGTTGATTCATGTTCATATTAATGTTCTAAAGCTAACTGTGGTGTTTAATTGCGTTTTCATTGATCATACAAGAATTCGCCATGTTTGAATATTAGGGTTGCAGGTTTCTTAAAATAGGGATTTTGCGTAGAGGAAAAATTAGGGCTCGTGAGTATCATGGTTGAATTGAGCAGGTTAAGACGAAGCAAACACATACCTCGCGAACAATTTATGAAGCTCATGGAGCTATTCGCTATTTTCTGTTAGCCCCTCTAAAACAACGCTTCAAAAACCGTTCCCATAGTGTTTTGTATTACAGGGTGAGGAAGACGAAGGCATCGTGTCCATCAGCCATTGGCTCTTTTGAATTTCGCGCGAATTTACAAAAGCACTAACGCGTTCTCTTTATATTATTTATTGTTTATTATTTGTTAATTGAAACGCGCTTGGTTCAGTGGTCAAGGGTTGTGCTGGTAACTTCAAAGACCTGGGTTCAAGTCCCAGGTCTGGCAAAATCCCATATTATTTTTCTATAATTGATCCCATGCAGGCCTAACGTGAAAGTTTACCATGCACACTCAAAAATTAGCTAGCCACGCGTCCTGGAGATCTAATCAAAGGTTCAGTTTGAAAGCATGCCATGGATGTGAGTCAACATGCCACGCACGATCCAAGGAAGTCAACCAATTTCCAGCTTATTGGGCCAATGTTCTAGGGCCTGCACCTCCTGATTTGGGGACAACACCCCACTCTGGTTTGACAAATTTAATTTCTTTTTTTTTATATATCTCTTAATTATTATTTTAATTGCTGTGTTTATTTCAATTATTGTTTAATTAATTTTTAATCAAAATATAAAAACATCATAAAAATAAAAAATGCCCAAATAAAAATATAATTTTTATTTTTTTCTAAATGAACACATATAAATAATTTAGGTTAATTAGGTTATAGTTTTAATCTTTTTATAAAAAATCCCAAAAAATAGAATTTAGGTTTAAATAACTTTTTATTTTCTTTTTTTTAATTTTTCTTTTTTTTCAGAATAACAATATTATTTATTCATTATTTTATTTTCATAAATTAAAAATTGTACATAAGTTAATTTAGAGTTTAATTTAGGTTTTAATTTAAATCTTTCATAACAAACTTAAAAAATATTAGAACTAAGGTTTAGCATTTTAAGTCTAATTAATTTTTTCCTTTTTTCTTTTAAATCTAAAAAACACAAAATACCAAAAAAAGCATTTAATCATTTAATTTTTTTAATTCTTTTAATTCCCATTAACTTTTAATATTTTGCAAAAGGGTCCAACGCCCGTCATTTCAATTATTTAACTTGCGCATTTATCTTATGTCGTTTAATTATAATTATGTAATTGTCCCTAAGCCATGTAACTTTACTTTTCGCACTTTATTTCTTCGCATTATTTATTTTTTCTGCTAAATCGGGTCCGGTTTAATTTTGGCGATGTGGACCCGCGCCATTTGTAATAGTTTAGATTTATTTCCTCGCAAAATATTTAACTGTTAACCAAGCATGCAAGAATGAATGTCTTAAATTAAAATCAAGCGTAGAACACGACAAACATGACAAGACAAATAACTGAAACATGACACACAATTCGCACACACCACCCCTAGGGTACGCCTCTCTGTTGCCTTTCGAAAGGTGGTCGTCGAGTAGAGGACGTCTTAGTAAGTCCTCATGATCCGGGAACCTGGCATGAGGGTAGCTTCTAAGGTATCTTCCCATTGCTCCGGTGATCACCACGTCCCTAAAACTCGAATTGACCCGAACACCTCCAACGGTGGTGCTACCTACCTCTCAATGGTGGGATGGCACTACTTTAAAGGACATTTACACAGACGAATTCCTTAGGGTAGGTAGGTTCTCGTAGATACTTGCTCTAATTTCAAAACAAATCAAAAATACTTTTCACACCGACACCTTTTCAAAAAGCTTTCGAAAGCAATTTTTCAAACACTCTTGAGGACCGATACAAGAGTCGAACTGGAATTTTCAAAGAAACTTTTTTAAACCCACATTGAAAAGCAAGTAAACAATTTTGAAAACACATTGAGCAAGTATCTAAGAGCCCATGGATAACCATGGATAGAAAGGGTGCTAACACCTTCCCTTTCTATAACCTACCTCCCGAACCGAGAGCAATCTCTTTAAAGGAATTTTTCTGTGCTTTTGTCCTTTCCTATTGGAAAAAATAAAAGACGGTGGCGACTCTTGCTTCCGCGACATTTCGCGAACCAGCGTTAAACAGTCAGTTCCAGATCCACCGATCACACGCTCGAATTGGAAAACTGAAAGAAATATTTAACCAACTCAATTTGTGAACCAATGCCACTCGAACCGGCTCAATACGATAAGAATCGACCGAGTTATGATTTTCTGAAGATGAAGCCGGTGAATATTTGTCATTATTTTCTCGTGCGAATATATTTGATAAATTCATAAATTCGAAGACTCTCTGGGTAGAACTGGCTTGTGGCCGTGAGATACGAAATGTAGATGATATCAAGACGGAATTTTAGCCACCGGAACAGGTTCAAAACGATAAACGGTCTTCGAGTTATGAATTTTTTAGTGTGCGAAAACTGCACTTTCAGCACCTTTTTCTTTGTATTTTTCACCATATAACTTCCAAAAGAACCGCGTATCCGGAGACTTTCCTTTGAGAATTAGCTTTTGGTCTAAACACAAAAATTGAATAGAACATAGATACGGTTTCAAATCCTCATGAATCAACCCAAAACACCATTCCAAGCTGGAGATGCGAATTTTCAAACTCTGATCAGTAAAAACATTATTTCCAATTCGCACTGTTTTAAATTCACCGAAAACAACCAAATCTTCCACAAATCAAACATGCGTTGAAAAATTATGATAGCTTTGTTGTGTTGATCAAATACCTTGATCCCATGAATACGGAAACAATGAGATGCATGCATGTGTTAGATGACCTAATGAAGGTTATGTACATGAGGAAAGTGCGAGAATGCGTAAACCAGACAAAAGTAAAAGGGTAGGACAAATTTGGGGTATTACAGCTGCCCCTATTTAATCGTCTTAAACCTGAAAGTACGATTGGCGCGTGCCTTTCGGGAGTTCAAGGTTGAAGATGATTAAATACCAATGCCGAAAATTTGTCCTGAGAGAGAGAGAGAGAGAGAGAGAGTAAGTGTTTTCTTTATTTATGTGTTATCTGCTGGGGGAAAGAAATTGTTTTTTTTTTTCAATGAAGGGACAGAGACTGGACTTGTAACGTGGCTTGATGCCAATACAAGACAAATGGTTGGTATGAAAAGACAGCGGACGGGGTCTACGGGCGACCTACGATCCTAAGGTGACACATGAGAATGATTTGACAGAGAACCTAGCCAAAGGCGATCTCAGGTTCTAAGACGAAGTATATGGAAAGAACCTAGCCAAAAGGCGATCTCAGGTTCGACGATGATTTGAGGGAAGAACCTAGCCAAGAGGAGATCTCAGGTTCGACGATGATTTGAGGGAAGAACCTAGCCAAGAGGCGATCTCAGGTTCGACGATGATTTAAGGGAAGAACCTAGCCAAGAGGCGATCTCAGGTTCGACTAAGGTTTGAGGGAAGAACCTAGCCAAGAGGCAATCTCAGGTTCGACGATGATTTGAAATAAGAACCTAGCCAAGAGGCGATCTCAGGTTCGACGATGATTTGAAGGAAGAACCTAGCCAAGAGGCGATCTCAGGTTCGACGATGATTTGAAGGAAAAACCTAGCCAAGAGGCGATCTCAGGTTCGACGAAGGTTTGAGGGAAGAACCTAGCCAAGAGGCGATCTCAGGTTCGACGGTGAAAACATGGGTTACGACATGATGATTGTTTAGATAAACGACACTGACGAGCATCAAGAAAGGTTAAACACAGACGAGTGTTTGAATCAATACGGGCGAGTATTGAAAGAAGATACGGACGAGTATCAAAAGTTAAACACGGACGAATGTTTGAATCAATATGGACGAGTATTGAAAGAAGATACAGACGAGTATCAAAGGTTAAACACGGACGAGTGTTTGAATCAATACGGACGAGTATTGAAAGAAGATACGGACGAGTATCAAAGGTTAAACACGGACGAGTGTTTGAATCAATACGGACAAGTATTGAAAGAAGATACAGGCGAGTATCAAAAGTTTAAACACGGACGAATGTTTGAATCAATACGGACGAGTATTGAAAGAAGATACTGACGAGTATCAAAGGTTAAACACGGACGAGTGTTTGAATCAATACGGTCGAGTATTAAAAGAAGATACAGGCGAGTATCAAAAGTTTAAACACGGACGAGTGTTTGAATCAATACGGACGAGTATTGAAAGAAGATACAGACGAGTATCAAAAGGTTAAACACGAACGAGTGTTTGAATAACTGACCCGGGTGGGTGTTCAGGAAACTTGACACATACGAGTGTTTAGGAATGGACACGGACGAATGTTTAGGGAACCGACTACCAGACAAGAACTGGGTTTAGAACGACAAAGTGTATTGATTTTGTTTGGCATTGAAAAGGTGAAGGTCACTGATTGGGGATTTTGAGCATGATACCCTCCTGTAGGGATGTATTGTTGTCCTTGAATAATTCAGGTCTTTGTGTAAGGTACCTGATCTAGCTTATGCTTCGTATGCATGTTTGAATTTCTTTTGCCGCAAAGATCCATTCTGATGGATCGGCTATGCGCTTTTGAGGATGAAATGTTATGCAGTGATAACTATATGCAATGCAAAGAAATAAATTTCATGGGGATAAGAGTAGGTTTGCTGGGAACCATTGTTCATCATTGGGGATGTCAATACATATCGACGCTGGAAGTCTGCAGTACCAAAGATTGCTGGGGATACCGATAAAAATTTGCATTGGGGAGCCCATGACACCGAAGATTGTTGATGACTTTGCTGGAGATTGAGTTGCCGACGAAACGAGTCTTCAGATACAATGCTGGATTCTGAATCATACCGTTGGGAAGAGATAACCTGGCCAGACTTCCAAACATCCTGAACCGTTGAGAGGATGATAGAACTGAATATGCCGAAGAATGGATACTGAACACCATGTGGATCCCTTTGAATACATGCTCCAAGTTTACGCACACTGGGGAATTGTCTCTTGAATCACTTAGGGAATAAGAGATGGGCGCGGACACTTACGAGTGCCCCGGCCGAGCTCTACAAATGCCCCGGTTCAGCTCTACGAATGCCCCGGTTCAGCTCTGCGAATGCCCCGGTTTAGCTTCATTGGGGATGCTCTTGATTAACTCCACTGAGGATGCACTTGCGCGTGCTGAGTTAAAAGACGATGCTAGATTTTCTGAATTCATTTGGGGAATCAGACCCGAAGTTTCCTGTAGTAGATGGAGGAAGTTTCATGTGCTGGCCAAGTCAGGTTGACTGTTATAGTGCTTTTAGCTTGATCGTAGTCTTGCACACCGTAATTGACTTGAGCAACTAAGTATGGATGAGAAATGCCCCTGTCTGGAGGGTCTCTGGGAAGATCTAGGTTGAATAGAAGACCAGAAGATTCGTGCCACAATACGATATGAGGTGGCCTGTCCCAAAGTCTTGAGCCACGAAACAAATTGTTCTTGATTACAGCTTTCTTGGAGAGATTTGTCGAATCTCGACGTAACCGCCCCAGGTTGAATGAATTCTGAATAGAACTCTCGACGTGATAGCCTCTGATTGATCGAGCTTGAAGAGATTTATCGACTTGATAGCCTCTGATTGATTGAGCTTGAAGAGATTTATCAACGTGATAGCCTCTGATTGATTGAGCTTGAAGAGATTTATCGATGTTATAGCCTCTGACTGACAGCCTGAAGAGATTAATCGACGTGATAACCTCTGATTGGTCGAGCTTGAAGAGATTAATCGACGTGATAACCTTTGATTGGTAACTTTGAGGGAATTCCCTAGATTTGGCTGAGCTTGGAGAGATTGATTCTCGACTTGATTTCCCCAGGTTGACAGGCTTTGCTAATTTCATCCCTGAATGGTACTCAGACTGTGAAGTATCAAGATGATTTCTCTTGACATAATCACCAGTTAACATGTTGCTGGATAAGTCATTTCTCTTGTGGCAGCTGACTCTTGCTTCAACAGGGTATTTAGGCCTCTCTTCTGACAAGATTGAGCTCTTCACCGATTGTTCATTGTGCAAACTTACTCGATGTCAATCAGTTGTTTTGTATGCATAATAATGTTTATTATGAGAATGATAATTCTAATGCAACACATATGTAAGTCTTGAAGTTTGAAAAAGCTTTGAATGAAATGACGTCACAACTTTGTTGTGAACGAGTCACTAGCTAGAGAGAAACATTTGCAAATTCTTTTTCATGAAAGATAATGCAAGCATATGATGCCAACATAGATATTCAAACATACCTCTTAGGAGTCAGTTAAACGCTATCTCGTTGTAGCACGCTTTCGAATTGACCCATGCTTCAATTAGGACTTTTATGGGTTGTAACATGGCCCGGTTCACGGTTTTTTAGAAAAAGGATTTAAGGCTCAAAATTATTTGGTTCCCACCCATTCTCCATGATGTTCTCCATTCCTACGTTCAGTTAACCTGATATAAGCATTCATCTCTCGAGAAGAGTTTGCAATGATTGAGGAACCAATGTGGTTTCTTGGACACGACAGTCACTAACTTCTTTGCCTTTGGTGTCTGATCAGACGACTTTGTTCTTTGATGAGGATTTTCATTGGTAATCCTTTTCTTGCCTTTTAGGCTTTTCAATTTCTTTCTTGCTTTCCCTAATTTTTGCCTGGACAAATTCTTTTGAATTTCGATTTGGATGTCCAGCGGGATGCCCCAATTTTTGCCTAAGCGACTTGTTTTCATGTTTCGACTTAGCGGGGATTTTTGTTTCTTTCTTATTCGTATTTTTCATTTTGAACAAGTCGTTGATCTTTGCGTTGTCTTTGATTTGTTGGAAGTGATCGTGACTGACCGAGTCTTCAGTATCGTCGTTTGTTGACCTCCTGATGTGCGAGAGATACCCATTGGGATATAGTCAATAGACGCACATTGTTGTTAGATGAGGATTAACCATTGTGGTTTTGACTTTTCTCAATCTTTTGATGGATAACCATTGTTGTACCCTTGGATGCACACTCTTGATGAGTTTTGAATGCTTGATCAGATCGACTGAACACTTCCCGCCCCAGGGTTAAAATGAGGGTTTTTTCTGAATAGAAAGAAAACTCCTACTTCGAAGGCTCAGAGGGGTTGACGAGGGTCTATCTCCCTTATATCTCCTGTGTTTAGGGATTGATACAAGGCATGTACATCGTCAGTAGGGTCTAACTCAAAAGCGTACCAACCAGAGATTTTTGCATTTTCAGATTGTCATCCTCCTCCTTCCAATCTTTACCTAAGCATGAGACTTGGAAAATTTGGCATCAATATGCAAGTAAAACATTTAAAGAGTGATAACGAATGGATGAGTAAAAATGAAAGGAACACTTCAAGACAAGCATACTTATTGCATTGACATTTTCGTTCAAAAATAGACAAGTTTCTATATACAAGCAATGTTTAAACAAACAAGTAAGAATGCAAATGAAAATGCAGTAAAGAAACCAATGATTGCCACTGTTGAGGAGACTTGACTCTGTATGGACTTGCTGATTCTAACGACTTTCTGTGGTCTTGATGCTCGAGTGTGCGAGAGAATTCCCCTTCAGATCTGATGTGAACACAGTAGTCTCTGGATTGAGCCTGTCTTGGACATTGTCATTGGATGACATACCATCTTCAATCGATTGGCCAGGTGCCCCAGTATAAGATGCATAGAAGATCCTTTTAGGAGAATGAATGAATGCTTTACCAAGCGAATCGGTACAAACTTCCTGTTCGAAGAAATTTATGACTACATGCCAAAGTATACCACACAGAGTCATTCCATAGCTGATCCCTGAACACGTGCGGTGAGAAACCAGGTTGAGCCTTTGAAGAGAACCCCAGGTCTGAATAAGAATCCCCGATCTTCGAGTACCTGTCATGAACGCATGAATATGCATGGGGTGCATGAATGAATGCCGTGTCATGTCCTGTCATTTCGAAGGAATTTTCGTGCTTTGATTTTGATTTTGCGCAAGTAAGAGATGGGAGAGTTCAGCACAAGGCTTGCAAATATGATTCCTTGAAAATAACAGAACATGTATGTTAAGCACGTGGTTAGCCATGTTATGTATGCAAAGGCATGAGATCAAAGAGGATCAAGGTTCCATCATTTCTGAATATGATTGCTGCACAGTTCTGAATCATGTGAGTATCATCAGATTAAAGGTCCGACATAGCTTCTGCATATAAGAACCGAGTACCATGTGGATCTCCCATTGTACGGCGTTAATGCTTCCGGAACATCGGATACTGTTGAGAATTTATGAACATGCTGGGAATACCAAGATTGAAGGCTTGAATGAACTTCCAAGTAAACAAGTCAGGAACTCAGAAAATAAATCTGAGATTCTCCTAATCATTGACAGAGTATAGCACCTGCATAAAGTCATAACAGAAATCCAGAACATAGCCATTAGAACCAATAGTTACCGTCTGAGCGTAGTCACCATCCGAGCATGAGTAACCATATGAACATAGTCACCAGTTGTACCTGTAATAATGATTCCCTCCCCGCTCACGGGCGAAAACTAGGTCAGGGTAAGGCAATGGTAACTCAGAATCGAGGGTACTCCTGAAAAACTATCGCCGTATCACCTAAGTGAAAACAATAGCCCCTCATTTGTACCTCATCTGAGCGTGGACGACATGGCGGCGATAGTGAGACCTAAGTCAACTAGCCATTCATGTTCCACTCTATTCCCAGGGTTCCTATGGTATACAGCTCTGGCCTGGGTATTGGGCCTTTTACCTCATAGTAACACCCACCCAACAAGAAGCAGATCCAATACAACAATAGTATATGGAAGACAGTAAAATGCAATGCATACATATGCTCAAGTATTGTTGGCTGAAGATTTTGATAATGTTATTTAGAAGGCAAATAAGTTAAACGTTTTGATCGAAATGGAATTAAGCGTCGTATTTCGAAGTAGCAGAAGCAGTGTTTCGAATAAGTGTGTCAAAGCTTGGAGCTTCGAGCGGCAATTATGGGAACGTATCTAAAGGAGTCTCGAAACAACAGCGAGGCTGTGTTTGGGGAGAGTGTTCGAAACGGAGAAACACCAAAGCATTTAAAATTCAAATGGAAGCGGGACTTTCAAAGTTTGAAAGTTATGTGTTGGAGCATTTGGGGACACGTGGAAAGATGAAAGAAGCATTGTCTTGCATTTTCGAAACGTGGCATAATCCTATAGCGAGACCGTTAGGGTCGAATTAGTATAAATAGAAGTCTTAGTATTAGGATTTCGTGTGTCATATCTATTATACAAAATACTCAATAACATTCAAACTACCACATGGCAAGGGAAACGAATGCAAGAGAAATGTATGTATGATAGCACCATGTATTTCTGATTTAATGAAAACCTTTTACCATTTCCAGTACTTTCCTTTATTCTTTTTGTCAAACAACATTTACAAGTTTTCTTATTTACAGTCTTTTCACTTCGAAGTCTCTTCCTCAAAGTTTTATGTTTTATTGTTTTCTTTATATTTCGAGCACTTTATATTTCAGAAAACTGTCACATTTTCCATACCTTTACCTTCTAGTCTTATCTTTCGAACGCATACTTTTACTTAAAATCATTTACAAATTTCTTGCATTAAACGCTTTCTTCACATTTCAAACTTCTACGTTCCAGAAAACTTTTATGTTAACCGTTTTGTAAATCGAAACCATTTACTTCATTTTCATGCAGTTTTATATGTCTTTACAATTAGCATTACAATTAGCATTTATTCGTACAACTTAGTTTTCATACACATTTTGATTACATCTTTAGACTCTTAAAGAGAGAGAAATCGAAACGAGCCAAACACTTATACAATATCAACCATGAATATCTGTTTGATTGTGAGAGTAACCTTAATATCCAAGGAGTCCTAGGATCAATCTAGTCGATCCTGTGAGTTACCAGAGGGATTGAATAACAGTAAGAAAGATTATTCGATAGTTTGGAAGACTAGCGGTTGTTTACCAGAAATCACTGGAAACAAATTGGCACACCCGGTGGGACCAATAATTGGATATCAGAATTAAGGATTGTTGAGACGTAACCATTACAAAAACATTGGAACTTGAGAAGTTTGCTGTTTTATGAACCTGAGAAGTGGTAAGATAACCAACAACAACTAACCTTTATCCAGAAGAAAACGTTTGGACAAAATGTCTAATTCAGACAATCAACAAGGGGACCAAAGTGGCCCACATGCAACAGGCACTAACGCGTCCACTTCGAGCGGAACATCTAATGTAATCCCTTCGAATGCACAGTCTGTTGCATCTTCGACCAGTAACATAGCCACCAATGGAGTAAGTGGCATATCAACTAATAGTTCGATCTTAGGAAATACTGGAACTATGGGCTACCCTGGGGGATTCGTTCCACCATCAGGGACACAATCCCATTTCGCCACCCCATTAACTAGACCACCCGGTTTCGATGGGAATAGAATCAGAAATTCCTCTTATGGAATGCCAACATCTTTTATGGCCGGTTTACACAATTCCACATCGAATTCATCTCCACAACTAGGGTCTGGGTCTGGGGCGAATCAGTTTATGACAAATAACCAAGGGTCGGTGGCTTATAGCACATTGCCTATCCTAACCACAGATAACCAGTTGGCTTTTAGGCAATTGATGGATGACAGTAACCATAATATGATAGGGGTGTTAGCGCAAACCATGCAGGAGATATTTGCCCCAATAGTGCAGAATGTGACTGTGACAAACAGGGAAAACGCTGACAATATGAGTCGAATAGCAGATTTCTTTGCTCCTCCAGAAAGGCGTAGGCAGAACCAGGCGGGATTTCGAACAAACATGCCTGTTATAGAACAAATCGCTAACGACCCAATTTATAGACCACCCAGAGAAGAAGTTAACTTAGGGGCCAGGGCACCAAGGTTAGAAGCCCCAATAATCCCGGGTCCACAAAGGGAAATTATGGAACCAGGGGCAAGGGTCGAAAGGTCAGAAGCCCCAGAATTTCGAGAAGAACAACCTAGGGGAGTTGTTTTGGTTGGTCGAAATCAAGATGCCGATGCCGTCGTTCATAGGATTCGAAACGATAATATCTTGGCAGAAAACAACCTAACCACCATGATAGAGAGGGTCATGGCCCAGAATGGCCTCAACACAGGAATGAGGAGGCCTAATTACGCTTCTCCTATATTGGATTGCATAATGCATACTGATTTACCAAGGGGATATAAAGTCCCTAAATTTACAAAGTTCGCTGGGGATACCAATGAGTCAACAGTCGAACACATAGCGAGATATCTGACCGAAGCGGGAGATATGGCCAATAATGAGGATCTCAGGATCAAATACTTCCCAAGTTCCTTGACAAAAAACGCCTTCACATGGTTTACCACTTTTCCCCCTGGGTCCATTGACACTTGGACTCTCTTAGAGAGATTATTCCATGAACAATTTTACATGGGACAATCGAAAATAAGTTTGAAGGAACTGGCCAGTGTTAAGAGAAAGTTCACCGAACCCATAGATGATTATTTGAATAGATTTAGGCTTTTGAAATCCAGATGTTACACAGTAGTGCCTGAACATGAGTTAGTCGAAATGGCCGCCGGTGGCTTGGATTATTATATTCGAAAGAAACTAGACACTCAGTATTTGAGGGATATGGCTCAGTTAGCCGATAGGGTTCGACAGGTCGAAAGACTAAAGGCCGAAAAAGCCAGAGTCTTTAAGAATAGCAAGAAAGAAAGGATTTCCTATGTTGGGACTGAGGAAGCAGAAGAATACCCTGAATTCGAATTCGAAGAGGTCGAAATCGACCTCGCTGAATTAAAACAGGCCCCGCCTTACTCCTGCAAAATGTTAGTTCCCACAAAAGGGAAAGATATTGTTGAAAATGAGAAAAGTGACAAATTTCCAAAGAAGGTTTATACCTTCGACGTCACTAAATGTGACGAAATTTTTGACTTACTTGTCAAAGATGGCCAACTAATTGTGCCATCAAATGTTAAAATACCTCCTTTGGATCAGAGAAAGAAGAGGGGATTTTGCAAATATCATAGTTTCCTAGGCCACAAGACCTCACAATGTTTTCTTTTCAGGGACTTGATTCAAAACGCGATCAAAGATGGCAGACTAAAGTTTGCTGATAAGGCGAAGATGAAAGTGGACGAAGATCCTTTGGACGTCGCAGACACCAACTACTCCGAGCCTGCATGCATTGGAGAGGTCAACATGGTGGAAACTGATCGAAGCGACGCCCTAACAGAAGAGAAGGGTACTGGAGTTGAAAACTGGGTGATGGTCGAAGTCAGCGAGGAGGTCACTGAAGACATCCAGAATACGCCAGAGACTTCGATTGCTGCACCTGTAGCTGTTGCAGGAGAAACCCAGGCTACTGAAGGCCAGGGGAATCAAAACAAAGGATTAACACAAGGCACTGAAAGCTTGAGGCTGGAATTGGAGAAAGTCCAAATCACGCAGCCAATTTCCCCTCAGAAGGAAATATGGGACACTCTGGGGGAACCCAGTGGGAAATTTGACTATTTGGTCAAATATTCTGCCCCGGAGAGTTCGAAGGTTCAGATTGAGGATATAAAGCCCACAGGATGGGGTGATGATGAAGCTAAAGAGGGGGATGTGGAAACAAATATGGTGGACATGGAAAGACCTCACTCTGAGATGGAGGAAGTGGAAAAATACTTAGAAAAAGAAAAGTACAGAATGGGGGATAATCACACTGGAGATGCTAGTCTCAAAGATTATCTCATGACATGCCACAAAGGAGATTCGGGCATGATATTGTGCCCCAGGTGCAGCATCCTCTGCAATCAAAGAATTGCTGCGAATTTCGAAAGGGTACAGAGGGCTCGAACTGGCAACAATTGGCGCCAGGATAACCAGCTTTTTAGGTGTTATCCCAAGGATGGGGAAAGTTTGCTGGAGTTTGTGTTTCGCTGCTACAAAGGGGCAACCAAGTGCTTGATTTGCCCAAGGTGTTCTGCTGTGTATGACCAAAGCATGGACAGGGCCTTCGAAACGATTCCCTTCGCCCCTTGCTGGAACCATCAAGAAACTGCCCAGATGGGCCCACGTTTCGACAGCAGACACAAACAGCGAAGGCCTGATAGCCCTCACCCCAAGGCTGCTCGAAGAGTAACTTTCAAACTCCCTGCTGAAGTGCCAACCGATAGATGGTTACAAGTCAGAAATGACAAAGGCAAAGATAGATGGAGAAACGCTGAACGAAATGCACGCCATGCTGTGACGTACAGGAGGCAATTCAACACGGCAAAAAGGGAGGAAGTGAGATTAGAGAATTACAAAGGAAGGAACCCCATGTCAAGATCCCAGTGGCGCAGACAGCAAAGGATTCGAAAGGCTGAGAGAGAAGCTGTGGCAAACAAAGGGGATACTTCAACAAAAAACCAAGGTGAATCTAGCACCAACAAACCAAAAAATCAAACTGAAGATAAACCTCCAGTCAATAGGAGGCTCTTCTCTGAAGAACAACGCGATGAACCAAAGGAATACACTCTAGGCCCGGAAGAGGACGAAGATATGATAACAGATAACTTCGAATCGGAGGGGGAGTCTTCATTCAACTTGAACTGTAACGTGGTGTCTGTGCTTCCCTGCGAATTTGGGCAAGAAACCGAAATCAACGAATATGAGGAGGAAGACACCACAGATTTGATGAAACACAGGCCCGTGTGCTACTACGTGATGGACAATGGGGCTGTTGAGGAACAAAATGCGTTCTTCGAACGTCCAGAACCTGCAATGAAGAACCATCTCAAACCACTTTTCATTCGGGCGAAAGTTGGTGTCCATGGTGTGAACAAAGTTCTAGTGGATGGGGGTGCTGCAGTCAATTTGATACCCCATTTCATGCTAAAAAGATTAGAGATCCGCGAAGGAGATATCAAGCCCCATAATATGGTTCTGTCCAATTATGAGGGAAAAGTGGGCAAAACACTGGGGGTGGTCCAGTTGGAATTGACAATAGGCTCAAGCTGTAGGCCCACCATGTTTATGGTGATCGAAGCCAAGGCCAACTATAACCTGCTGCTGGGAAGAGAGTGGATCCATGGCGTGGGGGCAGTTCCTTCGTCAATGCATCAGCGGCTAGTTCTGTGGAGAGATGATGGAATCGTGGAAAACATTGAAGCAGACCAGAGTTACTTTATGTCAACCGTCAATTTAGTTGACAAAAGGGATTATGATAAAAATCTGGCAAAGATTGCTCCATGTGTTCCAAATGATGAGATTAATGAAACTAGAAACGCCCACTACTACATGACACTTCTTCATGACGGCCTTTACTGGGATAGAACAATAATCAGTGAAGAAGAGGAAGTCGAAAGCACTATACAAAAACGGCCAGCAGGTTGGGACTTCGACAACCTTAGCCATGACTGAGTCTACCTTTTTCAAAAGGATTTCGGCCTATATGGCTGAGAACAAATCAAAAGCGGCCTTAGAGGCTGAAATAAATAAATCAACTATAAAGACGAACGTAGTTAGTGGGGAGGGTTCGAAATGCTCACCCTTCAAAGGGTCTGAGATGGATCAAAGGTTGGATGCCATCTATGATAAAGAACCCTTAGGCTTCGAAAGGGACCCCATAAACTCAGGTGCCAAAATGTTGGCACAGGATCCGCTCGAAGAAGTCAACTTAGGGGATGAAAAAACGAAAAGAGTAACTTACATAAGTGCTAAACTTAGCCCAGGCCTCAAGAAGAAAGTGATCGAAGTCCTTAAGGAAAACAAAGATTGCTTCGCATGGGATTATGATGAGATGCCTGGTTTAAAGAGGGAATTGGTCGAACACAGACTGCCAATCAAAGATGGCAAGAGGCCCATCAAACAAACTCCCAGAAGATTCGCACCAGCGGTTCTCACAAAAATTAAAGCTGAGATCGAAAGGTTGCTGCGCTGCAAATTCATCAGAACAACAAGGTACGTCGAATGGCTAGCAAACATAGTACCCGTTATTAAGAAAAATGGTTCTTTAAGAATTTGCATAGATTTTAGGGATTTAAACACTGCAACCCCCAAGGATGAATATTCCATGCCCGTGGCAGAAATGCTAGTAGACTCTGCTGCAGGGTTCGAATACTTGAGTATGTTAGATGGATACTCTGGGTATAACCAGATTTTCATTGCTGAAGAAGATGTTGCAAAAACAGCATTTCGTTGCCCAGGAGCCTTAGGCACCTACGAATGGGTGGTAATGCCTTTTGGTTTAAAGAATGCTGGGGCAACTTATCAAAGGGCGATGAATTCAATTTTTCATGATTTCATCGAAACCTTCATGCAGGTATATATTGACGATATAGTCATCAAATCTATATCTGCAGAAGCACATTTGCATCATTTAAGCCAATCATTCGAGCGAATGAGAAAGCATGGCTTAAAGATGAATCCCCTTAAATGTGCATTTTTTATGCAGGCTGGAGATTTTCTTGGTTTTGTGGTCCACAAGAAAGGAATCGAAATCAACCAGAACAAAACCAAAGCTATAATGGAGACGAAAGCACCTGCGTCAAAAAGGGAGTTGCAATCTCTGCTAGGGAAAATTAACTTCCTCAGAAGATTCATCTCGAACCTGAGTGGAAGAACCCAAGCTTTCTCTCCGTTACTTCGTCTGAAGCAAGGTCAACCCTTCGAATGGAACGAAGCTCACCAGGAGGCGTTTGACAGAATAAAAGAATATCTTTCTCAGCCTCCTATTTTGTCTCCACCATCATGGGGGAAGCCCATGAGATTGTACATATCTGCCTCTGAAGTTAGTATAGGTAGTATGCTAGCACAAGAGGATAGCAATGGCGTCGAAAGAGCCATATACTATTTAAGTAGAGTGCTAAATGATGCAGAGACCAGATATAGCAATTTAGAAAAGCTATGTCTCTGTTTGTATTTCTCTTGTATGAAACTCAAGTATTATATAAAACCTGTTGATGTTTATGTTTCATCTCATTTCGATGTCATTAAACATATGCTTTCAAAACCAATAATGCATAGCAGAGTTGGCAAGTGGGCTTTAGCCTTAACAGAATATTCATTGATTTTCATGCCTTTAAAAGCTATGAAAGGTCAAGTGATTTTTGATTTCATTGTGGACCATTCATTGGTTGAGCAGACGAGCATGAGTTACGTCGAAATGCAACCATGGAAATTGTACTTTGATGGTTCAACCCACCGGAATGGAAGTGGTGTTGGAGTCCTTCTAATTTCTCCTGAAGGAATTCCAACAAAATTCAAGTATAAATTAGATGGTCCTCGTTGTTCGAACAACGAAGCTGAATATGAAGCGCTCATTGTTGGACTTGAAGCTTTGTTGGAATTGGGGGCAACCAGAGTCGAAATTAAAGGAGACTCTGAATTAGTGGTCAAACAAATCACAAAGGAATACAAGTGCATAAAGGAAAATTTAATGGTATACTTCGTCATAGTCAATAGACTATTAAGGAAATTTGAATACATGGATATTCAACACATACCAAGAATAGAGAACCAAGAAGCAAATGACTTAGCGCAGTTGGCTTCAGGTTATAAAGTGTCTACCAAGAACTTTAATGATTTGGTCGAATTAAGGGGAAGAGTTATGGCTACTAGATTCACACCATCGGATCTGGAAAGTATGAGATTGGGATATGCTGAGAAACAGGGATTCGAAATACTAGCCATAAATACTTTGTCAGATGCAGATTGGCGAAGTCCATTGAAGAGTTATTTAGCAGACCCAACTCTAAAGGTGGATAGAAAAACAAAATATAGAGCATTGTCATATCTCCTCATGGGGAACGAATTGTTCAAAAAGACCCAAGAGGGTGTATTATTGAAATGCCTAGGAGAGAGTGAGGCATATTTAGCATTGTCTGAAGTCCATAATGGGGCATGTGGGGCACACCAAGCAGGCCATAAAATGAAATGGCTGCTATTTCGATACGGTTTGTATTGGCCTAGCATGCTCAAAGATTGCATAGACTTTGCTAAAGGATGTGAGGAATGTCAGAAGCATGCAGGAATTCAACATGCCCCTGCAAGTGAGTTGCATTCGATCATCAAACCATGGCCATTTAGAGGATGGGCATTGGATTTGATAGGAGAAATAAATCCTGCTTCGTCTAAAGGACAGAAATACATCTTGGTGGGAGTAGATTATTTTACCAAATGGATCGAAGTTATACCTCTGATAGTTGCTGATCAAGAGGCAATTATTGAATTTTTACAGAAGCACATTATCTATAGGTTTGGATTGCCAGAAAGCATAACTACAGACCAAGGCTCTGTATTTACTGGTAGAAAGATGCAAGGATTTGCCCAAGAAATGGGGTTTAGATTGCTAACATCAACACCATATTATGCTCAAGCAAACGGACAAGTCGAAGCAGCAAATAAAGTAATAATAGGATTAATCAAGAAGCATATTGGCAAGAAGCCAAGAAACTGGCACAAAACTCTGGACCAAGTGTTATGGGCTTGTAGAACATCTCCTAAGGAAGCTACTAATACTACGCCTTTCCAACTGACATTTGGTCATGATGCAGTGTTACCAGTAGAAATTCATCTGTAATCAGTTCGAATTCAGAGACAAAACGAAATCCCAACTGCATTATATTGGGAAATGATGATGAATGAATTAGTTGAGTTGGACGAAATTAGATTACATGCATTGGAAATTTTGATGAGGCAAAAAGAAAGAGTGGCCAGAACGTACAATAAAAGGGTGAAGAAAAAAGTATTCATTATTAATGACTTGGTTTGGAGAGTCATATTGCCTATGGATAAGAAGAATAAAGCGTTAGGTAAATGGTCACCTCATTGGGAAGGACCTTTTCGAATATTAAAAGTGTTCTCAAACAATGCATACGAAGTCGAAGAACTCTTGGATGATAAACATGTCCTAAAGGTTAATGGGAAATATTTAAAGAAATATAAGCCAAGCCTGCGGGAGATTCGAATAGTAACAACGTAAACAAAATATTATAAAAAGCCAAGATGGCAAGATAGAATGCCAAAATGGCGTTGTTCGAATATTACATGTAAGAAACCAAAATTATAGTCAGATAAACATCAAAATCTAGAAATAAGCATTATTTTTCAATCGATTAAAGGTGCTCCGAAATGTTTCAAGTTTCTGCTGAGCGAACCGCCTGGCTCCTTCCAAGGTTGCCACTTCCCCTTTAAGTTGTTCTGCAGTCTCCATTTCTGCAAGCCCCTGGTTGAGAAGCTCTTCGAATTGGTTACCTGCAGGATTGGTTTCGAAGGCTAGTTGTTGTTCCTTAGCCTCCTTAACTTTCTGCTGAAGTTCCAGAATCTGCCTTTCCCAAATAAGAATGGACTCAGCTCGAGCCTCATAATCAGTTTTCGCCTGCTTTAGATGCATAGCTTGATCCTCAGCTTCTTGAGAGAGTTTCGAAGCTTGTTCATAAGCGGTATCCATGGCAATGCGTTTCTCTTGAACCTTCTTGGCAGCAGATTCGTCTTGGAGAAGGTAGCCAGTTACGTTGTCCAGCAAATTCTGAAGATCGAACAAGAGAGTACTAACTGGCAAGGAGCAGGTGGAAAGATTGACCTTTGTGAGCAGCTCCTTCATAGTATAGCAAGCAGTACTATCTTGCTTAAGCACTTCGAATATATCCACATTGAGAATAGTTCTCCTAATTTTGTTAAGAAGAACAACTCTTTCATCTGTGGGAAGAGGATAGCTGGTTGAACTTGTGCCAGCCCTAGCGAGTGGGACGTCCCTCTGAGCCAACTTTGCCTTCATGTACCCAATAGGGTCATTTCGTCTCAGAAGTGCCAGTTCCTCGTCAGTCATTCGAGACAGAGAGGATTGGGGGAGTTCCACGCGTAGGGGAACCACGTTTGTTTCAAACTCTAGGGGTTCGTTGATTGCATTACCATCCCCTTCATTTGCTTCGTGCTCTTGGTCTTCTTCATCCTCGTCCAAATCTACCACTTCAATACCATCCCTTTCGCTGCTATTTGCGTTAGACTCCGTCCCAGCAGTCGAACCGTCATTGACATTTTCCTCGTCATTGGAATTTTCCTCCTCAGATTCTTCGTCTGCAGATTCTTCGGCTCTTTGCCCAGAATCAGCTTTCTCTTCTTCAGTTTGAGTGTCCTTTGGGTCCTCTTGAAGAGTTTCAAGAGGGGACTTTTGAAGAGAAGCCCTTTGCGAATCCTCTGCAGACGTTTGAAGTATTGTTTCGTTCACCTCTTTCAGAGGAATGGAGGTACCTTGATCATCCTGCTGTTCAGAAGTTCCAGCCAGAACCGCCATATTGGAGGAACCTTTATTTTGGACTAAGTTGCTGGAATCTCCTTGAGGAGAGGAGTTGAGCGGAGCAGCAGCCCTGGATGGTGAGGTCGAAATGGTGGAAGTTGGATTCAAGATGTTCTGCAAGGAACATCAGAATGTTAAAGAAAAACATTCACCAAGGTAATAAGAAGTTAGTATTAGAAACAATTTTTAGAGGTTCAATTTACCTGTGGACCCTCAGAGGAGAGGTTACTAGCTATACGTTCCAACGTTGGGTTGGAGGTCGAAGGTGGATTTTTGGATTTGGGTAAGGGAGCAGCATCCCTGGAATCGAGTCCAGAGACACTAGTCGGAATGGTGCTTTTAGAAGTATCTTTCTTTAGCTTCTTCTTCGAAGCAGTATTTAAGTTTCCTCCAGCCTTGGGGTCTTCCCCAATGGTGCTTGATTTCCGCTTCTTGGGAGTAGTAGGAGGAAGCTTGTTGGTCTGAAAGAATTTTAACGAAAAGTTAGATGTAAACCATAAAGCTTGAGTGAATTCGAAACATCAAGGCTAAGTGATTACCGTTGGAATTGGAGCACTTGTTGTTGTTGGCGTTATTGTTGTTGTTGTAGTTGCAGCAGTAGTAGTTGTTTCTGGTGGAGTAGCTTTGTCAGTAGTTTCGATGGAGGCTTGAGAGGCACTCCCTTCCTTCGACTTCGAGGCAGCTGTCTTTATCCTGATAGCTGAAAACCGAAACAATTAAAGCAAAGGTTAAAGATATGGAAAATAAAAGACATTTGGGATTTTCCCAAGCATTCGCACCTGTGCCTTGATCAGATTTAATTGACATGGCAGAAAGGTCGTATCGAAGGTGTCCTGGGAAATCATGAAGCCAGTATCGAGCCCATGTCACAGTCTCAGATGGCTTTGGTTTCCTTTGAAGATATTTGAACATCTCTTTGCAAGTAAACCACCATGGATATGGGGGAAACCAAGCCAGAGCCAGTTCTGAGGTAGGTAATCTGGGAAATTTAGGTGGATGCATTTCGAATGCCAACCTATACCTATCCTCAGGTGACAGCCCTGAAGGAAGTTTTAACTTAGAAACTTTTTGTTTAAATTTTTCCTTCAAGGTCTCAGCTGCTTGATGCACAGTGGAGTCCAAGCGCGTGGGGTCGTAAGTAGTTTCAAAATAATTTTGAAAAGCTTTAATCTCTTTGGCATGAGTAAACATACCTTTCTTTGTTGGTACCTGCACATCGAAGGCATCAATTAGTTTCTGTCGAATTGTAAGTGTATCGAACATATAAGTTTGATAAAACTTAATCCACCACTCCAGAAATCCTTTAGCCGCGAGATGGGTAGGTTCGAAGGCTATCAGCTCAAATTGGGCAAAGCCTTGATATTGTTCTTGCTGGATTTTGGCTTCCCTTGCCTTGAAAGTTCGTCCAGATGTGATGGCGCTCTCAGTTTGGAACAAAGGTTCAGGAATCAGTTGGCATAAGCCAAGCTGCCTCGAAACGAAGTTTGGTTGGTAGGCAAAGAGAAGAATTTGGTTCTTGGCTGGGGTTATCCTTGAAGAGATGAGTCTAGGCAGCAAGAAAGCTCTCCATACATCCTGAATCTCCTTGCTCTTGATGGCTTCTGAGAGAGCCATGGTGAACCAAGAAGGTCCATGAGCCCTCGAAGCAAAAGGCGCCATGCTCTCTTCGAACTTGTGCCTTTTGGAGAATATCATGATGTACTTTGAGAATTGAACTTTGAAGTCATCTTTGTCATCATTAGGAGTTAGTCTTCGAAGCCTAGTGCCTTCGACTATCCTATCACTTATCTCAGAATCTTGCTCATCAATGGTATTGGCGGTTGATAAGGAAGGTTCGAACATGGCATTTAGCCATAGTTGGAGTAACCAAAATGGGCCAGCCAATAAAATGTTTTTGGAGGTGTGGGATTTGAGGCTCGAAACAGCTGACCTCAGGCTTTCGTAGAGGTCAACTAAGAGTAATTCACTTAGGCACACTTTTCGATTTTCATGTAAATCCCTAGCTAGAGGAATGAACCTACTAGCTACCTGTAGGGATCTACTGCAGAAAACGTATCTTGACAACCACAGGGTTAAAAAAGCAATGTGCTCTACGTCAGACACATTGTCCCCTTCAGCATGATAATGACTGATAAATTTGGAAAAACTGGCTAACTTGACTTCGAAGTCAATTATGCTTGAGTGCTCTTCGTTGTCAGGTACATAAGTTTCTCCCACTGGCGACAGCCCAGTAATGGCCGATATATCGAAGAAGGTTGGGGTGATCATTCCACCTGGGAGATGGAAAGTGTTGTAGGTACTGTCCCAGAAATAAAGGGACGCGAATAGCAGAGGGTGGCTGTAGGTGAAACCAGGTTTCGATAACTTAATCAGGTTATAAATGCCTAATTCTTCCCATTGCTGGGATTTCTTGGCTTCTACTTTTGTGAACCAATTTTGATAAGCAATATCAGAAGTAGGGCAAGATTGAAATGGCTTAAAATTACTTTTTACATAATCCAAAACAAAGGGGTCCTTGGGAGGAACAGTTGGGGTTTCTACGGTATTTGAACTAGGAGATTCTACTGCCCTAGGGGCATCCATTTTGTTGAATAAGGGTTTGAAGCTATAACAGACGGGAAAAATTGTCCTGGTGTCCTTTAATATTTCAAAAACCGTAAGAGGGCCATTTAAAGCTAACCTCTTACCAGCAACATGGGTAGGAATGAGTACCTGTGACGCATACAGCATTTCTTTTTCTTTGGAAATCATCTGAGGGGCAAGAGCAGATTGGCCTTGGATGGTGATGATTTTACTTTCCATGGTAGCTCCTGTAGTTTTTCCTTTCTTCTTGGAGACTTTCTTGAGTTGGGATGAAGTAGAAGAAGACATTTTGAAAGATGTTTGAAAGCTTAGATTGTTTTATGAGAGAAGGAGGGTAAAAATTCAGAGTGTGAAAGATTTAGAGTGTGAAAAGAAAAGAAGAAGATTAAGTTGATGTTTTATAATGGGGAAGTTTAAGCATCCACCGAATAGAGGTGTGATACGTGGAGATCATGGGTTGGTGTGATGAAGAGGTGGCGTGAAGATTAACATAGGTAATAGGCGTGATTAAAAAAGATAATCATTACTTATAACTGCGCCACGCTGTGAAGTGACTCCGGGCGGTTAAGGAATCCAAAAGGTGTTATGATTGATGTGACTGGAGTCAAATGCATTAAATGTTACGATGATTCGAAAGTCCTATCAAAATCTTATGTAGATGTTTAAAATAGGTATTTCTCAGAAGAATCGAAATACATATTTTAAAGGGGCAATTTGTTGGCTGAAGATTTTGATAATGTTATTTAGAAGGAAAATAAGTTAAACGTTTTGATCGAAATGGAATTAAGCGTCGTATTTCGAAGTAGCAGAAGCAGTGTTTCGAATAAGTGTGTCAAAGCTTGGAGCTTCGAGCGGCAATTATGGGAACGTATCTAAAGGAGTCTCGAAACAACAGCGAGGCTGTGTTTGGGGAGAGCGTTCGAAACGGAGAAACACCAAAGCATTTAAAATTCAAATGGAAGCGGGACTTTCAAAGTTTGAAAGTTATGTGTTGGAGCATTTGGGGACACGTGGAAAGATGAAAGAAGCATTGTCTTGCATTTTCGAAACGTGGCATAATCCTATAGCGAGACCGTTAGGGTCGAATTAGTATAAATAGAAGTCTTAGTATTAGGATTTCGTGTGTCATATCTATTATACAAAATACTCAATAACATTCAAACTACCACATGGCAAGGGAAACGAATGCAAGAGAAATGTATGTATGATAGCACCATGTATTTCTGATTTAATGAAAACCTTTTACCATTTCCAGTACTTTCCTTTATTCTTTTTGTCAAACAACATTTACAAGTTTTCTTATTTACAGTCTTTTCACTTCGAAGTCTCTTCCTCAAAGTTTTACGTTTTATTGTTTTCTTTATATTTCGAGCACTTTATATTTCAGAAAACTGTCACATTTTCCATACCTTTACCTTCAAGTCTTATCTTTCGAACGCATACTTTTACTTAAAATCATTTACAGATTTCTTGCATTAAACGCTTTCTTCACATTTCAAACTTCTACGTTCCAGAAAACCTTTATGTTAACCGTTTTGTAAATCGAAACCATTTACTTCATTTTCATGCAGTTTTATATGTCTTTACAATTAGCATTACAATTAGCATTTATTCGTACAACTTAGTTTTCATACACATTTTGATTACATCTTTAGACTCTTAAAGAGAGAGAAATCGAAACGAGCCAAACACTTATACAATATCAACCATGAATATCTGTTTGATTGTGAGAGTAACCTTAATATCCAAGGAGTCCTAGGATCAATCTAGTCGATCCTGTGAGTTACCAGAGGGATTGAATAACAGTAAGAAAGATTATTTGATAGTTTGGAAGACTAGCGGTTGTTTACCAGAAATCACTGGAAACAAGTATATACAAAATGAATGAATAAACTGAAAGCGTAAAGATAAACACCCAAATGAAAGAAAGCAAGAGCTAGGAGCGACTCCGGGATGGACCAGCATTTGGTCGACCTGTCCCCAGTGAAGTCGCCAGCTGAAACAACCGGCTGAAAATCATCAAATAATGAAGTCTCCATCGAACGTCTTTTATCTCACATGTAGGGAAAGGTAAACATCGAGAAAACCTGAAAAGGAAGAAGTCACAGTCTTGCGACCGAGAGATCGGGTAAGGGAGTATGTTACACGACGGGAAGGTATTAGCACCCCACACGCCCGTAGTACTCTACGATATCCACTCTTGTTATCTATCTTATGGGTGTGTTTAATCTATGCTTAATGTCTATTATACTACTGAAGGGAGAATGTATGCAAATGAAAAGAGAAAATAATGTAGGGAAAATAAAATTGTGCTCGCCTGGGCCCTACCCCAATGCCTACGTATCCTTTTTGAGAAATCAGAGCTACCGTAGTTCGGCTCACATGTTTCTGTTTGTTTTGTGTTTTTTATGGACAATGTTAATTCCGCCTTCTGCCGCAGCTCGACCTTTGGAGACTTATGCGTTGGCACAGAAGTAAACTAATCATGTCCTTACCTGAAAAGGGTTTTAAAGAAAGGGTGCTCGAGCGCACAAAATGGTTTGAATTTGCTTTGTATTTTTGTTACCTTGAAAAAGGGTTTAAGTATGATTAGCATGTTTTTGATTTGCTAAGAAGAGAAGTTTTTGTTTTGAATGCAAGGATGCAAAAAGGGAAAGAAAAGAGTCTAAGGGGGACTAGCCTGTTTCTAACCTAAATGTTATCATACAATGGTAGCCCTAAGGTTAGGATTAACAAAAGGGGAAGTTTCTACCTACTGTTAGCATGCATGGGTCACAATCTAAGGTCTAACTTGCGTCCGAACAGAGCAAGCATATCCTAAGGGAACATGGTATGTACAGGGATGAAGCAAGCAAGCCAGCAAACAGAGCACACCTAAAGAGATTCTTCCTAGGTTAGCATGTCGAAGAAAAGTCTAAAAACTATCCTATAGGGAGCATGCAATGAGAGCGAAGTCGTGATCTCAATTTCTAAATTGAGTGACTCATCGATCGGCATAAAATAAATGAAAGCGATAAAGTCCTATAGGGAGCATGCACTGAGAGCGAAGTCGTGATCTCAATTGCTAAATTGAGTGACTCATCGATCAACAAGAAAGTAAACAAACACAAGCACAACACATATAGCAAATGAAGTGCGGAATGCCTGCTACAGGTCTTTAAACAGCGACTTCGAGCGCACACTCTTTATTTCCTACTTCACATGATATCTAGAAAGTGGTAAATGTAATATTACAACAAATGGCCTGAAACCATACTAAATGGATAATAAAAATCCACAAAAACCAAGTCAAAGCATGGCGAAAGCTCGGAGGGCGCCACAAACTAGCATCAACAACAAATAGTGTCAGAAGTGTGAACAACATATGCAAGCAAAGCGTATCCGTCACCAAAGAGTATGGTATCCCAATTGCTTCTCAAAGTATGCACATCTCACAGAATTTGTTAGTAGATAACCACAAAATCAAATGTGATAATGGTAATTAACAATATGCACAAAAATGAAGTATGAATATGTACAACACAAAGCAAACAAGTCAAAGGGAGCATAAAATAGCATTCCGGCAGCAACCTCGTACTCATGAAAATAGGTGCAAAAACCGGTTTAGAAACATCCAAACTTGCTATCGATATCGAAGAAATGCTCAAATAAGTATAACAATGCATATTCACAAATTAAAACTCAATGCACATGCGAAATACAAGTTCCGGACAGCATTACACATTTTTTGAAATTCATCATGAATCGATTTGGAAATCAAAGTTTTAGTACATTAATCTTGAATATTAGCATGAGAGGGTTATCCGGAACTTGCACATGAACATGTAACCTCAAGATTGATCTAAAAATCAAGAATTAAAGTCTTAAAACCACATGAATTTAATGTATCGGAATTTAATCAACAAATTGCAAATTAACTCCAATTCATGAGTTTATGTATTTATGCCAAAAGTGTGATGAATAGGAATCAACTCACAATTTGCCAAACACAAAAGTTGTGAATCAAAATGTATTCCGATACGCTAAATTCACAAAGTTCTCAAATAATTAGTTAAAACCAAATGATATTACTTGACATCAAAGTATGAGTAACACACAAAAAGTATCACAATTCAACAATGAAATACAAGATAATGTGCAAAAAACTTGAATTGAAAAGTTAGAAAATTAATCGAAAAGCATCCGAAATCAACCGCAAAAATTAAGGCGACATAGAAACATGCCAACGGTTCCAAAAATTAACTCGGTTCGGCCAAATTCCATTTCGAAATGTGATTTTCGTAACTGCTACAGTAGCAGAAAAACAGAACGAAATTTGTCCAAATCAAAAAAATACTCGCGTGAGAGATTCCGGATGACTCAAGAAAATCAGTTTTCATTAAAGAAAGTCGGAAAAACTCAATACGAATCAAAAGTTAGAGCAAAAACACCAATTATGTCAAATTTTGCCATTTACCAAGTATTGAGATATTTTCTATCAAACTTAATTCAAAAATGTTTAGCAATGACATTTGAGTCTATTAGAAATCATCTCAATTTATTAAAATGGAAAGCAACAAGTAATCAACCAAAAATTGGTAAAAGATTAGATTATGTCAAGAATTAGTAACTTGAGATCATATGTAAAAAATGCATTTCAAATGCAAAAAAATATCAATGATCATCAACCAAAAATAATTGAAAACATGTAGTAAATATTGAAAATCAAAGATTAGGCCTAAACTAAACTAAACTAATTGTTAGTTTATGTTACAACACCTTAATCAAAGTTAGTGTTAGAATCTACCTAACCTAAACTATTAACAAATTCTACATCAAGAATTAGAAACTAGTGTTAATCTAATCAAAAGTTCAAAATCTCAAACTAATGTTAGTACTAACTAGTTTTCTATAGCTAGTTCAACTTAAACACTAGTGTAACTATACCTAGGACTAAAAATCAACACAACAACACTATGTCAACTTCAAGTTACAACCAAAATCAATTTATCAAGTTTAATTAATCACTTATTTCAATAAGCAATTTAATAAAATGGTATTAAATTCTCAATTCAAATCAATTCTCAACAATTAAGCCTCAATTACACAATTAAAACAACAATCAACACAAAATCAAGAAAAAGCACTTATTCCAAAAAATCACTTATTTCAAAAAGCGCTTAATTCAAGAAAACTCACCGATAGAAGTGAAGAGGAGGCTTAGGTATAGAGATCGCAACGAACGGATCGACAATCGGAGGATAATTGCTCTTGATCTTGACTTTTGGATCTTGATGAAGTTGTTGTTGTGTTCTTGATGAAAAAAGTGTAGAACCTTGATTTGATCTTTGAGAGAATTGAGAGAAAAGTTTTGATTGTTTGTGGAGATTTTTCAATTATGAGAGAAATTGGAGTAAAAAGAATATATAGTATGGGTTTATATGAGTGAATTTGGTTAATGGGTCTCAAATATTCATAAATATAAATGCAGAATTTTAATTAACTTGAGTGCGATACGTTCCAGGCAAATTCGTAGGAATCTCGGTGCGACTTTAGAAGTTGAAATGTGAAACTAAAATGTAGGAAACGTAGAGAACAACATCGTGTCCGAAGATGAGCTCGATCGGATAAACGGTGATTTAGTTATGATTTTTTGAAGTTTTGTCTCAGATGAAAATATTTCTCGGTTCAGGATTTTCAACCACGTTGCGCGCGCTTCAGACCAAAAACGAAGGCCTTCGGGATACCTCTCGAATTGGAAAACTGAAAGAAATATTTAACCAACTCCATTTGTGAACCAATGCCACTCGAACCGGCTCGATACGATAAGAATCGACCGAGTTATGATTTTCTGAAGATGAAGCCGGTGAATATTTGTCATTATTTTCTCGTGCGAATATATTTGATAAATTCATATATTCGAAGACTCTCTGGGTAGAACTGGCTTCTGGCCGTGAGATACGAAATGTAGATGACATCAAGACAGAATTTTAGCCACCGGAACGGGTTCAAAACGATAAACAGTCTTCGAGTTATGAATTTTTTAGTGTGCGAAAACTGCACTTTCAGCACCTTTTTCTTTGTATTTTTCACCATATAACTTCCAAAAGAACCGCGTATCCGGAGACTTTCCTTTGAGAATTAGCTTTTGGTCTAAACACAAAAATTGAATAGAACATAGAGACGGTTTCAAATCCTCATGAATCAACCCAAAACACCATTCCAAGCTGGAGATGCGAATTTTCAAACTCTGATCAGTAAAAACATTATTTCCAATTCGCACTGTTTTAAATTCACCGAAAACAACCAAATCTTCCACAACTCAAACATGCGTTGAAAAATTATGATAAGTTTGTTGTGTTGATCAAATACCTTGATCCCATGAATACGGAAACAATGAGATGCATGCATGTGTTAGATGACCTAATGAAGGTTATGTACATGAGGAAAGTGCGAGAATGCGTAAACCAGACAAAAGTAAAAGGGTAGGACAAATTTGGGGTATTAAAGCTGCCCCTATTTAATCGTCTTAAACCTGAAAGTACGATTGGCGCGTGCCTTTCGGGAGTTCAAGGTTGAAGATGATTAAATACCAATGCCGAAAATTTGTCCTGAGAGAGAGGGAGTAAGTGTTTTCTTTATTTATGTGTTATCTGCTGGGGGAAAGAAATTGTTTTTTTTTTCAATGAAGGGACAGAGACTGGACTTGTAACGTGGCTTGATGCCAATACAAGACAAATGGTTGGTATGAAAAGACAGCGGCCGGGGTCTACGGGCGACCTACGATCCTAAGGTGACACATGAGAGTGATTTGACAGAGAACCTAGCCAAAGGCGATCTCAGGTTCTAAGACGAAGTATATGGAAAGAACCTAGCCAGAAGGCGATCTCAGGTTCGACGATTATTTAAGGGAAGAACCTAGCCAAGAGGCGATCTTAGGTTCGACGATGATTTGAGGGAAGAACCTAGCCAAGAGGCGATCTCAGGTTCGACGATGATTTAAGGGAAGAACCTAGCTAAGAGGCTATCTCAAGTTCGACGAAGGTTTGAGGGAAGAACCTAGCCAATAGGCGATCTCAGGTTCGACGATGATTTGAAGGAAGAACCTAGCCAAGAGGCGATCTCAGGTTCGACGATGATTTGAAGGAAGAACCTAGCCAAGAGGCGATCTCAGGTTCGACGATGATTTGAAGGAAGAACCTAGCCAAGAGGCGATCTCAGGTTCGACGAAGGTTTGAGGGAAGAACCTAGCCAAGAGGCGATCTCAGGTTCGACGGTGAAAACATGGGTTACGACATGATGATTGTTTAGATAAACGACACGGACGAGCATCAAGAAAGGTTAAACACGGACGAGTGTTTGAATCAATACGGGCGAGTATTGAAAGAAGATACAGACGAGTATCAAAAGTTAAACACGGACGAATGTTTGAATCAATACGGACGAGTATTGAAAGAAGATATGGACGAGTATCAAAGGTTAAACACGGACGATTGTTTGAATCAATACGGACGAGTATTGAAAGAAGATACGGACGAGTATTAAAGGTTAAACACGGATGAGTGTTTGAATCAATACGGACAAGTATTGAAAGAAGATACAGGCGAGTATCAAAAGTTTAAACACGGACGAGTGTTTGAATCAATACGGACGAGTATTGAAAGAAGATATGGACGAGTATCAAAGGTTAAACACGGACGAGTGTTTGAATCAATACGGTCGAGTATTGAAAGAAGATACAGGCGAGTATCAAAAGTTTAAACACGGACGAGTGTTTAAATCAATACGGACGAGTATTGAAAGAAGATACGGACGAGTATCAAAAGGTTAAACACGAACGAGTGTTTGAATAACTGACCCGGGTGGGTGTTCAGGAAACTTGACACATACGATTGTTTAGGAATGGACACGGACGAATGTTTAGGGAACCGACTACCAGACAAGAACTGGGTTTAGAATGGCAAAGTGTATTGATTTTGTTTGGCATTGAAAAGGTGAAGGTCACTGATTGGGGATTTTGGGCATGATACCCTCCTGTAGGGATGTATTGTTGTCCTTGAATAATTCAGGTCTTTGTGTAAGGTACCTGATCTGTCTTATGCTTCGTATGCATGTTTGAATTTCTTTTGCCGCAAAGATCCATTCTGATGGATCGGCTATGCGCTTTTGAGGATGAAATGTTATGCAGTGATAACTATATGCAATGCAAAGAAATAAATTTCATGGGGATAAGAGTAGGTTTGCTGGGAACCATTGTTCATCATTGGGGATGTCAATACATATCGACGCTGGAAGTCTGCAGTACCAAAGATTGCTGGGGATACCGATAAAAATTTGCATTGGGGAGCCATGACACCGAAGATTGTTGATGACTTTGCTAGAGATTGAGTTGCCGATGAAATGAGTCTTCAGATACAATGCTGGATTCTGAATCATACCGTTGGGAAGAGATAACCTGGCCAGACTTCCAAACATCCTGAACCGTTGAGAGGATGATAGAACTGAATATGCCGAAGAATGGATACTGAACACCATGTGGATCCCTTTGAATACATGCTCCAAGTTTACGCACACTGGGGAATTGTCTCTTGAATCACTTAGGGAATAAGAGATGGGCGCGGACACTTACGAGTGCCCCGGCCGAGCTCTACGAATGCCCCGGTTGAGCTCTACGAATGCCCCGGTTCAGCTCTGCGAATGCCCCGGTTTAGCTTCATTGGGGATGCTCTTGATTAACTCCACTGAGGATGCACTTGCGCATGCTGAGTTAAAAGACGATGCTAGATTTTCTGAATTCATTTGGGGAATCAGACCCAAAGTTTCCTGTAGTAGATGGAGGCAGTTTCATGTGCTGGCCAAGTCAGGTTGACTGTTATGGTGCGTTTAGCTTGATCGTAGTCTTGCACACCGTAATTGACTTGAGCAACTAAGTATGGATGAGAAATGCCCCTGTCTGGAGGGTCTCTGGGAAGATCTAGGTTGAATAGAAGACCAGAAGATTCGTGCCACAATACGATATGAGGTGGCCTGTCCCAATGTCTTGAGCCACGAAACAAATTGTTCTTGATTACAGCTTTCTTGGAGAGATTTGTCGAATCTCGACGTAACCGCCCCAGGTTGAATGAATTCTGAATAGATCTCTCGACGTGATAGCCTCTGATTGATCGAGCTTGAAGAGATTTATCGACGTGATAGCCTCTAATTGATTGAGCTTGAAGAGATTTATCAACGTGATAGCCTCTGATTGATTGAGCTTGAAGAGATTTATCGACGTGATAGCCTCTGACTGACAGCCTGAAGAGATTAATCGACGTGATAACCTCTGATTGGTCTAGCTTGAAGAGATTAATCGACGTGATAACCTTTGATTGGTAACTTTGAGGGAATGCCCTAGATTTGGCTGAGCTTGGAGAGATTGATTCTCGACTTTATTGCCCCAGGTTGACAGGCTCTGCTAATTTCATCCCTGAATGGTACTCAGACTGTGAAGTATCAAGATGATTTCTCTTGACATAATCACTGTTGTACCCCAAAATTTGCCCTCCCATATTTCTTAAAAAAACATTTCAAGAAAAATTCACAAGTCCAACCCGGCGCGTCATATTCAGGTATTCTTTCGCCAAGATATCTCTGATAACATATTCTCAAATTCAGGTTCGGCTCAAGAGATAATTCTTTAAAGAAGGTATCCGAATGTGCGAGTTTTCTTGAAGAAATATGGTGAAAAAATGTGCTGAAAGTGCAGTTTTTACGCGCTAAAAAATTCATAACTTGAAGATCGTGACTCATTTTGAACCCGTTCCGGTGGCCAAAATTTCGTCTTGACATTATCTACGTTTTCATCTCTCACGGCTGGAAGCCAATTTCGATCAGAAGGTCTTCAAAAATGTGGATTTATCAAGTATTTTCGTGCAGAAAATTTGTGACAGAAGTTTATTTGCGTCATGTTCAAAAAATCATAACTTGGTCGATTTTCATCGTATCGAGCTGGTTCCGGTGCCAAAATTTCACAAATTGAGTTGGCTACATTTTCACAGAAGGAATTGAGTTCAAACGGTATTCAAAAGGCCTTCGTTTTTTGCTCAGAGTGCGTGACACGCTGAAAATCCTGAATGCTGAATATTATTTCATCTGAGCCGAAACTTCGAAAATTCATAACTCGGTCAATTTTTATCGGATTAGACTCATATTTTTACACAAGGTCACTGACTCATAGATTTACAACTTTGCTTCAAAAGTCGAGACCAAATTATACACCGATCAATACCAGTATTTTATTGAAGAACGTGTCAGAGCCGACACTGGAGCCCAAAATAAGTTTGTCTGAGCTGAAACTTCAAAAATTCATAACTAATTCACCGTTTATCCGATTGAGTCGATTTTCGGACAGGAGTTAGTTCTCGATGTCGGCTACATTTTGTTTTCACATTTCAACTTCAAAAAATGCACTTAAGTCCCTGCGATTTAGCCTGGAAAGTGACGAATTCAAGTGAATATTGGAGGCCCAATTGCACATTCAAAGCCCATTTTCTTTACCCTAATTTCTACTATATAATCACCTTCTTGTCACACAAACCAGAAGGAGAAAAAAAGAAAAAAAAGGGAAGAGAAAAAGAGAGAAAAAACCTTGCCACAACACTGTTGGAATATCAAACTCTTTCAAGAACCCTAAAACCTTGAAATCCTTATTACAAATCCCTCTCTCACTACAAACAAAGTCATCTCAGTTACAAACCAACATCTTATTACTTCTTCAGTAAGGGTAAGGCTGGCTTGATCTCCATGATCCAAAGGGCATAAAAGCATTCATGTCACTACTTTTCCAGTAAGGGTAAGGTTGATTTGATCTCCATGATCAAAAGGGTATAATCATTCATACATGCCATATTGTGCCTAAACATTAAATTTTTTCATATATTGGCTTTATTTGCATTTTATGATTTTATTTGATGTGTTTGTGAGATTCAACACTGCAGATTTAGACAGGATCCCAGGCAGGTTCATTAAGGAACGTTGAGGCCAAAAGCCAAATGGCCAAAAGCCAAAAGCCAAATGGCCAGACTATAAAAACTTATGCATGACACCAATACATGGCGAGGCAGACATTAAGCCAGAGATTAAGGGAACGTTGAAGCCAGAACACAAATGGTCAAAAGCCAAAAGCCAAAAGCCAAAAGCCAAATGGACAAAGTAGAACAACTTATGCATGAAACTCAATCCAATGGCCAAAGAATGCAGACCGTTCAAAAAAACCTCCCTTTGGGTCTGAATACCCCCATGGTTTGCTCAATTTTTAATTTTTATTTGTTTTTCCTTTTTATTCTTTTAATTGTTTTTTTTAATTGTTTTCTTTTAATTCCATAAAATAATTTTCATAATAAATATAAAATACAGAAAAATCCAAAAAAATGTTTATTTTATTAATATTAATTTTACTATTATTATTTTTGTAAATAAACTTTACGCAATTAATTAGATTAATTTAGGTTTCAAAACTTTAATATTTTTCTTAATAAATTAAATATGTAGAAATTAGGTTTTTTTAACTTTTTCATCATTTTTTTTAATAAATAATTTTCTCATCATTATCATTATTATTAACTACTAATTTATTTTGTAAATAAACATGTACATAAATTCTTTAGTAAATTAAGTTAAACTTTAACATTTTTCTCAAATAATTAAAAATAACTTAGAATTAGGGTTTCTTTTAATTTTAATTTTAATTTTCTTATTTCATAAATACAAAAAAAAACCTAAAAAACACTTCTTTTATTTCAATAAATAATTAATTAATTTTTAATTTCAATTTAACTTCAAAAGGGTCTAACGCCCTCGTTTCCAATCTTATTTCAATTCGCGCGTTTTATTTCGTTTCTTTTAAATATTTATGTAATTCTCCCAAAGCCATGTAACTCGGACATTTTATATTTCCCGCATTTTATTTCTTTATTTTATGTCAAATCGGGTCCGGTTTAATTTTGGCGATGTGGACCCGCGCCATTTGTAATAACCTTAGATTTACTTTTCCCGCAAATATTAAACTGTTAAATAAGCATGAAAGAATGTATGGACTTAAAATAAAATCAAGCGTAGAACACCAATAAACATGACAAGACAAATATCAATGAAAACGACACACGAATCGCACACACCACCCCTAGGGTACGCCTCACTGTTGCCTTGCCTTCGAAAGGTGATCGTCGAGTAGAGGATGTCTTAGTAAGTCCTCATGATCCGGGAACCTGGCATGAGGGTAGCTTCTAAGGTGTCTTCCCATTGCTCCGGTGATCACCATGTCCTGAACCTCGAATTGACCCGAACACCTCCAACGGTGGTGCTACCTACCTCTCAATGGTGGGATGGCACTACTTTAAAGGACATCTACACAGACGAATTCCTTAGGGTAGGTAGGTTCTCAAAGATACTTGCTCTAATTTCAAAAAAACAAATTCAAAAATACTTTTCACACCGACACCTTTTCAAAAATCTTTCGAAAGCAATTTTTCAAACACTCTTGAGGACCGATACAAGAGTCGAGCTGGAATTTTCAAAGAAACTTTTTTTAAACCCACATTGAAAAGCAAACAAACAATTTTGAAAACGCATTGAGCAAGTATCTAAGAGCCCATGGATAACCATGGATAGAAAGGGTGCTAACACCTTCCCTTTCTATAACCTACCTCCCGAACCGAGAGCAATCTCTATAAGGAATTTTTCTGTGCTTTTGTCCTTTCCATTTGGAGAAAATAAAAGACGGTGGCGACTCTTGCTTCCGCGACATTTCGCGAACCAGCGTTAAACAGTCAGTTCCAGATCCACCGATCACAGAACTGGCGACTCTGCTGGGGAATAAACTAAAAGTGAGGTGTACCTTAGGGCTAGGTCATAACTATGTTTTCAATTGTCTTCTTTGCTTGCTTTACTATGGTGGGACTGTCTTGGGAGTTCTATAGATCCTAACCCGGATCTGGGGGATACCTTCTTAGAAAGTAGCAACAAGGCTGTGAGGGAACTGTGCGGGGTATACCGACATGGTTGAAACAGTCTGCTACGTTGATGTGGCACTTTGGTGTGTACCGGTAACCCTTGAGTTCAGTCAAGGAGAGTACGGGGCCTCCGCGTGGTGTCGTGAAGCATCAACAGACCTTAGGAACCTTAATTGAACTATCTTGGCCTCTTTAGGGTAGTGAGATAACTGACTTTGGTGCAGTCCGAGGTTGGTTGATACTCGATACTACACTCAATTGAGGGTTGCTTTCCTGGAATATTTCGGTCGCCAGTTCAGTGGCTAAATCGAAACGATGAACAATGAAAGCAGTCCAGTGATATTGGGACCCTTAGAACCCGGTTACTTCTAATAGGACAGGTTGAACCCACCAACTTCAAGAGGGTACTATCCAGACCCCATGCTGGCCTAAACCCTAAGGGTTTCTCTTGTGTGACTTGTGTGCCTTTGTACTTGCCTACTTGCATGCTTGTTAGCTGACACATGAACTATTTGCAGGTTTTGTTTATAGTCCTTAACTGGGACTCATAACAGGGTTTACTAGATCTCTTGCAGGTTTTGTTTATAGTCCTTAATTGGGACTCATAACAAAATATATTGAACTTCTTGCAGGGTTTGTTTATAGTCCTTAATTGGGACTCATAACATGGTTTACCTACATCACTCCATGCATAGCATGACATCATATCATTGCATACATCCTAACCCATTTCAAGGATCTCAAGGGCTTGTGATGCAGGTCATGGTGAATCAACTATCCCAGCAAGGGGCAAAGAGGATTTATTTTCCTCTAGCCAAGGTAGTCAGGGGCTATGACCCACTTGATATGGTGAGCTCTGACTCTTGAAGAAGGTCCCCCTAGCCAAGGTCGTCAGGGGCTATGACCCACTGGATATGGTGAGCCTTTGACCCTGGAAGAAGGACTCTCAACAATCCAAAGTTCCTTCAATCAAGCTACCGGTTCCAAATGCTAACAAATTTTCTTGTTTACCCCGCGAGGTCCTTGAAAACATTGCATGCATATCATACACATCATTGCATAGCAGGTATCCTTGTTGCAGGTCACTTACCCTTCTCGCTGTTTATTTCAGCAATGGCTTCCCAACAAGGTAACCAGGGTCTTCATGCTCAAGAGACTCCGTTCAGGGAAATCTTCCTAGGTCTATCCAAGGGGCAGGAAGAGTTGAGGGCACTCCTCATGGGGAATCTGATCAGAAAGAGTCCTGAAGATGACAAGGACGAACAACTGAAAAGTCTACAAGCTGAGGTAGACACATTGAAAACCCAGATGCTGGGGCAAAGGGCCCTCATTCAAGGTTTAGCTCAGGAGCAAGGAGAGCTGAGGGCCATGATCAGTCAGCTTCATCAAGACACGAAGCAACCAGCCCAAGTCAGGGACCAAGTCTTTGATCAGCCACCAAGAGGACCAAAGTCTGGTATGGTGAAGAATGAACCTCTCCAAATTGCCACTACTTCACAAGCCCAGTATCAACGGGGTAATCGACGCAAGCGATACACGCCTGGAAGACATTTCACTGAGACTGGCATACCACCATCTCTAATGCTGGAACACTTGTTGGAGGTCAATCTGATTACTTTAAAGGGTCCTCCCCAGAATCCTGACATCTCTGCTCCTACTTATAACCCTGATAAAAGATGTGCCTACCATTCTGACAGTCCTGGACATGACACCAATGACTGTTGGAGCTTGAAGAACAAGATCCAGGACTTGATCGACGGAAGGGTGCTGGAGTTCATGCCGGGTGGCCAAATGAAATGCTTCTGCTGAGAATCTCCCATCTGAAGTGACTAATTCAAACTAGAAAACTTTTGTTCATTCGAATGTTCAAGTTGCATTTTTCTTTGATTGTCTAAACATTTATTCATGTCAAACGTTGTTATTTCATTAATGCATCGCTTATGTCTGTTTTGAATCAATATATTCGCATTCACTATATGCAAACTGTTTTCATATTTTTTCTGATGTCAACTCTTGATCTTAAATAATGCTAAGCCTCTTGAGGGAGGATGACGAAAACGATACCACGATCTTTACAGTATGCTTTTGAACAGACCCCGCTGATGAGGTACAGGCATTGTTTCAATTCCTAAACACTGGAGTTATAAGGATGATAATCCCTCGTCAACCCGTCAGAGCCAAAGAAGTAGGAGTTTTTATTTTCGAAAATTGAAACCCTTAATCATAACCCGGGGCAGGGTAGTCTTCTCAGTTGATCAAAGTGCATGACGAATGGCATCGAAGAGATCTTTACAAAACGAAAAAGACAGTGATGGTTCAGAACAATCAAAAGGAAAGGCAGTCATCATCAAAATTCATAAATGAAAAGCCCGAAAAGTCAAAACCTATAAAAAAGGGACTTATAAAACTGGGGCATCCCGCTGACTGTAATTCCAAAAAGGAAACAGTTCAGGCAAAAAAAGAAAGGGATAACAAAACCAAGAAGGAGGTCACTACAAACCCTCAACAAAAAAGGAAGGACTGCCTATTCAAAAAGAAATTATCAACATCTGAACCATTATTGGAACATCAAAACAAAGACTCACACGATCAACTGAGTTTAGGTTTGGAGAACATCACGAAGAGTGGGTGGGTACAAATAATTTGAGCCTTTATCCTTTGTTTCTTGAACCGTGAACCAGGCCACGTTATAACCCTAAAAAGTCCTAGCTGAAGCATGGGTTAGTTCAAAAGCATATTGTGACAAAAGGTATCCTGACTCCTGAAGGCCTACGGTAAAATACAGAGTTGACATCACGTTTTATAAACAATCACCTGTTTTATGAAAAAGAATGCATTTTCAAAATCTTCAAGACAGACATAAGCTTTGCATTTTTGACATAACCTTGTTTGTATATGACTTTTTGTTTGAACAGCAGGGAAATTCGCACGATGAATACCTAGTGAACGAAAGCACTTCCAATCAAGGGGCATGTCATGACCATGGTCCATTATCTGGGGCAGTCCAATCAAGATTCGGAGAATCTCTCAAGAGCCAAATAGCCTGGGGCAAATCTCCGCATGAGTCACCTGGGGCATTTCAACAATAAATCTTGCCTGATCAAACACCTCTCTGGTGGTCTGACAATACACTTCTAACAGGGGCAACTCCCTACATCCTGAGAACGGACATAGTCGAAAAGATACTACGCAAAATTAAAGACCCGCTAGGCTGACATGCCTAGGCAAAAATAAGGGCTTCCCGGCGAACCAAAAGGGTTCGGGCAGAAATAAGGGATGAAATGAAAAAATATGTACACCCGGCAAGTCGAAAACCTGAAAAGGCGGCTTGGGCAAAAATGGGTATCCCGGTGGACTGAAAACCCGAAAGGGCGGTCCAGGCAAAAGTTAGGGATCAAAGCGTACGACTATGTCCGGTCATCTTGTCACCTGTCTACCAGAAGAAAGTTTGTCCATCAACAACTATCAAACATTTTCACAGGTGCCTCCTCCCACAGAAACAGGGGCAATAAAGAGTTGTCTGAGCGGTCTAATTGACCTATCCTCCAAGGTACCAAGGTAGGTTCAGCCAAAGAACATGACCGAGTATCTTAATTCCCCAGAGAGTAGTTCAGTAAAACAATACATGTCTCTCCAAGCAAGATTGTCAAATATCAAGGGAATTGAGTATCCTCCAGCCGAACTCAAACATTCCCCAGCAGCATATACACATGTATTCTTAACAAGCATCCCCGGCAGTCTTGGTCTAAAGATTGTTCCCCGGCAGTATACCAGCATTCAATGGAGTCACTTCCTCGATACAGCTCAAAACTTCCCCAAGAAAGTCCAATCCAGCTTCACCAGCAAAGTTGGAATTCATATTCCCAAGCAGTAAGCTTATCCCCAGTATATTCTGGAAGCTTATCCCCTATCAGAGCACGAACGCGTCGTCCGGCTTTATTTAAAGAGTTATTTCCTTAACAGGATATAACTGGGTTATCCTCAGCCAAAAGCCACGGAAAGAGCGTCCTCGGCAAAGTATCTTCCTACCCCCAGCGAAGTCTATCAACACTTCCAGCACAACAAGGATATCCCCAGCATAACTCATCAACGGTATCCCCAGCGGAGTTATCTTCATCAACTCAGCAAAGCATCGCTATCCCCACAGAGTAGCACTCCCCAGCACGATCGCTAGAGTATCTTTTCTCCCGCAGAATTATTTCGTTTGCCAAGTTTATTCCTCAACGGAGTTATCTTCTCCAACCGGTATTCTTGCAACAATCATCCACAGCGGAAGCAAAATCTCTTCCTCTACATCAGCCCAGGATATGACTTCCCGGCACCCGTCAAGGATTTATTTTCCTAGACAAAAACATACATGAATCATCACATACATCATTATAGCATGCATGTACGCATCATATCATACAAATCGCATCCATATTGAGAATATCATTGCTTGATCCATATCATGCATTGCATATAACTGACCTTTACCTTGCAGGAAAGATGCAGTTGAAATTCTCAAACATATTTCAAGGACTTCTCTAGTCCAGTTAAATCGACTCCAAACAGATTTTTCTGATAAAGACTCAGTAGAAATTCTCTTATGGTCCCCTCTCCAACGGCGTGTGAGGTGGTAATTCCTTCTTCAGATGTTCCCCTCTCCGGCATGAGCGTGAGGTGATATTCTCCTATGGTCCCCTCTCCAACGGCGTGTGAGGTGGTAATTCCTTTTTCAGATGTTTCCCTCTCCGGCATGAGCGTGAGGTGATATTCTATTATGGTCCCCTCTCCAACGGCGAGTGAGGTGGTAATTCCCTTTCAAGATGTTTCCCTCTCCGGCATGAGCGTGAGGCGATATCCTCTTATGGTCCCCTCTCCAACGGCGTGTGAGGTGGTAATTCCTTCTTCAGATGTTTCCCTCTCCGGCATGAGCGTGAGGTGATATTCTCTTATGGTCCCCTCTCCAACGGCGTGTGAGGTGGTAATTCCTTCTTCAGATGTTTCCCTCTCCGGCATGAGCGTGAGGTGATATTCTCTTATGGTCCCCTCTCCAACGGCGTGTGAGGTGGTAATTCCTTTTTCAGATGTTTCCCTCTCCGGCATGAGCGTGAGGTGATATTCTCTTGTGGTCCCCTCTCCAACGGCGTGTGAGGTGGTAATTCCTTTTTTAGATGTTCCCCTCTCCGGCATGAGCGTGAGGTGATATTCTCTTATGGTCCCCTCTCCAACGGCGAGTGAGGTGATATTTCCTTCCAGATTATAATTTCCTATAGTTCCCTCTCCAACGGTGAGTGAGGTGACTCCCTTTGAGGTTATAATGTCCTTCGGTTCTCTTCCTGACACTACGAAGACGGTAATCCTCACCAAGATTTTCTCAACAAGCGTTGTTGAAGTTTGAAATCATTCAGAACTCTCTTACCATTCATGCTAAGGCAGTAACCATCCCTGGTTCAGTCATCAGCGTTTGAAGCTCCGGATTCAGCTCCTGTAACCAGTCAGGATACATATCTATACCAAGCATCTGAAAACCAGCTCCTGCAACGTGTCAGGTACTCATTTGTTCTTTTGCAGGTACGCAAGTTCTCGCTAAGGAATCTCTTACGCGATCAACCTCTAGATGGCATCTATAAGCCCATCATCCTATCCATCAATCTCCAAATGGCATCTATAAGCCCATTCCCATCATCACACTGCTACTATGTGAGCGCAAATTTCTGGGCACTTTAGTGTTCAATCATCTTCCACCTTCGGATTACGAAAGGCACGTCAGCCAATCTGCATCCTCAGGTCTAAGAAGATTGAACAGGGGCAACTGTTGTACCCCAAAATTTGCCCTCCCATATTTCTCAAAAAAACATTTCAAGAAAAATTCACAAGTCCAACCCGGCGCGTCATATTCAGGTATTCTTTCGCCAAGATATCTCTGATAACATATTCTCAAATTCAGGTTCGGCTCAAGAGATAATTCTTTAAAGAAGGTATCCGAATGTGCGAGTTTTCTTGAAGAAATATGGTGAAAAAATGTGCTGAAAGTGCAGTTTTTACGCGCTAAAAAATTCATAACTTGAAGATCGTGACTCATTTTGAACCCGTTCCGGTGGCCAAAATTTCGTCTTGACATTATCTACGTTTTCATCTCTCACGGCTGGAAGCCAATTTCGATCAGAAGGTCTTCAAAAATGTGGATTTATCAAGTATTTTCGTGCAGAAAATTTGTGACAGAAGTTTATTTGCGTCATGTTCAAAAAATCATAACTTGGTCGATTTTCATCGTATCGAGCTGGTTCCGGTGCCAAAATTTCACAAATTGAGTTGGCTACATTTTCACAGAAGGAATTGAGTTCAAACGGTATTCAAAAGGCCTTCGTTTTTTGCTCAGAGTGCGTGACACGCTGAAAATCCTGAATGCTGAATATTATTTCATCTGAGCCGAAACTTCGAAAATTCATAACTCGGTCAATTTTTATCGGATTGGACTCATATTTTTACACAAGGTCACTGACTCATAGATTTACAACTTTGCTTCAAAAGTCGAGACCAAATTATACACCGATCAATACCAGTTTTTTATTGAAGAACGTGTCAGAGCCGACACTGGAGCCCAAAATAAGTTTGTCTGAGCTGAAACTTCAAAAATTCATAACTAATTCACCGTTTATCCGATTTAGTCGATTTTCGGACAGGAGTTAGTTCTCGATGTCGGCTACATTTTGTTTTCACATTTCAACTTCAAAAAATGCACTTAAGTCCCTGCGATTTAGCCTGGAAAGTGACGAATTCAAGTGAATATTGGAGGCCCAATTGCACATTCAAAGCCCATTTTCTTTACCCTAATTTCTACTATATAATCACCTTCTTGTCACACAAACCAGAAGGAGAAAAAAAGAAAAAAAAGGGAAGAGAAAAAGAGAGAAAAAACCTTGCCACAACACTGTTGGAATATCAAACTCTTTCAAGAACCCTAAAACCTTGAAATCCTTATTACAAATCCCTCTCTCACTACAAACAAAGTCATCTCAGTTACAAACCAACATCTTATTACTTCTTCAGTAAGGGTAAGGCTGGCTTGATCTTCATGATCCAAAGGGCATAAAAGCATTCATGTCACTACTTTTCCAGTAAGGGTAAGGTTGATTTGATCTCCATGATCAAAAGGGTATAATCATTCATACATGCCATATTGTGCCTAAACATTAAATTTTTTCATATATTGGCTTTATTTGCATTTTATGATTTTATTTGATGTGTTTGTGAGATTCAACACTGCAGATTTAGACAGGATCCCAGGCAGGTTCATTAAGGAACGTTGAGGCCAAAAGCCAAATGGCCAAAAGCCAAAAGCCAAATGGCCAGACTAGAAAAACTTATGCATGACACCAATACATGGCGAGGCAGACATTAAGCGAGAGATTAAGGGAACGTTGAAGCCAGAACACAAATGGTCAAAAGCCAAAAGCCAAAAGCCAAAAGCCAAATGGACAAAGTAGAACAACTTATGCATGAAACTCAATCCAATGGCCAAAGAATGCAGACCGTTCAAAAAAACCTCCCTTTGGGTCTGAATACCCCCATGGTTTGCTCAATTTTTAATTTTTATTTGTTTTTCCTTTTTATTCTTTTAATTGTTTTTTTTAATTGTTTTCTTTTAATTCCATAAAATAATTTTCATAATAAATATAAAATACAGAAAAATCCAAAAAAAAATGTTTATTTTATTAATATTAATTTTACTATTATTATTTTTGTAAATAAACTTTACGCAATTAATTAGATTAATTTAGGTTTCAAAACTTTAATATTTTTCTTAATAAATTAAATATGTAGAAATTAGGTTTTTTTAACTTTTTCATCATTTTTTTTAATAAATAATTTTCTCATCATTATCATTATTATTAACTACTAATTTATTTTGTAAATAAACATGTACATAAATTCTTTAGTAAATTAAGTTAAACTTTAACATTTTTCTCAAATAATTAAAAATAACTTAGAATTAGGGTTTCTTTTAATTTTAATTTTAATTTTCTTATTTCATAAATACAAAAAAAAACCTAAAAAACACTTCTTTTATTTCAATAAATAATTAATTAATTTTTAATTTCAATTTAACTTCAAAAGGGTCTAACGCCCTCGTTTCCAATCTTATTTCAATTCGCGCGTTTTATTTCGTTTCTTTTAAATATTTATGTAATTCTCCCAAAGCCATGTAACTCGGACATTTTATATTTCCCGCATTTTATTTCTTTATTTTATGTCAAATCGGGTCCGGTTTAATTTTGGCGATGTGGACCCGCGCCATTTGTAATAACCTTAGATTTACTTTTCCCGCAAATATTAAACTGTTAAATAAGCATGAAAGAATGTATGGACTTAAAATAAAATCAAGCGTAGAACACCAATAAACATGACAAGACAAATATCAATGAAAACGACACACGAATCGCACACACCACCCCTAGGGTACGCCTCACTGTTGCCTTGCCTTCGAAAGGTGATCGTCGAGTAGAGGATGTCTTAGTAAGTCCTCATGATCCGGGAACCTGGCATGAGGGTAGCTTCTAAGGTGTCTTCCCATTGCTCCGGTGATCACCATGTCCTGAACCTCGAATTGACCCGAACACCTCCAACGGTGGTGCTACCTACCTCTCAATGGTGGGATGGCACTACTTTAAAGGACATCTACACAGACGAATTCCTTAGGGTAGGTAGGTTCTCAAAGATACTTGCTCTAATTTCAAAAAAACAAATTCAAAAATACTTTTCACACCGACACCTTTTCAAAAATCTTTCGAAAGCAATTTTTCAAACACTCTTGAGGACCGATACAAGAGTCGAGCTGGAATTTTCAAAGAAACTTTTTTTAAACCCACATTGGAAAGCAAACAAACAATTTTGAAAACGCATTGAGCAAGTATCTAAGAGCCCATGGATAACCATGGATAGAAAGGGTGCTAACACCTTCCCTTTCTATAACCTACCTCCCGAACCGAGAGCAATCTCTATAAGGAATTTTTCTGTGCTTTTGTCCTTTCCATTTGGAGAAAATAAAAGACGGTGGCGACTCTTGCTTCCGCGACATTTCGCGAACCAGCGTTAAACAGTCAGTTCCAGATCCACCGATCACAATCACCAGTTAACATGTTGCTGGATAAGTCATTTCTCTTGTGGCAACTGACTCTTGCTTCAATAGGGTATTTAGGCCTCTCTTCTGACAAGATTGAGCTCTTCACCGATTGTTCATTGTGAAAACTTACTCGATGTCAATCAGTTGTTTTGTATGCATAATAATGTTTATTATGAGAATGATAATTCTAATGCAACACATATGTAAGTCTTGAAGTTTGAAAAAGCTTTGAATGAAATGACGTCACAACTTTGTTGTGAACGAGTCACTAGCTAGAGAGAAACATTTGCAAATTCTTTTTCATGAAATATAATGCAAGCATATGATGCCAACATAGATATTCAAACATACCTCTTAGGAGTCAGCTAAACGCTATCTCGTTGTAGCACGCTTTCGAATTGACCCATGCTTCAATTAGGACTTTTATGGGTTGTAACGTGGCCCGGTTCACGGTTTTTTAGAAAAAGGATTTAAGGCTCAAAATTATTTGGTTCCCACCCATTCTCCATGATGTTCTCCATTCCTACGTTCAGTTAACCTGATATAAGCATTCATCTCTCGAGAAGAGTTTGCAATGATTGAGGAACCAATGTGGTTTCTTGGACACGACAGTCACTAACTTCTTTGCCTTTGGTGTCTGATCAGACGACTTTGTTCTTTGATGAGGATTTTCATTGGTAATCCTTTTCTTGCCTTTTAGGCTTTTCAATTTCTTTCTTGCTCTCCCTAATTTTTTCCTGGAAAAATTCTTTTGAATTTCGATTTGGATGTCCAGCGGGATGCCCCAATTTTTTCCTAAGCGACTTGTTTTCATGTTTCGACTTAGCGGGGATTTTTGTTTCTTTCTTATTCGTATTTTTCATTTTGAACAAGTCGTTGATATTTGCGTTGTCTTTGATTTGTTGGAAGTGATCGTGACTTCCCGAGTCTTCAGTATCGTCGTTTGTTGACCTCCTGATGTGCGAGAGATACCCATTGGGATATAGTCAATAGACGCACATTGTTGTTAGATGAGGATTAACCATTGTGGTTTTGACTTTTCTCAATCTTTTGATGGATAACCATTGTTGTACCCTTGGATGCACACTCTTGATGAGTTTTGAATGCTTGATCAGATCGACTGAACACTACCCGCCCCAGGGTTAAAATGAGGGTTTTTTCTGAACAGAAAGAAAACTCCTACTTCGAATGCTCAGAGGGGTTGACGAGGGTCTATCTCCCTTATATCTCCAGTGTTTAGGGATTGAAACAAGCCATGTACATCGTCAGCAGGGTCTAACTCAAAAGCGTACCAACCAGAGATTTTTGCATTTTCAGATTTTCATCCTCCTCCTTCCAATCTTTACCTAAGCATGAGACTTGGAAAATTTGGCATCAATATGCAAGTAAAACATTTAAAGAGTGATAACGAATGGATGAGTAAAAATGAAAGGAACACTTCAAGACAAGCATACTTATTGCATTGAGATTTTCGTTCAAAAATAGACAAGTTTCTATATACAAGCAATGTTTAAACAAACAAGTAAGAATGCAAATGAAAATGTAGTAAAGAAACCAATGATTGCCACTGTTGAGGAGACTTGACTCCGTATGGACTTGCTGATTCTAACGACTTTCTGTGGTCTTGATGCTCGAGTGTGCGAGAGAATTCCCCTTCAGATATGATGTGAACACAGTAGTCTCTGGATTGAGCCTGTCTTGGACATTGTTATTGGATGACATACCATCTTCAATCGATTGGCCAGGTGCCCCGGTATAAGATGCATAGAAGATCCTTTTAGGCGAATGAATGAATGCTTTCCCAAGCGAATCGGTACAAACTTCCTGTTCGAAGAAATTTATGACTACGTGCCAAAGTATACCACATAGAGTCATTCCATAGCTGATCCCTGAACACGTGCGGTGAGAAACCAGGTTGAGCCTTTGAAGAGAACCCCAGGTCTGAATAAGAATCCCCGATCTTCGAGTACCTGTCATGAATGCATGAATATGCATGGGGTGCATGAATGAATGTCGTGTCATGTCCTGTCATTTCGAAGGAATTTTCGTGCTTTGATTTTGATTTTGCGCAAGTAAGAGATGGGAGAGTTCAGTACAAGGCTTGCAAATATGATTCCTTGAAAATAACAAAACATGTATGTTAAGCACGTGGTTAGCCATGTTATGTATGCAAAGGCATGAGATCAAAGAGGATCAAGGTTCCATCATTTCTGAATATGATTGCTGCACAGTTCTGAATCATGTGAGTATCATCAGATTAAAGGTCCGACATAGCTTCTGCATATAAGAACCGAGTACCATGTGGATCTCCCATTGTACGGGGTTAATGCTTCCGGAACATCGGATATTGTTGAGAATTTATGAACATGCTGGGAATACCAAGATTGAAGGCTTGAATGAACTTCCAAGTAAACAAGTCAGGAACTCAAAATAAATCTGAGAACCTCCTAATCATTGACAGAGTATAGCACCTGCATAAAGTCATAACAGAAATCCAGAACATAGCCATTAGAACCAATAGTTACCGTCTGAGCGTAGTCACCATCCGAGCATGAGTAACCATCTGAACATAGTCACCAGTTGTACCTGTAATAATGATTCCCTCCCCGCTCACGGGCGAAAACTAGGTCAGGGTAAGGCAATGGTAACTCAGAATCGAGGGTACTCTTGAAAAACTATCGCCGTATCACCTAAGTGAAAACAATAGCCCCTCATTTGTACCTCATCTGAGCGTGGACGACATGGCGGCGATAGTGAGACCTAAGTCAACTAGCCACTCATGTTCCACTCTATTCCCAGGGTTCCTATGGTATACAGCTCTGGCCTGGGTATTGGGCCTTTTACCTCATAGTAACACCCACCCAACAAGAAGCAGATCCAATACAACAATAGTATATGGAAGACAGTAAAATGCAATGCATACATATGCTCAAGTATATACAAAATTAATGAATAAACTGAAAGCGTAAAGATAAACACCCAAATGAAAGAAAGCAAGAGCTAGGAGCGACTCTGGGATGGACCAGCATTTGGTCGACCTGTCCCCAGTGAAGTCGCCAGCTGAAACAACCGGCTGAAAATCATCAAACAATGAAGTCGCCATCGAACGTCTTTTATCCCACATGTAGGGAAAGGTAAACATCGAGAAAACCTGAAAAGGGAGAAGTCACGGTGTTTGTTTACGGAAACAATGAGATGCATGCATGTGTTAGATGACCTAATGAAGGTTATGTACATGAGGAAAGTGCAAGAATGCGTAAACCAGATAAAAGTAAAAGGGTAGGACAAATTTGGGGTATTACAAATACCTTTTACCTTTCCTTACACCAATTCATTCAAACCCAAACTCATAAATGTGAGAGATTTGTCGAACGAAAATTCAATAGAACTAATCCCTGTGGAGACGATACGATATAACCCTTATCACCCTAAATAAATACTTACGTTTTGCTTGCCGCTTTACCACTTCAGCATGCACTACTTCATGGCGTACACCATCATGGTCCGAACAAACCAGCCTATAAAATAACTACTTGGTTGACCCGACATGGCTGGCAAGATGCTTAAATGGTCGTTAGAACTCTCTGACTTTGACGTCATGTACAAGAGAAGGAAATCCCTTAAAGCACAAGTGTTGGCCGACTTCGTAACAAATATGACCTCCCCAGCTCCCACATATGGAGCCCACAAATGGACCATCTCTGTGGATGGAGCTTCCATCTCAACCAGAAGCGGAGCAGGTAATATACTGGGGAACAAGAAGGGAATACTTATTAAAGTCTCCCTCGCTCTATCCTACCTAGCCTCAACCAATCAGGTGGAATACGAAGCTTTCCTTGCAGGACTCCGCTTGGATGAAGATTTGAGAGCTAAGGAAGTAAAGACCTTCACAGACTCCCAACTCGTCGCCTCTAAGGTGCGGGGAGAATACCAGGTCAAAAATGATTAGCTCTCCTAATACTGGACTCTGGTATGAGAAAGAATGAGGAAAATCAACTTTGTAGATATACAACACATTCCCCATGAACACAACTGTGATACGGTGGGAGAACTGACTTGAGGTTTTGTGTTTGTGTTCGCAAATGTTTCGGTTTAGCAAGAGTCGCCACCGACTTTTTATTTTATCCAAAGGAAAGGTCAAAAAGCACAGGAAAGACCTTTAAGATGTTTTATTGGGTTCGGGGGGTAGATTATGAAAAGGGAAGGTGCAAGCACCCTTTTCATCCATGGTTATCCATGGGCTCTTAGTTACTTGTTTAGATCACTTGCTTTTGCTTTTCAATTGTTTGAAATGGTGCTTTGTGTGTGGTTTTGAAAATGTTTTGAAAAGAGGCCATCGTTGTGGAAACCTTTGTAATGATTCTTGTTTGAATGTATACAAATGTGTATTGTCTTTTGAAAAGATATTTCAATGTTTGAAAGTTTGTTTTGGGAAATGTTTTGAAATTATGTTGTGAGGTGTGTTTGAAAGTAGCAAGGATGGTTTTGCAAGTTTTTGACCAAGTAACTAAGAGTTGTTTACCCTATCTACTCAAAGATATTTCCTACACATTTTTAACCCTTTTGACAGTGTTGTTTTATCATTGCATTTGGTAAACAACCTTGTATTAGGATGTTAAACGGGACAGGCGCGGGTCATCGTATTGACCATGATAGCAATATTACCAAGTATCTTTAGCAATTTTTTGAGGGACTAGATCATTTTGTATAGGCAACCAAGATAGCATCATCGAGGGACTATGATCTTTTTGTTTTGCTTTTGTTTTGCCAAGATACTCAACATGCATAACATGGCCATTTCTAAAGGCAACAAGTGGATGAAACCCTAGGGGTGATGTGTGCATTGTGTTGTCATTTTCATGCATTTATGTCTTACATTAGGTCAAACTATTTGTTTTGATTTTGGATATTGCATACAAACCCTAATCTCTATCATGGCATATTTGAAAGTTATAAATGCGTAAAAAGTAATCTAGGCTATTACAACATTGATATGGGGAGGGGGATACAATTTTTGAATGTGGGGTATTTGCAAGAAGATAAAACCCTAATTTTTACTATTACATCCAAATTGAATAAATAGTACAAATAAATAAATTGGTAATAATTAAATAATCAATTTAATATAAATGTGCAAAATATTATAACTATGTAAAAATGTTTTTGTGTTTATTTTTATGTATGTAAAAAATAAAAGATTTAATGTATTAAAAAATAGAAATAAAAGATTATATTTGGAAAGGGTAGAAACCCTAATTTTGTTTTAGGAAAATATATTAATTATATTATTTATATACAATAAAATAAAAATAAATGAAATATGTACAAATGTCAAAAAATGAAAATATATTAGATAAATATTATTTTTAATAAGGGTGGAAACCCTAGTTTTAGTTTTAAGATAATATATACTATATTATTTATTTTATGTACAAGAAAATAAACATAAATGTATACAAAGATATTTAAGAAATAAAAACATGTGGAAAAATATTATTTTATATGTATAAATAATAAAATAAAAATATATAATATCTCTAAAATATTTATTTGTTTTTTTATTAAAGAAAATAAAAGTATATACTAATTAATAATTATTTTCATGTTAGAAAAATAAAATAAAATATAAAAATAAATGTGAAAATTTATAAAAATATTTTTGGTATTTTTTTATGTTTAGGAAATATAAAATAAAATCAGAAATGAAAAATAAATTGAAAAATACAAAAATATAAAGAAATGGGCCAGGGGGTGCAGTCAGCAATGCAGGGGGTGTCAAAAACAAGTCCAGGCCAAGCCCAGCCCAAACTGATCTTCATCTTCAACCTTTGAACAAAAACGCGCGCCTGTAACTTCAGTTTTGTTCTCTCTATTCTTTGCATGAAATCAAAAACTCAAAACATGAAACTTGTAGAGCATTAAACCACGATCCCAACCATATAAAAAACTTAATCTAACTCTCAAAGACCAGAGAGAATTTCTCTGGCCTTAATTTCTAACCTAACTGTTGTACCCCAAAATTTGCCCTCCCATATTCTTCAAGAAATTGCCAAGCCAAGTCACAAAATTCCCCAAGGGTTGCACAGTGCAAGGGCCTCCTAAACAGTCAAAATTAGGGTTTTGAGTCTGATCAAGAAAAGGAAGTGTTCAAAGGCTCAATCAAGTCTCATATGCTTACAAACATGGTCAAGCATCCTCATATCAAGTTTCAAGGCATTCAGCTCAAGATTGCACAGTCAAAACCCTAAATTGCACTACAGTCAACTGTAGGGGCAAAATGGTCATTTGACAGTCAAAAGTTCAAATTTTTGGTCAACATATCATTTTGAAGCCACAAACATCATTTGATCAATGCTTGATCATGATTCTCAAAATTTGGCTCAGAAAATCATCAAGATGCAAAAGTTTCCTTATTTGGACAGCTGAAAAAGTCAACTGAAATTGACCAGGGCATAACTTTCACATGGATTATCAGAAAAATTCCATCCAAAGCTCATTTTGAAGAGAAAGACATTTCCTACAACTCATCTTCATACTTCAAGTCCAAGAAATGCTCTCACAAAAAGTTATCAATTTCAACATTATAGGTCATTTTCAAAAGTCAACAAAAAGGGACTTTAAGTCAAAGGCCATAACTTGAGATTGGAAAATCAAAATGACATGGGACCAAAGGCATTGGTTAAAGGACTCAAAGACCTTTCCAAAATGTCCAAGAACATGAGAAGAGCTTAAAAATTGAGCAAGTTATGCATTGGAGAAGTTGGGAAATGTTTGTGAAATGGCAAAAGTCAACTATCCTTGAAACTTCAATTTTTGACAAAAGGGCCCACTTTCTTCCACTTGATTCAGCCTTGTCATGCCACACACGTGTCCCATGATTAATTTCAAGATCAAACATTGATTTTTCTATTTTATTTAACTTTTGATAATTTAATTCATTTTAAATCTTTAAAAATTCAAATAAAATTTAAAAATCAATGGAATAGTGTCATTTGAATTGGAATAGCTTCCATATATCATGTGCCAGCTCACAAACTCATGCTAGGGTTAGGTTGTACACCAAATCTTGGTTTTGCTTAAAAAAGGGAAAGTTTGTTAATGGTGAAAGACCTAGGACTAATTCTCTCATGGGCATGGATCAAGGCCAGCTAATGACCTAATTCCCTTCCCTCATAAGTGCTGAGTCAAAACCTAATGCCCACACACTGAATGCTGCGCCAAAAGACCATAGATAAACTTGAAAAATTCTCCATAAAACTCAAAACTGAAATCAGTGTTCGAGGTTGATTCAAGTCCTAATATTGATTCCAAAAGCTTCCTTGTGGTTCCCTGAACGCATTCCAATCATTAACATCCATCAAAACGCCCAGAATTGGTACCATGGATTCAAGCTGTGTCAAACAAAATGCATAATCGTATCTTCACATTCAGACATTTTCATTATGTTTTTTCTATGCATTCATGTTAACTAACGTATTCTGAAGCTAATCATGTAGTTTAATTTCGTTTTCATGCCATATTTGGAGATTTGCCATTGACAACTGTTAGGGTTTACAGAAGCTTGAAATTGGGGTTTCTCAAATTAGGAAAAATCAGGACCCCAGACCACCACCATTGCAATCAGCAGACTTAGACGAAGAAGAAGCCATGGTCGCGATTAATTTATGAGTTGTATAGCGCTAGTCGCTATTTTCTCTAAAGCGACCTTGAACCACGCTTAAGAAACCGTTGCCATATGGTTTTGTTTTCAGGGAAGGTGGAGAAGATGATTACATGTCACACGCTGACTGGCTCATTTAAAATCTCGCGCGTTTTCCAGCACTAATCTTGTTTTTCTTTTATAATATTTCTTTGCTTATTATATAACAAAGTGGTTAAGTGGCACAGATGGCAAGCGAACGTATGGGCAATGCACAAGACCTGGGTTCGATCCCCAGGTCTTCAATAATTTCAATATTATTTTCTTGTTCACATTCACATGCAGGTTCATCATTGGAGTGCACCATACATCCCCATAATCTAAGCATACACGCGTCTCATGAAGTCAAATCAAAGGCAGAGATTCAAAGGGCACAATAAACCCTAGTCAACGTTGCCACATGATGTCTGGGAGGGTCAACGATTCTGAATGCTATTGGGCTCAATTTACTGGATCCACACCTCCACTTTAGGGCCTGAACCCCCTGGTTTGCAATTTCCTTTTTTTATTTATTTTGTTTTCAATTCTTATTTTATTTCTTTTATTGTTTTAATTAATAAATTATTTTTACCATGTATATAAAAATATCACAAAAAATCAGAAAAGATGACAAATATAATAAATATTTAACTTAATTGTTTTCATAAATAAATTAACATGTAAATTAACTTAGTATTAATTTAGGTTGCAACTTTAATGCTTTTCATAAAAATATAAAAAATATAGAATTTAGGTTTAATAAATTTTATTCCTTTCAATTTTTCTTTTTTATATTACTTATTTTATTTTCACAATTAAATTGTACATAAATTAGCTTAGGTTTAATTTAGGTTATATTTTAATATTTTCATAACAAGCTTAAAAACCATTAGAATTAGGGTTAGTTATTTTCAATTAATTCTTTTTTCTTTTAAATCTTAAAAAACATAAAAATACCAAAAAAAAAACAAAAACATTTAATTTTAATTTTAATTCCTCATTAATATTAATTTTTTGCAAAAGGGTCCAACGCCCTCGTTCGTAATTTATTTTATTCGCACATTTGTTTTATTTCGCTTAATTCATTATGTATCTCTCCCAAAGCGTTGTAACTTAAACTTCTCGCACTTTTATTTCTTTTGCTCTATTTACTTTCCGTCAAATCGGGTCCGGTTTAATTTTGGCGATGTGGACCCGCGCCATTTGTAATAGTCTTAGATTTACTTTTCCTCGCAACTTTTAACTATTAACAAAGCATGCAAGAATGAATGGCCATAATAAAATCAAGCGTAGATCACAATGAACATGACAAGACAAATACAAATGAAAACGACACACAATTCGCACACACCACCCCTAGGGTACGCCTCACTGTTGCCTTGCCTTTCGAAAGGTGATCGTCGAGTAGAGGATGTCTTAGTAAGTCCTCATGATCCAGGAACCTGGAATGAGGGTAGCTTCTAAGGTGTCTTCCCATTGCTCTGGTGATCACCATGTCTCGAACCTCGAATTGACCCGAACACCTCCAACGGTGGTGCTACCTACCTCTCAATGGTGGGATGGCACTACTTTAAAGGACATTTACACAGACGAATTCCTTAGGGTAGGTAGACGACTCATGGATACTTGCTCTCTTCAAAACAAACTGAAATCTTTTCACACCGACACTTTTCAAAAGCTTTCAAAGCAATTTTTTTCAAACACTCTGACGTACGAGTCGAACTGAATTTTTTCAAAGAAACTTTTTAAACCCACAGTTGAAAAGCAAGCAAACAATTTTGAAAACACATTGAGCAAGTATCTAAGAGCCCATGGATAACCATGGATAGAAAGGGTGCTAACACCTTCCCTTTCTATAACCTACCTCCCGAACCGAGAGCAATCTCTATAAGGAATTTTTCTGTGCTTTTGTCCTTTCCATTTGGAGAAAATAAAAGACGGTGGCGACTCGTGCTTCCGCGACATTTCGCGAACCAGCGTTAAACAGTCAGTTCCAGATCCACCGATCACAGAACTGGCGACTCTGCTGGGGACTTAAACTTAAAGTGAGGTATACCTTAGGGCTAGGTCATAATTATGTTTTCAATTGTCTTCTTTGCTTGCTTTATTATTGTGGGTTGCTTGGGAGTTCTATAGATCCTAACCCGGATCTGGGGATACCTTCTTAGAAAGTAGCAACAAGGCTGTGAGGGAACTGTGCGGGGTATACCGACATGGTTGAAGCAGTCTGCTACGTTGATGTGGCACTTTGGTGTGTACCGGTAACCCTTGAGTTCAGTCAAGGAGAGTACGGGGCCTCCATGTGGTGTCATGAAGCATCAACAGACCTTAGGAACCTTAATTGAACCATCTTGGCCTCTTTAGGGTAGTGAGATAACTGACTTTGGTGCAGTCCGAGGTTGGTTGATACTCGATACTACACTCAATTGAGGGTTGCTTTCCTGGAATATTTCGGTCGCCAGTTCAGTGGCTAAATCGAAACGATGAACAATGAAAGCAATCCCGTGATATTGGGAACCTTAGAACCCGGTTACTTTGATTAGGACAGGTTGAACTCACCAACTTCAAGAGGGTACTACCCAGACCCCATGCTGGCCTTAAACCTTAAGGGCTTGTCTTGTGTGCCTTGTGTGCCTTACATGTTTGTCTTTGTACATATCTGTGGTGTGTTTAATCATAGCATCATGACATCATCCAGCATCATATGCATTAACTAACCATTTCAGGGGTTCGAATTTTCATCTTTGTTCTTGTTTTGTAGGACATGGAAACTGTTCGTAGAAAGACAATTCAAATCAGTCTTGTAAAGGTACCTCCTCAGCTTAAGGAGCTTATATCCAGGATTCCCGAGAACTCTTCATTCAGTGAAAGGCATGGAAGCCTCATCAGCTTGGTCAACACCAACATTGAGGAAGATATGATAAAGGTCTTGTTCCAATTCTTTGACCCTCTGCATCACTGTTTTACCTTCTTGGATTATCAGTTGGTACCTACATTGGAGGAGTTCTCCCGGCTCCTGAAGATCCCTATCCTTGATCATCTACCCTTCAACGGTACAGAAAAGGAACCTAAGCTTGAAGAGATTGCTAAAGCCTTGCACCTACAGTCATCTGACCTCAAGGGACATTGGGAAGTCAGAAGTGGTATTAAAGGGTTCTTAGCCAGGTTTCTGTTTGAAAAGGCCTATGAATGTTGGAACTCCCTTGACTTGCAAGCTTTTGAAGAGGTTGTGGCCCTCCTTGTTTATGGTTTGGTGTTGTTCCCTAACCCAGATCAGCTCATTGATATCAGTGCTGTCCAGATCTTTATGTCCAGGAATCCTATACCTACGTTGCTGGGGGACATCCTTCACTCATGTTACACTCGAACCATGAGAAAAAGAGGTGTCCTTATGTGTTGCACTCCTCTCCTGGGAAAGTGGTTTATTTCGCACCTTCCACAATCGGTCTTGAAGAATGAGCGGGGTTTGAGATGGTCACAACGGTTGATGACTCTTACACATGCAGATATACATTGGTGCCCTAGGTCCAGAGAAGATGTCACTATCATTGATCGTTGCGGGGAGTATCCTAATGTTCCTTTACTTGGAATCAGAGGGGGTATTACTTATAGCCCATGCCTGGCTTGGAGACAATTTGGTTATGCCCGGAGGGATGGTCCTCATGACATGTTAATTCCTGACATAGTTTTTGACTTCGACAACGATACTCAAGGACTTCGCCAGAGATTTATCAGAGCCTGGAGGATGCCTAGTAGGATAGACAGCAAGACACTGGGGCACAGGAACTCCATCCCTTTGGAGCCTTACCTCAAGTGGGTACGAGCCCTCTCTCAGAAGTTAGTAATGCCTTATCCTCACATGCTTCCAGTAATCAAAGAGCCTGCCTTGAAAGGAGAAGTGTCCTACACTATTCAGCACCCTGATATGCCCACATCCTGGGAAGAGATGCAGAAGAGCTGGATCCAGCTTAAGGAAGAGCGGAATTCTCTTGAGACTAGTCTGCATGCCAGTGAAAAGAAGGTCTTGGAGCTTACCCGCCTGTTGCATGAGGAGAGGAACCTCAACACTTACATAGCTCCAAAGAGGATGCGCAGCATATTTTGGGATTGATTTGATTTTTTGTACTTTTGCCCATGAGGCTTTGATGTATTAAACAATGATTTTCTTAATAATAACGTGTGTTCCTTTTGGTCTACAACAAATTTGAATTTTCGAACTCTTGAACGCATTGCATAAACACATATCATTCATCATGTGCATCACAGGTACTCTTCTTTTCAGGTTGTTTACTGTTCTTCGCTGTTTATTTCAGCATCATGAACCCTGAATCATCAACCGAGGCATCTATCAAGGCTCTTCAGGCGCAGAACGCCCAATTTCAGGAGCTGATCCAGGGCTTGGCTCAGGGTCAACAAGAGTTGAAGACCATGCTTCTGAAGAAGACTAAGAAGAAGAGGAGGACTGTGCTATTTAACACTGGGCGCAGACTCGGGAACACCTTACAGGTTGAGGCTGAAAGGACTACTCCATCTGTGGGGGAAGGTAGTCACCAAGAAAGGGAGGTCCCTACTCCTGTGGGCTCTGATACTGAAACAGACTTCAACGACGAACAATACCCTCCTGCTGAAGACCGGTACAAGCAGCTGGAGGACAGATTAAAGGCTATGGAAGTTCAGCAGGTGCCTGGACTGGATTTCGGAGACTTGGGGTTATCTACTGGGGTGGTGATTCCACACAAGTTCAAGGCACCTGCCTTTGTGAAGTATGACGGGGCTTCCTGTCCCAAGATGCACCTCCGTTCTTATGTAAGGAAGATCCAGCCTTACACAGCAGACAAGAACCTTTGGATCCACTTCTTCCAGGAGAGTCTTTCAGGGACTCACCTCGAATGGTTCTATCAGCTGGATGGAACCAGCATTCGTAACTGGGAGGATCTGGCCACTGCTTTTTACAAGCAGTATCAATATAATTCCGACCTCGCTCCTACGCGTACCCAGCTCCAGGGTATGTCGCTAGGGTCGGGTGAAGGTTTTAAGGAGTATGCCCAGAAATGGAGAGACCTGGCTGGCAGGGTGCAGCCACCAATGACGGACCGGGAACTGGTAGATATGTTTTTGGGGACCCTATCTGGTCCATTTTTCAATCATCTCATTGGTAATTCCTCTGCTGGGTTTACTGATCTGATCCTGACTGGTGAAAGGATCGAGGCCGGTATAAAATCGGGGAAGATACAGAAGGTTGCCTCCTCCAGTGCTGAAAAGAAACCCTTCAAAAAGAAGGCTAGTGCTGTATATAGCTCCCGGAGACCAGAGCAACCTGAACGCCGCCAATCTGTCAGTGCGTTAATGATTGCCAAACCTGCTGCCGCTCCTCGGCCAACTAATCCTCAAAAGTTTGAAAGACCCCGGAGAGAGTTTACCCGGTTAAGCATGACCTTATCACAGATCCTGCCACAGTTGCTATCCACCAATTTAGTGACTGTCAGGGAGGCTCCAAAGTTTCCCAATACTGCATCCCCCAAGTTTAATCCAAATGCTCGCTGTGCTTACCACTCTGATAGCCCGGGGCATAGCACAGATGACTGTTGGGCCCTAAAGAATAAGGTTCAAGACCTCATTGATGCAAAGGAAATACAGTTTGAGGCGCCCGAGAGGCCGAATGTTGTAACCGCTCCCATGCCCCAGCATGGAGTGAATGTTGTTGAGGAGGATTTGTATGTAGCTTCGGTGGATGATGTTGCTACTCCGCTGCTGACGGTCAAGAGGAACCTGTTGCTAGCCGGTTTATTTCCGAGATGTAGCGAAGGTTGCCCTCTATGTGTTGCTTCCCCTGCTGGTTGTTCTCTGCTGAAGTCAGGCGTCCAAAACCTGATAGATAGTAGAGAGATTTTGTTCAGAAAGACTGTTGTTCCTGCTGCTCCTGTTGAAGAAGTGTCGATCGTTACCATCTTCAACAACCCTTCCAAGGCTCCTTCAAAGAAGCCTGTCCAAATTTTGCCGGTTCACAAGATTGCTCCCATCACCATTACTGTTCCGGGGCCTATCCCCTACAAATCTGATAAGGCTGTCCCATGGCACTATGGGGCGGATGTTTATGTTCTGGGTGTGAAACAAGAGTTCAACATTGATGCTGGTGTCTCCAACATCACTGGGCCTGCTAAGGTCACTCGTAGTGGAAGACTGTTCTCGCCAGACATTGCTCCTCCGGTAATTCATAGGCCTTTGGTCTTCACACCTGCCAGGGTGCCTGTTTCTCCCCCTGACCAAGTATCCACCCCTGCTACCGAGTCATCTGATACTCGGGGCAAGGGGATTGCTGCTGATGTGCCTGCCAGGACGGAGGCACCAAAGACCATTGTTGAGGCTTCCAGGCAGGAAATGGAAGAAATCCTCAAGATAATAAAGAAAAGTGATTTCAACGTTGTAGAACAGCTGGGGCACACCCCCTCTAAAATCTCCATGTTGTCACTGCTGCTGTGTTCAGAGGCCCACGCCAAAGCTCTGATTGGTTTCTTAAAGACAGCCCACGTACCCCAAGAGACGTCTGCTGACCAGTTCACTGACTGTGTGGCCAACCTAACCGCTGATAATGGCCTGGGTTTCTCTGATGCCGATCTGACAGCAAAGGGGAAGAACCATAATGACGCCCTGCATGTCTCCATTGAATGCAGGGGCACTACTCTTGCTCATGTGCTGGTTGACACAGGTTCTTCATTAAACGTGCTGCCCAAGAAGGCTCTAGATAGGCTGGATTGTGAGGGTCTAGAGCTCAAACCAAGTAACATTGTTGTCCGTGCCTTTGACGGGTCCAAAAGAATGGTACATGGTGAGGTGGACATCCCAATCAGGGTTGGGTCACAGGTATTTGATTCAAAATTCTATGTGATGGACATTCATCCGTCCTATTCTTGTTTGCTGGGTCGCCCGTGGATCCACAAGGCTGGAGCTGTGACCTCCACGTTGCATCAGAAGCTCAAGTACCCGGTCAGGGGGAAGATCGTAACGGTGCAAGGGGAAGAGGAGTATATGGTCAGCCACCTCAACTCCTTCAGATACGTAGAAATGGATGGGGAGTTCATTGAAACCCCCTTTCAACATTTTGAGGAAGTGCCACAAACCTTGGCAGCAGCAGAAGCAGTGGATGAAGAGGTTTCTCCTTTGAAGATGGCCTCCTTAAAGGACGCCCGAGCTGTGATCGAAAGAGGTGAATGTGCAAACTGGGGCAAGCTCCCTGATCTTACTCCTAAGACTAACAAGTTTGGGCTGGGTTTCACCACAGAAGCTCAGAAAGCAGTGCGCAAGGCGAGAATTGGAAGACCTCCTGTGCTCATCACCCACTCAGAAGTGAATGCTATTGGAGAGGAAGACGAAGTGGAAGAGTCAGAGTTCGATAGCTGGATCTACCCGACGACCGACGGTGGATTGACCAATTGGACTGCTAAAGACTTTACACCCATAACTTTTGTTCCCCAGTAATGAACTTCTTTGTTTTGGATTTGTAATAAACAATAATTTGAAACTATATGGCCCGGTGTCTTACCCGGGGCACCGTGGTTTTGTTTATGAGGGCTTTTGTTTGTCACTGTCATATATCACAAATAAAAGCATTGGACGTTTTTCACATTTCAAATTTTGCGCTCCTTTTCTTTCCTTTCTTTACATATTGCAAAACAGCTGTATTTACACACACACTCACTCATACAGGTTTCAATCCACTCTGGATCTCACTGTAACGACTCTGCTACTGCCAGTTATGACTTCGAAAATCCGATCAACTTAGCCGAAGACGAAGGTGAAGATGATTGCGAAGTGCCTGGTGAACTTGCAAGACTGTTACAACAGGAAGAGAGGGCAATTCAACCCCATGAAGAGCCAGTGGAAATAATAAACTTGGGTACTGAAGAAGACAAGAAAGGGGTAAAGATTGGTGCCAACCTAGAGCTCAGCGTGAAGCAACGGTTGACTCAGATGTTGCATGACTATAAGGAGATCTTTGCCTGGTCCTACGAAGATATGCCCGGATTAGATACCGACATTGTGGTCCATCACTTACCAACTAAAGAAGATTGCCCTCCGGTTAAGCAAAAAGTCCGTCGGATGCGTCCAGAGATGTCTGAGAAGATTAAGGCCGAGGTCATGAAACAGTTTGATGCCGGGTTCCTTGCAGTGACTTCTTACCCTCAGTGGGTTGCTAATGTGGTGCCGGTACCTAAGAAGGACGGCAAGGTCAGAATGTGTGTCGATTACAGGGATCTGAACAGGGCCAGCCCCAAGGATGACTTCCCTCTACCTCACATTGATGTCCTTGTTGATAATACAGCTCAGCATAAAGTGTTCTCTTTTATGGATGGTTTTTCAGGCTACAATCAGATCAAGATGGCTCCTGAAGACATGGAAAAGACTACATTTGTTACTCAGTGGGGCACCTTCTGCTACAAAGTCATGCCTTTTGGACTAAAGAATGCTGGGGCAACCTACCAACGTGCCATGGTTGCTTTATTTCATGACATGATCCATCATGAGATAGAAGTGTATGTTGACGACATGATCGCTAGGTCCCAGACTGAGGAAGAACACCTTGATCATCTGCAGAAACTGTTTGACCGTTTGAAACTGTACAAGCTGAGGTTGAACCCGAACAAGTGCACCTTCGGGGTAAGATCTGGAAAGTTGCTAGGCTTCGTGGTAAGTGACAAGCGAATTCAAGTGGACCCTGCTAAGGTCAAAGCCATTCAAGAGATGCCAGTTCCTAAGACAGAGAAGGAAGTTAGAGGCTTTCTAGGACGTCTGAATTACATTGCTCGGTTCATCTCACACCTAACTGCTACCTGTGAACCAATCTTCAAACTGCTGAAGAAAGATCAGGTAGTACGTTGGAATGATGAATGTCAGGCTGCTTTTGACAGAATCAAAGAATATCTCCAAGAACCACCCATCCTTATGCCACCAGTTGAAGGGAGACCTTTGATACTTTACCTGACAGTGCTTGATAATTCAATGGGGTGTGTGCTGGGGCAGCATGACGAGTCTGGCCGAAAAGAGCATGCCATTTATTACCTTAGCAAAAAGTTTACCGACTGTGAGACCCGATACTCACTGCTTGAGAAAACTTGCTGCCCTTTGGTATGGGCTGCTCGCCGGCTGAGACAGTATATGCTGACTCACACTACCTTGTTGATCTCAAAAATGGATCCTATAAAGTACATATTCGAAAAGCCTGCTCTGTCTGGGAGAATTGCAAGATGGCAGATGATCTTGACGGAATACGACATTCAGTACACGACCCAAAAAGCCATCAAGGGAAGTGTATTGGCAGACCACTTAGCACATCAAGCTGTAGATGACTACCAATCAATGAACTTCGAGTTTCCGGATGAAAGCATTATGATAGTAACTGACTGTGAAGTACCTGGACCGGATGAAGGACCTGAACCAGGATCCCGATGGTCTATGCATTTTGACGGAGCATCCAACGCTTTGGGAAATGGTATTGGCGCCATCATCATATCTCCACAAGGTACTCATACACCACTCACCGCCCGGCTGTGTTTCAACTGTACCAACAACATGGCGGAGTATGAGGCGTGTATCATGGGTCTTCAAGCTGCGATCGACCTGAGGATCAAATTTCTGAATGTCTTCGGAGATTCCGCTCTTGTGATCAATCAGATCAAAGGAGAGTGGGATACGAAACATCCAAATTTGATTCCTTACAGAGAATGTGTGTTGACCCTGATCCCCCACTTCACAGAGATAACATTTGAGCACTTTCCAAGAGAAGAGAATCAGTTGGCGGACGCGTTAGCTACAATGTCTTCAATGTTCAAGGTCAAATGGGATAATGAGGCTCCCCGGATCATCATCTGGAAACTGGACGAGCCGGCATACTGTTGTGATCTCGAAACTGAATTGGTGACTGAGAAGCCTTGGTACCACGAAGTGAAGAGATATCTGGAAACTCAGGAATACCCTGAAGGCGCATCTATCAACGATAAGAAATTCCTGAGAAGATTCGCAGCCAAATTCTTCCTTAGCAACAACATCTTGTACAAGCGAAACCATGATTCAACCTTACTGCGTTGTGTGGATAAAACTGAAGCAGAAAGAATCATGGAAGAGCTACATGAAGGGACCTTTGGTACATATTCCAGTGGACACACCATGGCTAAGAAGATCCTACGGGAAGGATATTACTGGTCCACAATGGAAGCTGACTGTTACCAACATTCCAGGACATGCCACAAGTTCCAGATTTATGCAGACAAGGTGCATGTTCCTCCGGTTCCCCTGAATGTTCTGACTGCGCCTTGGCCGTTTGCAATGTGGGGCATAGACATGATCGGCGAGATTAAACCTACGGCATCTAATGGACATCGCTTCATCCTAGTGGCAATTGATTACTTCACGAAGTGGGTTGAGGCAGCATCCTATGCTACGGTAACCAAGACTGTTGTAGCACGGTTCATTCGGCATAACCTGATCTGTCGGTACGGCATCCCTGAGAGAATTATTACAGACAACGGTACCAATCTAAACAATAAGATGATCGATGAGCTCTGCGAACAGTTCAAGATACAGCACCACAACTCTTCTCCTTATAGACCGAAGATGAATGGGGCTGTAGAAGCAGCAAATAAGAACATCAAGAAGATCGTGCAGAAAATGACAGTGACTTATAAAGATTGGCATGAGATGTTACCGTTCGCTCTACATGGGTACCGTACCTCAGCTAGGACGTCAACCGGGACAACTCCTTTCTCTTTGGTTTATGGTATGGAGGCAGTCTTGCCAATCGAAGTGCAAATACCCTCTCTCCGGATAATGAAGGATGCAAATCTGAACGAAGATGATTGGATCCAGACACCACTTGATCAGCTCAACCTTATTGATGAAAAGAGACTTGCTGCTATCTGTCATGGTCAGACGTATCAGAAACGGATGATCAGGGCATTTAACAAAAAGGTCAGACCACAAGAATATCGAGTCGGGGATCTGGTAATCAAGCGAATCATCCTTCCTCAGAGTGATCCAAGGGGCAAATGGACCCCTACGTACGAAGGGCCATTTGTGGTTAAGCATGTGTTCTCAGGAGGAGCAATGATATTAACCAATATGGATGGTGACGACCTTCCTCACCCCGCCAATGCAGACATAGTAAAAAAATATTACGCATGAAAAAAAAAAGACCCGCTAGGCTGACATGCCTAGGCAAAAATCAGGGCTTCCCGTCGAACCAAAAGGGTTCGGGCAAAATGAAGGGATGAAAATGGAAAAAATCTGTACACCCGGCAAGTCGAAAACCTGAAAGGGCGGCTTGGGCAAAAATGGATATCCCGGTGGACTGAAAACCCGAAAGGGCGGTCCAGGCAAAAATTAGGGATAAGAGCGTAATGCTATGTCTCATTGATCACTTTGCATCCAGAATCCGGTATCTACATCAAGATCAGACGGCATCGATCAGTCAGCTTCACCTTCAACCAAGGTCATCAAGTGATGAGACGCTCGGAGTTATAAAGGCAATAGCAGAGTTGAAAGCCAGTGGATCATTCATTTCACACAGCTGTTTTATTTTCTTTTGTACAAAATTTGTATAAACCCTTTTTGCTTGGTGGCGTTCTCTTATTAGGACGTCAGCCTTTTGTATACAAAATGCCTATTCACAGGCCACTCAAAAATCAATACAAATATACTTTTCAGTTAAAATGTGCCTTTTGTTTTTTCCTTTTCTGTTTTGTTTTGCGAAGAACGTCCAAGGTTCAATTTGTGATATATGCATTGACAATAATTTGCTAGCTCATAAATATTTGCATACGAAACAAAAAATTAATTACAGGGGACATTAGAAACAGGGGCAATAAGGAGTTGTCTAGGCAATCTAATTGTTCTATCCTCCAAAGTACCAAGGTAGGTTCAACTAAAGAACATAACCGGCATATCTCAATTCCCCAGAGAGTAAGTGGTCAGTATACTCTCCTCAAGCAAAACAGTTATCAACCTTAAGGAAGTTGGGTGTCCTCCCGCAGATCTCAACATTCCCCAGCAGCATATATTCTTAACAAGCATCCCCGGCAGTCTTGGTCTAAAGATTGTTCCCCGGCGGCATACATCAACATTCAAAGGAATCACTTCCCCAGCATATCAAAACTCCCCAGGAGAGTCCAATTAGTTTCCCCAGGAAAGTTGGAATTCATATCCCCCCAAGCAGTAAGCTTATCCCCAGTAAATTCTGGAAGCTTATCCTTCGCAGAGCACGAACGCGTCGTCCGGCTTGATTTAAAGAGTTATTTCCTTAACAGGATATAACTGGGTTATCCTCAGCCAAAAGCCACGGAAAGAGTGTCGTCGACAAAGTCTTCCTATCCCCAGCAAACTATTATCAACACTCAGCAAAGCATTTTTCTCCCCACAGAGTATTGCTTCCCAGCATGGCCGCTAGAGTATTTTTTTTTTCTCCCCGCAGAATCTACCATTTGCCAAGTTTATTCCGCAACGGAGTCATCTTCTCCTACCGGTATTCTTGCAGTTATCATCCCCAGCAGAAGCAAAATCTATTCTTCGACATCAGCCCAGGATACGACTTCCCGGCACCCGTCAAGGATTCACTTTCCTAGACAAAAACATACATAAAACATCACATACATCATTATAGCATGCATAGACGCATCATATCCTACGAATCTCATTTATGTTGAGAACATCATTACTTGATCCATATCATGCATTGCATATGGCTGACTTTTACATTTCAGGAAAGATCCAGTTAAAGTTCTCAAGCTACATTTCAAGACCTAGACCGGTTCAGTTAAATCGACCCTAAGATTTTCCTGATGCTTATCCAGTCAAAGGCCTTCTCTGGTTCAGTCAGATCGACCCATAGATCTCCCTGATGCTTATCCAGTTGAAGACATTTCAAGACCTAGACCGGTTCAGTTAAATCGACCCTAAGATTTTCCTGATGCTTATCCAGTCAAAGGCCTTCTCTGGTTCAGTCAGATCGACCCTAAGATCTCCCTGATGCTTATCCAATTGAAGATATTTCAAGACCTTGTCCGGTTCAGTTAAATCGACCCTAAGATTTTCCTGATGCTTATCCAGTCAAAGGCCTTCTCTGGTTCAGTCAGATCGACCCATAGATCTCCCTGATGCTTATCCAGTTGAAGACATTTCAAGACCTAGTCCGGTTCAGTTAAATCGACCCTAAGATTTTCCTGATTCTTACCCAGTCAAAGGCCTCTCTGGTTCAGTCAGATCGACCCTAAGATCTCCCTGATTCTTATTCCAGTAGAAGACACTCAAGATTTTTCTCAATAAGCGTTGTTGAAGTTAAAGTCGCCCAAGGTTCTCTTACCATTCATGCTAAGGTAGTAACCATCCCTGGTTCTTTCATCGCCGTTTGAAGCTCCAGACTCAGCTCCTGTAACAAGTCAGGACACATCTATACCAGGCATCTAAAAATCAGCTCCTGTAACGTGTCAGGTACTCATTTTCTGTTTTGCAGGTATACAGGTTCTCGCCAAGGAATCTCTTACGCAATCAAACATCCAGATGGCATCTATAATCCCATTCCACCATCACTGCCACTATATGAGTGCAAATTTCTGGGCACTCTAGTGTCCAATCATCTTCTACCCTCGGATTACGAAAGGCACGTCCGCCAATCTGCATCCTCAGGTCTAAGAAGATTGAACAGGGGCAACTGTTGTACCCCAAAATTTGCCCTCCCATATTCTTCAAGAAATTTCCAAGCCAAGTCACAAAATTCCCCAAGGGTTGCATAGTGCAAGGGCCTCCTAAACAGTCAAAATTAGGGTTTTGAGTCTGATCAAGAAAAGGAAGTGTTCAAAGGCTCAATCAAGTCTCATATGCTTACAAACATGGTCAAGCATCCTCATATCAAGTTTCAAGGCATTCAGCTCAAGATTGCACAGTCAAAACCCTAAATTGCACTACAGTCAACTGTAGGGGCAAAATGGTCATTTGACAGTCAAAAGTTCAAATTTTTGGTCAACATATCATTTTGAAGCCACAAACATCATTTGATCAATGCTTGATCATGATTCTCAAAATTTGGCTCAGAAAATCATCAAGATGCAAAAGTTTCCTTATTTGGACAGCTGAAAAAGTCAACTGAAATTGACCAGGGCATAACTTTCACATGGATTATCAGAAAAATTCCATCCAAAGCTCATTTTGAATAGAAAGACATTTCCTACAACTCATCTTCATACTTCAAGTCCAAGAAATGCTCTCACAAAAAGTTATCAATTTCAACATTATAGGTCATTTTCAAAAGTCAACAAAAAGGGACTTTAAGTCAAAGGCCATAACTTGAGATTGGAAAATCAAAATGACATGGGACCAAAGGCATCGGTTAAAGGACTCAAAGAACTTTCCAAAATGTCCAAGAACATGAGAAAAGCTTAAAAATTGAGCAAGTTATGCATTGGAGAAGTTGGGAAATTTTTGTGAAATGGCAAAAGTCAACTATCCTTGAAACTTCAATTTTTGACAAAAGGGCCCACTTTCTTCCACTTGATTCAGCCTTGTCATGCCACACACGTGTCCCATGATTAATTTCAAGATCAAACATTGATTTTTCTATTTTATTTAACTTTTGATAATTTAATTCATTTTAAATCTTTAAAAATTCAAATAAAATTTAAAAATCAATGGAATAGTGTCATTTGAATTGGAATAGCTTCCATATATCATGTGCCAGCTCACAAACTCATGCTAGGGTTAGGTTGTACACCAAATCTTGGTTTTGCTTAAAAAAGGGAAAGTTTGTTAATGGTGAAAGACCTAGGACTAATTCTCTCATGGGCATGGATCAAGGCCAGCTAATGACCTAATTCCCTTCCCTCATAAGTGCTGAGTCAAAACCTAATGCCCACACACTGAATGCTGCGCCAAAAGACCATAGACAAACTTGAAAAATTCTCCATAAAACTCAAAACTGAAATCAGTGTTCGAGGTTGATTCAAGTCCTAATATTGATTCCAAAAGCTTCCTTGTGGTTCCCTGAACGCATTCCAATCATTAACATCCATCAAAACGCCCAGAATTGGTACCATGGATTCAAGCTGTGTCAAACAAAATGCATAATCGTATCTTCACATTCAGACATTTTCATTATGTTTTTTCTATGCATTCATGTTAACTAACGTATTCTGAAGCTAATCATGTAGTTTAATTTCGTTTTCATGCCATATTTGGAGATTTGCCATTGACAACTGTTAGGGTTTACAGAAGCTTGAAATTGGGGTTTCTCAAATTAGGAAAAATCAGGACCCCAGACCACCACCATTGCAATCAGCAGACTTAGACGAAGAAGAAGCCATGGTCGCGATTAATTTATGAGTTGTATAGCGCTAGTCGCTATTTTCTCTAAAGCGACCTTGAACCACGCTTAAGAAACCGTTGCCATATGGTTTTGTTTTCAGGGAAGGTGGAGAAGACGATTACATGTCACACGCTGACTGGCTCATTTAAAATCTCGCGCGTTTTCCAGCACTAATCTTGTTTTTCTTTTATAATATTTCTTTGCTTATTATATAACAAAGTGGTTAAGTGGCACAGATGGCAAGCGAACGTATGGGCAATGCACAAGACCTGGGTTCGATCCCCAGGTCTTCAATAATTTCAATATTATTTTCTTGTTCACATTCACATGCAGGTTCATCATTGGAGTGCACCATACATCCCCATAATCTAAGCATACACGCGTCTCATGAAGTCAAATCAAAGGCAGAGATTCAAAGGGCACAATAAACCCTAGTCAACGTTGCCACATGATGTCTGGGAGGGTCAACGATTCTGAATGCTATTGGGCTCAATTTACTGGATCCACACCTCCACTTTAGGGCCTGAACCCCCTGGTTTGCAATTTCCTTTTTTTATTTATTTTGTTTTCAATTCTTATTTTATTTCTTTTATTGTTTTAATTAATAAATTATTTTTACCATGTATATAAAAAAATCACAAAAAATCAGAAAAGATGACAAATATAATAAATATTTAACTTAATTGTTTTCATAAATAAATTAACATGTAAATTAACTTAGTATTAATTTAGGTTGCAACTTTAATGCTTTTCATAAAAATATAAAAAATATAGAATTTAGGTTTAATAAATTTTATTCCTTTCAATTTTTCTTTTTTATATTATTTATTTTATTTTCACAATTAAATTGTACATAAATTAGCTTAGGTTTATTTTAGGTTATATTTTAATATTTTCATAACAAGCTTAAAAACCATTAGAATTAGGGTTAGTTATTTTCAATTAATTCTTTTTTCTTTTAAATCTTAAAAAACATAAAAATACCAAAAAAAAAACAAAAACATTTAATTTTAATTTTAATTCCTCATTAATATTAATTTTTTGCAAAAGGGTCCAACGCCCTCGTTCGTAATTTATTTTATTCGCACATTTGTTTTATTTCGCTTAATTCATTATGTATCTCTCCCAAAGCGTTGTAACTTAAACTTCTCGCACTTTTATTTCTTTTGCTCTATTTACTCTCCGTCAAATCGGGTCCGGTTTAATTTTGGCGATGTGGACCCGCGCCATTTGTAATAGTCTTAGATTTACTTTTCCTCGCAACTTTTAACTATTAACAAAGCATGCAAGAATGAATGGCCATAATAAAATCAAGCGTAGATCACAATGAACATGACAAGACAAATACAAATGAAAACGACACACAATTCGCACACACCACCCCTAGGGTACGCCTCACTGTTGCCTTGCCTTTCGAAAGGTGATCGTCGAGTAGAGGATGTCTTAGTAAGTCCTCATGATCCAGGAACCTGGCATGAGGGTAGCTTCTAAGGTGTCTTCCCATTGCTCTGGTGATCACCATGTCCCGAACCTCGAATTGACCCGAACACCTCCAACGGTGGTGCTACCTACCTCTCAATGGTGGGATGGCACTACTTTAAAGGACATTTACACAGACGAATTCCTTAGGGTAGGTAGACGACTCATGGATACTTGCTCTCTTCAAAACAAACTGAAATCTTTTCACACCGACACTTTTCAAAAGCTTTCAAAGCAATTTTTTTCAAACACTCTGACGTACGAGTCGAACTGAATTTTTTCAAAGAAACTTTTTAAACCCACAGTTGAAAAGCAAGCAAACAATTTTGAAAACACATTGAGCAAGTATCTAAGAGCCCATGGATAACCATGGATAGAAAGGGTGCTAACACCTTCCCTTTCTATAACCTACCTCCCGAACCGAGAGCAATCTCTATAAGGAATTTTTCTGTGCTTTTGTCCTTTCCATTTGGAGAAAATAAAAGACGGTGGCGACTCGTGCTTCCGCGACATTTCGCGAACCAGCGTTAAACAGTCAGTTCCAGATCCACCGATCACACTAACTTTTTTAGGAAGTTCATGGATCAAATTCTCTTAACACGTTTAACTTAAATGAAAACTGAGCATATGTACAGCTTCAGGGCTATGAGTACTACATTTTTTATTCACAAACCTAAGCCTAATGATTCCTAAATAGAGAGATAGGAAGTTGCAAAATACATGTTTCAATTGAACACGAGTATGGCAATGTGGAGCTTTTCAGTGAGGCCTGAGATGCTTGGGAGCTTGCTTGAACTTCCTCTGACCTTCCCCAATACTTAGTTTGCTTTGGATGTGCTTGAACAAGCTTGTAGAACTCAACCTGCACAAGCTGAAAACAGAAATGGTGAAGCTTGCAAATGGAGTTACAGTCAGTGTCTAATGGTTGGGATCGCTTGGATAGGTCATATGGAATGTGTTTGAACAGGTTTGAGGCAAAACGCACGAGTGGTTTGTGTGATGGATGTGAATCTGCATGGAGTGCCCTGTTTTGCAAGAAGAATGTGATTTGGTGTTTTGGAAGGCTTGAGGGTTCAACAATTCGTGTTTCTGGCTCAAGGCAATGCACAAAACTTGTCTCCAATGCTTTCAAGAGTTGGTTATCACAGATATGCAAGTTGTGTCTCTTTTGCAAGTTTACTTGTATTTTAAGCAAAAGTAAGAAATGATGTAAGACAGACCTGTACAGGCTATCTACCAGCTTACACTTTATGATCTTGGCCCCTGCAGTTTGTGGATATTGTTTGTTGTACAAGATTTTGTTCAAGGCTCAAGAATGCAATTTGACATAAAGCAATTTTGACAAAAATGGCAATGTTGCCTTTTTGCTATTTTTGGATTAATCTCTTGTGTAATCCTCCCATGATCAGAACAAAGCCTTAAACCAATGGATTTGCATTTAATTATTGAGTATGAGAGGGTTTAGGGATCTGTAATCAAGTACAAACAATTCTAGATGAAAGTTGCAACTTGTATCAACATGAAAATGCCATGGATCAAAAGTGAGTTTTTGCCAAATTCAAACCTTCGATTCTCCCTAACCATAAATTATTTTGGAGAGTTCTTGGACATTTTGGAAATCTTGTAACATGATCTGCAATTCATATTTGAAATGCATTTTGAGATTCTAAGTGGAACTAGTTGAAAAATTGCCATGAAGATAGGTCAAAATCCTTCCTAAACTAGGGCAAAATTTCACTAAGTTAAAAGTTTCATGGACCCTTGTTCCAAAAATCATAACTTGAGATCCAAGCTTCTTTTGAGAAAACTTTGTGAATAAAAGTTGTATACTTTGTGGTGGACTACAACTTTCATATTGGAAGTTTTGTTTGAATCCAATTGCATCATGGTGAAAATGTTGGGCAAAGTTGGGAAAATATAAGAAAATTTCATAACTTAGAAAAATTCTAAGTTATGAAAATTTTCAATTTTAAACCCTAATTTACAAAATTAGGTTTCTTGATGAACAAGTTTCATGTTTTGACACATCTTGATGAAAAATGACCCTTGGCACTTGATTTTGACCAAAAAGTCAAAGTTTGACTTTTCAGTGTACAGTCAAATTTTGATCAGTTGACTGAAAAATTCATCTGTCAATCCAATGCATTTGAGATCTTTTGAACCTTGTGAATAGGTAAAGGTGATTTCATTGAGTCCTTGAATCCATGCTTGAACCCAATTTTCCACTGTCTAGGTGAAAAAAAATCAGAAATTTCCCTTGTGCAGTCAAAACCCTAAAAATGACCATTTTGCCCTTTTGATGATCTGATCAAATTTCTTGAGGAGTTGTGGTCCAAACTTGATCAAATGATTCATATGAGTCTATAATGTTGATGTGGATCAAAAATTGTGAGGTTTGACTGTAAATTGGCCACAATTGACTTTTTTCCTAATACAGCTGATTTTTAGGTCAACTGTCCAATTTACTGGGCAAAAATTTGATTCAAGGCTTGAAACTTGGTAGAGGCAATCTTATAAGTCCAACATGAAGTATGAAAGTCACTTTGAGCATTGGAAGTCCAAAAATCCTTGTGCAAACTCAAACTCTAATTTAGGTCATCAGTGCAAGGAGATGTCTTGAGCAGAGCAAAACCCTAATTTGGTCTTGAGTCCAAAGAGTCTTGTGAGGGGAAATCTTGATAAAATGAGAGGGCAAATTTTGGGGTACAACAACAACGCTCGAGAAAATGTCCTATAAAAACTGGACAACACAAGGAAGAAAAGGGGAACAAATCGGTAATACAGGAAATACTCCATCGACCCAACATTAAAAAATCATCCTCGGTTCCAGACGTGTACGCCATCAGCGACAGTAGCTGCTGGATAGCCTGTCCCCGGTATACAACTACCTCACGAAAGGGGAACTACCAACCGATCACAATGAGGCCAACATGGTCAAGTTTAGATCCTCCTCCCACATCATGATTGAAGGAAAACTATACAGGAGAGGACTCTCCATCCCTCTCCTCAAATGTGTCGACGAAAGTAAAGTCGCCCACATCCTACATAAGATCCATGTGGAAATCAACGCGCAACACCCGAGCGGGAGATCCCTCGCTAGGAAATCGTTACGAGCAGGATATTATCATCCCACCATGCAATACGATGCCAAGGAGCACATGAGGAAATGCGACAAATGCCAACGCCATGGAGACATACACTTAGAAACCCCAAGCAAGCTCAAGTCCCTCTCGTCTCCTTGGACCTTTGCATGGTGGGTCATGGACCCCCTAGGGCCATTTATTGTAGGATCAAACCATAACAAGTACCTGATAGTAGATGTGGGATCAAAGTACAAAACATCCTCTGTTTCTACAAAAGGAACATCCTTGCCCGGTTCGGCATACCCCAAGCGATTGTCACTGACAATGAGACACAATTCACGGATAAAAATTTCCAGGAATTCGTAGCTAAACTAGGAACCACCTAACACTTCGCTTCCTTCGAGCACCCTCAAACAAATGCGCAAGCCGAGGTCACGAACAGGGTGATCATACGAGGCCTCAATGAGACCAAAAAGAGATGGGTCGAAGAACTGTATAACGTGCTATGGGCCTACCGAACAACATCTCACTCGACCACCGGGGAAACCCCTTTTTGACTAGAATACGGGACGGAAGTCGTTATCCCCGTCGAAATCAGGGAACCCTCCAGGCGGACCGATGCCCCTCTCAGCGAGGAGATGAATGATGAAACATTGAGAGAAGAACTCAATCTTGTCGAGGAATTCCGAACAGGAGTGGCCTTATGAGAAACATCCCTAAAAAAATCTCCATATGGTATTGATGCCAAAGTCATACGACTAGAATTTGAAATTTTCATCCTAGTTCTAAAAAGGAATCACAAAGATTCCCGAGAAGGCAAGCTCGTCGAAAACTGGGAAGGCGCCTACCGCATCCACGCTAAAACGGAGACCGGGGCCTACTACTTAGAATTTTACATGGGGAATAACTTGCTCGACCTTGGAACATCGAAAAACTAAATCAACATTATAGTTAAGGCACATAAACAGTTGGCGTGCTTCGTCAAAACGACGAATACAATAGTCTCGACCACATGTGCATGCTCAGGTACAAGCATAGCACTTCGAATTAAACAAAGAGGCAAGTCTCTACTCTTTTGACGAGCAAATTCTTAGCGCGACATGGAAAACTCAAACGAGCTCCATTGTCTTTGTACCATGATGGTAGAACACCCAGATCACGATGGGAAGTTCATGCCGCCGAGATCAGGCCCCAAAAAAGACCTGAGTTTTGGCTCATGCCCAAAAATTACCCTGGCCATTCGAACAGTCCCCCTCACTGGCGAACCTTAAATATTAACGAGTAAAACGCCAAAAAACTCTTAAAACAGAGCAAATGTCTCAAGCGGGCAAGCAATAAAACATGCACAAATAAAGGAAAATACTTAAACAATGCATGGTAAAGAAAACGACCCCCATAATCGAAATATTAAAGGGTGACCATGAAGGATGCAATTGTCAAAACATTACATAAAGGGAGCACGAAGCCCCCATCCAAAATACGAGCAAGTAGCCACGAGGACCATAATTATTTAGAAATTATATCAACGGGAAAAGCCCTCAAAACAAATTATAACAAAAAACGGCACGCAGACCAAATATAACAAAGAAATAACAAACTCTAATCAACTGATGGGTTAAGGCTGCTCTTCAGGATGAGGGGGCGCTCCAGTATCAGGTTGCGATTGCACAGGGACCTTGGAGAATCGGCCGCATGACCTTCAGTTGCCAACAGGAAGTCGGGGATAACCACTCGACCATCCACCATGCAATAAAGGAAGCAAGTCCTCGTCAAAGCAAGATTGACTCTTGGGTTCACCAGACGAATCTGGGCCAGCACATTCTTGAAATCGTCCTCGACAACCACGATAACATCGTCACCTCCCTACTGATTACGAGTGACCAACTCAGCCCTAATCTCCATCCCTTTGACATCCTTCGGCTCCTCCTTTTTAGGGGCTATGACGAACTTGAGCTCCTTCACCTCTTCCTCAAGAGTTTTCTTCTCGGCCACCCAAGCATCATTCTCATCGGCCAGGGCCTTCCTTGCCTTCGCCTCTTCCTCAAGTTTAGACCTCACCTTCTTCAACTTCCCTTTAAGAGTCTTGTTCGCCTCATGGGTTTTCCTCAACTCCAGCTCCTCAGGGCTCCCCTCCTCGTATGGATCGCCACCACACCCAAGATTTGAATTAGAGCGACAGTGTCCTAAGCCAGTAGGGCCCTCTTGCTCGAGCGATCCATTTCCTCGTATTACAGGGACTATGCTCGATGGACCTCCAAGGAGGCTCCTTCTAAGAGAGTTCTTTTATGGAAGCAGGGGGGCACCTTGAATTTCACAGAACCTGACTCCCCGGTCAGATCTATCAGGTCGTCTGAACGGGGTCTCTTGGACCTCGAGCTCACAGAAAGAGGAGAAGCCTTCCCCGAAACATGCCCTGGCGAAGAGGCCCCTGACCCTGTCATAGGAACACTTGGTCCATCAGCATCCAAAATACTCTTGGCAACCCCTTTTTGTGCTTTCTTGGCCGTAACATTCTTGAGCATGCGCTCTTGAGGAGTAGACATTTTTCTGTGCAACAAAACAAACACGAATTAGTGAAGCATAGATATCAGAGTAAGGTAAGATCAAAAAACAAAACAACTACCTAAATATTTCAAAGGCTCGTTGCATTCGAGGAGCTCTTTAATGTTAATAAGACCGAGCTCAAATACAGATTTCCCCTCCTCATCAAAGGGGACCTTTCCTCCTTTACCTAGTCGCTGAACTGGGGGTATGCCCTTGACAAAGGCCAGTGGTTGGTCGTAACTACCTGGTCTTCAAGGTTCAGTTGTTCCACCTTCACAATGTAGTGATCGATCCTATGATCGAAATGCTCCCTGTTCTAGTGAAAGTTGAAACTCTGCACCAACTCCCTCCTCGGTTCACCCTTCTTAGTTAGCATTAGCTCCCCATCTTCATCCAACTTGGGGACACTCATGTAAACATTTAGAATTGCCTTGTCCGACACTGGCTAGACCAACAAGTACCTGTTCTTGAAGTGTCATACAGACTCAAGGTAAGCCTTGAATAGCTTCTTATTAGCTTGCTTCAAGGAGACACATCTAAACTGGTTGCCAATTGTGCCCCTCTGAAGGTGAAAGCACTAGAATAACAAAGGGATAGTGGCCCCGATCATCAAATAATTACACACAGTCTCAAAATCCCACGAGAAGGCTATCGAGTTGGGGTGAAGTTGCGAGGGAGAAAGACTGAGATAGTCAAAAACGACCACTTGCAGGTCGGTGAAGGGAAGTCGAAAACCCATGTCCCTGAAAAGGATCTCGTACATAGGGAAATGATTTACATCGTAATTTGAGAAAATGCGATGACGCTTCACGAGGATGTAAATGGCCCATTCCTCCTCGGTGCCCTCTTGCTACATCCCTGCGACCATAATTGTAAATGTAACACCCCAATTCTACCCCAAGCAATTATGCAAAATAAATCAGAGTTATAAAATTTCAATCATAGAAATGAATCGGGACGTCACAAATTCTTCTAACAAATTCATTGCATTCACCGTGGATATATAACACTTTTTCAAAACATCGGATGAACCATCAACATGACATATTTCATTAAATAATTCAACAAATACGCAGCAGAATTCTTCAATAACATCTTTAAATAAAACAGCAACTTCAAAACATCTCATATTTAATAATAATCATTCAAAATTCAGCAACTGAAAATCAACAATAAAAAATCAGCAAGTGTTCATCCCCCCGAGTGTTACATATCAGAGCAATGACACTGACTCGAACTATTGAAGGTATACAGCCTTCACTCTTGATTACCTGCACGTTACCAACATAAGGGCAACATTAAAACAGAAGGGGTGAGATACTAACAATATAATAAAGCGCATGATAATTAATATATTAAATTAAATCAACAACATCACCACTTCTCATCTCATAATCAACATCAATCTCAACAATAATATACATTTATCCACATCAAAATACACTTCTTTATGAGATCATATAATGCGACTCAATACTATGCAAATGCATGTGGTACCATTGGAGCAGAACTCCCATCTCAAAAATTTTCCAATTAATAGAGGCATTTACAAGTCATAGCCTTCATCTCAAAATTTGTCAATCCAGGCCATCTCAACGAGCATAAGCTCCATCTCAGAAATGCAATGTATGCGACACAACCATGAATGTAATGATAACACTCAAGTTAACAACATCTCAAATCATCTCAAAACATCTCAATTTATCATCTCAAAACATCTCAATTTATCATCTCAAAACATCTCAAAGTAGCATCTCAAAATACATCTCAAAATAATCAAAATAATTCATCAAACATCATTTATTTATAAATATATTCTCAGCAATAACTCAGCTGTATTTTAATTCCTTAGTAAAATCAACACTGTCATCCTGAAACTCTAAGGTCAAGACCGTCACTATTCCTACTGTTATAACTCAACATCAGCTTCTAAGCATCCAACGTTCGTCGTTCTGCACACAACAGCGTAAAGGCCATCCATCTTCTGACCACGCAACCTCTAACCAACTCTATTCCTAAATACACAACTTCTAATGACGCAACCTCTAGTGACATAATCTTCTGACTGTTATAACTTCTAACTGATGCAACCTCTGATCAGGTGCAACTTCTGATCATCCCATCTTCTGACCACTCAACCTCTGATCACGACATCTTCTTACCATTCAACCTCTGACCAGATACAACTTCTGATCATCTCATCTTCTGACCACTCATCTTCTGACCATTCATCTCCTGACCACTCATCTTCTGACCACTCCGTCTTCTGACCACTCATCTTCTGACCACTCTGTCTTCTGACCACTCATCTTCTGACCACTCCGTCTTCTGACTACTCATCTTCTGACCACTCTGTCTTCTGACTAGTGCAAACTCTAACCTCAGTACTACTACCTTTCACTATGCCACGCATCTTCTAACAGCTTACGTCTAACTTTAGAACTTCTATCTTGCACTAATCTAACGCAACTTCTCTCAGCCTCCTTCTAACTTCAGAACTGCTACTTTTCCTTAACGTTAGTATTTTAATTCCTTTCCTGTTATTAACTTAATTAGGAACAGTACCTAACGCCATCCCTAATTGATTCATTGTTCTAAAACAACAACTTTTGATTGCTCTTCACGCCTAATTATGCGTTTCCTTCCCTGCATAATTTTGCGTTTTCATTACTGCTACATTCAACGTTTCTTATTCCCTGTTAACCTTACAGATTCATACATAAGACCTAAACCTACTCTAATCGTGACAATCCATCACCCATAATTACCTTATAATTCTACAGAAAATAAACAACATCAGGGCATCGTTATTCATCCACACATTCATTGATTTTCATCATACAACAGTCATATGATTTCAATTCAGAAACAAAATAACAACCACCTCTAACCCCACATACCAATGATCATAAACCCAATTATAGAGTTAGAACCCAACCCTTACCTTGGATTGAAGGTCGCTCTACAATTTCCGGTTGGATTCACGTTCTTGTTGTTTTCCTCCTTCTCGCACAACTTGCACGTTCTCTTCCAAATCCTTATTCTTTCTACTGCTTCTTTCTTTCTATTCCTTCTAACAACAAATAATAAAATAACCCTATTATTCTATTATTACTTATTGGGCTTAAAACCAACACACCCCCTTATTACTTCTATTCTCCCAAAATAAGCCCACATTAAATAATATTACACTTTTAATATTATTTCACCACATAATATTATATCTCTAATATTATTTCTTCACTTAATAAAGTAAATCCAATTAATTATAACACATCTTCATAAATATTCCAAAAATAATTTTATTAAATAATTAATTAAATTACAGGCGTTACAACTCTCCCCCGCTTAGAATATTTTCGTCCTCGAAAATTTACTTCAATCAAACAATTCAAGATAGGAGTCTTGCATCTTGCTCTCCAACTCCCAAGTCATGCTTTCACCAGCAGCTCCTAGCCAAACCACTTTAACCAAGGCAATCTCTTTGCCCCTCAGAGTCTTCATTTCACGATCCGCGATCCGTACAGGCATTGTCTCCACCGTAAGATTATCCCGTACTTGCACATCATCCATATGAATCACATGAGATGGATCTGAAATATACTTCTGAAGTTGCGACACGTGAAACACATCATGCAAATTCTAAAGATTAGGCGGTAAAGCCACTCTATAAGCAACATTTCCCACTCTCTCTGAAATCTGATACGATCCAATAAAACGAGAAGTGAGCTTCTTAGACTTCAACGCTCGCCCAACACCAGTCACAGGTGTAACTCTCAAAAACACATGATCACCAGCTTGAAATTCTAAATCCTTCCTTCACTTGTCATGATAACTCTTCTGTCTACTTTGTGAAGCTTTCATCTTTTATCGAATCAACTTCACCTTCTCGGTAGTCTCACGAACAAGTTCAGGTCCAAGTACTACACTTTCACCAGATTCATGCCAACATAACGGAGTTCTACATCTTCGAACATACAACGCCTCAAAAGGTGCCATCCCAATACTAGAATGGTAACTGTTATTATACGTGAACATTATCAACGGAAGATAAGTATCCCACGAACCTCCCTGCTCAAGAACACATGCCCTCAACAAGTCTTCCAACGATTGAATCGTCCGTTCAGTCTGACCATCTGTCTGAGGATGATACGCTGAACTCAATCTCAACTTAGAACCCAATGCTTCTTGCAAACTCTTCCAAAAATCAGAAGTAAATCTTGGATCTCTATCTGACACAATGCACAAAGGAACACCATGCAACTTTACAATCACACTGATATAAATCTCAGCCAACTTCGGCACTGGAAAACTGATGTTAATAGGAATAAAATGAGCTGACTTCGTAAGCCTATCAACAATCACCCAAATAGAATCATGTACTCTTAAAGTATTAGGCAATCCTAACACATAGTCCATCGAAATGCTATCCCATTTCCATTCTGGAACTTCCAACGGTTGCATCAATCCTGCAGGCTTCTGATGTTCAACTTTCAACTTCTGTCAAGTCAAACATGCATACACAAATCGAGCCACATCACTCTTCATCCCAGGCCACCAAAACAAACCTTTCAAATCTTGATACATCTTTGTAGCTCCTGGATGAATACTCAACTTACTTCTATGATTCTCTTCAAGTATCACTTTCTTCATCTCAGCATCGTCAGGAATACAAATACGGTTACGAAATCGTAACACACCTTGCTCATCTAGATTAAAATCACTATTCTCAGATTGATCAATCCCAACCATCAAATCTACCAATTTCACATCCAACTTCTGAGCTTCTCTGATACTGTCTAAAAATTCATTATTAATCTTCAACATACCCAACATTACACTCTGCGGAGTAACCTCGCAAACTAAGCTCATATCTCTGAACTGCTCAATTAATTCCAACTCTTTAATCATCATTGCTGACATATGTAAAGTCTTTCGACTCAACACATCAGCTACCACATTCACTTTTCCTGGATGATAATTCAAACCTAAATCATAATCCTTTAATAATTACAACCATCTTCGTTGCCTCATATTCAACTCTTTCTGATCAAACAAATACTTTAAACTCTTATGGTCACTACACACTTCAAATCTAGAACCATAAAGGTAATGCCTCCAAATCTTCAACACAAAGACAACTGCAGCAAGTTCTAAATCATGCGTAGGATAGTTCTTCTCATGAGTCCTCAACTGCCTCGATGCATAAGCAACTACCTTACCATTCTGAATAAGCACACCTCCTAAACCCATCTTATAAGCATCACAATAAACCACAAAAGGCTCTCCTAGATTAGGCAACGTCAAAATCGGAGCTGACGTCAACCTTTTCTTTAATTCCGTAAAACTTTCTTCACAATGAACATCCCAAACAAAAGCTCTACCTTTACATGTCAAATTAGTCAACGGAAGTGACAACTTAGAAAACCCTTCGATAAACCTTCTATAATAACCATCTAATCCCAAGAAGCTCCTAATCTCAGTAGCTGACTGTGATGCGGTGGGAGAACTGACTTGAGGTTTTGCGTTTGTGTTCACAAATGTTTCGGTTTATCAAGAGTCGCCACCAAATTTTTATTTTATCCAAAGGAAAGGTCAAAAAGCACAGGAAAGACCTTTGAGATGTTTTCTTGGGTTCGGGGGGTAGATTATGAAAAGGGAAGGTGCAAGCACCCTTTTCATCCATGGTTATCCATGGGCTCTTAGTTACTTGTTTAGATCACTTGCTTTGCTTTTCCAATTGTTTGAAATGGTGCTTTGTGTGTGGTTTTGAAAATGTTTTGAAAAGAGGCCATCGTTGTGGAAACCTTTGTAATGATTCTTGTTTGAATGTATATAAAGGTGTTTGTCTTTTGAAAAAATGTTTCAATGTTTGAAAGTTTGTTTTGCGAAATGTTTTGAAATTGTGTTGAGAGGTGTGTTTGAAAATAGCAAGGATGTTTTTGCAAGTTTTGATCAAGTAACTAAGAGTTGTCTACCCTATCTACTCAAAGATCTTTCCTACACATTTTTAACCCTTTTACATTGTTGTTTTACCATTGCATTTGGTAAACAACCTTGTATTTGGATGTTAAACGGGACAGGCGCGGGTCATCGTATTGACCATGATAGCAATATTGCCAAGTATCTTTAGCAATTTTTGAGGGACTAGATCATTTTGTTTAGGCAACCAAGATAGCATCATCGAGGGACTATGATCTTTTGTTTTGTTTTTGTTTTGCCAAGATACTCAACATGCATAACATGGCCATTTTTAAAGGTAACAAGTGGATAAAACCCTAGGGGTGCATGTGTGCATTGTGTTGTCATTTTCATGCATTTAGGTCTTGTATTAGGTCTAACTATTTGTTTTGATTTTGGATTTTTGCATACAAATCCTAATCTCTATCATGGCATATTTGAAAGTTATAAATGCGCAAAATAAATCTACGACTATTACAACATTGATATGGGGAGGGGGATACAATTTTGAATAGGGGATTATTTTGCAAGAAATTAAAACCCTAATATTTACTATTACATCCAAATTGAATTCTTTGCATTAAATAATAAATAAACAATATTTAAACAAACAAATTAAGTATAAATATGCAAAATATTATAAGTATGCAAAGAGAATGTTTTTGTTGATTTTTATGTATGTGAAAATATAATATTTAATGTATTAAAAAATAGAAATAAAAGATTATTTTTGTCAAGGGTAAAAACCCTAATTTTCTTTAAGAAAAGTATATATATTAATTATATCGTTTATATACAATAAAATAAAAATAATGAAATATGTACAAATGTCAAAAAATGAAAATATATTAGAAAAATATTATTTAAGTATGTAAATAATAATAATAAAAATATAATATTTTTTATGTATTATTTTCAAGTTTTTATTAAAGAGAATAAAAGTATATACTAATTAATAATTATTTTCATGTTAGAAAAATAAAATAAAATATAAAAATAAATGTGAAAATTTATAAAAATATTTTTGGTAAGTTTTTATGTTTAGAAAAAATAGAATAAAATCAGAAATGAAAAATAAATAGAAAAATGCAAAAATATAAAGAAATGGGTCAGGGGGGTGCAGTCAGCAAACTGGAGGTGCAAAAAGCAATCCAAGCCAAGGCCCAGCCCACTGAACTTCATCTTCAACCTTTAAATAGAAAACGCGCGCCCTGTAACTCCAGTTCTGTTCTCTCTATTCTTTGCATGAAATCAAAAACTCAAAACATGAAACTTGTAGAGCATTAAACCACGATTTCAACCATATAAAAAACTCAATCTAACTCTCAAAGACCAGAGAGAATTTCTCTGGCCCTAATTTCTAACCTAACTTTTTCAGGAAGTTCATCAATCAAATTCTCTTGGCACACTTAACTTAAATGAAAACTGAGCATATGTACAACTTCAGGGCTATGAGTACTACATTTTTTATTCACAAACCTAAGCCTAATGATTCCTAAATAGAGAGATAGAAAGTTGACAAATACCTGTTTCAGATGAACTCGTGTATGGCAATGTGGAGCTTTTCAGTGAGGCCTGAGATGCTTGGGAGCTTGCTTGAACTTCCTCTCACCTTCCCCAATGCTTAGTTTGCTTTGGATGTGCTTGAACAAGCTTGTAGAAGTCAACTTGCACAAGCTGAAAACAGAAATGGTGAAGCTTTGAAATGGAGTTACAGTCAATGGCCAATGGTTGGGATAGTTCAGGTGGGTTATATGGAAGGTGTTGGAACAGGTTTGGGGTAAAACGCACGAGTGGTTTGTGAGATGGAACTCAAAGAGCAGAAGCTGCCCTGTTTTGCAAGAGGAAGGTGATTTTGTGTTTTGGAAGGCTAGAGGGTTGAATGGCTCATGTTTCTGGCTCAAGGCAATGTCAAAAACTTGTTTCAAATGCTTGCAAAGCTTGGTTATATCAGATTCAAGTGTTGTTGACCTTTTGCATAATTACTTGGTTTTGAAGTAAAAAGTGAGAAGTGACCATGCCAAGGTTGTACAGGCCTGTAACCTAGATGCACAAAGTTGGTGAACTTTTCCTGATATTAGGGGGCTTTGTTTGCAGCAAAAGGCTTGGTGCAATGCTCAAGAGAAACAAAATTGCAAAAGTTGTGCTTTATGTAAATGGCATTGTTGCCTTTATGCCATAAATGGATTAATTCATTGTGTAAACCTCTAATGATCAGGATAACACCTTAAACCAATGATTTTACATTCAATTTTTGAGTGTTGAAGGGTTTAGAGACCTGTAATCAAATACAAAACAAGTTTGGACAGATTTTGCAACTTGTGTCAACATGAAAATGCCATGGATCAAAGTGAGTTTTTGCCAAATTCAAATCTTCGATTCTCCCTAACCATAAATAATTTTGGAGAGTTATTGGATATTTTGGAAAGCTTGTAACATGCTCTACAATCCATCTTTGAAATGAATTTTTATATTCCAAGTGGAACTATGTGAAAAATTTCCATGAAGATAGGTCAAAATCCTGCCTATACTAGGGCAAAATTTCACTAAGTTAAAAGTTTCATGGACCCTTGTTCCAAAAATCATAACTTGAGATCCAAGCTTCTTTTGGGAAAACTTTGTGAATCAAAGTTGTATACTTTGTGGAGGACTACAACTTTCATGTTGGAAGTTTTGTTTTAATCCAAATGCATCATGGTGAAAATGTTGGGAAAAAATAAGAAAATTTCATAACTTAGAAAAATTCTAAGTTATGAAAATTTTCAATTTTAAACCCTAATTTGCAAAATTAGGTTTCTTGATGAACAAGTTTCACGTTTTGACTCATCTTGATGAAAAATGACCCTTGGCACTTGATTTTGACCAAAAAGCCAAAGTTTGACTTTTCAGTGTACAGTCAAATTTTGATCAGTTTACTGAAAAATTCATCTATCAATCCAATGTAATTGAGATCTTTTGAACCTTGTGAATAGGTCAAGATGATGCCATTGAGTCCTTGAATCCATTATTGAACCCAATTTGCCATTGGCTAGGTTAAAAATCAGAAATTTCCCTTGTGCAGTCAAAACCCTAAAAATGACCATTTTGCCCTTTTGATGATCTGATCAAATTTCTTGAGGAGTTGTGGTCCAAACTTGATCAAATGGTTCATATGAGCCTATAATGTTGATGCGGATCAAAAATTATGAGTTTTGACTGTAAATTGGCCACAGTTGACTTTTTCCCCAATACAACTGATTTCTAGGTCAACTGTCCAATTGACTGGGCAAAAATTTGATTCAAAGATTGAAACTTGGTATAGGCAATCTTATAAGTCCAACATGAAGTATAAAAGTCACTTTGAGCATTGAAATTCCAAAAATCCCTGTGCAAACTCAAACCCTAATTTAGGTCATCAGTGCAAGGAAATGCCTTGAGCAGAGCAAACCCTAATCCTGTCTGGAGTTCAAAGAGTCTTGTGAGGGGAAATCTTGATAAAATGAGAGGGAAAATTTTGGGGTACAACACTGACTTTGGAGTTTCCCATTGCAACACAGCATCAACCTTCGATGGATCTACAACAATACCACTACCTGAAATCACATGACCAAGAAAACTAACCTCTTTCAGCCAGAATTCACACTTGGACAGCTTCGCATACAACTTCTTCTCTTTCAAAATATGCAATACTACTCTTAAATGCTCAGCATGCTCTTCTTCTGACTTAGAGTAAATCAAAATATCATCAATGAACACCACTACGAACCGATCCAAGTAAGTATGAAAGATACGATTCATGTATTCCATGAATACTCTCGGCGCGTTAGTAACACCCAAAGGCATCACCGAATACTCGTAATGTCCATAACGCATTCTGAAAGCCGTCTTCTGAATATCTTCATCCTTCACTTTAATCTGATGGTAACCCGACCTCAGATCAATCTTACTAAACACACGAGCATCCACCAATTGGTCCATCAAGTCATCTATTCTTGGAAGCGGATACTTGTTCTTAATCGTCACTTTATTCAACTGTATATAATCAACACAAAGCCTCATACTTCCATCTTTCTTCTTCACTAACAACACTGGAGCTCCCCACGGAGATACACTTGGCCTTACAAACCTCTTCTCAAGTAACTCTTCCAATTGCTTCTTCAACTCTGACAATTCAGACGCATACATCATGTATGGTGCCATAGACACAGGTCTGGTATTAGATACAAGATCAATTGCAAATTCAACTTCCCTCTCCGGCGGTACATCATGAATATCATCAGGGAAAACTTCAGGAAATTCACACACCACCTGCAATTCCTCAATTATAGCTTGAGTCTTTATAGATAGCGACGCCATCAACGAAAACATTTGTGCTTCCTCTTGCATCAACTTCCTCAACTGTCTAGTAGACAACATACCATCTTCATCTTCTTCAGGAGTAGAAAACTTCACCGACTTGTCATAACAGTTAATATGAACACAGTTATGCTCTAACCAGTTCATACCCAAAATTACATCCAAACCTCTTAACGGTAAACAAACCAAATCAACAACAAAGTCTCTGTCGAAGATCGACAAGGGACACTTAGCACACACAAAAGAAGTAGTCACCGACCCCTTGGCTGGAGTATCAACGACCATTTATCCATTCAAAGAAGACAACATAAGACCCAACCTTTCAACACAATCAGCAGCAATAAAACAATGCGTAGCACCAGTAACAATAATAGTGATTAAAGGTGTACTATTAATGAAACATGTACATCTAATAAGTCCGTCCTCAGCAGTTGTCTGATCCTCAACCAAAGCAAACACTTTACCACCTTACTGAGCCCTCTTCGGTTTTGGACACTGGCCACCAATGTGCCCTTCTTCTTTACAGTTGAAACAAACCACACTCTTGTGCTCACACTCAGATACAACATGTTTGTTCTCGCCACAACGGAAACACCTCTTCACTTCAGCAATGCACACATTACTCTTGTGTCCAGGTTTCCCACACTTAAAGCAAATCACACTAGCAGGAGCATCCCCCCCCCACTAGTCCTCTGTCCATGAGCAACTCTCTGTTTATCCTTACCAGCTGGGGAATCATAAGGTTTACCATGATTCTACGGGTGGTTACCCCTCTTCTCACTAATAATCTTTTAATGAGCATTACTATCTTCCTCATAAATTCTGCAGCTATCAACTAGATAAGCAAAGACACAGATTTTCTGATATCCAACTGCTTTCTTAATCTTCGGGCGCAACCCATTCTCAAATTTAATACACTTTGAAAACTCAGCATTTTCCTCAGCGTAATACGGATAAAACTTGGCCAAATCCGCAAACTTGGCAGCATACTCAACAACAAACTTACTTCCTTGCTTCAGCTCAAGGAATTCAATTTCCTTCTTACCACGGACATCTTCAGGAAAATACTTTCTAAAAAATTCCCTACGGAACACAGCCCAAGTGACATTCTCACCTGCAGCTTATAGCTTCTGACATGTCTCTAGCCACCAGTCATCAGCCTCGACTGCTAGCATATGAGTCCCATAACGAACCTTCTGCGCTAGAGTGCAATCCATCATGTGAAAGATTCTCTCTATCTCTTTCAACAATTCTAATGCTCCGTCAGGTCATACTTTCCCTTGAACGTAGGTGGATTCTCTCTCTGAAAAATCGCCAAGCTACAAGATTCAACATTCCCGTCAGCATTCGGTTGATTTTCCATCGTATGAGCCATTGCTTCTAGAGCAGCAGCAAGAGCAACATCATTCCTTCCAGCCATCTCAACTTCTCACTACAACATAAACAACGATTAGAACATTAAAATAACAATACTCGATTGTTAAACAACTACGACTCGACGACAAGGTCGGACCAACCTTTTGCTCTGATACCAACTTTGTAACACCCCAATTCTACCCCCAAGAAATTATGCAAAATAAATCAGAGTTATAAAATTTCAATCATAGAAATGAATCGGGACGACACAAATTCTTCTAACAAATTCATTGCATTCACCATGAAAATATAACACTTTTTCAAAACATCGGATGAACCATCAACATGACATCTTTCATTAAATAATTCAATAACTACGCAGCGGAATTCTTCAATAACATCTTTAAATAAAACAACAACTTCGAAACATCTCATATTTAATAATAATCAATTCAAAATTTAGCAACTGAAAATCAACAATCAAAAATCAGCAAGCGTTCATCCCCCCGAGTGTTACATATCAGAGCAATGACACCGACTCGAACTATTGAAGCTATACAGCCTTCACTCTCGATTACCTGCACGTTACCAACATAAGGGCAACATTCAAACAGAAGGGGTGGGATATCTAACAATATAATAAAGTGCATGATAATTAATATATTAAATTAGATCAACAATATCACCACTTCTCATCTCATAATCAACATCAATCTCAACAATAATATACATTCATCCACATCAAAATACACTTCTTTATGAGATCATATAATGTAACTCAATACTATGCAAATGCATGTGGTACCATTGGAGCAGAACTTCCATCTCAAAAATTTGCCAATTAATAGAGGCATTTACAAGGCATAGCCTTCATCTCAAAATTTGCCAATCCAGGCCATCTCAACAAGCATAAGCTTCATCCCAGAAATGCAATGTATGAGACACAACCATGAATGTAATAATAACACTCAAGTTAACAACATCTCAAATCATCTCAAAACATCTCAATTTATCATCTCAAAACATCTCAATTTATCATCTCAAAACATCTCAAAATAGCATCTCAAAATACATCTCAAAATAATCAAAATAATTCATCAAACATCATTTATTTATAAATAAATTCTCAGCAATAACTCAGTTGTATTTTAATTCCTCAGTAAAATCAACACTGTCATCCTGAAACTCTAAGGTCAAGACTGTCACTATTCCTACTGTTATAGCTCAACAGCAGCTTCTAAGCATCCAACGTTCGTCGTTCTGCACATAACAGCTTAAAGGCCATCCATCTTCTGGCCACGCAACCTCTAACCAATGCTATTCCTAAATACACAACTTCTAATGACGCAACCTCTGGCGACGCAATCTTATGACTGCTATAACTTCTAACTGATGCAACCTCTGATCAGGTGCAACTTCTGATCATCCCATCTTATGACCACGCAACCTCTGATCACGACATCTTCTGACCATTCAACCTCTGACCAGATACAACTTCTGATCATCTCATCTTCTGACCACTCATCTTCTGACCACTCATCTCCTGACCACTCATCTTTTGACCACTCCGTCTTCTGACCACTCCGTCTTCTGACCACTCATTTTCTGACCACTCTGTCTTCTGACTACTCATCTTCTGACCACTCCGTCTTCTGACTAGTGCAAACTCTAACCTCAATACTGCTACCTTTCACTATGTCACGCATCTTCTAACAGCTTACGTCTAACTTCAGAACTTCTATCTTGCACTAATCTAACGTAACTTCTCTCAGCCTCCTTCTAACGTCAGAACTGCTACTTTTCCTTAACGTTTGTATTTTAATTCCTTTCCTGTTATTAACTTAATTAGGAACAGTACCTAACGCCATCCCTAATTGATTCATTGTTCTAAAACAACAACTTCTGATTGCTCTTCACGCCTAATTCTGCGTTTCCTTCCCTGCATAATTTTGCGTTTTCATTACTGCTACATTCAACGTTTCTTATTCCCTGTTAACCTTACAGATTCATACATAAGCCCTAAACCTACTCTAATCGTGACAATCTATCACCCATAATTACCTTATAATTCTACAGAAAACAAACAACATCAGGGCATCGTTATTCATCCACACATTCATTGATTTTCATCACACAACAGTCATATGATTTCAATTCAGAAACAAAATAACAACCACCTCTAACCCCACATATCAATGATCATAAACCCAATTATAGTGTTAGAACCCCACCCTTACCTTGGATTGAAGGTCGCTCTACAATTTCCGGTTGGATTCACGTTCTTGCCGTTTTCCTCTTTCTCGCACAGCTTGCACATTCTCTTCCAAATCCTTATTCTTTCTACTGCTTCTTTCTTTCTATTCCTTCTAACAACAAATAATAAAATCACCCTATTATTCTATTATTCCTTATTAGGCTTAAAACCAACACACCCCCTTATTACTTCTATTCTCCCAAAATAAGCCCACATTAAATAATATTACACTTTTAATATTATTTCACCACATAATATTATATCTCTAATATTATTTCTCCACTTAATAAAGTAAATCCAATTAATTATAACATATCTTCATAAATATTCCAAAAATAATTTAATTAAATAATTAATTAAATTACGGGCGTTACAGTAAACGCCTCATCCAGATGCTCAGTGAAGCAGGAGGCAATCTCTCGAGGACCTGGTGCGACCCAGTCCATGGAAACCTCAGGAGCCTCAGGCACATTCTGCTTGGGTTGAACCTGCCCCGACATTCTCGGCTCAGAACCTTGCTGCCCCGACATACTCTTGTCGGTTGAAGTAAGCTCAGGCGAACTCTGTTGGCTTTCACTTGCTCGCTCATGACTTCATCTCCAGCGCTGCTAGCCATTTTACCTTAAAAACAGAGGACGAAAGTGAATTCGACGTCAAATTAAATCCACCCTTCCACCCCTAATCAAGTGAAAGGGCGCGCAAAGGAACGAGGACCCTTTCCCCGGTCAGAGCCCTCACTTCAACAGGAAAACGCATGGACGATTCCCTCTAACGCGTTGGGCGTCTGTCTGCAAGACTAAACCCTAACTCGGTGATGAGCAATCTCCCCGACAGCTGGGTTTTCAAACCTCACATGGGGATTCATCGGAAACGCATAAAAAACATAGCAAAAGCCCAGAAATGGCCCAACTTCACCAGAAAGCTCTTCACAACTCGCCGTTGTTGTCCTTAACGCCAGTCATTCCCAAAGGATTCACGGCGGAGCCGATATCCTCGTATGGTATAACCACCATCAGACACCAACAAACCACCATAAATTTCCACAGTAAAGCTACTTTGATCCTAACCACATGCATCTCTAGAAGCAAAATCAGAAAATCTAACCTAGAACATAGATGAATTTCATAGAAGCAAGGAAAAATCAAGGAATTTACTAGATCGGGGGCGATTGGCGAAGGAACGGGCAGGAACTCCAGCGGTGAGCGGAAGAACAGGCAAAAACTTCAGCACTGAATGTTGGTGCTTTGCAAAACTAGCCGGAACGGGCAGGAGAAGGCAAGCAAAAAGTGCAAATAGAGCTTCCTCTCTTCCATTTATAGGCAAATTCGCTAGCACGTGAGCCGATACACCCCTAGGGAAGTCTAGGGGTCATCATCATTGCGTCCTAGCCCCTAGGCTTGCCATGATTACATATTTATGACAACACGTGGCTCGATGCAAGCGTGGCACACAATCTCCCCAAACCCACTCAATGATTCTTCTCCCTGCGAGTCAAATGAAACTCGAGCTCCTCATACAAAATTGTCCTTGAAAAATCATGAAACGTCCCTAGACCACAGGCACGTCTTAAGTCATTACTTCTCTGCCAAGAAGCAACGACTTGGGGGGCTTCTGTTATGGACTGACCCAATGACTAGAATTGGCCCAATCCGCTTCTACCTTCAGCATGACCCACTAGATTGGGCCCACTAACGCTAGCATCAGTCGAGCACACTTGGTCGACCACGCCACAAGAGTAGCAAGGATAACGATGCCCTAACCACGCGTCTTCCCACATCAACGTCCACCTCCAGGTCTGCCCGACACTCGTAAAGAAGACAACCATGAAGGGCCCATAAACGCACCTGTCCGTAATATCCTTCTTGCTCGGAGCAACGACTAGTTACGACATGGCTGCTCGTTTTGACCAAGTCCTAGCAATTACCTATTTTTGAGGAACCTAATATCTAGGTCTAAAAATAGGAACCAATGGCTACACGCCGGGGGTATTATATAAACCCTCATACTTGTGAGGATCAGGTATCGAATAATCATTCTAAAAAACCCTAATATCTCCTTTATATCTCTTTGTACTCTTTCTTACTTGAGCGTCAAAGTGTCTTGCAGGTATACCCCCCCATCTTCTTAAATTTCCAGCCAAACAGACGTTATCTTCTCGACCCATTTCAGATTTTGATCAACCGGTAAGATCAATCACTAAATTTCTTCCTAAGACTTCTTCAATTATAAAATATATATTTTTAAATATATTATCCATCTTATATCTTATTGGTTCTCTATAAATATTATGGTAAACAAAATGAGAAAATTTAGTTATAATACTTTTCAATATTTTTATTGTTGTATGCTAATTATTATTTTTTGTGTACAGATAATAGATTTTAAAAAATCGCCAAATTTGTTAATGACTTCTTCAATTAAAAAATATATTTATTTTAAAGATATTATTTATCTTATATCTTATTGCTTCTCTATAAATATTAAGGTAAATAAAATGAGTATATTTGTTTATAATACTCTTCAATCATTCTCAATGTTTATTTTAGTTTATTAATATTATTTTTTGTGTGGAGATAGAGATTTTAAAGAATCATCGAATTTTTTCATAAGATTTTTTTAATTATAAAATGTATTTTTTTAAATATTATTTAACTTATATATTCTTGTTTTTCTATAAATATTATGGTAAATAAAATGAACTCCAAATTCATACAGTATTTTATAGCTTGAAATAAACACAATCTAACTTAAATGATCATGATTTTTCTAAATCGCAGTTGTAGATGATTAAACTGTGGTCTTTCCTATCAAATCTAGCATCAATCATCAATGAATAAACTAACGATTAATTATTATACTATTCACTAAAAAAATTACTTTATTGTCATAGTAGTTAATATCTTTTATATTAAATCTATTAATAACTAAATAGAATTATTCTTAATATTAACTTTATCAACCAGAATCTCAATAATTTGTGTTTGATTAAATATAAAAGACATAACATATCAAATATGGATTAAATTTTTCTAATGTTTAAATTTTAAATTAAAAAAAAAAAAGAGTTGTTATTTTGAATTATTTTATTATTATTTTAAACTCTATTCTTACAAGATTAATTAATTTATAAATTAATTTTGTTTATACCAATACATATAAGTACACTAATTTTTAGACTTTACAAATTGTATTTTTTTTTTTGGATTATGATGAAAATAAATATTATTGTTTTTCATAAGATGTGAACTATTAAATTCGAACACAGAATTTAACTAAATTTTCTTCTATCTTAAATTTACATTTATATATTTTTTATTTTTGTAATATTTCAACTTCACAATTAATATTTTAATTTCAAATATTTATAATAATATTTTAAAATAATTAAACTATATTATAATAATTATAAATGATTATTGTATAGAATTTATCCGTGTATCGCACTGGTGTACCTTTAATAATTTTTAAATTGAAAGTTTAGTAAGTAGTTAATTTTATTTTGATTTCTAAAAATAAATAAAAAATATAGGTTATGTGCATGTTAAAATATATAATAGATATCTATAGCATGAGTGATATTACATTTTAACTTTTGGATACTTTCCTTATACAGACCATTTCTTTTAATCTCATTGTAATAAATGTTGGTTTTCTATCAAAATCAGAAAAATATCTTTTAATTATTATCCCAAAATCTAATTTAACACCTTTTCGCATAAACTCATTTAAGTGTAGGATCATGCAACGCAAACTTATATTCAACGGTAAATTCTTTTTAACATCAAGGTATACAACATTAAGTTGGGGAACTCCCACAAATCATTCACTAATGTATTGATTAGGTAGACAACATTAAGTGCACTATACCTACAACCATTAAAAAGAACAAAATTCAAGCAACCATTTCAAATATCGAGAATTTACTATCTGAAGGAAGTTTAAAATATTTCAGATGGTACCTTTTGGACAATTTTCTCAATGCATAAAAAATATTGAAAAGTTTGATATGCAGATCTCTTCTCATTTTTCACTTATTCATCTTTAAAGATGAAATTCTCATCTACTTGACTACTTGACCAAAAAATATTGAAAAGTTTGATATTCTCAAATCATTTATGAAGATATATGGATAGTAGTTCATTAAAAACTAAGAATATATTCAAACATCCGTATAATATTGTACACAGTATAATAAACATTTCTATTTCTTTATTTGTTTAGTAACATTGCTATAATTTTGAAAGTGACATAGTAACTTTTCCCAACCACCTTTTTCTGTTCAAACATAGCCATTTTGAAAATAAACCTAACTTTCCACAGCCATAGTAGTCCATGAAATCATGGTTACCAGAGTCAACAGAAATGCAACCAATGCAAAGACCCCAGAAGGTTGGCCATATTTTCATCACAAGATACAGATTTCTGCAATCATGAAATAACTCATTTGACGCAGTCGCATGATCGGTAAATCAAATCAAACTGGTCAGAGTGGCTCTCATACCCTCAAAGTGCTTCCAGTATTGGGTAGAAGATTGTTTCAACAACCCCAAAGCTCAAATTGTCTCTTTGCTTCGTGAGAGATTCTGTATCTATATATACAATCTCCACATGGTTCTCCTCCCCAGTAACTGAAGGGGAGGAAATCAGTGTGTGAAATCATGTGAAGTCCATGGCACTTATATAATGGAAGTAAGTAAGACACAACAATGAAAGTTAAGATAATGATGAAACACTTGTCGAGACAAACATTGTTCACAACAAAGCAAACTAAGCAAAACATTGTCTTTAACTTTTTGGTTAATAGTATTAAAGAAACTCCATATCATCATCATCCTACTCCTAGTTAGTCACTAAATGGTATCTTAGAAGTAATTTGTTTTATTTAATCTAATTTATGAATCTTATCAAGAAACAAAAAAACACATCTCTGGTACATTTGGAGACTCCAAAGTCAAGAATAATGCACAAAATTTTATATTGTTTTCATGAGAAATATTACAACATAATACACAAGCAAGAATCGAACAAGTGTTACCAAATGTGGTGTGCATGAGGTGCATCAATCTCACTGGTTCCACCTATCCGACTTTCAAATAACTATTTTGAACCAGTCAACAACATTGACGGCACGGCCTAATGAAGCATCAAAATAAATCAAGTAATATATCACATATCCCCAAGTATATAGACAGCGGAAGAATGACCTGAAGTGAAAAGAAAAGTTTTCCTTGCAGATCGTCGTTATAATCTGGTGGGTTGGAAGAAGAGCGACCTGAAGCTAATATCACCAACTGGGAAAAGATTTTCTCACTCATCATTGACATAATCTACATACATAATCTGGTAAATCCTACTCAATATGAGAACTCATGCCCTCGAAGTGAAATGTATTTCTTGACCCAGATGGCAATGTCCTCGGCACAAACCTGAGCTTGAGGGCTTCTTAGAAGTACGTCTAGTGTAGCAAATTCATGAACTGCGTCTTTATATTCAAGAACAGGCGCATCAACATTCACCTTCCTAAGCTCCTCTGAGTAAGCTATGGCACGATCTCTCATCCAGTCATGTTCCGCCACTACTGTTAATGTTGGAGGCATCTGCTTTAAAGGAGGACCATGGCCTGGGACTAGAGGATTGGCGGCTGGATGGTCTAGGCTAAATTCTTTCTCGGGTAGGAATAGTTTCCATGCCAGCATACACATAGCTTTGTCATAAAAATAAGAGTTTGCCAACTTTATTTCAGAATGTGTAGGCACACTTCCGACAAAGAACGGATACATCAGGATCTGCGCCACCACTTTGACAGGGTCCAGAAGTTTGCCTGTTTCTACAGCTTTTTGAGCTACATAGTTTGCAATATTTGCTCCACAACTCACACCAAGAAGCACACACCTGATTCAATGATACAGGAAAAAATTAAGCCCTGAAAGAGTGCAGTACGTAACACCATGAACACTGTATTTGAATAGAAACCTTGACAAGAAAATATTAAGGGAACAGACAATCCAAAAGCTTATCTACAGAAGTAACAGCCTTCGACTTAAGATGTCAATGTAGCTTACGCCTTCTATAAAACAGAAATCAATAGATTCTCAGTTGGGAAAGATGTGATTAAAAAAATGCCTTCTTTGACTGAATAACGAGTGGCAAAACAGCAATTGATAAGTTAAAACCTAAATAATTTAACTGAACAGAAGGGCTAAAAGCAACACACCATGATTAATTTTGAGATCAAAATCAATTAGAACTCCATACCATAATTCTCTACACAATAACTAATGAACACGCATCATATAATTCTCACTAGACTCTATATAACAAGCATGCAAAACATATTTTTATGGCAGGTTTTAGGCCCGCCGCTATTTTCCGCAATCCGCCGAAGACAACACTGATAACAACTGATAATTCCATACCAAATTGTTGAGAAACAGAAAATGCGATGACATGTGATTTAACTTGAGAACACTCTAGGAGAAACTAGTTAAGCAGCAAAAAGAGGTTTCTTGTAGATTATTTTTCTCCAAATATGAAACTTCCATAAAATGTGACCAATCAAATATGAAAAACAATGTTCAAGAATAAATCTACAGGCAGAATCCTAGTTGTTTAAGAGACCAAACTAAGCCACTCTCTAGTTCTTTGCAATTGATATCAGCTTGAAATCCCAAACTTCTGTTGTCATTAAATTTAAAAGCCCTACTACTGCACTGCAGTACCTATTACTCTCTTACGAACTCATGATCCCATGACAAATTTCTCATCTTACTCTACATACTCTAATCTCTAAATACATTTCAAATACAGAATGAAAACGACATAATGATAGTTATAACTAATGAACAACAACAATGAAAGCATTCAGTTCAGTTACAACTAGGTTAACCATATCACAAGTTCACAACATTGAAGTGAAAGAGAGGTGCTATAGCCTAGCGGAATTTTAACAAACTGCTGTTGTTCCTTGATACCCAATTTAGTACAGAATGTTGTCTATAGCTGCGCCAGAGCACAGCAGAATTTGAATAAGCCGTTATTTCCATGATTGACAACAATGAATCACAGCTAGGTTGATCATTTGAAAATCGCAATTCAAACTCGTTGCCATTAAATTCAAAACCATCCAACTGCACTGCACGGCCCGTTATTCGCTCCCTAACTCTAGATCTCATCCACACAACAACAACAACAACCAAACCTTATCTCACTAAGTGGGTCGGCTACATGGATCAACTTTCGCCATAATGTTCCGACCATGCTTCTATCTGATGACCAATTTCTCATCCAACTCTACATATTCTAATCTCTATACATTTATATCACACAATGCCATCCAAATAATGATAGTTATAACTATTACAACACCAACAACAAACCAAAGCATTTAGTTCAGTCACAACTAGGTTGATCATATCATATTCAAAGCAATCCCAATTACCAACTATACATATCGTCAAAACGTTAGCAGTTAGCAAATTGGTGGTTACATTAGTTTTCAGAATTTAAATCCTAGACCTCCTGGTTAGACCTTAGAACTCCTTCAATGTCCCTCAGTTGCCAATTGATCTAGTTATATATACAAACAAATCAATCTACAAAAGCAAGAAAAGGGTATATGGTTTTGTTAGGATAAGCAACATAATTAAGCTCTATAGCATAAACATTTAACATATAAGTGCTTATGTATAAGTTATTTCTATAACAAAAGATAAAATAAAGTCAAATTGTTTTCATATAAACTAAGTTGTTTTCATAAACTATCCTGCAAAGCTTATGGAAATAAGTTGAAAACAACTTATAGACATGTCATAAGATCTTCTAAATAGTCTCACAAGTGTTTGTGCCAGAAGACAACCTCAAATAATGTCAATCCAAACAGATTCTAAATCTATGTAGCACCGACACCTCTGAAAAAGTGTCTACAGGTGTCACCGTGTCGGTGATACATAGCTCTAAATTAAACACACCACAATTCACAAAGGCATTGATTAGCAACAAAAGAAAACAATGTGAAAAGTGTAACAACCTTGATAGATTTCCATGTGCAGCCAACCAAGGTTCAACCATAGAAGCCCCAAAAGAATCAACAATATGCCTATGACCACCATCCAATTTCTTAATCCCCAACGACTTACTACACTCCGCCAAATTCGCCTGTTTCCCCAACCAACTCAAAACCTTAAATCCATCCTCAAAAGCCGCCGGATACCGACTCTCCGGCGCAAGCCGATACCCAACCGCAACAACCACCGCATCACATAGCTTCGCAATCCTCCTACAAAAATAATCATTCGCCACCGAATCATTACTCCCACTCACCCAACCACCTCCATGAAACTGCACCATCACCGGTAACTTCCTCTTCCGATCATCAATCGTCGGCGAATAACCACCATAACCACCGTAACCGCCATATCCACCACCGGAAGTCAAATTCAAATTCAAATTCAAACCCTCCGCATCACCACCGCCGACACTATTCCTTCTTACCTCCTCCTTCACCGGAGCAACACTCGGACCATAACTATTCCTCCTTGTATTAACCCTCGGCGACGACGTCGTTTCACGTCCCTTAGGTTCTAATTTTCGTTTAGGTTTGGAATTAGGTTCGGGATTTAACAATGCAGATTCAGGGAGAAAGATTCGAACCGAAAGAGAAAGATTCGAATCAATATGAATATCTTTGGTGGCGACGCCGTCGGTGAAGGAAGGATTAGGTGAAGCTAAAGATTCGTCGGGTCGAGAAGTTATACCGAACGAGTCGGATTCTTCAGTCGGAGTTTGGATCCGATTTTGTAAACGGTGTTTTAACAGAAACTTGAAGAACACGCTGTAGAGTTTCACGGCTACCGTCGGCATTTCGGAGGTTGTTAGAAAACGGTTATGGTAATGATAATTTCATAATTAGTTTAATTGTTTAATTAGAATGTGGTTAGGGTGTGTTTAGAATTGGTAATTACGAGAGATTAGGAAGTTTTTGTGATAATTGATTGTGGATTGTTTTGGTTTTTTGAAGGTTTGTTTCAATGGCGTTGTTGGAGAGGTGAAAGATGGAGAAAGGTAAGAGAAAGGCTTTGATTTTTTTATTTTTTATTTTCAATATTTGAAATTTGGAAGAAAAACAAATTTGTGACTAATCTTTTTCTTTTGGAATTTTCTATAATTGAAGGTGGATGAGTGATTTGGTTTAATGCCCTGATATTTGGTGGATGTGTTATTGGACTCAATTATGAGAGAAAGTAACCTTTATTAAAAAATAATATGGCTAAAAAGGTCATGTTGATATTAAGCGACAAAATTTATGGCATTACTTCTTCCATCCTTACATGGTGAATCATTATGTAAATTCGAAAATATCCTCAAATTTAGTATATATATATATATATATATATATATAATGCTCAGTTTTTCGTAATCTAATTAGAAGTGTGATTCTTCGTAATAATATCAAATATAATTTAATTATTTATAATTAAGCCACACTTTCACTTTATTATAATTTAATTCGGAGATTCATCTTTGTAATAAAATAAAAATATAGATTTTCATAATTACTTTTTGGATAATAAATTTTGATATTTTTTAGAAATATATTAGTGTAATAGATCATGTATTATAACTGATCTTACCGGATCAGAGAAGGACCGTCACAGCTGGCTTCGGGCTGAAATTGAATGAGATGGGGGAGGTACCTGCAAGACACTCTGATGATAAAGTAAGAAGCGGAATGAACAAACAAGTATGAGTTTAGAGATGTATGAATGAATATCCGACCCTCTTAAAAGAGAGGGTATTTATAGCCCCCAGCGCTGGACCAAGGTCTTCTTATTGGGCTAATTAAACAGGCCCAACAAAGAGACTGCCAGGTTCTACGTGTGTAGTGGAGACCCGCACGTGGCCCCTACCTGGATAACGTCCTCCGCAAGACGGGGAGGATATGGACGTGATCCTTCCGGGACCATGAGATTTCGTGAAATCTGAAGAGGTTGGAAGTCAGCCCTACAAGGAAGGTGCTCGGGAGGAGCGCGCGCTCGTCGGAGATGGTCTCTGCGAGCACCAACGGGAAGCAGTCTTGGTCGACGAGACATCTGTGATCGGAATGTGCTCGGTGGAAATACTGCTCAACGCAGTAGGTTGGCAAGCTTGAATTGGGCCTTACCGGTAGTTGGGCCAAGGGCAGGCCCAGTCCAGAATAGGAGCCCCCTAAGTCGTTGCTCTCGGTGAAGGAGTTATGACTTGATTCAAGTTCGCCCCTTCGCGAGACTCGCTGTACAACACAGGGTTTTTCTACCGTGGACGGAAGACGTCGCCTGGTTCATGATTTGCTTCGTGCAACGGTCGAAGAGTGTTCGAGGAGTACTCACGGGGAGAGGATGATACACTAGTCAGACACATGGCGTGGCTCTTGGAAACCACAATGACGGCCTAGGGAGTAGGGGTCATCATTGTCTATGCGAGTAGGTGTCGAGGATAAAGGTGGTTTGTGATTCCCCGACGCGACATTTCACATTCCACGACATCTCTATAAATAGGGCTTCAGGGCCCATAACTTGTTTTCACATTTTCACGCTCTCATATTTTCTCTGTCGTTAACACCGCGCGTTTTCCTAGTGTCACTGAGACCGCCGCACAGTCCACCGTGTACTTATCTCCAAAACTGTCGCTCCTCGCTTTTCCTCCAAGTAAGTGGTCTTTTTCTTTGTTATCTTGTGTTGTAGATAGATTTTGATAGTGTTTAGTGGTAGAATTTCGTGTCTGGGGATTATGTCCGGGGAACTCAAGCGCTTTAGGCGTCTGATTCATGATCATGCCCGCGGCGTTCATACATTTAGGCATGCGGTTTATGATTGTGCCCGTGATATTCATGCGTTTGGCTAATAGATTTATGAACTTGGTCGGGGGATTCATCCTTTCGTTAGTATGTAGGCTAGTTTTCCTCGTGGTATTCTTGTATCTGGCTAACAATGTTATGAACTTGGTCGTGAAATTTATCCTTTGCTCGGGACATTCTTGCTGTGCTCGTGACATTTATGATTGATATACGTCCGCCGTTAAAATCAGTGTTTGATCGAGGTCCACGTGTTCCCCGTCTTTCGTGCGAATGACTGTTGACTCGGTCTGAGTGTTGCTTACTTCTCCCCGTCTGTGTGGCAAAAAAGCGGATTTACTGTCGAATTCACCGGTTTCCTGTACTTTGTAGGTAAATGGCCGATATTCCCGAGTTCTCGGAGCATATTGACACCGAGGAAACCAGCACTGCCGAGGAAAGCATGAATCTGGTCGACACCATCGACGACCCTACTCTGGACTGGGTTGGTGCGGAACCCCGGGGGATAACTTCGATCTATAGCTATACTGGCAGGCAAGCTTACACTGTCGTCGAGTACGGCGGCGGCCAGGAGGGATTTCAGAGAAATTTTAAGATCTATGAGGCCAACAAGGGATGCCTGCATTTGCTTAGAGTTTACTCAGGATGCCTTCTGTTGTACCCCAAAATTTGCCCTCCCATATTCTCCAAGAAATTGCCAAGTCAAGCTGCAAAATTCCCCAAGGGTTGCACAGTGCAAAGGGCTCCTATACAGTCAAAACTAGGGTTTGAGTGCTGATCAAGAGAAGGAAGTTTTCAAAGGCCCAATCAAGTCTCATATGCCTACAAATATGGTCAAGTATCCTCATGTCAAGTTTCAAGGCATTCAGCTCAAAATTGCACAGTCAAAACCCTAAATTGCACTACAGTCAACTGTAGGGGCAAAATGGTCATTTGACAGTCAAAAGTTCAAATTTTTGGTCAACATATCATTTTGAAGCCACAAACATCATTTGATCAATGCTTGATCATGATTCTCAAAATTTGGCTCAGAAATCATCAAGATGCAAAAGTTTCCTTATTTGGACAGCTGAAAAAGTCAACTGAAATTGACCAGGGCATAACTTTCACATGGATTATCAGAAAAATTCCATACAAAGCTCATTTTGAAGAGAAAGACATCTCCTACAACTCATCTTCATACTTCAAGTCCAAGAAATGCTCTCACAAAAAGTTATCAATTTCAACATTATAGGTTATTTTCAAAAGTCAACAAAAAGAGACTTTAAGTCAAAGGCCATAACTTGAGATTGGTAAATCAAAATGACATGGGACCAAAGGCATTGGTTATAGGACTCAAAGACCTTTCCAAAATGTCCAAGAACATGAGAAAAGCTTAAAAATTGAGCAAGTTATGCCTTGTGGAAGTTGGGAAATTTTTGGATATTTTGAAAAGTCAACTTTGATTCAAATGACCTAAAAATGCTAATGGGCCCATTTTTCTTCCATGATTCATCATTCCAAGCATGTGCACGACCACTTGGCCCAAAGGGAAGTATTTTCTCATTTTTTATTTATTTATTTGAATTATTATTCATATTAATTCATTTAAATCATTTAAATATGTGAAAAATATATAACTTGACCTAATAAATCTTTTCATGCATGTTTTGAACTCAATATTTCGTGCTTGCACAATTATGGAAAGATTTGGCTTAATTGGATGCTAATTGATACAAAAACATGTGAAAAAGATATGGAAAAAGATCTTAAAAAAATCAAATATTCAATCAATGATTACAAGAGATTTGGATCCAATTTGTTAACCTAATTGATTCATATATATGCCAGGATCATAACCCTAATGGACATACACAGAAAGCTGCGCTAAAGAACCATTGACAAACTTGGAAAAATTCCCTAAAAGCTCAAAACTGAAAAGCATTTTTTAGGTCGATTCAAAGCATAAAAACGATTCCATTAGCTTCCTTGAAGGTCCCTGATCACATTCCAATCAAGAACAGCCATCCAAACGCCAGGAATTGGTATATTGAATCAAAACTGTACAGAGAAAAATTGATTATCGTGTTTCATGTTTTAAGCATTTTTACAGCATTTTGTTCATAGATTCTTGTTCCTCATTTGATTATAAAGCTAACCAATGCATTTAATTTGATTATTACGCTGTATATACGAATATGCCATGAGTGAATTTTAGGGTTTTCAGAGGTTGGAATTGGGGATTTGCAAACGAGGAAAAATTAAGCCTTGAGACCACCACCATTCAATTTAGCAAGCTTGGACGAAGAAGAATCCATAGTCGCGATTAATTTATGAGTTGCATAGGCCTAATCGCTATTTTTTGGTAGCATGCCTAAGAGAACGTCCAAAAAACCGTTGCCTCATGTTTTATGATACAGGGATGGTGAAGACGATGATGTGGTGGCAACAAGTGATACGCTGTTTTGAATTTCGCGCGTTTCCATCCACTAACGCGTTGCTTATTTTTATATTATTTGTTTGTTTGTATATTAATTGAATGTGCGCTTAGCTCAGCTGGCAACTAGGATTGGTGGTGAAGGTACATGACCTGGGTTCGAGCCCCAGGTCTTACATATTTCAATATTATTTTTCCCTAACAAATCCTATGCAGCATTTACGTTGAAGATCTTCATGCACGCTCAAAGATCATCGCCCACGTGTCCTGGGAGATCAACCAAAGGGCTCAGATTCAAGGCATATGGTAGACCCTAGTCAACGCATCACACATGATTCAAAAAGGTCCAACGAGGCCAATGTTATTGGGCCAGATTGCTGAGTCCATACCTCACAATTGGGGACTGATACCCCCTGGTTTGCAATCTTCCCTCTTTTTCTTATATTTTATATTTTTTAATTATTATATTATTTTCTTTATTGTTTGAATTAATTAATTTTACAATATACAAAAAATGCCTAAAAAATCAGAAAAAGGACAAAAACATGATAAATAATTTTTATTTTAATATTTTCATGTAAATAAATTAATTTAGATTAGAGTTTTAATTTTAATTCTTTTAATAACAAAAATACAAAAATATAGAATTAGGTTTAATTAATTTTTATTCCTTTTTAATTTTTTCCTTTTTTACCATAATATTTATTTATTTGTTTTTATAATTAAATTGTACATAAATAAATTAGGGTTTAATTTAGGTTAAATTGTAATGTTTTCTTAATAACTTAAAAATAATTAGAACTAGGTTTAGCATTTAATTTTAATTTAAATTATTTCATTAAATCCTAAAAATACAAAAAAATACCAAAAACATTTTCTTTAAATTTTAATTTTAATTTTAATTCCTTATTAATTTAATTTTGCGAAAGGGTCCAACGCCCATATTTCTAACTGTTTAATTTCACATATTTATTTTATGTCATTTAAATAATTATGTATCTCTCCCGAAGCCTTGTAATTACTTCTCGCATTCTTTTCAATTCTTTTAATCTCTTTATTTTCCGTCAAATCGGGTCCGGTTTAATTTTGGCGATGTGGACCCGCGCCATTTGTAATAGCTTTAGATTTACTTTTCCTCGCAAACTTTTAACTGTTAAACAGAGCATGCAAGAATGAATGGCCATAATAAAATCAAGCGTAGAACACCAATAACATGACAAGACGAATACAAATGAAAACGACACACGAATCGCACACACCACCCCTAGGGTACGCCTCACTGTTGCCTTGCCTCGAAAGGTGATCGTCGAGTAGAGGATGTCTTAGTAAGTCCTCATGATCCGGGAACCTGGCATGAGGGTAGCTTCTAAGGTGTCTTCCTATTACTCCGGTGATCACACTGTTTCCTTGTCCCTCGAAACGTGGTCGCCGACTATAGGACGTCTTAGTGAGTCCTTATGTTCCATTGATCTAGTTGCCTCAAAACGGTTGCCTCGGAATAGTTGCCTCGGAATAGTTGCCTCAGAATAAAAGATCAATGGCATAAGGGTAGCTCCTAAGGTATCTTACCTTTGCTTGGTGGCCACACTGTCCCTTAATCGAATTGACCCGAACACCTCCAACGGTGGTGCTACCTACCTCTCAATGGTGGGATGGCATTACTTTAAAGGACATTTACACAGACGAATTCCTTAGGGTAGGTAGGTTCTCGTAGATACTTGCTCTCTTCAAAATAAACAAAAATCTTTTCACACCGACACTTTTCAAAAGCTTTCAAAACAATTTTTCAAACACTCTGACACAAGAGTCGATCTGGAATTTTCAAAGAAACTTTTTAAACCCACAGTTGAAAAACAAACAAACCATTTTGAAAACACAATGAGCAAGTATCTAAGAGCCCATGGATAACCATGGATAGAAAGGGTGCTAACACCTTCCCTTTCTATAATCTACCTCCCGAACCGAGAACTAATCTCTATAAGGAATTTTTCTGTGCTTTTGTCCTTTCCATTTGGAGAAAATAAAAGACGGTGGCGACTCTTGCTTCCGCGACATTTCGCGAACCAGCGTTAAACAGTCAGTTCCAGATCCACCAATCACAGAACTGGCGACTCTGCTGGGGAAAAACTTAAAGTGAGGTGTACCTTAGGGCTAGTTCATAACTGTGTTTTCAATTGTTTTCCTTGTGTGCTTTATTATTGTGGGTTGCTTGGGAGTTCTATAGATCCTAACCCGGATCTGGGGATACCTTCTTAGAAAGTAGCAACAAGGCTGTGAGGGAACTGTGCGGGGTATACCGACATGGTTGAAACAGTCTGCTACGTTGATGTGGCACTTTGGTGTGTACCGGTAACCCTTGAGTTCAGTCAAGGAGAGTACGGGGCCTCCGCGTGGTGTCGTGAAGCATCAACAGACCTTAGGAACCTTAATTGAACTATCTTGGCCTCTTTAGGGTAGTGAGATAACTGACTTTGGTGCAGTCCGAGGTTGGTTGATACTCGATACTACACTCAATTGAGGGTTGCTTTCCTGGAATATTTCGGTCGCCAGTTCAGTGGCTAAATCGAAACGATGAACAATGAAAGCAATCCCGTGATATTGGGAACCTTAGAACCCGGTTACTTTGATTAGGACAGGTTGAACCCACCAACTTCAAGAGGGTACTACCCAGACCCCGTGCTGGCCTTGAACCTTAAGGGCTTGTCTTGTGTGCCTTGTGTGCCTTACATGTTTGTCTTTGTAAATATCTGCGGTGTGTTTAATCATAGCATCATGACATCATCCAGCATCATATGCATTGACTAACCATTTCAGGGGTTCGAATTTTCATCTTTGTTCTTGTTTTGTAGGGCATGGAAACTGTTCGTAGAAAGACAATTCAAGTCAGTCTTGTAAGGGTACCTCCTCAGCTTAAGGAGCTTATATCCAGGATTCCCGAGAACTCTTCATTCAGTGAAAGACATGGAAGCCTCATCAGCTTGGTCAACACCAACATTGAGGAAGATATGATAAAGGTTCTGTTCCAATTCTTTGACCCTCTGCATCACTGTTTCACCTTCTTGGACTATCAGTTGGTACCTACATTGGAGGAGTTCTCCCGGCTCCTGAAGATCCCTATCCTTGATCAGCTACCCTTCAACGGTACAGAAAAGGAACCTAAACTTGAAGAGATTGCTAAAGCCTTGCACCTACAGTCATCCGACCTCAAAGGACATTGGGAAGTTAGAAGTGGTATCAAAGGGTTCTTAGCCAGGTTTCTGTTTGAAAAGGCCCTCGAATGTTGGAACTCCCTTGACTTGCAAGCTTTTGAAGAGGTTGTGGCCCTTGTTGTTTATGGTTTGGTGTTGTTTCCTAACCTAGATCAGCTTATTGATATCAGTGCTGTCCAGATCTTTATGTCCAGGAATCCCATACCTACATTGCTGGGGGACATCCTTCACTCATGTTACACTCGAACCATGAGAAAAAGAGGTGTCCTTATGTGTTGCACTCCTCTCCTGGGAAGGTGGTTTATTTCGCACCTTCCACAATCAGTCTTGAAGAATGAGCGGGGTTTGAGATGGTCACAACGATTGATGACTCTTACACATGCAGATATACATTGGTGCCCTAGGTCCAGAGAAGATGTCACCATCATTGATCGTTGCGGGGAGTACCCTAACATTCCTTTACTCGGAATCAGAGGAGGTATTACTTATAGCCCATGCCTGGCTTGGAGACAGTTTGGTTATGCTCGGAGGGATGGACCTCATGACATGTTAATTCCTGACATAGTTTTTGACTTCGACAACGATACTCAAGGACTTCGCCAGAGATTTATCAGAGCTTGGAGGATGCCCAGTAGGATAAACAGCAAGACACTGGGGCACAGGAACTCCATCCCGTTGGAACCTTATCTTAAGTGGGTACGCGCCCGCTCCCAGAAGTTAGTGATGCCTTATCCTCATATGCTCCCTGTGATCAAAGAACCAGTTTTGGAAGGAGAAGTGTCCCACACTATCCAACACCCTGATATGCCTACATCCTGGAAAGAAATGCAGAAGAGCTGGATCCAGCTTAAGGAGGAAACGAATTCTCTTGAGACCAGTCTACATGCCAGTGAAAAGAAGGTCTTGGAGCTCACCCGCCTATTGCATGAGGAGAGGAATCTCAACACCTACATAGCTCCGAAGAGGATGTGCAGTGTATTTTGGGATTGATTTGATTTTTGTACTTTTGCCCATGAGGCTTTGATGTATTAAACAATGATTTCCTTAATGATAATGTGTGTTCCTGTTTGTCTACAACAAAGTTGAATTTTCGAACCCTTGAATGCATTGCATAAACACATCTCATTCATCATGTGCATAGCAGGTTTTTCCCTTTTCAGGTTGCTTACAGTTCTTCGCTGTTTATTTCAGCATCATGAATCCCGAATCTGCATCAACTGAGACATCAATCAAGGCTCTTCAGGTGCAGAATGCACAATTCCAGGAATTAATCAAGGGTCTGGCTCAAGGCCAAGAAGAACTGAAGGCTATGCTCCTGAAGAAGGAGAAGAAGAAGAAGAGAAGAACTGTTCTGTTCAACTCGGGCCGAAGGTTTGGCAATACTCTGCAGCATGAAGAGGCTGGTTCTTCTGTTGGCAAGGGTACTCCTCCGACAGAAGCAAGGGTTCCTAGTCCAGTAGTCTCCGACAACGAGACTGATTTTGATGAAGAGCAGTACCCTCTTGCAGACGACAAATACAAGCAACTGGAGGATAGATTGAAGGCTATGGAGGTTCAACAAGTACCTGGGCTGGATTTCGGAGATCTGGGTTTGTCAACTGGTGTGATCATCCCTCACAAGTTCAAAGCACCATCCTTCTCCAAATATGACGGGGCATCTTGTCCCAAGCTGCATTTAAGGTCCTATGTTCGGAAAATTCAGCCGTACTCTGCGGATAAGAATTTATGGATCCACTTCTTCCAGGAGAGTCTTTCAGGGACTCATCTCGAATGGTTCTATCAGCTGGATGGGACCAAGGTTCGTAACTGGGAGGAGTTGGCTACTGCTTTCTATAAGCAGTATCAATATAATGCCGACCTTGCCCCCACACGTACCCAACTCCAGGGTATGTCGTTAGGTGCAAGCGAAGGTTTTAAGGATTATGCTCAGAAGTGGAGAGACCTGGCTGGCAGGGTGCAGCCACCATTGACTGATCGGGAGTTGGTGGACATGTTCTTGGGGACCCTATCTGGGCCGTTTTTCAACCATCTCATTGGGAATTCTTCTGCTGGGTTCACTGATTTGATCTTGACTGGAGAAAGGATTGAAGCTGGGTTAAAATCTGGAAAAATTCCGAAGGGTGCATCATCCAGTTCTGAGAAGAAACCCTTCAAGAAGGAGTCTAGTGCCGTATATGGTTCTAGGAAATCAGAGAGACATGAGCACCGCCAATCTGTCAGTGCGGTAATGATTGCTAAGCCTTCCGCCGCTCCTCGGCCAACTAATCCTCAAAAGGTTGAAAGACCCCGGAGAGAATTCACCCGGTTAAGCATGACCCTATCGCAAATCCTGCCACAGTTGCTCTCAACCAATTTGGTGACTATCAGGGAGGCTCCGAAATTCCCCAATACTGCATCTCCCAAATACAACCCGAATGCTCGTTGTGCCTACCATTCAGATAGCCCGGGGCACTCTACTGATGACTGTTGGGCGTTAAAAAATAAGGTGCAAGACCTTATCGACGCAAAGGAGATACAGTTCGAAGCGCCTGCGAAACCGAATGTAGTTACTGCCCCTATGCCTCAACATGGGGTAAATGTTGTTGATGAAGACGTTTATGCTGTTTCTGTGGATGATCTAGCCACTCCTCTCAAGATTGTCAAGAAGAACCTACTGCAGGCCGGTTTATTTCCGGGTTGTAGTGAGGGTTGCCTGTTCTGTGCTGTGTCCCCATCTGGTTGTCCCTTGCTAAAGTTAGGCATCCAAAGTTTAATGGATAGCAAGGAGATTCTATTCAAGAAGTCTGCTGTTCGGTTGGTTCCAGTGGAAGAAGTTTCTGTGGTAACTATCTTCAATAATCCGATCCCGGCTCTCCCGAAGAAGCCCGTTCAAATCATGACCGTTGCACCTGTTATTATCACCATTCCAGGGCCCCTGCCCTATGTATCTGATAAAGTTGTCCCTTGGCACTATGGGGCAGACGTATATGTAAATGGGATTAAACAAGAGCTCAACGCTGGCGCCAGCATTTGTGACATCACTGGCCCAGCCAAAGTTACCCGTAGTGGCAGGCTCTTCTCGCCTGACATTGCACCGCCTGCTGCTCGAAGACCACTTCTGATAACTCCTACAAGTGTACCTATTCCTGCTACTGAACAAGTTGTTGTTCCTACTGCCGATCAAGTTGTTTCTCCTGCTGCCGAGTCGTCCAATGCTCGGGGCAAAGGAGTTAAAGTTGAGCCTGCCCAGATGGAGGCACCCGTACCTATAGCTGCTGAGGCCTCCCCACAGGAGATGGAGGAGATTTTGAAAATTATAAAGAAGAGTGACTTCAATGTGGTGGAACAGCTGGGGCATACGCCCTCCAAGATCTCCATGCTCTCTTTATTGCTGTGCTCCGAGGCCCATGCTAAGGCCCTAATCTCATTCCTCAAGACGGCCCATGTGCCACATGAAACTTCTGCAGTCCAGTTCACTGATTGCGTGGCAAGTCTAACGGCAGACAATGGCTTGGGTTTCTCAGACGCTGACTTGACCGCAAAGGGGAGAGACCATAATGATGCTCTGCATGTCTCTATTGAATGCAGGGGCACTACCTTGGCACATGTGCTGGTGGACACGGGGTCTTCTTTGAATGTGCTACCCAAGAAGGCTTTGGACCGTTTAGATTGTGAAGGTCTGGAATTGAAACCCAGCAACATCATCGTCAGAGCCTTTGATGGTTCCAAGAGGATGGTCCATGGAGAGGTTGACATTCCGATTCGTGTGGGCTCTCAGGTGTTCGACTCCACTTTTTATGTGATGGATATCCGTCCATCTTACTCTTGTCTACTGGGTCGACCGTGGATACATAAGGCTGGGGCAGTGACCTCTACCTTGCATCAGAAGCTGAAGTACCCCGTCAGAGGGAAGATTGTCACTGTGCAAGGAGAGGAGGAATATATGGTGAGCCACCTGAACTCCTTCAGGTACATTGAGATGGATGGGGAGTTTATTGAAACCCCCTTTCAGCATTTCGAGGAGGTGTTCCCAATTGCAGCAACAGCAACAGAAGAAGGTGGTCCTTTGAAGATGGCTTCCCTGAAGGATGCCCGGGCTGTGGTTCAGAAGGGTGAATGTGCCGACTGGGGCAGACTTCCAGACTTTACTCAGAAGACTGACAAACTTGGGCTGGGTTTTACCACAGAAGGTCAGAGAGCTATGAGGAAAGCGAAGATCGGAAGACCTCCGGTATTTATTAAAAGTTCAGGAGTGAATGCTGTTGGGGAAGACAACGAAGTGGACGAAGCTGAATTTAATAGCTGGATCTATCCGACGACCGAAGGCGGATTGAACAACTGGATTGCTAAGGATCATACTCCTGTTACCTTTGTGACGCAGTAATAAATTTCTTTGTTTCAGTATTTGTAATAAACAATGATAAACTCTATGGCCCGGTGTCTTACCCGAGGCACCGTGGTTCTATTTGTGAGGGCATACAAACTGTCATTTCATATATCATGAATGAAAATCTTGGACGTTTTTTCGCATTACAAATATTGTGCTCCTTTTCTGTCTTTCTTTTCCTTTACATAATTTTCAAAACAGCTGTATTTACACACACACTCACTCATACAGGTTTCAATCCACTCTGGATCTTACTGGTAACAACTCTGCTACTGCCAATTATGACTTCGAAAATCCGATCAACTTAGCCGAAGACGAAGGTGAAGATGATTGCGAAGTGCCTGGCGAGCTTGCAAGACTGTTGCTTCAGGAAGAGAGGGCAATTCAACCCCATGAAGAGCCAGTGGAAACAATCAACCTGGGTACTGAGGCAGACAGGAAAGAGGTAAAGATTGGTGCCAACCTAGAGCTCAGCGTGAAGCAACGGTTAACCAAGATGTTGCATGATTATATGGAGATCTTTGCCTGGTCCTACGAAGACATGCCCGGGTTGGATACCGATATTGTGGTCCATCATTTGCCGACTAAGGAAGACTGCCCTCCAGTTAAACAAAAGGTCCATCGAATGCGTCCAGAGATGTCTGAGAAGATTAAGGCCGAGGTCATGAAACAGTTTGATGCGGGGTTCCTTGCAGTAACTTCTTACCCTCAGTGGGTTGCTAATGTGGTACCGGTACCTAAGAAATACGGTAAGGTCAGAATGTGTGTCGATTACAGGGATCTGAACAGGGCCAGCCCCAAGGATGACTTCCCCTTACCTCACATTGATGTCCTTGTTGATAATACGGCTCAGCACAAAGTGTTCTCTTTCATGGATGGCTTTTCAGGTTACAACCAGATCAAGATGGCACCTGAAGACATGGAAAAGACTACGTTTGTTACTCAGTGGGGCACCTTCTGTTACAAGGTCATGCCATTTGGATTAAAGAACGCTGGGGCAACCTACCAACGTGCCATGGTGGCCTTATTTCATGACATGATCCATCATGAGATAGAAGTGTATGTTGACGACATGATCGCTAGGTCCCAGACTGAGGAAGAGCATCTAGATCATCTGCAGAAGTTGTTTGACCGGTTGAAACTGTACAAGCTGAGATTGAACCCAAACAAGTGCACCTTTGGGGTAAGATCGGGGAAGTTGCTAGGCTTCGTGGTCAGTGATAAAGGAATTCAAGTGGACCCTGCTAAGGTCAAAGCTATTCAAGAGATGCCAGTTCCTAAGACAGAAAAGGAAGTCAGAGGCTTTTTAGGGCGCCTGAATTACATTGCTCGCTTCATCTCGCACCTAACTGCTACCTGTGAGCCAATCTTCAAGCTGCTGAAGAAAGATCAGGTAGTACGTTGGAACGATGAATGTCAGGTTGCTTTTGACAAAATCAAAGAGTATCTCCAAGAACCACCTATCCTTATGCCACCGGTGGAAGGGAGACCTCTGATACTATACCTAACAGTGCTTGACAACTCAATGGGGTGTGTGCTGGGGCAGCATGACGAGTCTGGCCGAAAAGAGCATGCCATTTATTACCTTAGCAAAAAGTTTACCGACTGTGAGACCCGATACTCACTGCTTGAGAAAACTTGCTGCGCTTTGGTATGGGCTGCTCGCCGGCTGAGACAGTATATGCTGACTCACACTACTTTGTTGATCTCAAAGATGGATCCTATAAAGTACATATTCGAAAAGCCTGCTCTGTCTGGGAGAATTGCAAGATGGCAAATGATCTTGACTGAATACGACATTCAATACACAACCCAGAAAGCCATCAAGGGAAGTGTATTGGCAGACCACCTGGCACATCAAGCTGTAGATGATTATCAGTCAATGAACTTCGAATTTCCGGATGAAAGCATTATGATAGTGACTGATTGTGAAGTGCCTGGACCGGATGAAGGACCTGAACCAGGATCCCGATGGTCTATGCACTTTGACGGAGCCTCCAATGCTTTAGGAAATGGTATCAGCGCCCTCATCATATCTCCTCAAGGTACTCATACTCCACTCACTGCCCGGCTATGTTTCAACTGTACCAACAACATGGCGGAGTATGAGGCGTGTATCATGGGTCTTCAAGCTGCGATCGACCTAAGGATCAAATTTCTAAGTGTCTTCGGAGATTCCGCTCTTGTGATCAATCAGATCAAAGGAGAGTGGGATACGAAACATCCAAACCTGATTCCTTACAGAGAATGTGTGTTGACCTTGATTCCCCACTTTACAGAGATAACCTTTGAACACTTTCCAAGAGAAGAGAATCAGTTGGCGGACGCGTTAGCTACAATGTCTTCAATGTTCAAGGTCAAATGGGACAATGAGGCTCCCCGGATCATCATCTGGAAACTGGACGAACCGGCATACTGTTGTGATCTCGAGACTGAATTGGTGACTGAGAAGCCTTGGTACCATGAAGTGAAGAGATATCTGGAAGCTCAGGAATACCCTGAAGGTGCCTCGGTCAATGATAAGAAATTCCTGAGGAGGTTCGCAGCAAAATTCTTCCTAAGCAACGGCATCTTGTATAAGCGAAACCATGATTCAACCTTACTGCGTTGTGTGGATAAGACTGAAGCAGAAAGGATCATGGAAGAGCTGCATGAAGGGACCTTTGGTACACATTCTAGTGGACACACTATGGCTAAGAAAATCCTACGGGCAGGATATTACTGGTCCACCATGGAAGCTGACTGTTACCAACATTCCAGGACATGCCACAAGTGCCAGATTTATGCAGACAAGGTGCATGTTCCTCCGGTTCCCCTGAATGTTCTGACTGCGCCTTGGCCGTTTGCAATGTGGGGCATAGACATGATCGGCGAGATTAAACCTACGGCATCTAATGGACATCGCTTCATCCTAGTGGCAATTGATTATTTTACGAAGTGGGTTGAGGCAGCCTCCTATGCCACGGTAACCAAGACTGTGGTGGCACGGTTCATTCGGCACAACCTGATATGTCGGTACGGCGTCCCTGAGCGAATTATTACAGACAACGGTACCAATCTGAACAACAAGATGATCGCTGAGCTCTGCGAACAGTTCAAAATACAGCACCACAATTCTTCTCCTTACAGACCGAAGATGAATGGGGCTGTAGAAGCAGCAAATAAGAACATCAAGAAAATCGTGCAGAAAATGACAGTGACTTACAAAGATTGGCACGAGATGTTACCGTTCGCTCTACATGGGTACCGTACCTCAGCTAGGACGTCAACCGGGGCAACTCCTTTCTCTCTGGTTTATGGCATGGAGGCAGTCTTACCGATCGAAGTGCAAATACCCTCTCTCCGGATAATGAAGGATGCAAATCTGAACGAAGATGATTGGATCCAGACACTTGATCAGCTCAACCTCATTGATGAAAAGAGACTGGCTGCTATCTGTCATGGTCAGACGTATCAGAAACGGATGATCAGGGCATTTAACAAAAAGGTCAGACCACAGGAATATCAAGTTGGGGATCTGGTGATCAAGAGAATCATCCTTCCTCAGAGTGATCCAAGGGGCAAATGGACCCCTACGTACGAAGGGCCATTTGTGGTTAAACATGTGTTCTCAGGAGGAGCCATGATATTGACCAACATGGATGGTGACGACCTTCCTCACCCCGCCAATGCAGACATAGTAAAAAGATACTACGCATAAAAAAAGACCCGCTAGGCTGACATGCCTAGGCAAAAATTAGGGCTTCCCGTCGAACCAAAAGGGTTCGGGCAAAATGAAGGGATGAAAATGAAAAAATCTGTACACCTGGCAAGTCGAAAACCTGAAAAGGCGGCTTGGGCAAAAATGGGTATCCCGGTGGACTGAAAACCCGAAAGGGCGGTCCAGGCAAAAATTAGGGATAAAAGCGTAATACTATGTCTCATTGGATCACTTTGCATCCAGAATCCGGTATCTACATCAAGTTCGGACGGCATCGATCAGTCAGCTTCACCTTCAACCAAGGTCATCAAGTGATGAGACGCTCGGAGTTATAAAGACAATAGCAGAGTTGAAACCCAGTGGGATCATTCACTTCACACAGCTGTTTTATTTTCTTTTGTACAAAATTTGTATAAACTCTTTGCTCGGCGGCGTTCCTCTTACTAGGACGTCAGCCTCTTGTACACAAAACGCCTATTCACAGGCCATTCAAAAATCAATACAAATATATTTTCAGTTAAACGTGCCAAGTGTTTTTCTTTTTTCTGTTTTGTTTTGCGAAGAACGTCCAAGGTTCAATTTGTGATATATGCATTGACAATAATTTGCTAACTCATAAATATTCGCATACGAAACAAAGGGATTAATTACAGGTAACAATAGAAACAGGGGCAATAAAGAGTTGTCTGAGCGACCCAATTGTTCTATCCTCCAAGGTACCAAGGTAGGTTCAGCTAAAGAACATAACCAGATGCCTTAATCCCCCAGAGAGTGGTTCAGCAAAACAGTACATTCTTCTCTAAGCAGAGTTGACAAATCTCAAGGAAGTTGGGTATCCTCCAGCAGATATCAACATTCCCCAGCAGCAATACATATATTCTTAAACAAGCATCCCCGGCAGTCTTGGTCTGAAGATTGTTCCCCGGCGGTATACCAACATTCAAAAGAATCACTCCCCCGCAACTCAAAACTTCCCTAAGAGAGTCCAATCCAGTTCCCCAGGAAAGTTGGAATCCATCTCCCTAAGCAGTAAGCTTATCCCCAGTAGATTCTGGAAGCTTACCCCCGCAGAGCACGAACGCGTCTCCCGGCTTTATTCAAAAGAGTTATTTCCTCGCCAGGATATAACTGGGTTATCCTCAGCCAAAAGCCACGGAAAGAGCGTCCTCGACGAAGTCTTCTTATCCCCAGTGAAGTCTACTTAACACTTCCAACACAGCAAGGATATCGCCAGCAAATTACTACTAACAACACTCAGCAAAGTATCTCTCTCCCCACAGAGTATTGCTTCCCAGCATGGTCGTCAGAGTATTTTTTCTCCCCGCAGAATCTTCCATTTGCCAAGTTTACTCCGCACCGGAGTCATCTTCTCCTACCGGCATTCTTGCAGTTATCATCCCCAGCGGAAGCAAAATCTATTCTTCAACATCAGCCCAGGATACGACTTCCCGGCACCCGTCAAGGATTCACTTTCCTAGACAAAAACATACATAAAACATCACATACATCATTACAGCATGCATATATGCATCATATCTTACAATCTCATTTATGTTGAGAACATCATTGCTTGATCCATATCATGCATTGCATATGACTGACCTTTACCTTTCAGGAAAGATCCAGTTAAGTTCTCCAGCTACATTTCAAGACCTAGACCGGTTCAGTTAAATCGACCCTAAGATTTTCCTGATGCTTATCCAGTCAAAGGCCTTCTCTGGTTCAGTCAGATCGACCCTAAGATCCCCCTGATGCTTACCCAGTTGAAGATATTTCAAGACCTAGACCGGTTCAGTTAAATCGACCCCAAGATTTTCCTGATGCTTATCCAGTCAAAGGCCTTCTCTGGTTCAGTCAGATCGACCCCAAGATCTCCCTGATGCTTATCCAGTTGAAGACATTCCAAGACCTAGACCGGTTCAGTTAAATCGACCCCAAGATTTTCCTGATGCTTATCCAGTCAAAGGCCTTCTCTGGTTCAGTCAGATCGACCCCAAGATCTCCCTGATGCTTATCCAGTTGAAGACATTCCAAGACTTAGACCGGTTCAGTTAAATCGACCCCAAGATTTTCCTGATGCTTATCCAGTCAAAGGCCTTCTCTGGTTCAGTTAGATCGACCCCAAGATCTCCCTGATGCCTATCCAATTGAAGATATTCCAAGACCTAGACCGGTTCAGTTAAATCGACCCCAAGATTTTCCTGATGCTTATCCAGTCAAAGGCCTTCTCTGGTTCAGTCAGATCGACCCCAAGATCTCCCTGATGCTTATCCAGTTGAAGACATTCAAAGGCCTTCTCTGGTTCAGTCAGATCAACCCTAAGATCTCCTTGATTCTTATCCCAGTAGAAGACACCCAAGATTTTTCTCAACGAGCGTTGTTGAAGTTAAAATCACCCAAGGTTCTCTTACCGTTCACGCTAAGACAGTAACCATCCCTGGTTCATTCATCGCCGTTTGAAGCTCCAGACTCAGCTCCTGTAACCAGTCAGGACACATCTATACCAAGCATCTGAAAACCAGCTCCTGCAACGTGTCAGGTACTCATTTTTCTTTTGCAGGTATGCAGGTTCTCGCTAAGGAATCTCCTACGCGATCAACATTCAGATGGCATCTATAAGCCCATCATCCTATCCCGCAATCTCCAAATGGCATCTATAAGCCCATTCTTCCATCATCACTGCTACCATGTGAGCGCAAATTTCTGGGCACTCTAGTGTCCAATCATCTTCTACCCTCGGATTACGAAAGGCACGTCAGCCAATCTGCATCCTCAGGTCTAAGAAGATTGAACAGGGGCAACTGTTGTACCCCAAAATTTTCCCTCCCATATTCTCCAAGAAATTGCCAAGTCAAGCTGCAAAATTCCCCAAGGGTTGCACAGTGCAAAGAGCTCCTATACAGTCAAAACTAGGGTTTGAGTGCTGATCAAGAGAAGGAAGTTTTCAAAGGCCCAATCAAGTCTCATATGCCTACAAATATGGTCAAGTATCCTCATGTCAAGTTTCAAGGCATCCAGCTCAAAATTGCACAGTCAAAACCCTAAATTGCACTACAGTCAACTGTAGGGGCAAAATGGTCATTTGACAGTCAAAAGTTCAAATTTTTGGTCAACATATCATTTTGAAGCCACAAACATCATTTGATCAATGCTTGATCATGATTCTCAAAATTTGGCTCAGAAATCATCAAGATGCAAAAGTTTCCTTATTTGGACAGTTGAAAAAGTCAACTGAAATTGACCAGGGCATAACTTTCACATGGATTATCAGAAAAATTCCATCCAAAGCTCATTTTGAAGAGAAAGACATCTCCTACAACTCATCTTCATACTTCAAGTCCAAGAAATGCTCTCACAAAAAGTTATCAATTTCAACATTATAGGTCATTTTCAAAAGTCAACAAAAAGAGACTTTAAGTCAAAGGCCATAACTTGAGATTGGTAAATCAAAATGACATGGGACAAAAGGCATTGGTTAGAGGCCTCAAAGACCTTTCCAAAATGTCCAAGAACATGAGAAAAGCTTAAAAATTGAGCAAGTTATGCCTTGTGGAAGTTGGGAAATTTTTGGATATTTTGAAAAGTCAACTTTGATTCAAATGACCTAAAAATGCTAATGGGCCCATTTTTCTTCCATGATTCATCATTCCAAGCATGTGCACGACCACTTGGCCCAAAGGGAAGTATTTTCTCATTTTTTATTTATTTATTTGAATTATTATTCATATTAATTCATTTAAATCATTTAAATATGTGAAAAATATATAACTTGACCTAATAAATCTTTTCATGCATGTTTTGAACTCAATATTTCGTGCTTGCACAATTATGGAAAGATTTGGCTTAATTGGATGCTAATTGATACAAAAACATGTGAAAAAGATATGGAAAAAGATCTTAAAAAAATCAAATATTCAATCAATGATTACAAGAGATTTGGATCCAATTTGTTAACCTAATTGATTCATATATATGCCAGGATCATAACCCTAATGGACATACACAGAAAGCTGCGCTAAAGAACCATTGACAAACTTGGAAAAATTCCCTAAAAGCTCAAAACTGAAAAGCATTTTTTAGGTCGATTCAAAGCATAAAAACGATTCCATTAGCTTCCTTGAAGGTCCCTGATCACATTCCAATCAAGAACAGCCATCCAAACGCCAGGAATTGGTATATTGAATCAAAACTGTACAGAGAAAAATTGATTATCGTGTTTCATGTTTTAAGCATTTTTACAGCATTTTGTTCATAGATTCTTGTTCCTCATTTGATTCTAAAGCTAACCAATGCATTTAATTTGATTATTACGCTGTATATACGAATATGCCATGAGTGAATTTTAGGGTTTTCAGAGGTTGGAATTGGGGATTTGTAAACGAGGAAAAATTAAGCCTTGAGACCACCACCATTCAATTTAGCAAGCTTGGACGAAGAAGAATCCATAGTCGCGATTAATTTATGAGTTGCATAGGCCTAATCGCTATTTTTTGGTAGCATGCCTAAGAGAACGTCCAAAAAACCGTTGCCTCATGTTTTATGATACAGGGATGGTGAAGACGATGATGTGGTGGCAACAAGTGATACGCTGTTTTGAATTTCGCGCGTTTCCATCCACTAACGCGTTGCTTATTTTTATATTATTTGTTTGTTTGTATATTAATTGAATGTGCGCTTAGCTCAGCTGGCAACTAGGATTGGTGGTGAAGGTACATAACCTGGGTTCGAGCCCCAGGTCTTACATATTTCAATATTATTTTTCCCTAACAAATCCTATGCAGCATTTACGTTGAAGATCTTCATGCACGCTCAAAGATCATCGCCCACGTGTCCTGGTAGATCAACCAAAGGGCTCAGATTCAAGGCATATGGTAGACCCTAGTCAACGCATCACACATGATTCAAAAAGGTCCAACGAGGCCAATGTTATTGGGCCAGATTGCTGAGTCCATACCTCACAATTGGGGACTGATACCCCCTGGTTTGCAATCTTCCCTCTTTTTCTTATATTTTATTTTTTTTAATTATTATATTATTTTCTTTATTGTTTGAATTAATTAATTTTACAATATACAAAAAATGCCTAAAAAATCAGAAAAAGGACAAAAACATGATAAATAATTTTTATTTTAATATTTTCATGTAAATAAATTAATTTAGATTAGAGTTTTAATTTTAATTCTTTTAATAACAAAAATACAAAAATATAGAATTAGGTTTAATTAATTTTTATTCCTTTTTAATTTTTTCCTTTTTTACCATAATATTTATTTATTTGTTTTTATAATTAAATTGTACATAAATAAATTAGGGTTTAATTTAGGTTAAATTGTAATGTTTTCTTAATAACTTAAAAATAATTAGAACTAGGTTTAGCATTTAATTTTAATTTAAATTATTTCATTAAATCCTAAAAATACAAAAAAATACCAAAAACATTTTCTTTAAATTTTAATTTTAATTTTAATTCCTTATTAATTTAATTTTGCGAAAGGGTCCAACGCCCATATTTCTAACTGTTTAATTTCACATATTTATTTTATATCATTTAAATAATTATGTATCTCTCCCGAAGCCTTGTAATTACTTCTCGCATTCTTTTCAATTATTTTAATCTCTTTATTTTCCGTCAAATCGGGTCCGATTTAATTTTGGCGATGTGGACCCGCGCCATTTGTAATAGCTTTAGATTTACTTTTCCTCGCAAACTTTTAACTGTTAAACAGAGCATGCAAGAATGAATGGCCATAATAAAATCAAGCGTAGAACACCAATAACATGACAAGACGAATACAAATGAAAACGACACACGAATCGCACACACCACCCCTAGGGTACGCCTCACTGTTGCCTTGCCTCGAAAGGTGATCGTCGAGTAGAGGATGTCTTAGTAAGTCCTCATGATCCGGGAACCTGGCATGAGGGTAGCTTCTAAGGTGTCTTCCTATTACTCCGGTGATCACACTGTTGCCTTGTCCCTCGAAACGTGGTCGCCGACTATAGGACGTCTTAGTGAGTCCTTATGTTCCATTGATCTAGTTGCCTCAAAACGGTTGCCTCGGAATAGTTGCCTCGGAATAGTTGCCTCAGAATAAAAGATCAATGGCATAAGGGTAGCTCCTAAGGTATCTTACCTTTGCTTGGTGGCCACACTGTCCCTTAATCGAATTGACCCGAACACCTCCAACGGTGGTGCTACCTACCTCTCAATGGTGGGATGGCATTACTTTAAAGGACATTTACACAGACGAATTCCTTAGGGTAGGTAGGTTCTCGTAGATACTTGCTCTCTTCAAAACAAACAAAAATCTTTTCACACCGACACTTTTCAAAAGCTTTCAAAACAATTTTTCAAACACTCTGACACAAGAGTCGATCTGGAATTTTCAAAGAAACTTTTTAAACCCACAGTTGAAAAACAAACAAACCATTTTGAAAACACAATGAGCAAGTATCTAAGAGCCCATGGATAACCATGGATAGAAAGGGTGCTAACACCTTCCCTTTCTATAATCTACCTCCCGAACCGAGAACTAATCTCTATAAGGAATTTTTCTGTGCTTTTATCCTTTCCATTTGGAGAAAATAAAAGACGGTGGCGACTCTTGCTTCCGCGACATTTCGCGAACCAGCGTTAAACAGTCAGTTCCAGATCCACCGATCACACCTTCCCTATGTACGAGATCGTATTTAAAGATCTCGGGCTCGAGCTACCTTTCAACGACTTTCAGATGGGAGTGTTCAATCACTTGAACCTGGCTGCCTCCCAGATTCATCCTAACGTGATTGCCTTTATCCGGGCATTTGAACTCACATGCCGCTTCCTGAGGATCAGGGCAACGATTCCCCTGTTCTTTAGGGTTTTTCACCTACAATGGCAATCCCGAGGAGGGAAGCATAGTTGGGTGTCCCTTAAGCAGTCGAAGAGGCTATTTAGGATGTATATGGATTCTGTTCGAGATTTCAAGGATATGTGGTATATTTTGCAACCGTCTAGTCAGACAGCCGTGGATTCGCTATTCGAACCGGATGATGTGGTGGACAAGGACGGGGAGCCGTGTTTGGATTTTGAGGGTAATCTCGAGATTGGGAAAGTCTCCAAGTTTCCCATCCACTGGTGTTCGAGCCATTATGACCATGGACCTGGATACTACCATACTCCCGCTGGCGGTATGAGCGCCGAGGACGGGGAGGCTTATGGCGTCCTTAACAAATTTGTCGATGGTTTCTTCCCTGCTCGGTGGGTTACGAGGGAAGGGAACGACATTCTTGATGAGGATGGCGAGTCGACGTTTGAGGCACGTCCGATCAACACCAAGGCACTCATCGAATGCCAGTCTTACGGGCAGGCCGTAGAGCTCTTAGGTTTCTTGCTTTACTCTGTTGATAACCTTCTTTATTTGTTTTCTTCGATGTGGCTAACCCAAGTACATTTCCTTTGCAGGTCACATGGCAGAACGTCGAGAGAGGTTGATGAAGCTGACCCAAGATAAGAAGATCAACAAGAGGTTGGTAAAGCCGCAACAAGCCACGCAAATGGGTCCGACCCCCGAGTCAGGTATGGAAGGATCTAGTGGGTCCTCGGGTTCCCATGACACCAAGCGCCAATCTGCTTTGATTAGCAAGAAACAGAGTCGGCCAGAAGGTGGAGTCAAAGTGACCGACAGAGGGGAGGGTGCTCGTCCCTTCAGCCTACCACCCTATTTTGTGGAAAAGGATTTCTTTGAGGGGTCTCCCTTGACTGTATCCAACAATGAGGCCGATATCATCAGACGACTCGACAAGGAAGGTCGGAGGAAACACCTCGCCGTCAGCATGATCTGGGTGGTGAAAATGGACGAGATGGTAGTTGTCCTTGCGGGCGAAGGGTCGGACTCCTTGGATCGGGTCAAGGAGCTGGAGTCGGAGAAGCCGGCTCTCATGGCCAAAACCCGCAAACTGAAGGCTTCTCTTGAGTGCTCCAAGGAAATGTTTCGGGAGCAGTCCGACGTGCTGTCGGGGGAGAAGGAGAGGGCCGACAGGGCCCTTGAGGACAAAGACTGCCTCCAGCTTGATAAGGAGCGGTTGGAGAGTGACAACTAACGACTGTTGAGAGAGGTCGAGGATCTAAAGGATGTTATGCTGCCCGCGGAGGACGAGCCTGAAGGGGTAGCCGACTTACGTACGCGTGCTGACTTCATCGCTCGAATTCAACTTCTGGAGTTAGACTGTGTTGACGCTTTGGCCGATGGCTTTGAGTCCACTGTGAATCAACTGTCTGTGCTGAATCTGGGGTTGAATACCGAAGGGACTGGGGTTCTGTCCCAGGTTGTCGATGGCCGGGTTGTGCCTCCTCCTGACTCTCCTGACATCAACGTTGGTACTCCGGGGAGTGATTAATTCTTTTATTGGCGTATTTGGGCCTGCGTGTCCATTGTTATTTTGGGGCCCGCGTGCCCGCTTTCATTCCTTTAGTTTTTTGGCCGTCGTGCCTAAATTGTAATTTTGGACAACACCGACCCTTGTGGTCGATATATTATTGATCTTTGTTTATGACTGTCTACTCGATGAATGCTTTGTTTATAGTATTTATCTGATAATAATATTTGATGTATGTGCCCGACCGTTATCTTAATTATGAATTTTTGACGAAGTTTGTATTTGTATGGAGATATTCATTCGACCCTAATGTCGGTTTGACGCACTTCGAAATGTGTCAAATGCGCGGAGTGGGGATCTGCGTGTCGGGTGTATGATCGCGATCGGGATCCTACACTCGTGGTGTGAACTTCCCATTGCGAGCTAGGTGTTCTGCCATGTTGGGGTACTTTGACAGTGGAGCTCGATCGAGGTGTCCCTGTCGGGCATGTATGTTTTATTCGTCGAAGTGAACGACATTATGCCTTCGTTGGTTGGTAGGTCAGACCCGTATCTCGACTAGCCTACGTGGTCGAGCTTTTGCCTTCATCGACTGAAGGTGATCGTTCAGCGGAAAAAGTTCCCCAGTAGGTGAGGGGCTTTAGCTATAATATTGTTTTAGCTTCAGTCTTCCAGGGTCGTGGTAATGGTTCTCCATTTAATTGCTAGAGATAATATGCTCTGGTTCCCGTAGCTCCCTGGACGCGATAAGGTCCCTCCCAATTTGCGGGAATCCTTCTGGTTTCTCCGCAAGACTAGGATGTCGACTTGGAATTCGCGTTTTATGACTTTGTTGTCGTGGCGTAGGGCTACATGCTATTTTAGAGTGGCCTCACACAGAGCTGCTTCTGATCGGATTTCTTCAACGAGGTCGAGCTCATCTCTCAAGGCCTCGTCGTTCATCTCTTCGTCGAGGGGCCTTTCAGTTCACCTGGATGGCTCCATGATTTCCATGGGGATGACCGCCTCGGTACCATAAGTCAGTCAGAATGGTGTCTCACCGGTAATCGAGCGGGGCATTGTTAGGTAAGCCCATAAGACGCTGTGTAATTCTTCGACCCATCCCCTCTTGCCTTCTCCCAACCTGCGTTTGAGTCCTCGCAAGATAATCCTATTTGCGGCCTCGGCTTGCCCGTTAGTCTGGGGGTGTTCGACTGATGTAAAGTGTTGTTTGGTGCCGAGTTTGGCAATGAAGCTTTAAAAGCCTTGGTTGGTGAACTGGGTACCGTTGTCCGTTGCGAGCTCCTGAGGGATCCCAAACCGAGCGAGTACGTTTCATTTGTAAAAATGCATAATGTTGTGCGAGGTAATTTTCACGAGGGCTTCGGCCTCTATCCACTTTGTGAAATAATCTACGGCCACGGTGAGGAATTTGTTTTGGTATGTCCCTTGTACGAATGGTCCGAGGATATCCATTCCTCACCAGGCAAATGGCCATGGGGACGATAGTGTATTCAGCTCATGTGGCGGGGCGAGGTGCATGTCAGCGTGCCTTTGGCACTTGTCACATTTCTCGACGTGGTCTTTAGCGTCTTGCTGCATTGTCGGCCAGTAGTACCCCGCTCGCAGTGCTTTCCTCGCTAGGGACTTACCGCCCATGTGTTGGGCATTAATCCCTTCGTGTATTTCTCGTAGTATCTCGGGGACGGCCGATTCTTCGATGCACTTCAAGAGTGGGATGGAAAATCCCCTACGATATAGTTTGTGCTCGAGCACCACGTATGAGCATGCTCGTCGTTTGGTCGCGGCCGCTTCTCTTTGGTCCAGGGGGAGTTCCCCCTTCGTTAAGAAGTTGAATACCGGGGTCATCCAGCACGAGCTGTCTCCGATGGCATTTACCTCGGGTAAAGTCGTGGATTTTTCGATGCTCGAGCAAGATAGAGATTCTTGTATGACAAATTTGTTTCCACCTTTCTTTTTTGTACTTGCGAGCTTCGAAAGTATGTCGGCCCGTGTGTTTTGCTCGCGTGGTATATGCAAAATTTCTGCCCGGTCAAACTTTTTCATATGTTCCCTGACCAAGTTCAGATATTCGATGAGGCTGTTTTCTTAGCCTGGTATTCCCCTTGAACTTGGGACGCGACGAGTTGAGAGTCAGTGAAAATTTGTATCTCACGGGCTCCTAAATCCTCGGCCAGTCTTAGACCTGCGAGTAAGGCCTCGTATTCCGCCTGGTTGTTCGAGGTTGGAAAGGAGAGGGTGAGCGAATGCTCGATCACCACGCCTTCCTCGTTTTTGAGGAGGATCCCCGCACCGCTCTCGGTCGAGCTGGAGGCTCCATTGACAAAGATGATCCACTTGTGCTCCTTCCCTACGGGGGGGTTATGAGCGGTCATCTCCGCGACGAAATCGGCCAGAGCCTATGCCTTCAGGGACTTCCTGCTCTCGTATTGGACGTCGAATTCTGAAAGTTCTAAGGACCACTTCAACATTCGACCCGCTATGTCTGGTCGACCTAGGAGCTGTTTCACGGGCTGGTCTGTTTGCACCACGATCGTGTGCGCGAGGAAATAGTGTCTGAGCCTTCTTGCTGCATAGACGAGGGCCAGAGCCACCTTTTCTATCTGTTGGTACCTAATCTCGGGCCCTTGAAGCGCCTTGCTCATGAAATAAACGGGTTTTTGTCCATCATGAGTCTCACGAATAAGGGCCGCACTGACAACTTCGACCGAGACGGTCAGGTATAGAAACAGGGTCTCCTCGTCGACTGGTTGTGATAACACGGGCGGCTGTGAGAGGCTCTGTTTGAGATGGAGCAGGTCCTTCTCGCATTCCTCGGTCCATTCGAAAGTCGCTTCCTTGCGAAGGAGTTTGAAGAAAGGGAGGGCGTGTTGAGCGGAATTTGCAACGAAACGGGATAGTGAGGCGAGCATGCCATTCAAGACTTGTATGGATTTTTTCAAAGTAGGTGTGGATAGGTCAGAGAAAGCTCGGAACTTGTCGGGGTTATCTTTGATTCCTCATTCTGTTAAGTAGAAGCTGAGGAACTTGCTCGCCTTGACCCCGAACGTGCACTTCTCAGAGTTAAACCTCATTTTGCATTGCCTCGCTTGGGCAAAGACTTCCCTGAGATGAGCATCATGGTTGGTGTCTACTCGGGACTTGACGATCATGTTGTCCATGTATACCTCGAGCATATCCCCGATTTGGTTGCGGAAGACTTTGTTCATCATCCGCTGATACGTTTCTCCTGCGTTTTTCAAACTGAATGGCATTACGTTGTAGTAATAGTTGCTCGAGCTAGTCATGAAAGCAGTGTAGTGTTTGTCGCCTATTGCCATTGGGATTTGGTTGTATCCCGAATAGACGTCCATAAACGATAGAATTTTATAGTCGACCGAGTTGTCGACCAGCATGCCAATATTAGGTAAAGGAAATGCATCTTTGGGGCATGCCCGGTTAAGATCGGTATAGTCAACGCACATTCGCCATTTTACATTATTTTTCTTAACAAGTACAACATTTGATAGCCAGGTTGAATACCTGGCTTCAGAAATAAAATTTTCCTCTAGGAGGTCTTTTACAGCTTTTTCAGCAGCCTTCGCTTTCTCCGGAGACTGCCAACGTCTATGTTGTACTACTGCCCTAGCGGCTGGATCAATAGCGAGTTGATGACAGGCGACCTCAGGGTCGAGACCGAGCATCTCCACAACACTCCATGCAAACAGATCCGCACTTTCCCTCAAGCAGGCCTTGATCTGCTTTCTCGCTAAGTCGGGGAGTCCAATGCCAATCTTCACTCCTCTTCTTGGGTCTTCACCGAGGGGGACAAGCTCGAAGTCCCCGTCCGAATTGGTCAGAGGGGAACTTGCTCGCCGCTGAAGGGCTCGTCCTAGTCGAAGTGAGTGTCCAGAGAGATCGAGTCGACCTCCGGAGGGCCCCTCTGTTCTTCTACTCTGACGGGATCTGACCGTTGAGTCTCTGATCGTGCAGTTGCAGCTTTCATGGTGGGCCATGTGCTGGTGTCGACAGTGTTGTGTCCCTTGGACGCTGCGTTGAAGCACCTTCCGGCGGCTACTAGATCGCCTTGAATAGTGGCGACCCGAGGCACAATGGTTCATTTGTGAGGGTTGTTACTTCATCTTCATATGTCATCAATAAATCATGGACGTTTTTGCATGCAAAATTTTACGCTCTTTATTTTTTCTTTTTACCTTTTTATTTTCAAAGATAGCTATGCTCTTACACACACTCACATATCGCAATGCAGATCCACATCCACTCAGGATCCCATGGGTAACGATTCTACTATGGCCTATTGTGACTTTGAAAATCTGATCTACCAAGCCGAAGACGAAGGCGAGGAAGATTGTGAGGTACCAGGGGAACTATCCAGGTTATTGCAACAGGAAGAAATGACCATACAACCCCACGAAGATCCGGTTGAAATAGTTAACTTAGGCACCTAAGAGGACAAGAAAGAAGTCAAGGTAGGTGCCAACTTGGAGCCTAGTGTCAAGAAGCTCTTAACTCAATTACTACATGACTATGTTGAGGTCTTTTCCTGGTCATACGAAGACATGCCAGGACTCGACACTGATATCGTGGTCCATCGTTTGCCGACAAAAGAAGACTTCCCTTCGGTAAAACAGAAGGTCCGTCGCATGCGACCACAAATGTCAGAGAAAATCAAGACTGAAGTCATGAAGCAGTTCAATGCTAGATTCTTAGCTGTCACCTCCTATCCACAATGGGTCACCAACGTTGTTTCAGTACATAAAAAAGACGGTAAGGTAAATATGTGTGTGGATTACAGAGACTTGAATAGGGCAAGCCCCAAGGATGACTTCCCGCTTCCCCACATTGATATTCTGGTTGACAACACCGCACAACATAAAGTATTTTCCTTCATGGATGGTTTCTCCGGATACAACCAAATCAAAATGGCACCTGAGGACATGGTAAAAACGACCTTCGTCATACAGCGGGGCACGTTCTGTTACAAAGTTATGCCATTCAGGTTGAAGAACGCTGGGGCAACCTATCAGCGTGCCATGGTAGCTCTGTTTCATGACATGATCCATCACGAGATAGAAGTCTACGTGGATGACATGATATCCAGATCTCAAACTAAAGAGGAACACCAGGACCATTTGCAGAAACTGTTTGAAAGACTGGAGAGATAAAAACTAAGGCTGAATTCGAATAAATGCACTTTTGGAGTAAGGTCCGGTAAACCCTTATGCTTCATTGTCAGCGCCAAAGGTATCAAAGTGGACCCTGTAAAAGTAAAAGAAATATAAGAAATTCCTGCTCCTCGCACTGAGAATGAAGTTAGGGGATTCTTAGGACGACTAAACTACATCACCCAGTTCATTTCCCATCTAACCGCTACTTGTGAACCCATCTTCAAATTACTGAAGAAAAATCAAGTGGTGGAATGGAACGACGACTGCTAGGCTGCCTTCGTCAGGATTAAGGAATACCTTCAAGAGCCTCTCATTTTTATGCCACCAGTGGAGGGAAGACCTCTGATCATGTATCTAACAGTCTTGGAAAATTCAATGGGGTGTGTGCTGTGGCAACATGACGAGTTTGGACGAAAAGAGCATGCAATATACTACCTGAGAAAAAAGTTTACCGACTGTGCAACTAGATATTCACTGCTCAAGAAAACTTGCTACTCTCTAGCATGGGCTGCTCGCCGGCTAAGACAATATATGCTGACCCACACTACCTTATTGATATCCAAGATGGATCCAATTAAATACATATTCAAGAAGCCAGCCCTCTCGCGAAGAATAGCAAGATGGCAGATGGTCCTGACCAAATACGATATTCAGTACACTACCCAGAAAGAAATAAAGGGGAGTGTGTTAGCCAATCACTTGGCTCATCAGGCTGTGGATGACTATCAATCTATGAATTTCGAATTTCCGGATGAAGACATCATGTTGGTAAACAATTGTAAAGAACTCAGACCATATGACGGACCTGAACAAAGATCCCGATCGACCATGGTTTTTGATGGAGCTTCCAACACACTCGACAACGGTATAGGCGCTGTGATCATATCCCCTGAAGGATGCCATACTCCCTTCATTGCTAGATTGTGTTTCAAATGTACCAATAATATGGCAGAATATGAAGCATGTATTATAGGTCTCAAAGCTGCCATAGATTTGGGAATCAAGTCCTTAAGTGTATTTGGAGATTCAGCCTTAGTCATCAGTCAGATCAAAGGAGAATGGGACACGAAACACCCTAATATCATCCCTTACAAAGAACATGTGTTGACGTTAACCCCATATTTTGAGGAAATTACCTTTGAGCATTTTCCACAGGAGGAAAATCAATAAGTGGATGCACTAGCCACTATGTTGTCCATGTTCAAAATCGTGTGATAACGAGGCTCCTCAGATCACCATCGAGAGAATGGATGAACCAGCTTACTGTCACGATATTGGTACTGATGAAGTAATGTCCAAGCCCTGGTTCCATGAAATTAAAAGATATCTCGAGGCTCAAGAATATCTGGAGGGAGCTTCAGTCAACGATAATAAATTCGTGTGAAGATTCTCTGCTAAGTTCTTCCTCAGTAACGAAGCTCTCTATAAGCATAATCACGACTCTACTTTGCTTCGGTGTGTAGACAAGAGTGAGGCAGACAAGGTCATGGATGATTTACATGAAGGCACCTTTGGAACACATTCTAGTGGGCACACAATGGCTAAAAAGATCCTCCGGGCAGGATACTACTGGTCCACCATGGAAGCAGATTGTCATCAGCATTCACGAACCTGTCACAAGTGTCAGATTTATTTTGACAAGGTACATGTGCCTCTGGTTCCTCTAAACGTCCTGACTGCTCCTTGGCCATTCGCAATGTGGGGCACTGACATGATTGGAGAAATCAAACCTACAGCTTCTAATGGACCCCGCTTCATCTTGGTTGCCATTGATTACTTCATGAAGTGGGTTAAGGAAACTTCATTTGCTTCTGTCACCAAGAACGTCGTGGCCTGATTCATCAAACAGAATCTTATATGTCGGTATGGTATTCCGAAAAGAATCATCACAGATAATGATACCAATCTCAACAATACTATGATCACGATAATATGCACGTAATTCAAGATCCAGCATCACAACTCTTCTCCTTACCGGCCGAAGATGAATGGCCCTGTGGAAGCCCCTAATAAAAACATCAAGAATATTATACAAAAGATGACAGTGACCTATAAGGACTGACATGAGATGTTACCATTTGCTCTCCACGGTTACCGTACCACGGCACACACATCAACAGGGGCAACTCCTTTCTCTTTGGTATACGACATGGAAGCTATCTTACCAATTGAAGTCCAAATACCTTCTCTGAGAATCATAAAGGATGCAAGGTTGAAGGAAGATGAATGGATTCAAACTCGACTCGACCAACTGAACTTGATTGATGAGAAGAGGCTTACAGCTGTCTGCCATGGCCAGATGTACCAAAAGCGTATGATTAAAGCTTTTAACAAGAAGGTCAGACGTCGGGTATATCAGATTGGTGACTTGGTAATCAAGCGTATCATATTTCCACAAGGTGATCCCAGGGGAAAATGGACTCCTACATACGAAGGACCATTTATGATAAAAAACATATTTTCTGGTGGGGCAATGATCTTAACCACTATGGACGGTGACGAACTTCCGCACCCTGTAAATGCGGACATAGTTAAAAGATACTACACAAGAAAAAAGACCCGCTAGGTCGACTGGCCTAGGCAAAAATCAGGGATAAAACACAAAAAAAATCTATATACCCAACAAGCTGAAAACCTAAAAAGGAGGCTTGGGCAAAAAAGGGTATCTCGGTGGACTGAAAACCCGAAAGGGCGGTCCAGGAAAAAGTTATGGATTTAAAGCGTATGACTATATCCCGTTTGATCACATTACAGTCAATCTTCGGCATCAATCATCAAACTTGAATGGTTCTAGTCAATCCAATCAGCTTCAGACAAAGCAACAAGTGGATGAGACACTCAGAAACATGAAGGCTATAGCAGAGTGGGAACCCCATGGGATTATTTCACATAGTTGTATTTGTATTAGTTTTCATTTTTTTTATGACGACATTCTCTTACTAGGATGTTCTTCTCTTTGTACAAAATACTTATTCAAAGTTAATACAAAGATATCCCATAAAAGTGCAAAACTATATATTTTTCTTTTATTGTTCCTGTTTTGTTTGCAAAAAATGTCCAGTGTTTATTTTTGAACATATGCATTTGAATGTAATTACTGCTTACAAATGAATGCATAAAAAAGGGAAAAGTAAACAGAAATACAATTACTAATGGCTTTAAGAAACAGGATAACTTTTATGGGCCATACCATAAAATCTCTACAGTCACTGCTCTAAAGATTCCCCAGTGAAAGTCCCCTGCTGCTCAGGGGTTTCCCCAGCAGGTTTTCATGAAATCCACAAGCTATGCACGAAGTTTCACTTCGCCAACAAAGTTTACTTCTCTAATGACGAAAACCCATCTATTAATACTTCAATTTTAACGAAACATGGAGACTTACACTCTGTATTCCCAACAACAGTCATATATTTATTTTCTCCAATCTAAACAACACTGCAGCAGAATAACTAATATATGCATACATCGCATCCATACATCATAAACATCGAAAACATAAATGCATATATCACAATCTCATTTATTTTGAGAAACATCATTACACCGTGCATTTCATACATCATGACATTACTCTTTACCTTTTCAGGAGAGACCAATCAACAAAAAATTATCATCAACAAATTTTTGACAAAACAGGGCAACTATTTGTGGACAAACCAATTACAGATCAATTCCCGAGAAAGGACTGTTTGACTATCTACATGACAAATATTTTCTTCAGACTTCTGTTGGTTTAGTTTAAATCTCTCAACGATTTATCTTGATTCTTTCCCGCAGACATCTTCTCTGGATCAGATAAATCGCTCCCATATTTATTCTGATTCGTTCCGGTTAAAGAGCGTTCAATACCTCTGCTGGTTCAGTTTAAATCTCTCAACGGTTTATCCTGATTCTTTCCCGCAGACATCTTCTCTGGTTCAGATAAATCGCTCCAAGATTTATTCTTATTCGTTCCAGTTAAAGAGCATTCAATACCTTTACTAGTTCAGTTTAAATCTCTCAACGGTTTATCCTGATTCTTTCCCCAGTGGACACTTCCTCTGGTTCAGATAAATCGCCCCAAGATTTATTTTGATTCTTTTCCAGACCTCTGTTGGTTCAATTTAAATCTCTCAATGGGTTATCCTGATTCTTTCCCCAGTAAATATTTTCTCTGGTTCAGACAAATCGCCCCAAGATTTGTTCTGATTCTTTCCAGACCTCTGCTGGTTCAATTTAAATCCCTCAACGGTTATCCTAATGCTTTCCCAGTAGACACTTTCTCTGTTTCAGATAAGTCGCTCCAATATTTATTTTGATTCTTTTCCAGACCTCTACTGGTTCAGTTTAAATCTCTCAACGGTTTATCCTGATTCTTTCCCCAGTAGACGCTTTCTCTGGTTCAAATAAGTCGCTCCAAGATTTATTTTTATTCTTATCTAGACCTCTATTGGTTAAGTTTAAACCTCTATTGGTTCAGATAGATCACTCTAAAGATTTATCCTGATTCTTTCCAGTTAAATATTATTCAAGACTTCTGCTAGATTCAGTTTTAAATCGACCAAAGGTTTATTCTGATTCCTGCCCCAGTTGAAGTCAAGCTTAGACTTAGTCTAATTTCTATCAACACCCACCTTTGGATGGCATCTATAAGCCCATCTCTGCTAACTCTCTATCATTTCTCCAAATGGCATCTTTAAGCCCATTCCTTACACCTCAATCTCAAAATCATCAGAGTTTAAATTTCTTGGCACTCTAGTGTTCAATCATCTTCCACCTTCAAGTCACGAATGACAGATTTGTCAATCTAGCTCTTCAGGTTTAAGAAGATTGAACAGGGGCAGCTGTTGTACCCCAAAATTTTCCCTCTCATTTTTGAAAGGATCATCCTGGACCCTCAGGATTGCTTCTGTCAAGTTTTAAGTCTCGTATTACAATTTTCCAAGAAAAGTCATTCACAAGGGTAAAATGGTCAAAAGCACACTGAAAAGTCAAACTTTTACTTTTTTTGACCAAAATCAAGTTTCAACAATCATATTTCATCAAGACATAAAATTGGTTCATCAAGAAATCAAAAGTTAGAAATTACTTTGAAAAAAAATCAAATTTCTAAACACTTGGAAAATTTTCTGAGTATTAAGAAAATATGACAATGTCAGAACTTCTGGGCCAGATTTCACGCAAGCGCAATCAGAATTTGCAAAGACGGTTCAGAACACGACTCTTTAATCAGAACATATGGAAAATGTGTGCTTCGATCAGGACATGACTCTTTAGCATATGCAGACTATGTTCTACGCTTCGATCAAAACATCACCCTTCGAATCCGATACGAGTCTTCTTTGATCAGAATAACACCAAGCCCCAAAGCCTCGTTTGAATAGTCTGCTACACTGCTATGGTGCAATCCTGCATCCAGCTGCCACAATACTCCAAAGTGTTGTTGATCCAGTCCACGCCTGCATTTTTCTCAAACCCGATATTTGCACCAAATTAGCACATAAAAGCTGTGTTTAAAAAGCAATGGAACAATATGCCAAAAAGGTTTAAAATCCCATTTGTTCCCCCCCCCCCCCCCAAAACCAAAACAAGCTTATCTATAAAAAAGTTGTACCATCACACATTCAAGGGGCTGGCTTTTTGAAGGAAAGAGTGATCAAACACAAAAAAAAGAGAAAAGAAAACATTCAAACATTCTTAAACCCATAATTCTTAAAAAAAATACCTTTATTCTTCCCTTTTGAATCAAAGAACACAACATTTTCTGTTTCGTTTCTTGCTGACCCCAGAACATTAAAAGACAGCAGCTCAGGTCCCAAGCACACGCTTTAGATTTAAGGTAAGTCATTCTGACTTTAAAATTTTCATTTAGAACATCATTAAATATGTAAATATCATAGTGTTGGTACTGTCCATATCATTGCCTAAGTAGAAAATTTGTGGATCAGAACTTCTTGAAGAAAACTAGGCTCAGAATTAGGGTTAGAATTTATATGAACTGTTGTGCTTTTATTTTTCTGTTTTGCTGTTGTTAAGAACTGAATAAGTTGTAGATGCTCTGGCTAATGTAAGGGAGGAGGTGAAGCGTAACACAAAACTTCTAGGCTTTCTTACTGTTTTAACACACACAAAACTTCTAAACTTTCTTACTGTTTTAACACACACAAAACTGAAGATGTAAAAAACACAAGAAGAGGGGGGGGGGGGGGGGGGGGGTGAATTGAGAACTTGAATCTAAAAAGCTTAATGACACAATATTTTTATCCTGGTTCGTTTGATCTTAAACTACTCCAGTCCACCCGTTAAGGTGATTTCGCCTCTCTCCGACGAGGTCTTAATCCACTAACTCAACAAGATTACAAAAGCTACTTTAACAACTGTTAAAGTCTTCTTGAGTACAACAACAGTCCGGTTAATCTCAAGGAACATTGTTTCAATATAGTTATACAATATGTGTGTTGTTGTTTTTCTAACAAAAAACTATTTATCACAACTGTGATAAATTACACATAATTATAGCTTAGAAAAGTAAAATGAAATTGCTTGCAGCTTTGAAATACGTGATTGATAATATGGCAAAATCGTTGTTTGATTTTGAAAGTTGACTTTGTTTATATAGGCAGTGGAATGACGTTGATCATAAAGCATGTTTAATGTCATTAACACACTTTCCTTTTGGAGAAGATCCTGTCTGAAAGAAGCCGTTGGAATTGATGCTGTCTTGAATGATCAGTAATGCTTCAGAATCTTATCTCCTTACTTGCTGATGACGCTTCAGAATATTGATGACTTGATATGTTCTTGTTCAGAGTCAGAGTTTACTTTGATTAAGCGCAGGTTCTGGTCATCAATCTTCAGCGTATGTTCTGATTGCTTCAACGTGTCGCACTTATGGCTTATCTTCTGATGCTGATATGATCAGAACTTCTGCATACATAAAACATAATTTTTAAGGTGCATATTTGTTCTTTGTATTTATTTATTCTTTGTATTTGTTATCATCAAAACTCTAACCGAGGGTTGTAGAATCAAACTATGTTCTAACAATCTTCCCCTTTTTGATGATGACAAAAACTAGATTTTTCAATTAAAAAATAAAGAATAAAAGGTTTAGAAGAAACTCTCCCTGAGTTGATTACTTCCCTTAAGTTCCTTGAGCATCAGAGTTTAACTTTATCTTTCATCAGAGTTTGTACCTGTTCAAGCTTTTCAGAAGATAGAGGTTAAGTAGTCCAGAATGTTTGAGACTTTTGTCTCAGTAAACCGTTATTGAAAATATCTTACTTTCTCCCCCTTTTTGTCAGTTATCAAAAAGGCAATATAATCAGAGCCAAAATAGTTGAATTATATTAAAAACAAGAAGCAATGATAAGTTCCAAAATAGAAGTGGTAAAAAAAAACATTACAAATAAACAGATTTAAAACATAAAAGAATCTAAGATGGAGGAGGAAGACGTGTGAACAAAGCTTCCAGCAAGCCCTTGATCTGGGTATTAGATTCTTCTTGTTTACCTAAGATGTCTTTGTTTGTGTCCCCCTGCTTATCCAACCTTTCCTGGATAATAGCATTTTCTCTCTTCAACTCTTCCAGAGTTTGCATGAATGAAGAAGGTGCTGGAGATTCTTCAGTAGTTGGACGCTTCTCAGAGCATTCTGCAGCTTGATCACAATGAACCATTTCCTCTGCTATGATCATCTCTTCTGGAGCAGAAGTCAGGGAGAGACCTTTTAATTTTGGTTGAACTTCATCTGAGGGATGATGCTCTGACTAGGGAGCATTATCCAGAGGGAAAATATCCTTCTTGAGCAGATGGCTCAGAACTTGGTCTTCAAAAGCCTTTAGCTTAGCACTGAAATTCCGTTGAACATGTTCATAGCTCTGTTCTTTTAGCTTTAGTGTTTCAAAATTCAGCCAGTTTCTGAATCTTGTCCATATATAATCAGAAGCAGCAGGATTAGTCATCTCTAGACTAGCATGCCTTAAGGAATTTATCCATTCCTGTACCCCTGTTTCAAAAATCAACAAATTTGTACCGACGTCTGATGTGGTTTTAGTTGGTTTTGGTATGGGAATGGCAGTTTTGTGAGAGATAGCAGCTAGTCTTTCCAGTGCAATTGGATCAATGACAAGTCTTACGTTGTCAGCTGGACTGCTTTTGGGTGAAGGAGTGGGAGAGTCGGGTATGATGATTGGACTGGTAGGGGAGTTTGGTGGTGTGGATTCCAGCGATGAAGGAATTTCTGGAATGTTTTGGATGGTGAGAGGCATGCGAATGGCACGTGGTTCAGTGATTCCGGGTATTGGGATTGTATCAGAATCTGAAAGAGGTTCTTCAGATTGGTTTGTTGGAACATGGTGATGTTCTGGTTCATGGATATCAAAGGATTGATTCTTAGAAGGTTGAGCTTCTAGTTGTTGTTGTTCAGGTTGAGGTGATGGTGGATGAGGAATATCTTGTTGTGGAGATAAAGGTTATGGAATATCTGATATGGTATCAGAGTTTGGATTATCAGGGAGTTGAGGATTTGGATTTTGTGGTATGGGAGCTGAAAGGTCTTGGTCAAATGAATCAATTTCAGGCAGAACTTTGGTAAGTTCTGGTTGAGTTTGTTCAGGGTTTGGATTATGAGAAAAGGGGTGAGCTTCATTCAGACCTAGAGTTTCTGATGGATCAAACCCTATGTCAAAGTCTTCAAATGTTTGTGGGGTTGGATGTTCTGGTTGAGTAGTTATGGTTTCAGATGTTGATAAATTAATTGATTCTAAAACATGAACAGAGGAAGGATTACCTTTCTTTTTGGCAGCTTTTGGAGTCCTCTGGGATGATCCTTCTGCTGCAGCTTTCCTTTTCTTGGTCTTCTTTAGAACAACTTCTGGAGCAGCCTGATGCAAGTCCTGGATGTTTATTTCTGGTGCAGTGCCATCTGCCTTACACGCATCCATATATCTGACAATTATCTCTGGCTTGGAGTCAATCTCAAAGAAAAGAGGAAAATCACCCAGAGGAATTCTTCTTGAAGTGATGGTTGCAAAAGAAGTAACGTTGGGTTCCTTCTTGATATTCTCAATGATTTTCATCTTCTTCAGATTTTTTTGCGTTCAGAGGCTTCCCAGCAGTTGCTTCTAGTGAGCTGATTTCCTGAGCTTCAGTCAAATGCTCTATCAGCCTATTCTTTGTCAGAATATCTGATATGAGTCTTCCTAGGGGTATCCAGTCCCTTTTGGTACGTTCATCTTCTCTAGTTTCCTTCACACTAGTTCTAAGATGATTAAACAACAAGTGTGGGAGGTTTACCTTAGTCTTCTTGGCAATGAAATAGATCAGAAACTGTTGATCAATGTTTATGTAATCAGGAGAGCTAGTTAGCTTCATGTGGTTGATACACCCCAGAATTATTTTAGCCCAAATTCTGTGATGATCCTTCAGATCTCTGATCTTGCTGGAGGGAAGTCCAAGAGTAAATATTTCTCTTGCAATAGAAGCTACATCAGAGCATCTTTCAGCCATGTCAATACATCTGACACCTCCGCCATTGTAATCAATAAGCCTTGAAATTAGGTCTTCTGTAATGACATTTTTCTTCCCCATGACATAAGAGGTAACTTGATGATTTGAAGAAGAAGCATGTATCCAGAATTCTTTGACAAGAATAGGAAATGTTGGCCCTAGAAGATGGTTAAAGTATCTGTTCCAACCTTGAGCATTGACGTCTTCATACAGATTGAAGTCGTTTTCTTGCAAGCTTTCAAAGTCAATAATCAGTTATGAAAGAACTTCCAGATTATCAATGAGAGTGAGTAGCATTCTGTAAGGTTCTTCGTACTGTTCCATAGAAGCAAATTCATGAGTACTGATGTTTTGGACGCTTGAAGAAGCCATTGTTCACACAAGTTTTGAGAAAGATGAAAGGGTTTTTGAAAGTACGAACTAGAAATGATAGAAAGTATTGAGAGAGTAAAAGTGAAAGAATGTAAAGAGTGAAATTTGAGTTTAAATAGTTTTTCTTGAAAGCATAAACAGTAAGAAAGATAAATAATTAGTCATGATTATAAGCATTAGTGACAGCTGAAATTAGGGGATTCAGAAAGATACTGGAAAGGTTACCCATGACGTGTGTCTCAATGCACCCAATCAGCGCTTTTGACCTTTCAGAAAAGTGAACGCGTGTTCAGCCTCAGAAAATAGCTGATGAATGGATGACAACTGTTTGCTTATGTGAACAACACACTTCTATCCTTGAAATGAAACGTTCAGATCTTCATGGATAGATTCTGATGCAATCTGTTTTTCTAAAACTCTGAGGGCAGGTTGATCAGTAGTTCACAGAAAATAACAAAGTTCTGAAGGTTAAGATATGTAAATAAAACAATTTATTCTGGGCGTAACTTCATGCTGAGATGTTTCATAATGAAGTTAAACCTATCTTCATAAAGAGGTTTTGTAAAGACATCAGCCCATTGATGGTATGTGTTAATGAATTTTAAGTTAAGAATCCCTTTCTGAATATAGTCCCTAATAAAATGATGTTTTATTTCTATATTCTTAGCCCTAGAATGCAAAATAGGATTTTTACTGAGACAAATAGCAGAAGTATTGTCACAGAGGATAGGAATGTTACTCTCAAATATATTGAAGTCTTCAAGTTGACTTTTCATCCAGAGCATTTGCGTACTACATCCAACAGCTGCTATGTATTCAGCTTCTGCTGTTGATAGTGCTATTGTGGACCGTCTCTTGTTGGACCATGAGATTAGATTTTCTCCCAGAAACTGGCAGCTTCCAGAAGTGCTTTTATGTTCTACCTATCTCCAGCAAAGTCAGCATCACAATATCCTGCTTAGCTGTAATCATTTGATTTTCTATAAAACAAACCCAAATTAGCAGTACCTTTCAGATACTTGAAAATTCGCTTAACTGTTGTTAAGTGAGATTCTCTAGGATCTGATTAGAATCTAGCACAAATGCAAACACTGAATAAAATTTCAGGCCTTGAAGCCGTCAGATAGAGAAGATAACCAATCATACCTCTGTAGACCTTCTATTCTACCTTTCTACTTACCTCTTCCTTTTCCAGAATGCACGTGGGATGCATTGGAATCTTTGAGGGCTTACATTCTGAGAGATCAAATTTCTTCAGAAGTTCTCTGACATATTTGCTCTGATGAATGTAAGTTCCTTCTGGAGTTTGGTTTATCTGAATGCCCAGAAAGAATTTGAGTTCCCCCATTAAGCTCATCTCAAACTCTGCCTGCATACATTTAGCAAACTCTCTTCCCAAAGAGGGTTTAGTAGATCCAAATATAATGTCATCAACATAAATCTGACACACTAACATGTCATTCTTAACTGTTTTACAGAATAAGGTTGTGTCTACTTTCCCTCTGGTGAATTCCTTTTCTAACAGAAAGTTACTTAGTCTTTCATACCAAGCTCTGGGAGCTTGTTTCAGACCATAGAGTGACTTCTTTAGTTTAAAAACATATTCTGGATTTTTGGAATTCTCAAAACCAGGAGGTTGGTGCACATATACCTCTTCATCTATATAACCATTTAAGAATGCACTTTTGACATCCATCTGATACAGAGTGATGTCTTTATTAACAATAAATGATATTAAAAGTCTGATAGATTCTAACCTGACGACTGGAGCAAAGGTTTCTGTATAGTCTATCCCCTATTGCTGACTATAAGCTTGTGCTACCAGTCGTGCTTTATTTCTAATGACTTCACCTTGCTCGTTCAATTTGTTTCTGAACACCCATTTTGTACCAATGACGTTGAATCCTTTTGGTTTGGGAACCAGATCCCATACATCATTTCTGGTGAATTGATTTAGTTCCTCTTGCATTGCTAGAATCTAGTCATTGTCCAGAAGTGCTTCATTAATTGTTGTTGGTTCAATCAGAGAGACCAGTCCCATGAAGGATTCTTCAGAGTTTCTGAATGTTGATCTTGTTCTGATTGGATCATCCTTCTTTCCCAATATTGTATTTTCTGGGTGATCAATGCTGCTTCTGGATAGTCTTTTCTGGAGTTGATCAACAAACGATGCTGGATTGCTTGCAGTGACTCTTTCTGATGTTGAGGGAGTGTCTCTGTTGAGAACTTATGATGAATTGTCTTCAGTACCTATGAGTTCAACTTCCATGCCTCCAAGGAGTTCATTCTGCTTTGACTTTTGAGGGCCGAGCTTATCATCAAACCTAACCCAAATTGACTCTTCAACAATCTGTGTTTCTGTATTGTATACTATGTACCCTCTTGAGCGTTCAGAGTATCCTAACATGATACACTTTTGTGCTTTAGAGTGAAACTTGTTCAAATAATTTTTTGTATTCAGAATAAAACATGTACATCCAAATGGATGAAAATAAGAAATGTTGGGCTTTCTGTTCTTCCACAATTCATATGGAGTATTTTCCAGAATAGGTCTTATGGAGATTCTATTCTGAATGTAACACGCTGTGTTAATTTCCTCTGCCCAGAAAATCTTAGCAACGTTGGTCTCGTTGATCATGGTTCTGGCCATTTCTTGTAATGTTCTGTTCTTTCGTTCTACAACTCCATTTTGCTGGGGAGTTCTAGGACAAGAGAAGTCATGCAAAATGCCTTTTTCATTAAAGAATAATTCAAAATTTTTATTTTCAAATTCTCCACCATGATCACTTCTGAATTTGACAATTCTAAGATCCTTTTCATTTTGAACTTGGTTGCAGAAGGTAACAAACATAGAGTGTGACTCGTCCTTGTGTCTTAAGAACTTTACCCATGTCCATCTACTTTAGTCATCTATGATTACTAACCCATACTTCTTGCCACTGACTGAAGCAATTTTTACTGGTCCAAATAAGTCAATGTGCAGAAGTTCTAATGGCTTAGAGGTGGAAACAACATTTTTAGATTTGAAAGCAGGTTTTGCAAATTTGCCTTTCTCACATGCTTCACACAAAACATCTGAGTTGAACTTCAAATTAGGATGTCCTCTGACCAGATTGAGTTTGTTGATCTGAGATATTCTTCTCATACTAACATGCCCCAATCTTCTGTGCCAGACCCATTGCTCGTTGTTAATCGAAAGTAGACATTTTACATTCTGACTCTTTAGTTCAGAAAGTTTTATTTTATAAATTTTATTTTTCCTCTTTCCATTAAATAGGATAGCCCCATCTTTCTGACTAACAACTTTGCATGAATTTTGATTGAAGATTATATCATAACCATTATCACTTAATTGACTTATGGATAATAGGTTATGCATTAATTCATTAACTAATAAAACATTACTTATAGAGGGAAGATTTTCATTACCTACTGTTCCAGAGCCAATGATCTTTCCTTTCTGATTGCCTCTAAAGCCCACGTGGCCTCCAGACTTAAGTTCCAGGCTTTGAAACATATGCCTTCTTCCCGTGATGTGTCGCGAGCAGCCAGAGTCCAGGTACCATGATTGGTGTCTTAGCCTTGCTGCTAAAGATATCTGCCACATGTATGATTTTATCCTTAGGTACTCACATTTTATTGGGTCCTGATTTGTTAGTTTTACCAAAATTCTGATTGAATTTTGGTTTGACAGAATAATTACTACTTGTGTATTTTATGTCATGTGTGTGCCCATATATAAAATGTGAATTGAGTGGTGTGTGTTTTATAATTAAGTCCATGGCAATTTTTGGTGTAGATACCTTACCTTGATATCCTATCCCTTTTCTGCCATTTCTGCTAACTCCATAGATCATTGAAGGCATCTTGCTTCTGTCTATGTTTTTAGCTAGAAACTTCTGAAAGCTGTGATCATACTCTTTGATGATCTCATCAGCATTGCTGGGAGTTTCAGAGATTGTTTCCTTCTGAGAGTTTTGCAAATCATTTTCTAATTTTGAAATTTTTTTCTCTTAACTCAGAATTCTCCAATCTGAGACTCTCGGTTTTTTCAGAGTCAGAGGCAAGATTCCTTTTCAGGTTCCTGAATTTGACTCTGATTTGCTAATACCTTTCAGAATTTCATTTAGACTTTCTGCAAGTTCAGCCTTAGTAAAGTTTATGGTAATGTCAGGGAATACCTCTTCAGTGTCTGATTCTGAGTCTGAACCAGAAGCTTCACTGTCTTCTGATACGTTTGCCATGAGAGCTATGTTTACTCTTTCATCATCTGATTCTGAGTCAGCTTCAGATGTGTCAGAATCATCCTATGTAACCATGAGGCTTTTCTTCTTTTCCTTGAGAAACTTCTTTTTGGGCTTTTCCTTCTGAAGTTTTGGGCAGTCACTTTTGTAGTGCCCTTGCTTATTACATTCATAGCAGATGATGTCCTTGTTGTTTGGCTTTCTGTATCCTGAAGAACCTTCAGATCTTGTGTCCAGAGAAGGACTCGGACTTTATGTATCTGGAGGAGGATTCATTCTGATTCTCTGATCTTCTGGGATTTCTGAACTTCCTTTGTCTCTGCTTCCACAGTTGGTTCATCCTTCTGGAGAGGAGAGATAGTTCATCTTCTTCTGATGAGGATCCATCAGAAGTTTCTTCCACAGCCTGCAAAACCTTGGAGTCAGATTTTGTGTTAGATTTTAACGCTAATGGATTACCTTGCTTTTGAGGCTCATCTTCTTCTAGCTCTATCTCGTGACTTATGAGGGAGCTAACAAGTTCCTCCAGAGAAAATTTGTTGAGATCTTTGGCTAGCTTAAGTGTTGTGACCATTGGCCTCCATTGTTTGGGCAAGATTTTGATGATCTTCTTAACGTGATCAACAGTAGAATATCCTTTGTCAAGAACCTTTAGTCCAACAACAAGAATTTGAAATCTTGAAAACATAGTTTCTATTGATTCACTATCTTCCATCTTTAATGCCTCATACTTCTGAATAAGCGCAAGGGCCTTGGTTTCTTTGACTTGAATGTTGCCTTCATGCGTCATTCTTAGAGATTCAAACATATTCTTGGCAGTTTCTCTGTTTGATATTTTCTCATATTCTGAATATGAGATGGCGCTGAGGAGAATTGTTCTGGCCTTGTGGTGGTTTCTGAATTCACGCTTTTGCTGATCAGACATCATTTTCATGTCTATCTTCTAACCACGTCCATCCACAGGATGCGTGTATCCATCAGTCACCATGTCCCACAAATCAGCATCATGGGCCAGAAAGAAACTCTCAATTCTATCTTTCCAGTAGTCAAAGTTTTCTCCATCAAAGACTGGAGGTTTGCCACTGAATCTGTCCTTGTCTTCATGGTTTTAATTGCTAATGTTTTGGCTTAGTCCCACCATAGTGTTTTTCTGATGCTTGGATCTTGTACTGACACGGTTAAGTGTTTAAGCTCAGAACCAGGCGCTCTGATGCCAATTGAAGATGTGAAAAATACAAGAGGGGGGGGGTTGAATTGAGAACTTGAATCTAAAAATCTTAATGACACAATATTTTTATGCTGGTTTGTTTGATCTCAAACTACTCCAGTCCACCCGTCAAGGTGATTTCGCCTCTCTCCAACAAGGTCTTAATCCACTAACTCAACAAGATTACAAAAGCTACTTTAACAACTGTTAAAGTCTTCTTGAGTACAACCACAGTCCGGTTAATCTCAAGGAACACCGTTTCAATATAATTATACAATATGTGTGTTGTTGTTTTTCTAACAAAAAACTGTTTATCACAACAGTGATAAATTACACAGAATTATAGCTTAGAAAAGTAAAATGAAATTGCTTGCAGCTTTGAAATACGTGATTGATAATATGGCAAAATCGTTGTTTGATTTTGAAAGCTGGCTTTGTTTATATAGGCAGTGGAATGACGTTGATCATAAAGCATGTTTAATGTCATTAACACACTTTCCTTTTGGAGAAGATCTTATCTGAAATAAGCTGTTGGAATTGATGTTTTCTTGAATGATCAGTAACGCTTCAGAATCTCATCTCCTTACTTACTGATGACACTTCAGAATATTGATGACTTGATATGTTCTTGTTCAGAGTCAGAGTTTACTTTGATTAAGCGCAGGTTCTGGTCATCAATCTTCAGCGTATGTTCTGATTGCTTCAGCGTGTAGCACTTATGAATTATCTTCTGATGCTAATATGATCAGAACTTCTGCATACATAAAACATAATTTTTAAGGTACATATTTGTTCTTTGTATTTATTTATTCTTTGTATTTGTTATCATCAAAACTCTAACCAAGAGTTGTAGAATCAAACTATGTTCTAACAAAAACTTCTAGGCTTTCTTACTGTTTTACCACACACAGAACTTCTAGGCTTTCCTACTATTTTAACACACACAGAACTTCTAGGTTTTTCTCACTGATTATAACACAACAAAAAACTTCTGGTTTCCTCTAACGTTTCTTTCAGAACTTCAGCGCGAAGAAACCCTGAACTTCTGGTCCCATCTAACGCTTCTTTCTGAACTACAACATGCCTAACATCAGAAATTCTGATCCCTCTCATCTTGGTTTTCAGCAACATGTTGATTCTATTCTCGTTATTTCTTCTTTTTCTTCCTTACTCTTATTATTTTCAGCATTAATATTACTTTCATTACTACAAAAAAGACAAAAAATATTTTCTTTTATTAACTAAGTACTTTCCTTTTAATTTATTAAGAAAAAAAACCATTTTCAAAATAAATCTTTTCCTTTTCTTGTATTGTACAATTCAATATGGTTGTAATAGATAATCAGGATTTTAATTCTTGTAATCCTCATTTGTAAATATGTACGCCCATCCCTGAAATGATGTTATAACTTAGGATTTATTTTCCGCATTTTTATTGCTTTCATACATTATTAGTAATTAGGATGTATGTCAAGATAAAATCAATGAATAGATAACCCTAATCAAACATTAAATGCATGTAAATCAAACACACTTGCACACTAGCACATCTAGGGTAATCTCACTTTGTTGCCCGTCAGAAAATAGTTATGTCCCTCGAATATGGGCATTTTAGCAAAGACCCTCGATAAAGGATCATTATTCCCTAGATGACCCTCAATGTTGCATTCGGTAAACGATCTAGTCCCTAAATGACATTGCTAAAACGTCCCATAAGTTTCCTTCTATGACTATACAAAACGTCCCGCGCTCGTCCCTTCACATCCAATGATGGGGTTTCTTACCAAAACAATGGTGAGATAACAACATCTAAAGGAGGAGGAAAATAATATTTAAGACCTTTTGAGTAGGTAGATTGCTTTTAGTTGCTCGTTTTCTCACAATAAAAACATTTTTATACACCCACAATTTCACCTTGAAACTTTTTTAAAAGACAAAAGACTTTGTACGCATTCTTATAGAGACGGGAACCATTACAAAGACACTCTTTTTCAAAATACTTTAAAAACCCACAAACACATCTTCAAACAAAAAGCAAGTGATCTAGCAAACAACTAAGAGCCTGTAGATAACTACGGATGAAAAGGGTGCTAATACCTTCCCTTTTCATAACCTACCCCCCGAACTCAAGAAAATATCTCGAAAGGTCTTTCCTGTTCTTTTCAACCTTTCCTTATTGGATAAAAGAAAATTCGGTGGTTACTCTTGCTATCTGCAACAATTACAATAAAATGAAAAACAACCAAGTCAGTTCTCCCACCGTATTACACTTGCCATCTTTCTTTGGTACCGAAACAACATTAGAAACCCATTGAGGATATGATGTCACTACTAAGAACCCTGCATTAAATTGTTTCATAACCTCGACTTTTATCTTCTCTGACATCTCAGGGTGCATGCGATGGACTTTCTGATTAATCAGAGAATAACCCTTTTTCATTGGTAGATGGTGAACCACAATATTAGTATCAAGCCCTGGCATGTCTTCGTATGACCAAACAAATACCTTAACATAGTCGTGCAACATCTGAATCAATCTGTTCTTGAGACCGCCCTCTAAGTTGGCGCAGATCTTGACCTCTTTTCTATCTGTCTCAGAACCCAAGTTTACCACTTCGACTGGATCTTCATGTGGTTGGATAGCCTTTTCTTCTTGTATTTAAAGTCTGGCAAGTTCTCCGGGTATTTCACAATTTTCCTCACCTTCATCCTCGACTTGGTAGATTGGACTTTCAAAGTCATAAGCCGCAATAGCAGAATCGTTATCTACGAGATCCAGAGTAGATTTGGATCTGCAATGTAGTGTGTGGGTGTGTGTAAGAACACATAGCTATTTGAAAATGAATTAAAGTAAAAGAAAGACAGAGAGCACAAAATTTGAATGCAAAACGTCCAATGTTTTCAGTAAATGAAAATATGACATATGAAATGACAACCCTTAACAAATGGACCATTGTTCCCCGGACAAGACACAAGGTTTAAATTCGTAGTTTTTAAAAGAAATTACATAACCAAACTTCTTAAAGTGATAAAGCAGAAATAGATATTACTCCTGACTAAAGGAGACCGAGATAATGTCTTCTGCTTTCCAATTGTTAAGTCTATTGCCCATGGTAGGAAAGACCCAACTGTCGAAGTCACCATCATTATCAACTTCCTCTATAGCATTGATTCCATTGTTGCTGATATGGAACAGAGATCTTCCAGCTCGAGCGTGACAAATAGCCATTTGACCTTCTGCAGTAAAGCCCAAACCAAACTTATCAGGTTTGTAGGGGATATCAGGAAGCTGACCCAAAATTGTGCAACTACCTTCTTCTATAGTATCTTTGGCATCTGTTAAGGAAGCCATCTTATGCCGAACCTTGGTAGTATTTAGAATGGCAGAAACATCTTCAACAGTAGCAAGGGAAATTACCTTAAAAGCTTGGCAGGGAGTCTCGATGAATTCACCGTCCATTTCCATGTGCCAGAATGAATTCAAATGGTTGACCATGTACTCCTCCTCTCCACTGACAATAATAATCTTCCCTTTCACATGATACTTTAATTTCTGGTGCAAGGAGGAGGTAGCAGCGCCTGCCCCGGATCCAGCGGCGTCCTAATAGATAAGAATAAGCTGGCCGAATGTCCATTACATAGAAGGTGGATTCAAAGATCTATGAATCCACTTTGATAGGAAAATCCAGTTCTCTATGTACCATTCTTTTTGACCCGTCACAATCCAGTCTGTCAAGAGTTCCCTTTGGCAGAACATTCAGAGAAGAGCCAATATCAACTAACACATGAGCTAACATAGTGACACTGCATTCAATGGAGACATAAAGGGCCCTATTATGACTTCTCCTTTCCGGAGTCAGGTCAACATCGGAGAAACCTAATCCATTATCAGTTGTTAAACTTGCTACGTAACTTCCAAATTGATCAGCCGAAATCTCTTGCGGAAAATGAGAAGTCTTCAAGAACTTTACTAAAGCCTGCACATGGGATTCAGAACATAGTAGTAAAGATAGCATGGAGATTTTGGATGGGGTCTTCCCTAGCTGTTTAACAATTTTATAGTCTCCCTTGCGGATGATTTTCAAAACTTCCTCCAACTCTTGTCCAGACGTGTCCTTGAATGTAGCTTCTTTTGGCGCCTCCGTCTGAGCAAGCTCTATCATTGACTCTTTACCCAGAGCCTTGGCATTTGGCTTGGTAACTGTGACTTGAACAGGTGGAGAGATTTCTGGGGATAAAACCCTTCCGCTTCTAGTAATTTAGCTAGTCCCCACAGTATTGTTAATATTGGGATCAGCCTCTTCATCATCTTCGTCAGAAAACTCTTGTTTAATGCCATGGTAATAGACGTCAGACCCATAATTCCATGGAATAGCTTTTTCCGAGGAATACGGGATGGGCCCAGGTGTTGTAATGATTAAAAGAGAAACTTTTGGATTGCAAGTAATCCTTACATGGCCCTTGGAAGGGTTCCTGAATGGAGTACCAGTTATTACAGAAAAATCTTGGCACAAATTCTCAGCATATGGAATTTTCTCAATCAAAATTATATGTTTATCCATCAGGTGCTGAATGCCTTCCTTCAGTAACCCGCAGTCATTGGGTTGAACTGCACAGTAATAACATTCTTTAACACAACCCAGAAATAAACCGGCTTGTAGCAAATTCTCCTTGATTGTTGGGAAGAGTAACCACATCACTTACGAATGTCATACATAACATCTTCAATAGTACTTATACCTTTGTCATGCTTTGGCATAGGAGCAGTAATCACATTTGGAGTCTCTGGAGGGTCAAACTTAATTTCCTTGTTATCAATCATGTCTTGAATTTTGTTTTTCAGGGCCCAACAGTTGTTGGTGTCGTGCCCATGACTGTTCAAATGATAGACACACCTCACATTTGGATTGTACTTCGGAGAGGATGTGTTGGGATTAGGAGGAGGATCCCGTAGTGTTATCAATTCCGGTTTTACTAGATGTTATAATGCTTGAGAGAATGGCATACTAATCCTGGTGAATTTCCTTCTCGGGGCGTCTGACCTATGCTGATTGCCCTATTGTTATTGTTGAACATGCACTGGATTAGAGATCAACACCTCTCCCACATACTGATGGTGGTCATTCTTACTATGGCTCCTCTGGCCATAGACAACATTGGTTTCATTTTTACCAATGAAGGGCTTCTTCACAGCATTAGAAGATGTAGCCATTGGAATCTTCCCACTCTTAATACCACTTTCAACTCTTTCTCCTGTCAGAATTAGCTCAGTGAAGCCAGATGAAGAACTCTCAATAAGATGATTAAATAATGGGCATGTCAGAGTACCCATGCACATATCAACTAATTCTCGGTCAGACAAGGGAGGTTGGACCCTTCCAGCTAAGTCTCTCCATTTCTGGGCATACTCCTTGAACCCTTCTGTTGAGCCCATGGACATGTTTAGCAACTACACATGAGTCGGTGCCAGGTTAGCATTATATTGATACTGCTTGTAGAAAGCATAAACCAAGTCTTCCCATGTGTGGATGTTGGTTCCTTCCAGCTGGTAGAATCATTCAAGTTTAGTACCGGACAAACTTTCTTGAAAGAAATGAACCCATAATTTTCTATCAGCAGTATGAGGTTGGATCTTTCGAACATACAACCTCAGATGAAGTTTGGGACAAGAGACACCATCATATTTAGAAATGATAAGGACCTTGAATTTGTGAGCAATGACCACTCCTGGGATTAGACCTAGGTCTCCGAAATCCAATCCAGGATCTTTATGGGTTTCCATAGCTTTAAGACGGTCTTCTAACTGCTTCTACCTGTAATCTACAAGAGGGTACTATTTGTTGGAGTAATCTTCATCTTCGGAAACCTGATTGTTTCTATCTTTACCCCTGACACTTTTGCCATTCTCCTATTGGTTGTCTACTTCCTTAGAGGAAACATCATCTTCTTGAACCTGTCGAGCAGGACCTTTGAATCTTCTCTCCATATTGAGGATGACAACCGGCTTTTTAGTCTTCTTTTTCTTGGTGAGGAGCGTCATCATCTCTTGTTACCCTTTGGCCAGATTCAGAAGAGTCTCTTGAAATTGTGCATGCTGAGTTTGCAGATCCTTGACAGTTTGTTCGAGGGCCATCTTATACTAAAATAAAAGTAAGTAGATGAGGAAACCTGTATTAGAAAACCTGCTTATGTAATGATGCATGATATGTAGATGCAATGTTTTCAAGGACCTTAGGAAATTTAAATTTTCCAGCGCAAAAGGAAACAGAAACAAAGATTGCATTAATAAGTTCAAAATTACAATTGCCTCTTGGGCTTATGATGAAAAGCAAAAGGGTCTCAAAGAGGAAACAATAAAACCTAAAACTCAAGTCTCCCACAAATGCTTCCTCTTCGTGTTGATGTATGCATTAAGACTTTTCTCCTCGTGAAGTTGCTTTGTGAGCTCCCATATTTTTTTTCACTTGCATATAATTGAGCTTCAAAGGTGTCCCATTCTTCCTTGAGTCGAATCGAGGGCTTCTGAAATTCTTCGAGGTCAGTGGGCATGTCTAGATGGAGGATGATGCGAAAAATGTCTCCTTCGACAACAAGCTCTAGGATCACCGGTAGAACAACTAGATATGGCATCATGAGGTTTTGAGCGCGAGCTCGTACCAATTTGAGGTAGGGCTCCAAAGGGATGGAATCCTTTTTTGCTAAAGTCTTCTTATCAATATTGTTTACCATTCCCCAAGCACGTATAAACCTTCTATGATAACCTTGTGGATCATTTTCGTAGTCGAATGTAATACCCTGGATAAGTGCGTCATGAGGACCATCTATTCGAGCATGACCAAATTGGTGTAAAGCTAGAGGAGGGTTGTAGGTAATACCTCCCCTAATTCCAAGGAGTGGAACATTAGGGAATTCCCCATAACGGTCAATGATAGTAACATCTTCCAGATATCGGGAACATCAACAGATATCTGAATGAGAGTGCGACATCATCCTTTAAGACCACCTCAGAACTTGATCGTTATTCACTACTGATCGAGAAGGGTGAGTAATAAACCACCTAGATAGCAAAGGTATGCAACACATAAGAGTCCCTCGCTTCCTCATAGTACGAGTGTGAAGAGAATACAAAATGTCTCTGAGCAAGGTTGGCACAGGGTTACGAGAAAGAAATATTTTGATGGCATTCGCATCTATGAGTTGGTCTAGATTAGGGAATAGCACCAACCCATAGATTAGCAAATACAAGATTTCTTCGAAAGCTTGAACACTCATAGCATCCAAAAACAATCGAGCCTTCTCTAACATAAATTTTGCAAGAAAACCCTTGACTCCACTTCTTGTTTCCCAATTAGCTACAATGTCAGACCGCTTCAGATGTAAGGCTGCTGGAATATCTTCAGGTTTTGTATCTTTCTCTAAACTAGTGAAAGGTATCTGATCAAGAACATGTACTCCCAGTAGCTTAAATAATTCTTCCATTGTGGGTACCAGCTGATAATCCGGAAAGGTGAAACAATGATGTGCAGGATCAAAGAACTGGAATAAAACACTCATAATGTCTTCATCAAAACCAGAGGTAACCAGACTGAGTAATCGACCATGCCTTTTGATGAATTGAAAGCTTTCAAGAACTCTTAAGACTAACTCCTTAAGTTGAGAAGGTATCCTCACAAAAGTGATCCGGATAGTGTTTCTGCGAGCGGAGGCCATAACCTACAAAACAGAACAAAGATAAATCCCTAGGTCCTTGAAAAGGTTAGTGAAAATGATATGTGCAATGATGTCATGATGTTATGATGTCATGTTCGAACAATTAATCATACACAAACAAAACACACATGGCCTTAGATTTAAGCTTGCATGGAGTTTGCAGGTAAGCACCCTCTTGAAGTTTTAGTTGGCTCAACCTGTCCTAAAAGAAGTAACCGGGTTCTAGGAATCTCATATCACTGAATTTTCTCTCAGGCGTTGTTTCAGCACAAGCATTCGAATTGTGACCGAAATATCCTGAGAGTCAAATCTCAATGAGTGTAGCATAGAGTATAAACCAAATTCAGTTTGCATCAAAGCCGACTGTGATACGGTGGGAGAACTGACTAGGGTTTTGCGTTTGTTTTCGCAAATGTTTCGGTTGAGCAAGAGTCGCCACCGACTTTTTATTTTATCCTAAGGAAAGGTTTAAAAAGCACAGCAAAAACCTTTGAGATTTTTCTTGGGTTCGGGGAGTAGATTATAGAAAGGGAAGGTATTAGCACCCTTTCTATCCATGGTTATCCATGGGCTCTTAGGTACTTGCTTAGATCAACTTGCCTTGGTTTTCAATTGTTTGAAATGGTGCTTTGTGTGTGGTTTTGAAAATGTTTTGAAAAATATGCCTTGTCTAGGCTACCCTTGTAACAATTCTTTACTCGAATGTTTTACAAAAGGTGTTTGTCTTTTTGAAAAGATGTTTCAAGGTTTTTGAAAGTTTGTTTTGAAAGTGTTTGTGAAGTGTGGTTTGAAAATAGGCAAGTGTTTTCTTTTGCAAGTTGACAAGTACTTAAGAGCTATCTACCCTAAAGTTCTCAAAGATTTTTGTTATGTTTTAAACCTTTTAACAATTTTGTTCCGCCATTGCATTTGGTGGACAATCTTGTGTTAGGATGTGAAAGGGACGGGCGCGGGTCATCGTTTAGACCATAATTGCAATGGTGCTAAGTATCTTTGGGCAATTTTTCCTTGAAAGGGACTTGATCATTTTTTAGGCAACTTTCGAAAGCGTCATCGAGGGACCATGATCATTTGAATTGTGTTTGTTTTGCCCAAAGAGACCTAACATGCAATATGGCCCATTATTGAAGGCAACAAGTGGAATACCCTAGGGGTGCAAGTGTGATATGTGTTGTCCATATTCATGCTTGTTTATCTTGAAATTAGGTCAAACTATTTTTGTTCGTTTTATTTGCATACAAACCCTAATTCTAACATGGTATATTTAGAAAGCAATAAAGTGCGAAAATTAAAATTCCTACACTATTACAACACAATATGGGAAGGGGGGTACAAATGTTCAAATGGGGGGTATTTGACAAGAAATTTAAATCTAACTATTACATCAATTTGGAATATTTATAAGATAATTAATTGCATAAATTAAATGGAAAATAAAATAAATATGCAAGATGTAAAAAAGGTTTTTATATGTATGAAAAAAGGTATTTTTTTATGTCAAATAAACAAAAATAAATAAAATAAAAAAAGTAATATTTTTGGAGTTTTTGTGTTTTAAGGGTAAAACCCTAATTTTATTAAGTAAATATATATATTATTAAATTTATACAAGTATTTATTTATTATATACAAAAAATAAAATAAAGTGAAGTATATTTATAAAAAAGTATTTTTGTGTCAAATATTAATAGAATAAAAAAATGTATATATTTGTGTATTTTAACCTAAATATACTAATATATATATATATATATATATATATATATATATATATATATATATATATATATATATATATATATATATATATATATATATATATATATATATATATATATATATATATATATATATATATATATATATATATATATATATATATATATATATATATATATATATATATATATATATATATATATATATATATATATATATATATATATATATATATATATATATATATATATATATATATCTTTATTATTTACTAAATATATATTATATATACAAGAATAATAATATTTAATATTTATAAAAAAAGTATATTTTGTATAAAATATTTTCAAAAGAAAAAAAGAAATAAAAATCAGAAATAAAATATATTTGCATTATTTTTCTAGTTTTTCTAAATAATAGTATATATATATTATTTATGTACAAATAACTAATTTAAACAAATAAATGCCTATAAATTCAAAAATGGTGTAAAAAATTATTTTTATATTTTTAATATCGGGAGGAAAAATAAATAAGCCAGAATGAAAAAAGAAAAGTCAAAAAAATCAATAAAACAAACAAGATGGGCTCAGGGGGTGTAAAAGCAAAAATATGGTGTGAAAAGAAATATCAAAGCAGGCCCAGCCCATGTGGCTTCTTCTTCAACCTCTGGACAGAAAAGTGTTCAAAAACGCGCGCCTGTTTCTTCCATTGCAAGGTCCTGATTCTTTGAGTTTTAGCAAAAACTTACAACACCAAACATGTTAAGCATTGAATCACGATTCTAAATATGTAAAGAACTCATCCTAACTCTCAGAAATGAGAGAGAATTTTATCATTCCCAAATCTTGACCTAGTTTTTCTTCCATATTCAGACCTTAAATTCTCATAGCTCAGGCAAAATAAATGAAAAGTAAAAGTATGTACAGATTCAGGGGCATGAGTAGAACACTTTTTATTCACAAACCTAGAACTAACAAAGCCTACACTAAGAGTTAGAAGTTCATGAATATACCTTCTCAGTTGGACTTGTATCTGGCAATGGGGGAGCTTTCAGGGCAGGATGATGATCTGTACAGCTTGCCTGAAGTGTAGTGATGCTATTCCAATGCTTACTTTGCTTTGAAACACCTTGAATCGAGCTATGGACCTTCAACTGCAAAACAAGAAAGTGAAAATGGTGGAACTGATTAGAGGAGTTACAGGTCGTGTTTGAGACTTTGGTTAGCTTCAAGTGATGCTAGGGAATGTGTTTGATGAGCTTTTAGCAAGAATGCATGAAAGGGATGAGAGTTGGCACTCAAACTGCAGTAAGAGCTCTGTTTGGGCAGTTTGAGGGTGGTTATGTGTTCTAGGGGGCAATGGAGGTGTTGGAGTCGTGTGCTAGCTCAGTTAGGATGTCTTGAATGTGTACAAACTATTTTCTTAAGGGTTCTATTGCTGAGATGAAAGTTCTGTCCAGTTATGCCATATTTCTTACACTTTAAGCAACCAAAAGCCAAGTTGGTGTTTAGACAGGTAGAGGCCCCCATAACATGCTGCAATACTTGGCATTGATCAGTGTGATTAGTCCCTAAACTTGTGCCAAGGGGATTTGATCTGTACTTCTTGGATTTTCATTTTGACATAAAGCTTACTTTTGCAAAAATGGTTAAAGTGCTTTATCTATTTTGGGATTAATCCACTATGCAATGCTTGAACACATAGAACATGGTCTTGGCACAATGAGTTTGCATTAAATTTATGAGTGTTGAATGGTTTAGAGGCCTGTAATCAAGTTGCATGCTTATTTGAGAAATTTGCACAAGTTATGAACATGGAAATTGGCCAATTCAAAAGTGAGTTTTTGCCATATTGCAAAATTCGATTCTCTCAAGTCATGAGGTTGTTTGATGAGTTCTTGGACATTTTGGAAATCTTGGAATGTGTACTACAATCCATATTTGAAATGAAAATTGAAATTCCAAGGGGAAGTATGTGAAAAATGGTCTTGAAGTTAGGTAAAAACCTTGCCTAAAATAGGTCAAAATTTCACTAAGTTAAGAATGGTTTAGTACCCTTGTTCCAAAAATTGTAACTTGAGATACAAGCTTCTTTTGGGAAAACTTTGTGAATCAAAGTTATAGATTATGCAATAGGCTACAACTTTCATGTTTTGACTTTTGCTTGAACCCAAATGAATCTTGGTGAGAAAGTGGGGTAAAGTTAGGAAAAAATTAGGGTTTTTCATAACTTAGAAAAATTCTAAGTTATGAAAAATTCTCATTTCAAACCCTAATTTGCATTTTTTTGATTTCTTGGTGAACAAGTTTCATGATTTGGCATATTTTGATGAAAAATGAATCTTGACTCTTGATTTTGACCAAAAAGTCAAAGTTTGACTTTTCAGTATACAGTCAAAATTGACCAATTGACTGGGAAATTCAACTGTCAATCTTGTGTACTTGGAATCTTTTGAACTTGTTGAGCATGTCAAGACACTTCCATGGGGTCCTTGAGTCCATATGTGAGCTTGGTTTGCCATTGGATAGGTCAAACAGTCAAAAATTGCCTTTGTACAGTCAAAACCCTAAAAATGACCATTTTGCCCTTTTGGTGATCTGATTAAATTTCTTGTGGAATTGTGATCCAAACTTGATAAAATGATCCATATGAGTTCATAATGTTGATGTGGGTCAATTTTCATGAGATTTGACTGTCAATTGGCCACAGTTGACTTTTTCCCCAATACAGCTGATTTCTAGGTCAACTGTCCAATTGACTGGACAAAATTTGGAATCAAGACTTGAAACTTGGTATGGATAAACTTGGGAGTCCAATATGAAGCATGAAAGTCATCCTAGGCATTTTAGGTCAAAACATCTTTGTGCAAACACAAACCCTAATTTGGGTCAACAGTGCAAGGAGAAGTCTTGAGCAGATGAAACCCTAACTGGATCTTGAGTTCCAAAGGCTTTGTGATGAGAATTTATTGAGAAAATGGGAGGGCAAATTTTGGGGTACAACAGTTGCCCCTGTTCAATCTTCTTGAATCCGAAGAGTTAGATTGGCAAGTTTGCCTTTCGTGACTCGAGGGTAAAAGGAGATTGGACACTAGAGTGCCCTTAAATTTGCACTCGTCAAAGCAATGGATGCGGGAATGGGCTTAGAGATGCCATTTGGAGATGGGCTTAACGATGCCATCTGGAAGAGTGACAAAAACTTATCGGGGATGGGCTTAAAGATGCCATCTGGAAATGAGTATCAAGAAGGTGTCCATACTTTGGACCATCTCTGAACTGGGGGTCTGAATAAGCAATAGATTGACATCCGTTGTTGGGAGGAATCCGTAAACTGTTTTCAAAAATTGCATCTGAACAAGTTGATAGATTAGCATCCGTTGTTGGGAAGAATCCATAAACTGTTTGCAGAAGTCTTGAGAAGAAACTGAACAAGCGATAGGTTAACATCCGTTACTTGGAGAACCCGTAAACTGTTTTCAGAAATCTTGAAGTTGAATAAGCAATAGAGCAGCATCCGTTGTTGGGAAGCGTCCGTAAGCTGTTTTCAAAAGTTGCATCTGAACAAGCGATAGATTAACATCCGTTGTTGGGAAGAATCCATAAACTGTTTTCAGAAATCTTGAAGTTGAATAAGCAATAGAGCAGCATCCGTTGTTGGGAAGCGTCCGTAAACTGTTTTCAAAAATTGAGAAGAGTCTGAACAAGCGATAGATTAACATCCTTTGTAGGGAAGAATCCATAAACTGTTTTCAGAAATCTTGAAGTTGGAGGAAAAACCGGTGTAGGGTTCCCTGAGGATGAGCTCGTGTAAAACTGCATCTGGATGAATCTGGAATATGCATTAGAATGTTGCCATGTCTGGGTCACATCCGAACTATTCCTGGAAAGAATCTCGAAAGATAATGATTTTAGTCTGCCGACTGGTCTTACCTGAAAAGGTAAAGAGTTAGTTATATGCAATGTCATGATGCATGATACAATGTATGTTATATGATATGACTGTAAATGGATGCGCATGTAAGCTGAAGAGCTGTCTTGCTGAGGATAGATGAATCCGAGATGGCTGAAGATAAAAGCATCTTGACTGCTGCCGGGAAGAATAATTCCTTGGCTGCTGCTGGGGAGTTTCAATCTAATAGACTCATGTTGGGGAGGTAAGACTGAGAATCTTCAGTTTGGTGGGAAGTATTTCTGGCGACTTCACTGGGGAACTCAAGATTTGCCCTCCCAAAATTCTGCGGGGAGAAGGTTCACTAGTCTGGCTCCGCTGGGGATTGATAATTTGAAGCTTTAGCTCGGCTGGCGACACTGAAACTTAAACTCTAAGGGGAATTGAGTTCTGGAGGATTCTCTGGCTAGGGATAACAAAGATAAGCTCCTCTGGGGGATTGTATTGATAAGTTATGTTGGGGAACTCTGATGAACTCCGCTGGGGGTAGGAAGAATTTTGGCGAGTGCGATCTTCCGTGGCAATAAGCTGAGGATAACCCAGTTATAAGCCCTTGTGAGGAATAACTTTGAATTTGGGAAAGACGTCCGTACTCTGCAGGGAATAAGCTTCCAGAATCTACTGGGGATAAGCTTCAAGACTTGCTGGGGATATGGATTCCAAATCTCCTGGGGGTTTCTTTTGAAAGGGTATCAAGATATCCAACTGTACCTTCAACCTATCAGTAATCCTCTTTCTGGATTCATAAGGAAATGATTATGTTCAAATGCATATGCCTATTTAACAAAACATTGGACGTTTCTCAAAATAAAACAATTAGTGCAAGAGAAAAAAGAAAAAGGAAATGACACAACTTTCTGGGAAGAGTATTTGTATTAACTTTTTCTGAGTATATTTGTACAAAGGAGACAGTCATCCTAGTAAGAGAATTTTGTCGTAAATATTGAAAGATTTATACAAAATAAAGATGGCTATGTGAAATAATTCCATGGGATTCCATTCCGCTATAGCCTTCACAACTCTGAATATCTGTCCATTCAACGCTTCGTCTGCCGATGACTGGATTGATCAGAAGCCTGGAACTGGTTGATGAAGAGATTGTGTTTGAAGTGATCCGACGAGACATAGTCATACGCATTAATTCCCTAACTTTTGCCTGAATCGCCCTTTCGGGTTTCTGATCCACCGGGAAACCCCTTTTTGCCCAAGCCGCCCTTTCGGGTTTTCAACTTGCCGGGTGTACATATTTTTTTTGTTTTTATCCCTAATTTTTGCCTAAACCGCCCTTTCGGGTTTTCGATCCACCGAGATGCCCATTTTTTGCCCAAGCCGCCCTTTCAGGTTTTCGACTTGTCGGGTTATTTTATGCGTAGTATCTTTTGACTATGTCTGCGTTCGCAGGGTGCGGCAAATCGTCGCCGTCCATGGTGGTCAGAATCATCGCACCACCAGAAAATATGCTCTTGATCACAAATGGTCCTTCATACGTAGGAGTCCATTTGCCCCTGGGATCACTTTGCGGCAAGATAATCCGCTTGATTACGAGATCTCCGACTTGATACACTTGACGTCTGACTTTCTTATTGAAGGCCTTGATCATCCGTTTTTGATACGTCTGACCATGGCATATAGCAGCGAGTCGCTTCTCGTCGATCAAATTGAGTTGATCAAGTCGGGTCTGCATCCAATCATCTTCATTCAAACCTGCATCCTTCATAATCCTTAGAGAAGGAATCTGAACCTCCATAGGCAGGACAACTTCCATGCCATATACCAACGAAAATGGGGTTGCCCCGGTCGAAGTACGTGCCGTCGTACGGTATCCATGTAGAGCAAACGGTAACATCTCATGCCAGTCTTTGTAAGTGACTGTCATTTTCTGAATGATCTTCTTAATGTTTTTTTTCGCAGCTTCAACAGCACCGTTCATCTTCGGCCGATAGGGAGATGAATTGTGATGATAAATCTTGAACTGTTCGCACAACGCGGTGATCATCGTGTTATTCAGATTTGTACCATTGTCCGTGATGATCCTGTCTGGAACACCATACCGACATATGAGATTTTGCTTGATGAAGCGGGCAACCACATTTTTAGTAACAGAGGCGAAGGAAGCTGCTTCGACCCATTTGGTGAAATAGTCAATGGCAACCAGGATGAAGCGATGTCGGTTGGAAGCCGTGGGTTTGATCTCTCCAATCATGTCAATGCCCCACATTGCAAATGGCCAAGGAGCAGTCAGAACGTTGAGAGGGACCGGAGGGATATGAACTTTATCAGCGTAGATTTGACATTTGTGGCAAGTACGGGAATATTGATGGCAGTCAGCTTCCATGGTAGACTAGTAATAGCTTGCACTTAGGATCTTCTTAGCCATTGTATGCCCGCTCAAGTGAGTGCCAAATGTGTTGCTGTGTATATCAGTCATGATCAACTCTGCTTCAGCTTTATCTACGCATCGGAGTAATACACAATCATGGCTTCGTTTGTAAAGGATGCCGTTGCTCAGGAAGAATTTGGCAGCAAATTTCCTTAAGAACTTCTTGTCATTTGCGGAAGCTCCTTCGGGATAATCTCTGGTCTCGAGATACCTTTTGATTTCATGGAACCAAGGTTGTTCCACTACTTCTTCGGTATTAATCTCGTGACAATGCGCAGGTTCATCCATTCGCTCGATGGTGATTTGGGGAGCCTCGTTATCCCAGTTGAGTTTAAACATGGAAGACATTGTGGCTAGAGCATCTGCTAGCTGATTCTCTTCTCGCGGGAAATGCTCGAAGGTAATTTGCTCGAAATGAGGCAACAATGTCAATACATGTTCTTTGTATGGGATACGATTAGGATGCTTGGTATCCCACTCTCCTTTGATTTGGATGATAACCAAAGCCGAATCCCCAAATACGATCAAAGACTTGATCCCCAAGTCTATAGCAGCCTTGAGACCAAAGATGCAAGCTTCATACTCAGCCATGTTGTTTGTGCAGCTGAAGCAAAGTTGGGCCGTGAAAGGTGTGTGACAGCCTTCCGGAGAAATGAGTACTGCGCCGATACCGTTTCCAAGTGCATTTGAAGCACCATCAAAGTACAGGGTCCATCGGGATCCCTTTTCGGGTCCGTCATACGGTCCGTTACCTTCAATGTTGTCCAAATTCATGATGTCTTTGTCTGGGAAGTCAAATCTCATGGGTTGATAGTCTTCGATAGCTTGATGAGCCAGATGGTCAGCTAGTACACTCCCTTTTATAGCTTTTTGGGTGGTGTACTGGATGTCATACTCAGTTAGGATCATCTGCCATCTGGCTATTCTTCCAGATAAAGCGGGCTTTTCGAAGATATACTTAATAGGATCCATTTTGGAAATCAGCAGGGTAGTATGAGTCAACATATACTGTCTTAGTCGGCGAGCAGCCCATACCAAAGCGCAGCAAGTTTTCTCGAGCAGTGAGTAGCGAGTCTCACAGTCGGTAAACTTTTGCTAAGGTAATAAATATCATGCTCTTTTCGACCAGACTCGTCATGCTGGCCCAAAACACACCCCATTGAGTTATCCAAGACGGTCAGATACATGATCAATGGTCTTCCTTCGACGGGTGGCATCAGAATAGGAGGTTCTAGCAAATACTCCTTGATTTTATCAAAAGCAGCTTGGCAATCATCGTTCCATTCGACTACCTGATCTTTCTTCAAGAGTTTGAAAATTGGCTCACAGGTAGAAGTCAGATGAGAGATGAATCTGGCAATATAGTTCAAGCGCCCCAAGAACCCTCTAACCTCCTTTTCAGTACGGGGAGCCGGCATCTCTTGTATTGCTTTCACTTTTGCTGGATCAACTTCAATGCCTTTGTTGCTTACAATGAATCCCAGAAGTTTACCAGACCTTACTCCAAAAGTGCATTTACTTGGATTCAGCCTGAGTTTGTATTCTTTCAATCTGGCGAACAACTTTTCTAGATGTTCAAGGTGCTCCTCCTCTGTCTGTGACCGAGCTATCATATCGTCTACGTAAACTTCAATCTCATGATGTATCATATCATGAAACAAAGCTACCATGGCGCGTTGATAAGTTGCCCCTGCATTCTTCAGTCCGAACGGCATCACCTTGTAACAGAAAGTGCCCCATTGTGTGACAAAAGTTGTTTTCTCCATATCCTCGGGAGCCATTTTGATTTGATTGTAGCCCGAGAATCCATCCATGAAGGAAAACACTTTGTGCTGAGCTGTATTGTCGATCAAAATGTCAATATGAGGTAGCGGAAAATCATCTTTGGGGCTGGCCCTGTTCAAATCCCGGTAGTCCACACACATCCTGACTTTGCCATCTTTCTTAGGTACTGGAACGATGTTAGCGACCCATTGAGGATAGGACGTAACATCCAGAAAGCCAGCATCGAATTGCTTCATCACTTCTGCTTTGATCTTTTCAGACATATCAGGCCTCATTCGGCGAACTTTTTGCTTGATCGGTGGACAATCCTCTCTTGTGGGGAGACGGTGAACCACGATGTCTGTGTCTAAACCCGGCATGTCTTCATAAGACCAAGCGAAGATTTCAACATACTCATTCAACAACTGTATCAGGCGTCCCTTGACACTTGGTTCCAGATTGGCACCCACTTGCACCTCCTTTCGGTCTTCCTCGGTCCCTAAGTTGACAGTTTCCAATGACTCTTCGTGCGGTAAGATGGCCCTTTCCTCTTGCTGTAGAAGTCTGGCTAGTTCCCCTGGTACTTCACAACCTTCGTCATCTTCATACTCGGCTTGATTGACCAGATCTTCAGAGTTATTGAAGGATATAGCAGAATTGTCACCCATGGAATCCGGAGTGGATGGATACCTGCATTTGTGAGCGTGGGTGTGTGTAAGGGATATCCATCCTTAAAAAAAATGCAAAAGGAAAGAAAATGAACACAAGTGGTTTATCAAATGAAAAACGTCCAATGAATCATTAAACATGGCATATGGATATGAAAAATAATCAAAACCCTTACAAATGGACCTACATGCCCCGGGCAAGGCATGAGGTGAAAAGATAGTGTGTAGATTGTTCAAAAACAAATATTACAGACCAAATTGGAAATGTTTGACAGATAAATTACTGATGAATAAAAGTGATGGGGACAGAGTCTTTTGCCTCCCAGTTGCACAATCCTCCTTTGACAGTTGGGTAAATCCACTCTTCGATGTTGCTCTCTTTGTCTTCGTCCTCCAAAGCGTTGATTCCATAGGGAGAGATTTTGACCGGCGCTCTTTCAATCTTCGAACGGCGCATAGCTTTCTGGCCCGCGGTAGTGAACCCTAATCCAAATTTGTCTGTCTTATGTGGAAAATCAGGCAACTGTCCCCATGCTGAATTCTTCCCTTCCTTTATTGCGGCCCTTGCGTCCTCCAGAGATGCCATCCTGGCCATCTGCCTCGGTGCCTCAGCTGCCAACTTTGCTACTGTTATTTCAGGAAGGACTTCTTCGAAATGCTGAAAAGGCGTCTCAATGAACTCCCCTTCTACCTCCACGTACCGGAATGAGTTTAAGTGACTGATCATGTACTCCTCTTCACCATGTACAATAATGATCTTTCTCTTGACAGGATACTTCAACATCTGATGCAAGGAGGAGGTGACTGCCCCAACATGGTGTATCCAAGGCCTACCTAACAAGCAAGAGTATGACGGACGGATGTCCATCACATAGAAAGTAGACTTAAACACCTCAGTGCCTATCTTGATGGGAATTTCAACCTCCCCATGGACCATTCTCTTCGAACCATCGAAAGCTCTGACCACAATATCACTCGGTTTCAACTCCAACCCTTCACAATCTAGTCGGTCCAAGGCCTTCTTAGGCAGTACATTCAGCAACGAACCAGTGTCGACCAAGACATGTGCGAGAGTAGTTCCTCGACACTCGACTGAAATGTGCAAAGCATCATTGTGGTTTCTACCTTTAGGAGTTAAGTCGGCATCAGAGAAACCTAATCCATTGTCCGCAGTCAGGCTAGCCACGCAATTTTGAAATTGATCCGCAGAGGTTTCCTGGGGCACATGGGCTGCCTTCAGGAACTTTATCAGGGCTTTAGCTTGCGCCTCCGAGCAAAGTAGTAGTGCCAGCATGGAGATCTTTGAGGGGGTTTGCCCAAATTGTTCTACCACATCGTAATCACCCCTTTTGATTATTTTCAAGATCTCATCCATTTCCTTCTTGGAGGTTTCCGGGATGACCAAGGGTTGAGCCCTCATCCTGACGAGCTCATCTTGGATTCCCTTACCTTTATCAGCAGCGGTAGGAGGGACAGTACTAGGAACAACAACATCTTCAATCAATGGGGTTCTAGCGGAGAGTTTTATTGGTGCAGGGATAACCTTGTCAGCTGATGAGGGTCCAAAGATTGCTCTTGGAGGGGCAATCTCTAGAGAAAATATTCTCCCGCTCCGGGTGATTTTACTCGTGCCTGCAATGTTACCAATGCTGGCTTCTTCATCATCCGAACTTTCTTCAGTTATTTCGATTTGTTTAATACCATGGTAGTAGACGTCACCGCCATAGTTCCATGGTATCGACTTCTCAGAAACATAGGGGACAGGCCCTGGCATTGTTATCTTCAAAGGAACAGATTTCGTAGCTGGTGTAATCTTAACAGGCTTTTTGACGGCCTTGGAAAGATTGGCGTGAATGGTTATGATTGAGACGTCTTCAGTATGAGTTGGAATGGCAGAAACTTTTTCAAACAAAATTTGTCGACTATCCATTAGGCCTTGGATGCCTTTCTTCAGTAACGGACAATCAAATGGTAGAGAGTAACAACAATAGCAGTCTTCTTTACATCCCGGGAAGATCCCGACCTTTAACAGATTCAACTTGATGGTTAGCAATGGAGTTATCAGATCATTGACATCAACAACATACAAATCTTCTTCAATGGCATTGATATTTCGGCCGTGCTTCGGCATGGGAGCAGATATCACATTAGGCTTCTCCGGAGCATCGAACTCCACCTCCTTTGCCTCTATCAGGTCTTGGATTTTATGCTTGAGTGCCCAACAATCATTGGTGTCGTGCCCGACACTGTCAGAATGGTAGGCGCATTTAGCATTAGGATGATAATGCGGAGAGGACGTATTCACATTCTTTGGTGCCTCTTTGATAGTGGCGAGATTCAACTTCAACAGATGGGGAAGCACTTGCGCTGGAGTCATATTAATACGGGTGAACTTCCATTGTGGCCGTTCCACTCGTTGTTGATTTGGTCTGGACTGGTTATAGCGAGGCTGCTCACTTGAAGAGTTTTGAATCATTACGGCCCCCACGGTCGGTCGGTGCTCAATCTTCCCTGCTCTTCTCTGAGAATATACCACAACTGTTTCCTTCTTAAAAGGCTTCTTCTCAACACTTGCAGCAACACCCTTCTGAATCTTTCCTGACTTGATGCCAGCTTCTATTCTTTCGCCTGTTAAGATCAAATCGGTAAACCCCGCGGAAGAGTTACCAATTAGATGATTGAAAAATGGCCCAGATAGGGTCCCTAGAAACATATCAACAAGTTCATGGTCGGTTAAAGGAGGCTGCACCCTGCCAGCCAAATCCCTCCATTTTTGTGCATATTCTTTGAATCCCTCGCATGTTCCTAGTGACATACCCTGAAGTTGGGTACGAGTAGGAGCAAGGTCAAAATTATACTGGTATTGTTTGTAAAAAGCGGTGGCCAAGTCTTCCCAATTTCGGATGCTGGTTCCCTCTAGCTGATAAAACCACTCCAGTTGAGCCCCAGAAAGGATGTCTTGAAAGAAATGTATCCACAGGTTCTTATCTGCCGTATAAGGTTGAATCTTTCTCACGTAGGACCTGAGATGCATTTTTGGACAGGACAGCCCATCATACCTCACAAAAACCGGCACTTTGAATTTTGGGGGAATCACAATCCCGGCAACCAAACCCAAGTCTTCAAAATCCAAACCCGGTACTCTTTGTAGTTCCATGGCGGCCAACCTGTCTTCTAAACCTTTGTATTTATCATCAGCTGGAGGGTATTGCTGATCAGAATAGTCTTCATCCTCTTCGACCTCCTCTTCTTCCACATCGGACTCGGAAGGTACTGCAGCCCCACCTCCTTTACTGGTTCCTTCATCAGAAGTAGGAGGAAATTCAAGCACTCTCCGAGCTTCTCCGTCAAATCTTCTCCCTAGAGTAGCCACCCCGAGTCTCTTTTTCTTCTTTTTCACTGGGTCTTTATTCCCCAACAAGGTCTTGAGATCCTCCTGACCTTTAGCCAAGGTCGTCAGGAGTTGCTGGAACTGTGCATTTTGAGCTTGTAGGTCCTTGACTGTTTGCTCGAGATCCATCCTACTGAAATAAACAGCAGACAGATAAGGAAACCTGGAGTGAGACCTGCTTATGCACATGATGAATGATATGCTTATGTATGCAGTGCATTCAAGGATTTAGAACATTCAAAATTGTTGTAGACAAAAAGGAACGCACATCATATTAATAAGAAGAAATTTGTTAGTACATAAATGCCCCATGGGCCAAATATTACAAAAACAACTTCTCAAGGCAAAAAGACGTTGCGCATCCTCTTTGGCGCGATGTAGGTGTTGAGGGCCTCTTGCTCATGGAGTCGACGGGTAAGCTCTAGAACCTTCTTCTCACTGGCGTAGAAGCTAGCTTCAAAAGTGTTCCATTCTTCCTTGAGCTGAATCCAGCTTTTCTGCATTTCCTCCCACGATGTAGGCATGTCAGGGTGTAGGATGGTGTAGGGAACCTCTCCTTCCTTGACGGGCTCTTTAATCACAGGGAGTACATGAGGATAAGGCATCATTAGACTTTGGGCTCGGGCTCGTACCCACTTGAGATAAGGTTCAAGAGGGATGGAGTTCTTGTGTCCCAGAGTCTTGCTATCAACCTTGTTGGGTCTTCCCCAAGCTCTGATGAATCTTTGGCGAAGTCCTTGCGCATTGTTGTCGAAGTCAAAAAATAGGTCAGGAATCAACATATCATGAGGGCCATCCCTCCGTGCATATCCAAATTGCCTCAAAGCTAGGCAAGGGTTGTAGGTGATACCTCCTCTGATTCCAAGTAAAGGAACATTAGGAAACTCTCCATAACGATCGACGATGATGACATTTTCTATGGACCGAGAACACCAATGTACATCAGAGTGAGTAAGAGTCATCAACCGTTGGGACCACCTTGAGCCTTGGTCATTCTTCAAGACAGATTGTGGAAGGTGCGAAATAAACCACCTTGCAAGGAGAGGAGTACAACACATGAGAACACCCCTCTGTCTCATTGTTCGTGTGTAAAATGAGTGAAGGATGTCCCCAAGCAATGTTGGTATTGGATTTCTGGACAAGAAGATTTTGACGGCGTTGACATCTATCAATTGGTCAGAGTTTGGGAACAAGACTAACCCATAGATAAGGAGTGCCACAATTTCTTCAAAGGCTTGTAGGTCCAATGAATTCCAACATTCTTGTGCCTTCTCAAACAAGAATTTTGCTAATAATCCTTTGACGCCGCTTCTGGTTTCCCAATGCCCCTTGATGTCGGATGGTTGTAGATGTAATGCTCGAGCAACATCTTCCGGCTTTGGTTCCTTTTCCGTACCGTTGAAGGGTAGTTGATTAAGGATAGGGATTCTTAGGAGTTGAGAAAACTCCTCCAAAGTGGGCACCAGCTGGTAATCGGGGAAAGTGAAACAGTGGTGAAGAGGGTCAAAGAACTGGAATAGCACTTTCAACATGTCTTCTTCAATGTTGGTGTTGACTAAGCTGAGCAGTCTACCATGTCTTTCACTGAAGGATGAACTTTCCAGAATTCTTGAGGTGAGCTCCTTGAGTTGAGGAGAGATTCTCACAAGGTTGACTTGGATGGTTTTTCTGCGAGGAATTTCCATGACCTACAAAATAAGAACAAAGATGAAGATCCAAACCCTTGAAATGGTTAGTGAATGCATATGATGCTTTATGATGTTTATGATGTATGCATAAAACATATGTACAAGCAATTCACACCAAACCCTAGCTTCAGGCTTGCATGGCGTTTCATAGGTAAGTACCCTCTTGAGTGTAGTTGGCTTAAAAACCTGTCCTATAAATAGTAACCAGGTTCTAAGGAGCTCAATATCACTGGATTGTTTTCATTGTTCATTGTTTTGGTTTAGCCACTTAACTAGCGACCAAAATATTCCAAGAAAACAACCCTCAATGAGTGTAGTATCGAGTATCTACCAACTTCGGACTGCACCAAAGCCGGTCATCTCACTACCCCTAATAAAAGGCCAAGATGGTCAAGTAAGGTTCTAGGTCATTAGTGCTTAGTGACATCACTCAGCGGCCCCGTACTCTCCTTGATTGAACTCAAGGGTTACCGGTACTCACAAATATGTCGCACTAATATAGCTATTGCTTCGACCGTGTCGGTATACCCCACACAGTTTCCACAACGTATTGCTATCTATGAAATGTTTCCCAAAATCCGGGTGTAGGATTGCAAACCCAAACAATAGAGCCAAGATGTAAAGCAATCAAGACAAACAATTAATCATGCAAGAGGGTGATCTAAGCCCTAAGGTTACTCCACTTTTAAAATTTTCCCCAGCAGAGTCGCCAGTTCTGTGATACGGTGGGAGAATTGACTAGGGTTTTGCGTTTGTTTTCTCAAATGTTTCGGTTGAGCAAGAGTCGCCACCGACTTTTTATTTTATCCTAAGGAAAGGTTTAAAAAGCACAGCAAAAACCTTTGAGATTTTTCTTGGGTTCGGGGAGTAGATTATAGAAAGGGAAGGTATTAGCACCCTTTCTATCCATGGTTATCCATGGGCTCTTAGGTACTTGCTTAGATCAACTTGTCTTGGTTTTCAATTGTTTGAAATGGTGCTTTGTGTGTGGTTTTGAAAATGTTTTGAAAAAGATGCCTTGTCTAGGCTACCCTTGTAACAATTCTTTACTCGAATGTTTTACAAAAGGTGTTTGTCTTTTTGAAAAGATGTTTCAAGGTTTTTGAAAGTTTGTTTTGAAAGTGTTTGTGAAGTGTGGTTTGAAAATAGGCAAGTGTTTTCTTTTGCAAGTTGACAAGTACTTAAGAGCTATCTACCCTAAAGTTCTCAAAGATTTTTGTTATGTTTTAAACCTTTTAACAATTTTGTTCCACCATTGCATTTGGTGGACAATCTTGTGTTAGGATGTGAAAGGGACGGACGCGGGTCATCGTTTAGACCATAATTGCAATGGTGCTAAGTATCTTTGGGAAATTTTTCCTTGAAAGGGACTTGATCATTTTTTAGGCAACTTTCGAAAGCGTCATCGAGGGACCATGATCATTTGAATTGTGTTTGTTTTGCCCAAAGAGACCTAACATGCAATATGGCCCATTATTGAAGGCAACAAGTGGAATACCCTAGGGGTGCAAGTGTGATATGTGTTGTCCATATTCATGCTTGTTTATCTTGAAATTAGGTCAAACTATTTTTGTTCGTTTTATTTGCATACAAACCCTAATTCTAACATGGTATATTTAGAAAGCAATAAAGTGCGAAAATTAAAATTCCTACACTATTACAACACAATATGGGAAGGGGGGTACAAATGTTCAAATGGGGGGTATTTGACAAGAAATTTAAATCTAACTATTACATCAATTTGGAATATTTATAAGATAATTAATTTCATAAATTAAATGGAAAATAAAATAAATATGCAAGATGTAAAAAAGGTTTTTATATGTATGAAAAAAAAGTATTTTTTTATGTCAAATAAACAAAAATGAATAAAATAAAAAAAGTAATATTTTTGGAGTTTTTGTGTTTTAAGGGTAAAACCCTAATTTTATTAAGTAAATATATATATTATTTAATTTATACAAGTATTTATTTATTATATACAAAAAATAAAATAAAATGAAGTATATTTATAAAAAAGTATTTTTGTGTCAAATATTAATAGAATAAAAAAATGTATATATTTGTGTATTTTAACCTAAATATACTAATATATATATATATATATATATATATATATATATATATATATATATATATATATATATATATATATATATATATATATATATATATATATATATATATATATATATATATATATATATATATATATATATATATATATATATATATATATATATATATATATATATATATATATATATATATATATATATATATATATATATATATATATATATATATATATATATATATATATATATATATATATATATATATATATATATATATATATATATATCTTTATTATTTACTAAATATATATTATATATATAAGAATAATAATATTTAATATTTATAAAAAAAGTATATTTTGTATAAAATATTTTCAAAAGAAAAAAAGAAATAAAAATCAGAAATAAAATATATTTGCATTATTTTTCTAGTTTTTCTAAATAATAGTATATATATATTATTTATGTACAAATAACTAATTTAAACGAAATAAATGCCTATAAATTCAAAAATGGTGTAAAAAATTATTTTTATATTTTTAATATCGGGAGGAAAAATAAATAAGCCAGAATGAAAAAAGAAAACTCAAAAAAATCAATAAAACAAACAAGATGGGCTCAGGGGTGTAAAAGCAAAAATATGGTGTGAAAAGAAATATCAAAGCAGGCGCAGCCCATGTGGCTTCTTCTTCAACCCCTGGACAGAAAATTGTTTCAAAAACGCGCGCCTGTTTATTCCATTGCAAGGTCCTGATTCTTTGAGTTTTAGCAAAAACTTACAACACCAAACATGTTAAGCATTGAATCATGATTCTAAATATGTAAAGAACTCATCCTAACTCTCAGAAATGAGAGAGAATTTTATCATTCCCAAATCTTGACCTAGTTTTTTCTTCCATATTCAGACCTTAAATTCTCATAGCTCAGGCAAAATAAATGAAAAGTAAAAGTATGTACAGATTCAGGGGCATGAGTAGAACACTTTTTATTCACAAACCTAGAACTAACAAAGCCTACACTAAGAGTTAGAAGTTCATGAATATACCTTCTCAGTTGGACTTGTATCTGGCAATGAGGGAGCTTTCAGGGCAGGATGATGATCTGTACAGCTTGCCTGAAGTGTAGTGATGCTATTCCAATGCTTACTTTGCTTTGAAACACCTTGAATCGAGCTATGGACCTCAACTGCAAAACAAGAAAGTGAAAATGGTGGAACTGATTAGAGGAGTTACAGGTCGTGTTTGAGACTTTGGTTAGCTTCAAGTGATGCTAGGGAATGTGTTTGATGAGCTTTTAGCAAGAATGCATGAAAGGGATGAGAGTTGGCACTCAAACTGCAGTAAGAGATCTGTTTGGGCAGTTTGAGGGTGGTTCTGTGTTCTAGGGGGCAATGGAGGTGTTGGAGTCGTGTGCTAGCTCAGTTAGGATGTCTTGAATGTGTACAAACTATTTGCTTAAGGGTTCTATTGCTGAGATGAAAGTTCTGTCCATTATGCCATATTTCTTACACTTTAAGCAACCAAAAGCCAAGTTGGTGTTTAGACAGGTAGAGGCCCCCATAACATGCTGCAAACCTTGGCATTGATCAGTGTGATTAGTCCCTAAACTTGTGCCAAGGGGATTTGATCTGTACTTCTTGGATTTTCATTTTGACATAAAGCTTACTTTTGCAAAAATGGTTAAAGTGCTTTATCTATTTTGGGATTAATCCACTATGCAATGCTTGAACACATAGAACATGGTCTTGGCACAATGAGTTTGCATTAAATTTATGAGTGTTGAATGGTTTAGAGGCCTGTAATCAAGTTGCATGCTGATTTGAGAAATTTGCACAAGTTATGAACATGGAAATTGGCCAATTCAAAAGTGAGTTTTTGCCATATTGAAAAATTCGATTCTCTCAAGTCATGAGGTTGTTTGATGAGTTCTTGGACATTTTGGAAAGCTTGGAATGTGTACTACAATCCATCTTTGAAATGAAAATGAAATTCTAAGGGGAAGTATGTGAAAAATGGTCTTGAAGTTAGGTAAAAACCTTGCCTAAAATAGGTCAAAATTTCACTAAGTTAAGAATGGTTTAGTACCCTTGTTCCAAAAATTGTAACTTGAGATACAAGCTTCTTTTGGGAAAACTTTGTGAATAAAAGTTATAGATTATGCAATAGGCTACAACTTTCATGTTTTGACTTTTGCTTGAACCCAAATGAATCTTGGTGAGAAAGTGGGGTAAAGTTAGGAAAAAATTAGGGTTTTTCATAACTTAGAAAAATTCTAAGTTATGAAAAATTCTCATTTCAAACCCTAATTTGCATTTTTTTGATTTCTTGGTGAACAAGTTTCATGATTTGGCATATTTTGATGAAAAATGAATCTTGACTCTTGATTTTGACCAAAAAGTCAAAGTTTGACTTTTCAGTATACAGTCAAAATTGACCAATGGACTGGGAAATTCAACTGTCAATCTTGTGTACTTGGAATCTTTTGAACTTGTTGAGCATGTCAAGACACTTCCATGGGGTCCTTGAGTCCATATGTGAGTTTGGTTTGCCATTGGATAGGTCAAACAGTCAAAAATTGCCTTTGTACAGTCAAAACCCTAAAAATGACCATTTTGCCCTTTTGGTGATCTGATCAAATTTCTTGTGGAATTGTGATCCAAACTTGATCAAATGATCCATATGAGTTCATAATGTTGATGTGGGTCAATTTTCATGATATTTGACTATCAATTGGCCACAGTTGACTTTTTCCCCAATACAGCTGATTTCTAGGTCAACTGTCCAATTGACTGGACAAAATTTGGAATCAAGACTTGAAACTTGGTATGGATAAACTTGGGAGTCCAATATGAAGCATGAAAGTCATCCTAGGCATTTTAGGTCAAAACATCTTTGTGCAAACACAAACCCTAATTTGGGTCAACAGTGCAAGGAGAAGTCTTGAGCAGATGAAACCCTAACTGGATCTTGAGTTCCAAAGGCTTTGTGATGAGAATTTATTGAGAAAATGGGAGGGAAAATTTTGGGGTACAACACCGACTATCTCACTACTTCACTACTTTCTAAAGGCAAAGTTGTGTCAACTAAGGTTCTAAGGTTAGTTAGTGCTTATGACACCACGCGATAACCCAACATTCTTCTTGACTGACTCAAGGGACACTAGTACAAACCAATGGGTCGCACTAACGTAGCCATCATTTCAACCATATCGGTTTACACCTTCCAGTCTTCACGATCTATTGCTACTTACCTAAAATGCCCCAGATCTGGGTATAGGATCTATACAAGAAGTAAACCCAACCATATCCCGAAATATAAAGCATACAAGGCAAACAACTAAAGCAATAAAGGTGATCTAGCTCTAAAGGTAACCCTACTTTTAGTTTAATGTCCCCAGCATAGTCGCCAATTCTGTAATATGGTGGGCGAACTGACTTTTGGGTTTTGCATTTTATCACAAATGTTGTGGATAGAAAGAGTCACCACCGACTTTTCTTTTATCCAATAAATGAAATGGTGAAAAGAACAGGAAAGACCTTTTGGGAATTTTTCTGAGTAAGGGGGTAGGTTATGAATAGGGAAGGTGTTATCACCCTTTTCATCCGTATTTATCTACGGGCTCTTAATCGCTAGCTCACTTTTGAAATGCTTTATGTTTGTGTATGTTTGAAAATATTTTGAAAATGCCTAAGTGCAGCAATATTGTAATGATTCTCGTATCGATGAGAATGTATACAAAATGTTTGTTTTGAAAATATTAATGGAAGAGAGTGTTGTTTTGTGGAAAGTGTTTTGAAGATGCCAATATAAGGTTGTCTGCTTTAAAATAACCATTGTATCAGTTCTCAAGAGTGTTTATAAAGCGTTTTAAAAATAGTTGTTTTGAAAGTGTGAAGTGTGGAAATTGTTTTAGTTTGTGAGCGAGCGATTACGAGCGATCTACCTACTAGAAAAAATTCTTTGTTCTCTTTCTCCTCCTTTAGATAGTGCTATCATACTATTAGTTAGTAGGAAGCCCTATCATTGGATGTAAGGGACAGGCGCGGGTAATCGTACATTCATAGAAGGCAACTTGTAGGATGCTTTAGCAATTTTCGTAAGGGACTAAGATTTTTTACCAAAGGCAACATTGAAGGGTCATCGAGGGACTACGATCTTTTAATCAAGGGTCTTTGCTAAAGTAATCCACGTTCGAGGGACATGAATGTTTAAGTACGAGGCAATAACTGAGGGTCACCCTAGAGGTGTGCGTGTGCGAAGTGTTTTGATTTCAAGTATTCATCTTGAGATTAGGTTTTCTAATGTTGATTTTAATCTTGCCATACAAACCCTAATTACTAACAGTAATAACGAAAGCAACAAATTACAGAAACTAAATGTCCTACGCTATTAGAACGCTTCAGGAGTGGGGATACAAGTTTATGAATGGGGATGAAAAGTAAAGTAAACCTAATTATCTATTACATATCGTTAGCAGTTACAATATTGGAAAAATGTGAAATAATAAAATACGAGAAAAATGTAAAATAAAGAAAAGGGAAAGGAAATTGTTGTGATTTTTTTGATGGAAAAGTTTGATGATTAACCTAATTATTTGATTAAGTTTCATTAACAAAAGTTTAGAAAAAACCTAAAGAAACTAAATTAAATTTAATAATAAATGAAAAAAAAGGTTAATTAATTAAAAAGAAAGCTAATTTAGTTAACTTAATTTAAAAAGAAGTCTAAATTAATTTTAATTTTAAAAAAGAAACTAATTGTTAGAAAATAATTTTGATATTTTATTTAGAAAAATATATGAAGTATAAAACTTATTTCTAATTAAATAAAATCAAAGTGGATAAATTAAATTAATTTTTATTTACCAAAAATTAAATTAATTAATTAAAAACCTAAATATAATTTTTTTAATGATTTTTATGATTTTTTTTCTAATTTTAAATAAAATAAAGAATGAAATTGGTTAAAAAAGAAAAGAATTAATTAAAACAAAAAAGAAAAACAATGGGCCTGGATTGTAAGAAAAATGGGGGGGGGGGGTATGGAATCAAAAATTTCCAGGCCCAAACACCTTAAGCCCAGGCGCCTGTTTGAAATCCAGTGGGGATGGTTTTCAGAAGATGTATCATTGGGCACGCGTTTGGTGCATTGGATATGTCCTTGATGAGATCTGATGGTGTTGATGAGGGAGTGCATCATTGCGCATTGGAGTTGCTTGCACCTGATCTACAAAGAAAATATGGAAAATAAAATGCCAGAGGCAGGGATCGAACCCCTGCCCTAGCACACTAACGTCTTACTCACACACACACTTTCCACTAGGGTGGCTGTTTAATCCGATTATGAAACATCACCCATTAAATATATTATAAAACGTGTTCACAAGTTCAAATGTATGAACTTCATCTTCTTCCTCGTGCCAGAACAATAACACCAACATTTTTTATTTTCAAACTCTTCCATTTCTCAACTATTTTAAAAACAGTAAACATGGAAGTTATTGTAAATTTATTCATGAATTCAACCATGCCATTAACTTTAATTAAAACTCAAAGAATGAAAAGAATTTTAATCAGTACCAAAAATGAACCCTAATTGGTCAGAGCTTTGATTCTCACTCCACAACAAAATTATTGAAAACTAATGATATAGTTAGCTTCAGGATTTTGATATCTACATTTTTACTTTAGAAAATAAATGCAAATGATGCTTGTACAGAGATTTCAAAGTTTGGAAAACTTACCTCTTGATACAAAATTTCAATGCCTCCTACACGAATTCCATAGGTGAAATGATGATTTGGTGAGCTTGCTTGGACCCTGAGGAAGCTGTTTCGATGCTCACTTGGTACTGAGAACTTCTGGATACCTCTGACCAAGTCAACTTACAGTCATGAAAAGTGAAAATCGTGTATGATGAAGATGATGTTACATAAGTGTAAGAGGGGTTTGGATGGCTTCTATATGATGTATAGATGGTGTTTGAATGATATAAATGGAAAACACATGAGTGGATTGATAGTTGGGTGTTGGAAGCTTCAAATGTGCAACAATGGTGGTTTTCTTGGTGATTCTGAGTTTGAGAGAACTTGAGGGTGTTTTGGAGCTATTGAATTCGTGTCTTGGCTTGAAAATAGCTTCTCTATTTATAGAGAAAAGGTTTGAGGGAAAGGGCTGACCAGGTTTGCAAGTTTTAGAGTTAAGGCTTGGTTGAAATGTAACTTGAAGTTTCTTGTGAAATCAAAGTTTCAATGTATAGTACCGTGCCTTTTAGAGTTGTTAGACACTTTAAACATGTTCCCCTATGTTTTTAGGTTGAATGTGTACAGATGAAACAAGTGAGAGGCTCAAGGAGAGTTTACAATTGTATAAAGCATACTTTGTCAAAATGGAAGTCTTGCCTTTCTCCTTTAAATGGAAAAATGGATTGGATAAAGCTTTAATCACTTGGATCATGGCTCAAAAGTGTGTGTAATCTTCTGATTATGAATAGATTTTGAGGTTTAGAGGCCTGCAAAGTGAGATTACAAGGCATGTCTATGAGATTTAGTTATGAGTTTATCACAAAAATGACCTATAATTCAAGAATGAAATGCCAACTTCATGCCTTCGAATCTCCTAGCTCAAGCATCATAAATTTGTGCTCTTGGACATTTTGGAAAGCTTGAATCATGATCTTAAACTTTCATGTTGACCATATTGCCTAAATAAACATGGAAAATGGTGAAATTTGGCCAAGAAGTTGAGATGAAAAACTGACCAAAACTTGTTGAAACTTTTTCTAAGTGTTAGATAAAAATATCACAACTTCATGGGCTCATATCTCTTAATCCAATATCTTTTTGAGGATCATCCCACATTAACAAAGTTTTAGAATTCATCAATCCCAACCACTTTGATGTTGAAAGTTTTCTTTGAATCAACTTGGATCTTGGTGAAAAATGGCCATGAAGTAGTGATTTTGTTAAGAACAAAACACATAAATTTTTTCTAAATGTTGGAAAATTTTCCATCTTTTGACTTTTGTTGACTTTTTGATTCTTGATGATTAAGTTTGATAGTTTTGAATGTTTTGATGATTCTTGATTTTTGAATTCCAATGTTGATCAAAAAGTCAAAGTTTGACTTTTGAGTGACTGTTGACTTTTCATTCAATTGATCCAATTCTTCAAATGTTAATCACTTATATCTTTGAAAATATCTTGAGCCATGTAATTAGGTCAAGATGTTGTATTTGAGCTATTGAGATAATGCTTTAGGCCATTAAGTCATGCACTAGGTCAGCAGTCAATGATCAGTCTTCTTTAATCAAAACCCTAATTTTGGCAATTTTTAACCTTTGATGATTTGAGGGATTTCCTTGAGGAATCACGATCAACCCTTGATTAAATGATGAATATCACCTCAAAATTTTTATGTTGACAAAAAATCTTGAAGTTTGACTGTATGTTGACCATATTTGACTTTTTACTCAATATAATTGATTTTCAATCATCTGAGCCATTGATTGAGCAAACATGTGATGCAAGACTTGAAACTTGAGATAAGCATTTTTGAGGACCTATGATGAACCATGAAAGTAATTTGAGACCCTTGCAATCCAATATTCTTTGAGAAGCACCAAACCCTAGTTGAATACCCTTGCTTAGGAGGAGGTTTGACCAGTCAACTCTTGAGTGGCTTTGAGTATTTGAGACTTTTTGTGAGCATGTCTTGAAGAAAATTGGAGGGAAATTTTTTGGGTACACTAGCTGCCCCTGTTTGAAACATCTTGTTATTTCCTTCGATTCTCGTCTTCGGCTCGAAAGCTATTACATTGAGGAAAATCTCCGAATGCGCGAGTACTCAGAAGCTATATAGTGGAAAAACAATTAAAATAATGTGTTGAACCATTGTTTTATAGATATTCAAAAATCCATAACTTTCACCCGGTTCATCAATTTCAGGTGGTTCTTTTGGAGAAAAATCCTTCTTGATTTTATCTTTGATCCGTTGTTTTCTACCAGACTTTTTTTTGATATTGTAAAAATCATAAATCTCTTGATTTTTATCGTATCGGGACTATTCTTGAAGCGTGAGTTCACAAATTTTGTAAGCTTCAACTTTGCTTTAGGGCCCAAGGTCAGATTATGATCCGAAGGTTTCGGTTTATGACTCGCATCCGAATGTGCGCACGGAAATAAGCTGAAATTTTCAATACGATGAAATAATTCTACTGTTTCTCGCCATTCAAAAAATCATAACTTGTTCGATTTTTATCATATCAGGGTGATTCTTTTGGCACAACGTCACAAATTTCGTTGCCGATATTTTTTTTAGGGTTCGCGTTGAGATTTTGCACTGAGTATCATGAGCTTATGGCTTGTTCATGCGCCATACACAAAATAAGTTGTAAAATTCTGCACTGTATTTTTACACTGCATTTCTCTTTATTCAGGGCGACATAACTTCATTCATTTTTATCGTATCGAGACGATTCTATGGAAAATATCTCCCTCTCTTGCACAAATTTTTTTCAGACAACACCAATCTCACCTACTTTGATTTAGTTTCCGGTAAATTTTCTTGAATCTCCACTTGATTTAAGTGCTTAATCTTGAAATTAATTTTGAGTTTAGTGCTTGAGTGATTTTTAGGAATTGGATTGAGTTTATGAATTTAAATTGAATCTTTGAAGTATGAGATAAATTTGATTCTTGAAAATTGTTGAGACTTGATTTTTGAATTTGTGTTGATGATGATGACTAAAAGAGGAATTGGATGAATAAACATTGAATTATTGTGAATCTTGAGATTCAAGTTGATAATTCTTGACGAAATTTTGAATTTTTGAATTGTTGGAGTTTACTTGAACATTATGTGAATTCATGAGATTATACCGATTCTTGTATTTATTAGGAGGATTGAATTGATTTTTTGCAAAATTTCACGAGTTGACATTCTTGAAGCAATTGTTCATGAATCGGTGCTTTGATGCGATCTCAGTATAAATTTTCGTTGTTAGTTTTGGTGTTGTTAATGTCGGTTTATGTTGAATTGTGTTAAATCTTGAATTGATGATGACAGTTTAGTTTGACTTCATGATCTAATGTAAATTTACATCGTTTTGTTGATAAATTTGAATTTTCGACATTAAAAGTGTTTTTATTCAATAAAATTGCATTAACTCGTGAATGATGTTTTGTGCTTGGGATTAAGACATCCAGAATTATTTTATTGTTTGTAAATTATGTACAATTTCTTAGCAATACTACTTGAACCGATAAGCATGTTTTTGCGTCCATTTGTAATTGTTGAAAACGATTTTTATCGATATCAGTTTAAGTATAAGTGGCTGTCCGGAATGTGTAAACAAGGTGCAAATAACTTCTAAAATTTATTTGAGGTTTATTTGATCATGTGCAGAAACTTATGGATGGTTAACATTGATTTCTACCGTTTCTGATGTTATTTTTCGGTTTGACTTGTGATACGGTGTAATGCTGTCCGGTTTTCAAAAACGCACTTGGAACTTGTTTTAATTGTTGGCTTTATTTCTGTTGTATTTGTTTTAGCGTTCGAGTGATGATTATGTTGAGTTTTACCGATTTCGGAACAATATTTTTGTGCACATTAAAATTGAGTACAATGCTGTCCGATTTTCCATTTAACATGTACGTTGAGTTTTAATATTCATATGATGCATGTTTGCACTTTATTGGTTGATTATTGGACATTGTTGTTGTGTTGGCTTGATTTCGTTGTGTTTTTCGGGTTAATTCTTAAAATGAAGGAGGTGCTTCCCCAATTTTGTAAAATGTGTTTGGAATGAGTTTTAATTGTTGGTTTATGAATCATTGCACTTGCATTGGTTTTTGTTGGGTATTTGCACCGAGTTGTATTGATTTCGGATCGACATTTCGTGTGATTCATGTTATGATGTACATGTTGTCCCATATTTGGTTTTGCGCTTCCGTTGTTTGTTTAATTTTTCCGAATGCATGATATTATGTCATTTTGAGTTATGGTGTTGATTGTTTAATTACAACTTATATTCCTTGTTATTTTCTAACTCTATTTGGTGGTTTTGTGCAAGTTTCTAAAGACATTGTTGTGTGATATACGACGCTTGGATTTTAGTCTTGTTGTATAGACTTATCTTGTGTAGGAACACTGGAACCTTGTTGTATAGACTCGTATTGTGCATGGCATTGATTTGGCACGACATATTACTCTTGCTTACGATTTGTATTTGCATTGTGATATTGGATTCATATTGGATGTTGTATCTGATTTGATTTGTTTGTTGATGCTAGGTCGCTCGAAGACCTTGGGTTTCTTGGCTTGTATTTGCTATATAAAGGACTCTTATCCATTTGGTATATTTCCTGCTTATTTTTCTGCATTTGTTTACTGCTTTTCTGATGCCATGAGAAGTAGGATTAGATATGCATGTTCTGGGAGTCCCTTTGAGGAAAATCTGGTTTATTTAAAGACCTGTTTAAGGAAATTCTACTTATGCTTGTTTGTGTACCACCTTGTTTGTTTATATTTGTGCCAAATAACTCGATGAAGGCGTCCCATTCCCATTCCCCGTGGATAAGTCCTCAAAAGGTGGCATAGGAGACATAGGGTCTGTAATCGACCTTGCCATTTCTGGTCCATGTCATTCGTAGCTCGCGTCGTGCATTAATGCTTTGAACCATGCTGCTCATGTTATCGAGTCAGTCAGATGTAAAACGGATTCGTAATCAATCCCCCACACTTTATCTTCAGCTCGCGTTTGTGAAACATTGATGCTCTGATGTGATCTCATTATTTCCTTCTGGCTCTTACCTCGATTCTTGATATCTTGGTCAGGTGTTTAGTCGCTTATGACGATTCACCTTTCGTTCTTATATTGCACAATTATTTGATATGTTAGTTTAAGAGTCAACACCCTTTTCTTTCTTGCCTTGATGATTTGATATCACAGTTAAGAACCACTATTACCCCATTTTCGCTTGCCTTGATGAGTTAATGTCTTGCCTAAGCATCCCTTTATCCTACCTTGATGATCAAATATCATGGTAAGGTACCCCACTTCCTTTCTCGTACCTTGATGATACGATATTGTGGTTAGGCCTTCCTCTCCTTATCCTATCTTGGTGCTATGATACTTCAATTAGGTGTGTGCTACTTGAGTGAGCGAATACTTCTCAAGCTTTGTTGGTTTGTTATGGTTTCGACTTTGTGTGTTCCACTTATGTGCTTGTTTCTTTAGGTTTTGAACTTTTTCCATGCTCCTTTAGGATCTCTCGATTCAACCTTTGGTGGCGATTCGAGATAGACATTAGGTTGTGAACCATGCATGCTAACTTGGTTAGAGGTTCCCTTTTTATCCTTGACTTTAGGGCCATCATTGTATGATAACATTAGGGATTAGATTTAGGATAATTTCCCTTAGACCTTTTCTTCTCTTTTTCATCCTTAAAACTAACACCTTTTTCTTTGGCAAGTGCATAAAACATCTAAAACTTCTCAAATCTTTTTTTCAAGGTAAAAAACACTAACCAATGCAAATCTTTTTGTCTTTGGACTTTCGTTTTTTTTCTTTTAAAATCTTTTCAATAAGGATATGTTGTTTAAAATTCGAACAACTTGGAAATGCTAAGTGTACGAGGGGCCGAGCATGAGTCTCTTTAGGAGATGCAACATCAAGCACAAATTTCAATCCTAACTGTAAGGATGTGAATGCAGCATCATCCATAAAAAATACAAAACTAATGGAAACTATTGAGCCGAACTATGGCACTCTTATTCATTAAAAGGGATAAGTAGGCATCTAGTCGCAGAGCTCAACCGAGCGAAACTTTGTAAATATTCCTTCTTTTCCCCGTGTTTTATTTTGCATGCATTCCCTCTTTGATTTTTTTCCTTTTAGCTCGTAAGTTATAGATTTGAACACACCCTTTGATCGGAACAACAAGAGTGAATCCCGTGGAGTACAATGAACGTGAGGGGTGCTAATACCTTCCCCTTACGTAATCGACTCCCTTACCCGTATCTCTCGGTCGTTTGACCTTGATTTCACCCTTCTCAGGTTTATTCGATATTTACCTTTCCCTTCTTTTGGGATAAAAAATGTTCGATGGCGACTCCATTGATTTCATCTTGATGATTTGTTCAGCCGGTTATTTCAGCACCATGATGAGTTTGTGGGTGTGATCGGTGGATCTGGAACTGACTGTTTAAAGCTGGTTCGCGAAATGTCGCGGAAGCAAGAGTCGCCACCGTCTTTTATTTTCTCCAAATGGAAAGGACAAAAGCACAGAAAAATTCCTTATTGAGATTAGTTCTCGATTCGGGAGGTAGATTTATAGAAAGGGAAGGTGTTAGCACCCTTTATATCCATGGTTATCCATGGGCTCTTAGATACTTGCTCATTTGTGTTTTCAAAATTGTTTGTTTGCTTTTCAGAGTGGGTTTGAAAAAGTTTCGTTTAAAATTTCAGTTCGACTCTTGTATCAGTCCTCAAGAGTGTTTGAAAAGTTGTTTTTGAAAGCTTTTTGCAAAGTGTCGGTGTGAAAAGAAATTTTTGATTTGTTTTGAATTAGAGCAAGTATCTACGAGTCATCTACCTACCCTAAGGAATTCGTCTGTGTAAATGTCCTTAAAGTAGTGCCATCCCACCATTGAGAGGTAGGTAGCACCACCGTTGGAGGTGTTCGGGTCAATTCGAGGTTTAGGGACGGTGTGGTCACCGAGCAACGGTAAGGCACCTTAGAAGCTACCCTTATGCCATTGATCTTTTATTCCGAGGCAACTATTCCGAGGCAACTTGTTTTGAGGCAACCAGATCAATGGGACATAAGGACTCACTAAGACGTCCTATAGTCGACGACCACGTTTCGAGGGACAAGGCAACAGTGTGGTCACCAGAGCAATATGAAGACACCTTAGAAGCTACCCTCATGCCATGTTCATGGACATGAGGACTTACTAAAACGTCCTCTACTCGACGACCACTTTTCGAGGGGCAAGGCAACAGTGAGACGTACCCTAGGGGTGGTGTGTGAACTGTGTGTCATTTTCAATTATGTTTATCTTGTCATGCATTGGTGATCTACACTTTGTTTTTATATTTTGGCATTCATTCTTTCATGTGGTTATTAACAGTTAAAAGGTGCGGAATGTAAAAGTCCTACGCTATTACAAAGGCGCGGGTCTACATCGCCAAATTAAACCAAGACCCGATTTGAAATAAAATACGGAAAATAAATGTCCTAATTAATCTATTACAAGGCTTTGGGGCAAGTACATGAAATTCAAAAAAAGAAATAAAAGTAAATGTGCGAAAAAGAAATAAAATCGAGAATGCGAGGGCGTTGGACCCTTTTAAAGAAATTAAATTACAATTAATAAATTAATTAAATTAAATAAAAGCAAGAACTTATTTTTTGGAGTTTTTTGTATTTATGGAATTTAATGAGAAAATTAAATGGAATTAAAACCCTAATTCTAAACTATTTTTAATTTATAAAAAAAATGTTTAAGTTTGACCTAGTTTTAACCTAATTATTTAATGACAAATTTATTTACAAAAGTAATTAGTGGTTAATAATTATTCTAATAAAAAAGAAAAGAATAAAAGTGTTAAAACCCTAATCTCTATATTTTTTAATTTATTATAAAAAAATATTGAAATTAAACCTAAAATTAAAACTAAATTAGTTAACAAAATTTATTTACAAAAGTAATTAGTGAATTAATTAACCAACATATTTTATTTTTATGATTTTATGATTTAATATTTATTTTTGTGTTATAGAAAATATTATTTGGAGGGATTAAAGAAAACAAATAAATCAAAACAAATAAAAAAAGAAGAAAAATAAAAGAGAAAGAAATACAAACAAAAAGGGGGGTTCTGCCCCAATTATGGAGGTTTATGATGAGTAATCTGGCCCAATGAATTCAGGCCCTTCGTTGACTTTTCTGGGATGCGTGTGGATCTGTTGACCAATGCGTATGGTAGTCCTCCTATGCTGGCCCTTGGATTGATGTTGTGGGACGCGTGGCCAGCTTGAGCGTAGGGTGCATGGTGGACTTCTAAAGGGGACGCTGCATGGAAATATAGAAAGCAAAATAATATTGAGAAGGGAGGGGACCTGGGAATCGAACCCAGGTCCCAATGTTTAAAGGACAACGCATCAACCAACCAGCCAGGCGCGTTTCTTTGTCAATTATATAGAACATGAATATTATAAGAAAAGATAAAAGTTAATGGTCTGAACCAAAAAATTACGCGCCAATTTTGAATAGCCCAATAATCTCAAGCCACGCATGCTTCTTCTCCATGCTATACCTGCAACGAAAATCAAATAGCGGGGGTTTTAAACCCCCACTAACTACAACACACAATAATAGCGATTAGAATATGGCTCATCATAAATTGAGCGCGAGGTATGGATTTTGTCCTTCAGGATGTCACGATTTCAATGGTGTATGTCTTGCTGCCTAATTTTTCCATATGCAAAAGTCCCCAATTTCAAGCTTCTGCAACCCTAACGAGCTCCCATGGTGGATTCGTGTATAGGGCTTAAAAACTCAATTGAATGGCATTGTTAGCTTTAGAATGATTAAACTAGTACAAATCAAGCATTAGAAATCAAAAATACGACATGAATCATGAGACACGAATATGCAAAAAGTTTGAGAAAGTTTGACTTTATTCTACCACTTCTTGATGCGTGGGGACTGGAAAAGAATTGAGTTATGTCCAGGAAGGCCTCAGCAAGCTTTTAGAATCGTTCTTTTGCCTTGAAACACCCTCTAGCTGTGTTTTCAGTTTTGAACTTTTTGTCAAAAAATGCAAAGTTTGTATTTGATTTGAGGCGCAGCTTCTAGGTTCTCTGCATTAGGTTTAGGTTTGTGCTTATATGTGGAATCAATTAGGGTAGAAATCCAAGTCCATAAACCTTTGCATTGATGATTCAATATTTGATTTTTAATGGTATCTTTTTCAATCTTTTCCATGTAAAACCATTGCCAATCATGAGAAATCTTGCCTTTTTAGTGATGCACGAAATCTTGAGTGATTAAAGAGGGCATATGCTGCATAAAAAGATTTGGAAACATGTGTTTAGCATTTTTCTTATAATTAATTTTAATTAAATGAATTAAATAGATTAAATATTCAATTAATTAATTAAAAATAGGAAAATAACTCCCCTTTGGGTCAATGGGTCGTGCATAGCTTTTGGGTGATGATTCTTGGAAGAAATTGAGGCCTATTAGCAATTTTGAGGCATTTGAAGTAAAGTTGACTTTTCAAAATTCCCAAAAATTTCCCAACTTCCACAAGGTATATCTTGCTCAATGTTTAAGCTTTGATCATGTTCTTGGACATTTTGGAAAGGTATTGAAGTCCTCTAACCAATGCCTTTGGTCCCATGTCATTTGGATTTACCAATCTCAAGTTATGGTCTTTGACTTAAAGTGCCTTTTTGTTGACTTTTGAAAATGACCTATAATGTTGAGATTGATAACTTTTTGTGAGAGCATTTATTGGACTTGAAGTGTGAAGAGGAGTTGTAGGAAATGTCTTTCTCTTCAAAATGAGCTTTGGATGGAATTTTTCTAATAAACCATGTGGAAGTTATGCCTTGGTCAAGTTACAGTTGACTTTTTCAACTGTCCAAATATGGAAACTTTTGCATCTTGAGACTTTTTGAGCCATGCTTGTGAAATCATGATCAAGAATTGATCAAATGATGTTTGTGGCTTCAAAATAAGATGTTGACCAAAAATTTGGATTTTTGACTGTCAAATGACCATTTTGCCCCTGCAGTTGACTGTAGGGCAATTAGGGTTTTTGACTGTGCAATTTTGTGCTGTAAGTCTTGAAACTTGGCATATGGATGCTTGACCATGTTTATAGGCATGTGATACTTGTTGGGACCCTTGGAAACTTCAATTTCTTTGTCAGAACCAAAACCCTAGTTTTTGACTGTTAGGAGGCCATTGAACTGTGCAACCCTTGGGAGATTTTGAAGCATGCTCTTTGCAAATCTTGAAGAATATGGGAGGGAAAATTTTGGGGTACAACAGTTGCCCCTGTTCAATCTTCTTAGACCTGAGGATGTAGATTGGCTGACGTGCCTTTCGTAATCCGAAGGTGGAAGATGATTGGACACTAGAGTGCCCAGAAATTTGCGCTCACATAGTAGTGTGATGGTGGGAATGGGCTTACAGATGCCATTTGGAGATTAGTGGATAGGAGGATGGGCTTATAGATGCCATGTTGAGAGGTGATGGAAGGTGGATGGGCTTATAGATGCCATCTGGGTGTCGATCGCGTAGGAGATTCCTTAGCGAGAACTTGCGTACCTGAAAAAGAAAATGAGTACCTGACCTGTTACAGGAGTTGGTTTTCAAACTCTTATGTAGAGGTGTCCTGACTGGTTACAGGAATTGGGTCTGGAGCTTTAAAAGGTCATGAATGAACCAGGGATGGTTGCTACCTCAACGGGACGGTGAGAGAACCTTGGGTGATTTCAACCTCAACAGTAACGATGAGAGAACCTAGGGCGATTACTACCTCCACAGTAACGGGGAGAGAATCTTGGGCGACTTCAACCTCAATAGTAACGATGAGAGAATCATAGGCGACTTCAACCTCAACAGTAACGATGAGAGAATCATAGGCGACTTCAACCTCAACAGTAACGATGAGAGAATCATAGGCGACTTCAACCTCAACAATAACGATGAGAGAATCATAGGCAACTTCAACCTCAACAGTAACGATGAGAGAATCATAAGCGACTTCAACCTCAACAGTAATGATGAGAGAATCATAGGCGACTTCAACCTCAACAGTAACGATGAGAGAATCTTGGATGTCTTCTACTGGGATAAGAATCAGGGAGATCTTAGGGTCGATCTGACTGAACCGAAGAAGGCCTTTGACTGGATAAGAATCAGGAAAATCTTAGGGTCGATTTAACTGAACCGGACAAGGTCTTGGAATCTTCAACTGGATAAGAATCAGGGAGATCTTAGGGTCGATCTGACTGAACCAGAGAAGGCCTTTGGCTGGATAAGAATCAGGAAAATCTTAGGGTCGATTTAACTGAACCGGACAAGGTCTTGGAATCTTCAACTGGATAAGAATCAGGGAGATCTTAGGGTCGATCTGACTGAACCAGAGAAGGCCTTTGACTGGATAAGAATCAGGAAAATCTTAGGGTCGATTTAACTGAACCGGGCAAGGTCTTGGAATCTTCAACTGGATAAGAATCAGGGAGATCTTAGGGCCGATCTGACTGAACCAGAGAAGGCCTTTGACTGGATAAGAATCAGGAAAATCTTAGGGTGGATTTAACTGAACCGGGCAAGGTCTTGGAATCTTCAACTGGATAAGAATCAGGGAGATCTTAGGGTCGATCTGACTGAACCAGAGAAGACCTTTGACTGGATAAGAATCAGGAAAATCTTAGGGTCGATTTAACTGAACCAGGCTAGGTCTTGGACATGGCTGAGAACTTAACTGGATCTTTCCTGCAAGGTAAAGGTCAGTCATATGCAATGCATGATATGGATCAAGCAATGATGTTCTCAACATAAATGAGATTGTAAGGTATGATGCGTTTATGCATGTATCATGATGTATGTGATGTTTATGAATGTATGTTTTCGTCTTAGGAAAATAAATCCTTGACGGGTGCTGGGAAGTCACATCCTGGGCTGATGTTGGAGAACAATGCTTTGTTGTTTCCGCTGGGGATGATAGTTGCAAGAATACCGGTAGGAGAAGATAACTCCATTGGGGAATAAACTTTGGCGAATAGAACACTCCGTGGGGAGAAAATTATTCTAGCGACCTTGCTGGGGAACAATACTCTGTGGAGAGAGAGGTACTTTGCTGGAATGTTGATGGTAACTTCGCTGGGGATACCGTTGTTATGTTGTGTTGGAAGATGAACTCCGCTGGGGATAGGAAGACTTCGTCGGGGACGATCTTTCCGTGGCTTTTGGCTGAGGATAACCCAGTTATATCCTGATAGGGAAATAACCTTTGAATAAAGCCGAGGACGCGTTCGTGCTCTACGGGGTAAGCTTCCAGAATCTACTGGGGATAAGCTTACTGCTTGGGGAGATGGATTCCAACTTTCCTGGGGAAACTGGATTGGACTCTCCTGGGGAAATTTCTGAGATGTATTGGGAAGTAACTCCACTGAATGCCTGGTATACCGCTGGGGAACAATCTTTAGGTCAAGACTTCCGGGGATGCTTGTTAGGAATATCTGTATATCGTGCTGGAGAATGTTGAGATCTGCGGGGAATACCCAACTTCCTTAAGGCTGATTGTACAACTTTGCTTGGGGAGAGCGCATTGACTTGCTGGCTCACTCTCTGGGGGGTTAAGATATACTGGTTGTGTTCTTCAGCTGAACCTACCTTGGTACCTTGGTGGACAAAACAATTAGATCGCTTAGACAACTCTTTATTGCCCCTGTTTCTAATGTTACCTGTAATTAATCCTTTGTTTCGTATGCAAATATTTATGAGTTAGCAATTATCGTCAAATGCATATATCACAAATTGAACCTTGGACGTTCTTCGCAAAACAAAACAGAAAAGGAAAAACAATTGGCAATCTTAACTGAAAAGTGTATTTATACTGATTTTTGAATTTGCCTGTAAAATAGGCGTTTATATACAAGAGGCTGACGTCCTAGTAAGAGAACGCCGCCGAACAAAAGAGTTTATACAATTTGTACAAAGGGAAAACAAAACAACTATGTGAAAAGAATGATCCCACTGGGTTCCGACTCGGCTATCGCCTTTATATCCTCGAGCGTCTCATCACTTGATGACCTAGCTGAAGATGAAGCTGATTGATCGATGCCGTCTGAACTTGATGTAGATACCGGATTCTAGATGCAGAGTGATCCAATGAGACATAGTATTACGTTTTATCCCTAACTTTTGCCTGGACCGCCCTTTCGGGTTTTCAGTCCACCGGGATACCCATTTTTGCCCAAGCCGCCTTTTCAGGTTTTCGACTTGCCGGGTGTACAGATTTTTTTTATTTCATCACTTCATTTTGCCCGAACCCTTTTGGTTCGCCGGGAAGCCCTAATTTTTGCCTAGGTATGTCAACCTAGCGGGTCTTTTTTCATGCGTAGTATCTTTTTACTATGTCTGCATTGGCGGGGTGAGGAAGGTCGTTACCATCCATGGTAGTTAGGATCATGGCTCCTCCTGAGAACACATGTTTAACCACAAATGGCTCTTCGTACGTAGGGGTCCATTTGCCACTTGGATCATTCTGAGGAAGGATGATGCGCTTGATTACCAGATCCCCAACTTGATATTCTTGTGGTCTGACCTTTTTGTTAAATGCCCTGATCATCCGTTTCTGATACGTCTGACCATGACAGATAACATCAAGTCTTTTTTCATCAATTAAGTTTAGCTGATCAAGTCGTGTCTGGATCCAATCATCTTCGCTCAGATCTGCATCCTCCATTATCCGGAGAGAGGGTATTTGCACTTCGATCGGTAAGACTGCCTCCATACCGTAGACCAAGGAGAAAGGAGTTGCCCCGGTTGACGTCCTTGCTGAGGTACGGTACCCATGTAGAGCAAACGGTAACATCTCGTGCCAATCTTTATAAGTCACTGTCATCTTCTGCACAATTTTCTTAATGTTCTTATTTGCTGCTTCTACAGCCCCATTCATCTTCGGTCTGTAAGGAGAAGAGTTGTGGTGCTGTATCTTAAACTGCTTGAAGAGCTCAGTGATCATCTTGTTATTGAGATTGGTACCGTTGTTTGTAATGATCCTTTCAGGGACGCCGTATCGACAGATCAGGTTGTGCCGAATGAACCGTGCCACAACAGTCTTGGTTACCATAGCGTAGGAAGCTGCTTCAACCCACTTCGTGAAGTAATCAATCGCTACCAGGATGAAGCGATGCCCATTGGATGCTGTAGGTTTTATCTCACCAATCATATCTATGCCCCACATTGCAAACGACCAAGGTGCTGTCAAGACATTCAAAGGAACTGGAGGAACATGCACCTTGTCTGCATAAATCTGGCATTTATGACATGTCCGAGAGTGTTGGTAACAGTCGGCTTCCATTGTGGACCAGAAATACCCTGCCCGAAGGATCTTCTTTGCCATAGTGTGTCCGCTGGAATGTGTCCCGAAGGTACCTTCATGTAGCTCTTCCATGATCCTTTCTGCTTCAGTCTTATCCACACAACGCAGTAAGGTCGAATCATGGTTTCGCTTATACAGAATGCCGTTGCTAAAGAAGAACTTCGCTGCGAATCTTCTTAGAAACTTCTTATCGTTGACAGATGCACCTTCAGGGTATTCCTGAGCTTCCAAGTATCTCTTTACCTCATGGTACCAAGGCTTCTCAGTCACCAATTCAGTCTCAAGATCACAACAGTATGCCGGTTCGTCCAGTTTCCAGATGATGATCCGGGGAGCCTCATTGTCCCATTTGACTTTGAACATAGAAGACATCGTAGCTAACGCGTCCGCCAGCTGATTCTCCTCTCTTGGGAAATGTTCAAAGGTTATCTCTGTGAAGTGGGGGATCAATGTCAATACACATTCTCTGTAAGGAATCAGATTCGGATGTTTCGTATCCCACTCCCCTTTGATCTGATTGATCACGAGAGCGGAATCTCCGAAGACACTTAGAAACTTGATCCTTAGGTCGATCGCAGCTTGAAGACCCATGATGCATGCCTCATACTCTGCCATGTTGTTGGTGCAGTTGAAACATAGCCGGGCAGTGAGTGGAGTATGAGTGCCTTGGGGGGATATTATCACAGCGCAGATACCGTTGCCCAAAGCATTGGAGGCTCCGTCAAAGTGCATAGACCATCGGGATCCTTCTTCAGGTCCTTCATCCGGTCTAGGTACTTCACAATCAGTCACAATCATGATACTCTCGTCTGGAAACTCGAAGTTCATTGACTGATAGTCGTCTACTGCCTGATGTGCCAAGTGGTCTGCCAATACACTTCCTTTGATGACTTTCTGGGTCGTGTACTGGATGTCGTATTCTGTCAAGATCATCTGCCATCTTGCTATTCTCCCAGACAGAGCAGGCTTTTCAAATATGTACTTTATAGGATCCATCTTTGAGATCAACAAGGTAGTGTGAGTCAGCATATACTGTCTCAGTCGGCAAGCAGCCCATACCAAAGCGCAGCAAGTTTTCTCAAGCAGTGAGTATCGGGTCTCACAGTTGGTAAACTTTTTGCTAAGGTAATAAATGGCGTGCTCTTTTCGGCCAGACTCGTCATGCTGCCCCAGCACACACCCCATTGAGTTGTCAAGTACTGTCAGGTATAGTATCAGAGGTCTCCCTTCAACCGGTGGCATAAGAATGGGTGGTTCTTGGAGATACTCTTTGATTCTGTCAAAAGCGGCCTGACATTCATCGTTCCAACGTACTACCTGATCTTTTTTCAGCAACTTGAAGATTGGCTCACAGGTAGCAGTTAGGTGCGAGATGAATCGAGCAATGTAATTCAGGCGTCCTAGAAAGCCTCTGACCTCTTTCTCTGTCTTAGGAACTGGCATCTCTTGAATGGCTTTAACCTTGGTAGGGTCCACTTGAATACCCTTATCACTCACGACAAAGCCTAGCAACTTTCCAGATCTTACCCCGAAGGTGCACTTGTTCGGGTTCAACCTCAGCTTGTACAACTTCAGACGGTCAAACAGCTTCTGCAGATGGTCAAGGTGTTCCTCCTCAGTTTGGGACCTTGCAATCATGTCGTCAACATATACTTATATCTCATGATGGATCATGTCATGAAATAAAGCAACCATGGCACGTTGGTAGGTTGCCCCAACATTTTTCAACCCGAATGGCATGACCTTGTAGCAGAAGGTGCCCTACTGAGTAACAAAGGTAGTCTTTTCCATGTCTTCAGGAGCCATCTTGATCTGATTGTAACCTGAAAAGCCATCCATGAAAGAGAACACTTTATGCTGAGCAGTATTATCAACAAGGACATCAATGTGAGGTAGAGGGAAGTCATCTTTGGGGCTGGCCCTGTTCAGATCCCTGTAATCAACACACATTCTGACTTTACCATCTTTCTTTGGTACCGACACTACATTAGCAACCCACTGAGGGTAAGAAGTTACTGCAAGAAACTCGACATCGAACTGTTTCATAACCTCAGCTTTGATCTTTTCAGACATCTCTGGACGCATACGACGGACCTTTTGCTTAACCGGAGGGCAGTCTTACTTGGTAGGCAAATGATGGACCACAATATCAGTATCCAAACCAGGCATGTCTTCGTAGGACCAGGCGAAGATTTCCATGTAATCATGTAACATCTGAGTCAACCGTTGCTTCACGCTGAGCTCTAGGTTGGCACCAATCTTAACCTCCTTCCTGTCCGTCTCAGTACCCAGATTTATTGTTTCCACTGGCTCTTCATGTGGTTGAATTGCCCTCTCTTCCTGGAGTAACAGTCTTGCAAGCTCGCCAGGCACTTCCCAATCATCTTCACCTTCGTCTTCGGCTAAGTTGATCGGATTTTCGAAGTCATAACTGGCAGTAGCAGAGTCGTTACCAGTGAGATCCAGAGTGGATTGAAACCTGTATGGGTGAGTGTGTGTAAATACAGCTGTTTTTGCAATATATAAAGAAAGGAAAGAAAGAAAAGGAGCATAAGATTTGAAATGCGAGAAAACGTCCAAGGTCTTTATTCATGATATATGAAATGACAATTAATATACCCTCACAAATGAAGCCACGGTGTCCCGGGTAAGACACCGGGCCATATAGTTTTAATTGTTTATTACAAATAACAAAAACAAAGGAGTTTATTACTGCGTAACAAAAGTAACATGAGTATGGTCTTTAGCAGTCCAATTGGTCAATCCACCGTCAGTCGTCGGGTAGATCCAGCTATCGAACTCTGATTCTTCCACCTCGTCTTCATCCCCAATGGCATTCACTCCTGGATTGGTAATGAGCACAGGAGATCTTCTGGTCCTCGCCTTGCGTACAGCCTTCTAAGCTTTTGCAGTAAAACCCAGTCGAAACTTGTCAGTTTTAGGTGTAAAATCAGGGAGCCTGCCCCAGTTAGCACATTCACCTTTCTTGATTACAGCCCGGGCATCCTTCAGGGAAGCCATTTTCAAAGGAACATCCTCTTCAACCACCGTTTCTGCCGCTGCCAATGTTGGAGGTACCTCTTCAAAATGCTGAAAGGGGGTTTCAATAAACTCCCCGTCCATCTCAATATACCTGAAGGAATTCAAATGGCTCACCATATATTCTTCCTCCCCCTGCACAGTGACAATCTTCCCTTTGACGGGGTACTTGAGCTTTTGGTGTAGGGTAGAGGTCACTGCCCCGGCTTTGTGAATCCAAGGTCGACCCAGTAAACAGGAATAAGATGGACGAATATCCATCACATAGAAAGTTGAGTCGAATAGTTGAGAACCCACTCGAATAGGAATGTCTACCTCTCCATGAACCATCCTCTTAGAACCGTCAAAGGCCCTGACAATGATGTTGCTAGGTTTCAGCTCCAGGCCCTCACAATCCAACCGGTCTAAGGCCTTTTTGGGTAGCACATTCAGGGAAGAACCAGTGTCCACCAACACGTGCGTAAGAGTAGTGCCCCTGCATTCAATAGAGACATGCAGGGCGTCATTGTGGTCCTTTCCCTTAGCAGTAAGGTCAGCATCCGAGAAACCCAAACCATTGTCGGCTATCAAATTGGCTACGCAATCAGTAAACTGGACTGCAGATGTCTCTTGTGGCACATGGGCCGTCTTGAGAAATGAAATCAGGGCCTTAGCATGGGCCTCTGAGAACAGTAGTAAGGAGAGCATAGAGATTTTGGAGGGTGTATGCCCCAACTGTTCAACGACATTGAAGTCGCTCTTCTTGATTATCTTCAGGATTTCCTCCATCTCTTGCTGGGAGGCTTCAACGTTCACAGATTTTGGTGCCTCCATCCGGGCAGGCTCATCTTCAATCCCTTTGCCCCGAGCATTAGATGACTCGGCAGCAGGGGAAACAACTTGATCAAAAATGGGAACCGGTGCACTTGCAGGTGTTATAACGAGAGGTCTTCGAATAGCTGGTGGTGCAATGTCAGGCGAGAAGAGCCTGCCACTGCGGGTAACTTTGGCTGGACCAGTGATATTGCTGATGCTGGTGCCAGTGTTGAACTCTTGCTTTATACCATGTACGTATACATCTGCCCCATAGTGCCATGGGACAGCCTTATCAGATTCATAGGGGAGAGGCCCCGGAACAGTAATCACAATGGGTGCGACAGTCATGATTTTAACTTGCTTCCTCGGGGGAGCCTTGATTGGATTTTGGAAAATGGTAACAACAGATACTTCTTCCACAGGAACAAACGTAACAGCGGTCTTCTTGAACAGAATCTCTTTGCTGTCCATTAGGCTTTAGATACCCAACTTCAGCAAAGGACAACCAGAAAGGGAAACAGCACAGAAAAGGCAACCTTCACTACAACCCGGAAATAAACCGGCCAGCAGTAGGTTCCTCTTAACAGTCATCAGAGGAGTAGCTACATCATTCACGGAAACGGCATACACATCTTCATCAACAACATTCACTCCATGCTGGGGCATAGGAGCAGTCACCACATTTGGCCTCTCAGGTGCCTCAAATTGTATCTCCTTCGTATCAATAAGGTCTTGCACCTTATTCCTTAAGGCCCAGCAGTCATCAGTAGAATGCCCCGGGCTATCGGAGTGATAAGCACAGCGGGCATTTGGATTGTACTTGGGAGAGGCAGTGTTTACAACCTTTGGGGCCTCCCTGACAGTCACTAAGTTGGTGGATAGCAACTGCGGCAAGATTTGCGATAAGGTCATACTCAACCGAGTAAACTCTCTTCGGGGTCTTTCAGCCCTTTGTGGATTGGTTTGCCGAGGAGCTGCAGCAGGTTTAGCAATCATCACCGCGTTGACAGATTGGCGGCGCTCAGGTTTATCATGTCTTCTAGGCCCATATACAGCACTGGCCTCCTTCTTAAAGGGCTTCTTCTCAGAACTTGAAGATGCACCTTTCTGGATTTTACCGGACTTCATTCCAGCCTCTATCCTTTCCCAAGTCAGAATAAGATCAGTAAACCCTGCAGACGAATTACCGATAAGATGATTGAAAAACGGCCCAGAGAGGGTCCCCAAGAACATATCTACCAGCTCACGGTCAGTTAACGGAGGCTGCACCCTGCCAGCCAGATCCCTCCACTTCTGTGCATACTCTTTAAAACCTTCGCTTGATCCTAGCGACATACCCTGGAGTTGGGTACGTGTAGGAGCAAGGTCGGCATTATATTGATACTGCTTGTAAAAAGCAGTAGCCAACTCCTCCCAGTTACGAACTTTGGTCCCATCCAGCTGATAGAACCATTCGAGACGAGTCCCTGAAAGACTCTCCTGGAAGAAGTGGATCCACAAGTTCTTGTCCACTGTGTACGATTGAATCTTCCGCACATAAGATCTGAGGTGTAGCTTGGGGCAAGACGCCCCGTCATACTTGGTGAAAGATGGTGCCTTAAACTTGTGAGGAATAATCACACCAGTAGATAAGCCCAAGTCTCCGAAATCCAGCCCAGGTACCTGTTGGATCTCCATGGCGTTCAGTCTGTCTTCCAACTGCTTGTATCTGTCTTCAGCCGGAGGATACTGTTCCTCATTAAAGTCAGTCTCGTTGTCAGAGACTACTGGACTTGAAGCCTTTCCCCCCTGGGGACTGTCTTTGCCTACAGAAGAACCAGCTTCTTCATTCTGCAGAGTGTTACCAAACCTCCGGCCCGAGTTGAAAAGAACAGTTCTCTTCTTTTTCTTCCCCTTCTTCAGGAGTAAAGCCTTCAGCTCTTCTTGGCCTTGAGCCAAACCCATGATCAGCTCCTGAAATTGCGCGTTCTGCGCCTGAAGGGCCTTGATAGACATCTCGATTGATGATGAGTCTGGGTTTATGATGCTGAAATAAACAGCGAAGAACAGTAAGCAACCTGAAAAGAAGAAAACCTGCTATGCACATGATGAATGATATGTGTTTATGCAATGCATTCAGGGGTTCGAAAGTTCAAATTTGTTGTAGATAAAAAGGAACACACATTATCATTAAGGAAATAATTTTCCAGTACATCAAAGCCTCGTGGGCCAAACATTACAAAAGCAAATCATTCCCAGAAGACACTACGCATCCTCTTTGGAGCAATGTAGGTGTTGAGGTTCCTTTCCTCGTGCAGTAGGCGGGTGAGCTCCAAGACCTTCTTTTCACTAGCATGTAGACTGGTCTCAAGAGAATTCCGTTCTTCCTTAAGCTGGATCCAGCTCTTCTGCATCTCTTCCCAGGATGTGGGCATGTCAGGATGTTGAATGGTGTAGGACACCTCTCCTTCCAAGACTGGCTCTTTGATCACCGGGAGAACATGAGGATATGGCATTACTAACTTCTGGGAGCGGGCTCGTACCCACTTGAGATAAGGCTCCAACGGGATGGAATTCCTATGCCCCAGGGTCTTGCTATCTATCCTACTTGGCATCCTCCAAGCTCTGATAAATCTCTGGCGAAGTCCTTGTGCATCGTTGTCGAAGTCAAAAACTATGTCAGGAATTAACATGTCATGAGGGCCGTCCCTCCGAGCATAACCAAACTGTCTCCAAGCCAGGCATGGGTTGTAAGTAATACCTCCTCTGATTCCAAGTAAAGGAACATTAGGGTACTCCCCGCAACGATCAATGATAGTGACATCCTCTCTGGACCGAGAGCACCAATGTATATCTGCATGTGTAAGAGTCATCAACCGTTGTGACCATCTCAAACCCCGCTCGTTCTTCAAAACTGATTGTGGAAGGTGCGAAATAAACCACCTTCCCAGGAGAGGAGTGCAGCACATAAGGACACCTCTTTTTCTCATGGTTCGATTGTAACATGAGTGAAGGATGTCCCCCAGCAACGTAGGTATAGGATTCCTGGACATGAAGATCTGGATAGCACTGATATCTATAAGCTGATCTGGGTTAGGGAACAACACCAAACCATAGACAAGGAGGGCCACAACTTCTTCAAAAGCTTGTAAGTCAAGGGAGTTCCAACATTCCTGGGCCTTTTCAAACAGAAACCTGGCTAAGAACCCTTTGATGCCACTTCTAACCTCCCAATGTCCCTTGAGGTCAGATGATTGCAGGTGTAAGGCTTTAGCAATCTCTTCAAGCTTGGGTTCCTTTTCCGTACCGTTGTAGGGTAGTTGATCAAGGATAGGGATCTTCAGAAGCCGGGAGAACTCTTCCAATGTAGGTACCAGTTGATAATCCAGGAAAGTGAAACAGTGATGCAGAGGGTCAAAGAACTGGAACAGGACCTTTATCATATCTTCCTCAATGTTGGTGTTGACCAAGCTGATGAGTCTTCCATGTCTTTCACTGAATGAAGAGCTCTCGGGAATCCTGGATATAAGCTCCTTAAGCTGAGGAGGGATCCTTACAAGGCTGATCTGAATTGTCTTTCTGCGAACAGTTTCCATGTCCTACAAAACAAGAACAAAGATGAAGGTTCGAACCCCTGAAATGGTTAGCCAATGCATATGATGCTGGATGATGTCATGATGCTATGATTAAACACACCACAAATATTTACAAAGGCAAACATGATAAGGCACACAAGTCACACAAGACAAGCCCTTAGAGTTTAGGCCAGCGTGGGGTCTGGGTATTACCCTCTTGAAGTTGGTGGGCTCAACCTATCCTATTAGAAGTAACCGGGTTCTAAGGGTCCCAATATCACTGGATTGCTTTCATTGTTCATCGTTTCGATTTAGCCACTGAACTGGCGACTGAAATATTCCAGGAAAGCAACCCTCAATTGAGTGTAGTATCGAGTATCAACCAACCTCGGATTGCACCAAAGTCAGTTATCTCACTACCCTAAAGAGGCCAAGATAGTTCAATTAAGGTTCCTAAGGTCAGTTGATGCTTCACGACACCACATGGAGGCCCCGTACTCTCCTTGCCTGAACTCAAGGGTTACCGGTACACACCAAAGTGCCACATCAACGTAGCAGACTGTTTCAACCATGTCGGTATACCCCGCACAGTTCCCTCACAGCCTTGTTGCTACTTTCTAAGAAGGTATCCCCCAGATCCGGGTTAGGATCTATAGAACTCCCAAGACAGTCCCACAATTTAAAGCAAATAAGTCAAAGCAATTGAAAACACAGTGATCTTAGTCCTAAGGTACACCTCACTTTAAAGAGTCCCCAGCAGAGTCGCCAGTTCTGTGATCGGTGGATCTGGAACTGACTGTTTAAAGCTGGTTCGCGAAATGTCGCGGAAGCAAGAGTCGCCACCGTCTTTTATTTTCTCCAAATGGAAAGGACAAAAGCGCAGAAAAATTCCTTATTGAGATTAGTTCTCGGTTCGGGAGGTAGATTTATAGAAAGGGAAGGTGTTAGCACCCTTTATATCCATGGTTATCCATGGGCTCTTAGATACTTGCTCATTTTTGTTTTCAAAATTGTTTGTTTGCTTTTCAGAGTGGGTTTGAAAAAGTTTCGTTTAAAATTTCAGTTCGACTCTTGTATCAGTCCTCAAGAGTGTTTGAAAAGTTGTTTTTGAAAGCTTTTTGCAAAGTGTCGGTGTGAAAAGAAATTTTTGATTTGTTTTGAATTAGAGAAAGTATCTACGAGTCATCTACCTACCCTAAGGAATTCGTCTGTGTAAATATCCTTAAAGTAGTGCCATCCCACCATTGAGAGGTAGGTAGCACCACCGTTGGAGGTGTTCGGGTCAATTCGAGGTTTAGGGACGGTGTGGTCACCGAGCAACGGTAAGGCACCTTAGAAGCTACCCTTATGCCATTGATCTTTTATTCCGAGGCAACTATTCCGAGGCAACTTGTTTTGAGGCAACCAGATCAATGGGACATAAGGACTCACTAAGACGTCCTATAGTCGACGACCACGTTTCGAGGGACAAGGCAACAGTGTGGTCACTAGAGCAATAGGAAGACACCTTAGAAGCTACCCTCATGCCATGTTCATGGACATGAGGACTTACTAAAATGTCCTCTACTCGACGACCACTTTTCGAGGGGCAAGGCAACAGTGAGACGTACCCTAGGGGTGGTGTGTGAACTGTGTGTCATTTTCAATTATGTTTATCTTGTCATGCATTGGTGATCTACGCTTTGTTTTTATATTTTGGCATTCATTCTTTCATGTGGTTATTAACAGTTAAAAGGTGCGGAATGTAAAAGTCCTACGTTATTACAAAGGCGCGGGTCTACATCGCCAAATTAAACCAAGACCCGATTTGAAATAAAATACGGAAAATAAATGTCCTAATTAATCTATTACAAGTCTTTGGGGCAAGTACATGAAATTCAAAAAAAGAAATAAAAGTAAATGTGCGAAAAAGAAATAAAATCGAGAATGCGAGGGCGTTGGACCCTTTTAAAGAAATTAAATTACAATTAATAAATTAATTAAATTAAATAAAAGCAAGAACTTATTTTTTGGAGTTTTTTGTATTTATGGAATTTAATGAGAAAATTAAATGGAATTAAAACCCTAATTCTAAACTATTTTTAATTTATAAAAAAAAATGTTTAAGTTTGACCTAGTTTTAACCTAATTATTTAATGACAAATTAATTTACAAAAGTAATTAGTGGTTAATAATTATTATAATAAAAAAGAAAAGAATAAAAGTGTTAAAACCCTAATCTCTATATTTTTTAATTTATTATAAAAAAACATTGAAATTAAACCTAAAATTAAAACTAAATTAGTTAACAAAATTTATTTACAAAAGTAATTAGTGAATTAATTAACCAACATATTTTATTTTTATGATTTTCTGATTTAATATTTATTTTTGTGTTATAGAAAATATTATTTGGAGGGATTAAAGAAAACAAATAAATCAAAACAAATAAAAAAAGAAGAAAAAGAAAAGAGAAAGAAATACAAACAAAAAGGGGGGTTCTGCCCCAATTATGGAGGTTTATGATGAGTAATCTGGCCCAATGAATTCAGGCCCTTCGTTGACTTTTCTGGGATGCGTGTGGATCTGTTGACCAATGCGTATGGTAGTCCTCCTATGCTGGCCCTTGGATTGATGTTGTGGGACGCGTGGCCAGCTTGAGCGTAGGGTGCATGGTAGACTTCTGAAGGGGACGCTGCATAGAAATATAGAAAGCAAAATAATATTGAGAAGGGAGGGGACCTGGGAATCGAACCCAGGTCCCAATGTTTAAAGGACAACGCATCAACCAACCAGCCAGGCGCGTTTCTTTGTCAATTATATGGAACATGAATATTATAAGAAAAGATAAAAGTTAATGGTCTGAACCAAAAAATTACGCGCCAATTTTGAATAGCCCAATAATCTCAAGCCACGCATGCTTCTTCTCCATGCTATACCTGCAACGAAAATCAAATAGCGGGGGTTTTAAACCCCCACTAACTACAACATACAATAATAGCGATTAGAATATGGCTCATCATAAATTGAGCGCGAGGTATGGATTTTGTCCTTCAGGATGTCACGATTTCAATGGTGTATGTCTTGCTGCCTAATTTTTCCATATGCAAAAGTCCCCAATTTCAAGCTTCTGCAACCCTAACGAGCTCCCATGGTGGATTCGTGTATAGGGCTTAAAAACTCAATTGAATGGCATTGTTATCTTTAGAATGATTAAACTAGTACAAATCAACCATTAGAAATCAAAAATACGACATGAATCATAAGACACGAATATGCAAAAAGTTTGAGAAAGTTTGACTTTATTCTACCACTTCTTGATGCGTGGGGACTGGAAAAGAATTGAGTTATGTCCAGGAAGGCCTCAGCAAGCTTTTAGAATCGTTCTTTTGCCTTGAAACACCCTCTAGCTGTGTTTTCAGTTTTGAACTTTTTGTCAAAAAATGCAAAGTTTGTATTTGATTTGAGGCGCAGCTTCTAGGTTCTCTGCATTAGGTTTAGGTTTGTGCTTATATGTGGAATCAATTAGGGTAGAAATCCAAGTCCATAAACCTTTGCATTGATGATTCAATATTTGATTTTTAATGGTATCTTTTTCAATCTTTTCCATGTAAAACCATTGCCAATCATGAGAAATCTTGCCTTTTTAGTGATGCACGAAATCTTGAGTGATTAAAGAGGGCATATGCTGCATAAAAAGATTTGGAAACATGTGTTTAGCATTTTTCTTATAATTAATTTTAATTAAATGAATTAAATAGATTAAATATTCAATTAATTAATTAAAAATAGGAAAATAACTCCCCTTTGGGTCAATGGGTCGTGCATAGCTTTTGGGTGATGATTCTTGGAAGAAATTGAGGCCCATTAGCAATTTTGAGGCATTTGAAGTAAAGTTGACTTTTCAAAATTCCCAAAAATTTCCCAACTTCCACAAGGCATATCTTGCTCAATTTTTAAGCTTTGATCATGTTCTTGGACATTTTGGAAAGGTCTGGAAGTCCTCTAACCAATGCCTTTGGTCCCATGTCATTTTGATTTACCAATCTCAAGTTATGGTCTTTGACTTAAAGTGCCTTTTTGTTGACTTTTGAAAATGACCTATAATGTTGAGATTGATAACTTTTTGTGAGAGCATTTCTTGGACTTGAAGTGTGAAGAGGAGTTGTAGGAAATGTCTTTCTCTTCAAAATGAGATTTGGATGGAATTTTTCTAATAAACCATGTGGAAGTTATGCCTTGGTCAAGTTACAGTTGACTTTTTCAACTATCCAAATATGGAAACTTTTGCATCTTGAGACTTTTTGAGCCATGCTTGTGAAATCATGATCAAGAATTGATCAAATGATGTTTGTGGCTTCAAAATAAGATGTTGACCAAAAATTTGGATTTTTGACTGTCAAATGACCATTTTGCCCCTGCAGTTGACTGTAGGGCAATTAGGGTTTTTGATTGTGCAATTTTGTGCTGTAAGTCTTGAAACTTGGCATATAGATGCTTGACCATGTTTATAGGCATGTGAGACTTGTTGGGACCCTTGGAAACTTCAATTTCTTTGTCATAACCAAAACCTTAGTTTTTGACTGTTAGGAGGCCATTGAACTGTGCAACCCTTGGGAGATTTTGAAGCATGCTCTTTGCAAATCTTGAAGAATATGGGAGGGCAAATTTTGGGGTACAACAGTGGGTATTTTTGTATTATTAATGAATTATACAGATTAGTTAGAGTGCCAAGTCACCATAATGATGAGATGGTAAAGCCTATGATTCCAAATAACAAGAGTGTTACAAGAAGAATCACCACACAACCAATCAAAGAAGGTGGCCAACAAGAAGAGCAAGATCAATTCTACCATCCGGAAATACATCAAACTGAAGGAGCCTAGAAATAATAGAAAGCACATGATCAATTACACAGTCTTGAAAATTATGTGCTTAGAATAACAATTTGGGCACATGAGATATCACCCAACTTCTATGCTGAATCGCTAAGATTTGGACCAAGTTTCAACGCTTTCTAAAATGAGCACAAAGAACACATGCTGGTTCAGAGCTTACGGGAGAACTTTACTACTACTGAAAACATGAAGACCTTTATCAAAGAGAAGAACCAGGCTTTAACCAACAGAAGAGTTGAGATGAGGACCACCTTGGCAAGACAGAACCAAAGCTTCCAGGATAGAATGAATCATCTTAACCACTTCTTCAACCCTTAATACGCGACTTAGGAGTTTTAGCTTATTTTTTTCTTTCTGTTTTTGTTTTATTTTTCATTTTATAATATGATGCAAGGAAGATTACTAGATATATTTTAATAATGCTCTTCCCTTTTCACTTCTATTTGATTTGGTTCATGAATCGGTTTGCTCCTGTTGTTTCTTTCAGTTTTGATTTCCTACCTTACCAATGCTAGTTTGTAAAAGAAAAAAAGAATAGTTACCAGAAAAACAAAGAACAAAAGTGATCAACATTGAATTTCCCTTTCAAATTGAAAGTAATGAAGGAAAGGGTAGCCAACTACTTGTACTCAATCTCCAGACACCTCAGCTAGTAAGGTTTGAGAAAAATATTTCCATTGTTCACTTTTTCTTCTTATAAGATTATCCGTACATTCGTTATTTTCTAGAGTTTACATTGTTTCTAATTAGTTTATTAGTCTGATAAATACACACTAAGGAAATTGTTTGGGAAAACTATGAGTCTTTTCAATTTCACCCTAGTTTAATATGATTTTACCCCTTGCTAACCTCTTTAAGCCTTAGCCATTATTTCACTGACATAGCCTACTATATAATCATTAGACTTGAAAGACTATTCTTTCCACCCTCTTTGGAGTTAGGTATAATTTTTAATTTCCTTGTTTGATGCAAAAGAATAAATTTGGAGTTGCTCTTGGAAGTTAGCAACATTTAAGTTTTGGGGTTGGGTAGTAGCTAGATTGGTCAAAAAGAAAAAAAATGTAAAATAAAAACAGGAAGTAAAAAAAAGACTTCTTCAAAAACATTTTGTTAAAAAAGAAAGAGAAATAGGAACAATAAATTTATTTCTCTAGTAAAAAATGAATAAGAAAAGAGTGATATGTAAGGAATCAGGTAACATTAGAAAAACTAGGTACCTAACTCCAAAGTTTTAAGCCTATTATCCTAAATTATCTTACGTTGATGTTATACCCTAATTTTTGCCCCTAAGATCTCTCATTATATAATATAATCAATACATCAAGATCACACATTAGGGTTGATTCTCCCTTCTACTTCATCCTATCTTTAAGTTTGCTCTTGAGGGATCTCCAAGCACCATAAATTGTGTATCTTGTACATGTGTTTTTTTAGGTGGATTAACATTTAACTAAAATCAAAATATGTATATATGTTTCTTTGGATGTTCATATTTTAGGTGATAACACAACTGCATCCATCTTGCCATCTAACCTAGGGTTTTGAGGGATAGTCATTAGTAAAATGGTTCTTCAATGGATTGCAAGAGCTTAAGCTTCAAGGCATTGTCTATGATATCAAAATTTTTTTGGTTCAAAGATATCTCTCACCTTATTTAGGTCAAGTTTTCCTCAAGGTTGGTGGTGATATTCATCAAGAAGATTCATAGGTTCATATGTTTATATCCATGCCTTCTTCAACAAGTTTCATTGAGACTTAAGCTCCACCTTTTAGTGTGTTTCAAGATAAAATTATTTCAAGCTCTAATGTGATCCATCGTGCTTTATTTTTTTAAAGAAAATGCAAATGATTCAAGGATTAATTCAACATGTTTGTCCTAATTGAACAAGTACTTGATTTAGTGGTCACACATGCTTAACTCTCTCAATTTTTAACATTTTGAGTTGGTTCTTTTTGATATGGATTCTTATCATCACCTACAACAACTTATTTTACATGTTAAGACATATTTATGTGAACAAGATCATCAAGAGTTGAAGGGGATGCCAAGTCATTTTGTGCCTTCTAAACAAGGATGAATTGAATTTTAAAGACCATATCTTGCTCAAATTTTGTGATTTTTAAGTGATTCCGAAGCCATGATTCTCTTCAAATAGTCCTTAATATCTTCTCTGCAAGGATCAAAGGCTAATTTGGCATGGAGGTTGATCGGAAAAATAACAAGTGTACTATTTTCACTGATGTAGTAATAATGGGTTTTACGCCGAATATCGATCTCGAGGACCGCATAGGAATTACTAAGTTTTATTATTAATTCAATAAAAAACAATAGTTTAGAGTTTGATTCGAAAATATCTTTGCGAAAGATTAAAGGGCTGAAAGCAAAATTTGAGTTTCTCGGTTTGATTAAAAGCTTCTAGGGGTGGGTGTATGATTTTCCATGAAATAACCTTCACTCTTTGATATTTTCAACAAGTTCATCAACCTCAATTACCGATTCTTAAGATTATCTTTCCCTAAGTCCTTAGTGAAAAACCTTTAGCTTCTACCCTAATTTCAATTTTCATTCAAATTAGTTTTAAGGTTAAGCATGTAATTATCAAGAACTATTCTGTTTATCATAGGATTCCCCTAGTCCTAGGTGAAATCATCTATAATGTCAGTATTTAGAAAACCTTAACACGACCGTCCGGTTCTAATGTGTTAAAAACAGTGAAACCATATGGTCCCATAGGGTAAAACTATAAATCCTTCTAAACAATCAAATTTAGGCATAAAAACTGTTATGTTGAATAAAACAAAGAGATCAGTATTCTTAACATCGCAAATCAGGGACACCCCCTAGCATTGGGGGGTTTAGCTGCACATAATGTTCAAAGAGATTTCAATAAAAATAAAGATAGACATTACAAATATTGATGGTGAACTATGATGTTCAATTGCTTCCGATCATGAAAGGTCTTCGTTCTCCCACAACTTGCATAGGCTTCAATCTTCTATTGTGAAATTCTTCTCTCGTTCCAAAAGTCCCTTTTTTTTTCTACAAAATAGGTTTAAGTAGTCTCATTTTTCCTAGGTGATGCCAAAAGTCCAAAGTAGCCTCCAGGGTTCAAATACACTAAAAATCCCAAACTTAATAATTTCCAGCTCTAGAGATGACACGAGCCATGTCAGTGGACACGGACACCCGTGTCAGCTTCTGTGAATCTTCCTCCAAATCGTACGCTTCAGCTGACTTGACACGGGCCGTATCATGTGACACGGGCACCCGTGTCGCCTTCTATGATCTTCTCTTTTCCAACAATTAGCCCAACTAAAATGACACGGGTTGTGCCGTGTGACACGGACACCTGTGTCGCCTTCTGTCCTGCTTCTAACTTCATTTTTTCCAGTTTTCCCCCTGACACGGCCTGTGTCAGGGCTCTTTAAGCACTTCTTTCTAAACTTTTGAATTCTGCACTTTTCTGCCCCGATTTGTCTGGTTTTATTCTTTTAAATCTGAAAACACTGAAATACCAAACCATAACATAAAATATGGTAAAATAAAATAAAACACCAGTCAATTAAAATAATTGATGACTAAAATAAATAAAAAATTCCTGTGTAAAAACCATTGGTCAAACTCCCCCAAACTTAAATTGTTGCTTGACCTCAAGCGACCATTACAAGACCTCATGAAAATCGCAGTAGCCCGATACTCATACGTGAGACATCCGTTCAAATTGATCAAACAACAGTTTGTCCGATGTTCACATGACACGAAGAGTTTGCTTAAGAATATTTAAATTTAGAGTTTCCTCTTAAGATACCTCTAACTATGCTTTGTACTTAAGTCTCTTTCCGATTTTCCTCCTTTTTCATTCGGACGGTCAAATTAAGGAAATGATAATTATTGATGATCATCACCCACACAAGATTGATAAAAAAAGATTTTGCTCAGGCACCAAATAAGAGCTTTTGCTCCTTTATAATATCAGATGAAAATTTCAAAACTTTTTAGTTTATATATTGTCCTTTATGCATGATGTTTAGGGATCAACCCCCTTTGGGCTGAATAACTTGGTGAGGGCTACCCAACTTAGCGAGCCAATTGCCTTTTATCGACTTTTCATTATTTGATTTCAAATTTACTTCTTTCTTATTCAATCATACATGCATGTGAATCTATATTATGCCAGACTATGGGGATAAACTACTTCAGAAGTACTTCTCTAGATTCAAGCACTATGGTACAAATCTACATGTTAGACTCGTATCCCTGTTACGTTATTTCGAACTTCCTACCTTTGAACAACCATCCCTTTATCTCTATATACTATTCCCGAACTCTATGAGACTCAAGTTCTTGATCAAAACAATTTTTTGGCCAACTTTGGAGGACTTCAACTCATGGATTTACATAACAATTCGCATAGAACTAACAAATAATGCAAACAGAAGAAAAGCAATAAAACCCCCTAAACTTGAACTAAACATTAACCCCAATGTTTCGGAATAGGTTCGAGAAGGCGACTCACAGAGGGTAATATAACACATGCTGCCACTTCCTAGCTCTCACTAGTAAGACTCTCTTTTTATTTCCTACAAACAAAATAAAAAGAAAACTAAGTTATTAAGAGCACGGGTTGCCTCCCACGAAGAGCTTCATTTAACGTCGCATGACTCAACGATTCATCCCCTTATGGGGGGTACTTCCTCATCCACACCTTGTTCTTGTTTTTCTGCAATCCAAAACCCATTCAGATCAAAAGTCTCAACCCATTTGTGCTTCCAGCCACTTCCAACTTCCATATTTTCAGCTTGTTGTTCCTTTTTCTTTTTCTTCTTTCCTTGTTGACTGCATTTAGGAATTTTTATTAATGCCACCTGAGATATTTTTCCTGAGACTTCTTCTGGTTGTGATTTTAAACTGTTGCCTTCTCCTTCTACCTTGATCATTCCAACCGAAAATTTATGCTTTCCATCTGCACCTTGCTTCCTGATTTCCAACACCTTCAAGGTTATCTCCTCCTCAAATGACTTAAGTGTCAGATTACCTATCTCGATATCAAAATTGCATTGACTAGTCAGCATAAATGGTCGACCAAGAATAATATGAGTCTCTTCATCTTTAGGTATGTCCATGATTTGAAAATCAACTGGGAAAACAAAACTGTCAATTTCTACTAATACATCTTCAGCTATCCCATATGACTGCTTGATGGTGTGATCCACAAATTTCAATTTTGTTCCACTCCCGATTATCTTCTCAATATCGAGATTCTTGAAAATCGATAATGGAATTAAACTCACACTAGATCCAGAATCAACTAGAACCCTCTTGTAAGCTCTATCTTTTATTGTGCATGGTATTGCAATTGACCCCAGATCCCTCTTCTTGACATGTATTTTTCTCTCGGGTGCAATTTTACATAATTTATCATCAATGGGTACCTTTCCATCTTCTGTTGATTCCTTTTTTGAAAGTACCTCCTTCATGAATTTTTGGTACAACGGAATTTTCTCGAGTGCTTCAAAGAATGGTATGTGAGTTTCGAGCTTTTTGAAAATTTTGACAAATTTCTCAAAATCTTTTTCTTTTGTGTCCTTCTTTTCCACTCGATATGGATATATTAACTTGATAACTAGTTTAGTATTCCCTTCAACTGGCTTCACAGGCGATACCACTTCTTCTTGTTTGTTCCTGTTCTCTCTCACTTCCAGCTCTACTTCTATGATATTGTCATCAAACTTCAACTCTTCTTCTTTTTCTCTATCAACTTTCTCATTCCTTGTTTTGACAGCATTCATATTCTCATGACTTTTCTGACTTTCTTGTGCCCGAAGCGCTACCGGTTGTGCAATCTGTCCCATTTGAACCTCCAATTTTATATTGAAGTTGTGGTATTCCTATAATTACTCCTTGTCTCTTCTTGAAATTGAGAGGTTTGGGCAACCATTTTTTCAATAGCCACCTTCCACTCTGCCTTTTGAGGAGCTTGTTGCTACTGATCTTTCTAGAAGAAGTTCGGATGATTCTTCCACCCAATATTGTAGGTGCTTGAATACGAATTATTCTGCTTCAAGAACTTAATGTATTCAATTTGTTGTGGAGAAGCTAAATAGTGAATTGTATTGTGCATCCCATTATAGATTTCTCATACAACATTTTGTGCTTGTTGAACTTGGGCAACTTGCTGAGTACCTAACTTCAGCTCTTTCAGCTTCTTGTCTACCTCTACAATAATTATTTATTCAATTTTTAATTGTCTGTAGGAATCTAACTTTAAATCAATTACTCCTTCATATTTACTGTCCACCCTGTCATATAACTCTAAATACTCATTAGCAACAATTGCTTCTATTATCTTCTTCTCACCAGTGGCTATTAAGAAATTTGATGAGCCACCAACTACTGTGTCTATCAACTTCTTTGTCTTGATTCTCAGACCATTTACAAACAATTGCATTTGATCAGTCTGGTCCTGATTATGAGTAGGGCAGGCCTCTAGGAGTCTTTTGAACCTTTTATAGGCATCTCCAAATGGTTCTCCATCTTTTTTCTTAAAAATAAGTATATCACACCTTTTTCTTATGAACAATGAGGCTGGAAAATATTCCTTCAAAAATATAGAATCCGTTTCTTCCCAAGTTGTTATACTATCAGTCGGGAGAGAAAACAACCATTCTTTAGCATGTAATATGGTGGGAGAACTGACTTGTTTTGAGTTTTATCACAAATGTTGTGGATAGCAAGAGTCGCCACCGACTTTTCTTTTATCCAATAAGGAAAGGGTGAAAAGAACAGGAAAGACCTTAAAGATTTTGAGTTAGGGGGTTAGGTTATGAAAAGGGAAGGTGTTAGCACCCTTTTCATCCGTAGTTATTTATGGGCTCTTAATCGCTTAGCTCACTTTGAAAATTTTATTTTTGTGTGTGTTTGAAAAATATTTTGAAATTTGAACTTTGTAACGATTCTTGTATCATGACTCACGAATGCGTACAAAGAGTTTTTTTGAAAATCTTTTGAAAGTGTATGTGAAATGTTTTATTTTGAATGATTTGTGAGCAAGCGATTAAAAGTATCTACCCACTCAAGGTCGTTCTTGTATTTTTCCTCCTCATTTAGATAATGTTATCCGTACCATTAGTGAGTAGGAAGTCCTATCATTGGATGTGAAGGGACATGTGAGGGTCATTGTACATTCATCGAAGGCAAATAATAAGGACGCTTTAGCAATTTTTGTAAGGGACTAGATCATTTATCGAAAGGCAACGTCGAAGGGTCATTGAGGGACTTTGATCTTTTTAATCGAGGGACTTTGCTAAAGCATCCCCACGTTCGAGGGACATGATTGTTTTCCGAAGGCAACAAGGGAGGTTCCCATAGAAGTGTGAGTGTACGAGTGTTGTACCCCAAAATTTTCCCTCTCTTTTCTTAAGATATTTCACACAAGATCTCCAATAACTCAAGCTTGCACAAGTGTTGACTAGGTCAAACCATCTACTAAACACTGATGCCTCAAATTAGGGTTTTGATTTTCACAAGGATAATTGGGCTTATAATGCCTCAAATGACCTTCATGGATAATTATAGACCTCCAAAAATACTCATGTCAAGTTTCATGTTTTGAATCACAATTTTGCTCAATCAATTGCTCAAATGGCTGAAAATCACCTGTATTGGGTAAAAAATCAACTGTGGTCAACCTACAGTCAAACTTCATGAATTTTGGCCAAAATAAATATTTTAAAGTCCTATTCATCATTTTATCAAGTATTGATCATCATATCCCAAGAAAAGCACTCAATTTACCAAAAGGGCAAAATGGCCAAAATTAGGGTTTTGTCTGTATTTGACTGATCAATGACTTTTGACCTAATGCATGATCTAATGGCTTGAATCATAATATCAAGGATTCAAATACAATATGTTGACCTAATTTCATGGTTCAAAACATTTCTCAAGATTATTGAATTGATAGTTGAAATTTGATCAACTGATGAAAAGTCAACTGATGCATAAAAAGTCAAACTTTGACTTTTTAATCAAGATTTGATTTCAAAGGTCATAATTCATTAATACATTCAAAAATATGAAGCTTGATCATCATGAAATCAAGAAAGTCAAAAGTCAATGTGAAAATTCAAACTTTTCAAGACTTAGAAAATTTTCTAAGTGTTTTATACATGACAATTTTATTACTTCATGTCAATTTTTTACCAAGATGCAAGATGATTCAAAGAAAACGTCTAACATGAAAGTTGTAGATCTTGATGAGATTTACAACTTTTCTTTACTGACCAAGTCCTAGAAGTGCTTGTATTTTGAGTTATAAATTCATGAAGTCATGCACTTTTTCTAAAAACACTTAGTGAAAATTTGACCTAGTTTAGGCAGATTTTGACCTAACTTCTTGGACAATTTTCACCAAGCTCCAACATGATTTTGTCAAAATTGTAAACATTAAGGTTGTAGAGTATGTTTCAAGCTTTCCAAATTGTCCTAGAACTTAAAGAGATCATTTTTGAGCTAGGAGAATCTAAGAGAAGAAGTTGGCATGATAAACTTGAATTACAAGGCATTTTCATGAAGAACACATAACCTAATCCCATAGCTATGCTGAATAGAATTGCTTTGAAGGCCTTCTAACTTGAAAATCACTCCATAATTAAATGTTTACATAATTTATTGAGCTATTATGCAAGTGTTTGAGCCATTGTCCAAGACAATTTCCATTTTGGCACAAAGTTACCATTTCCATTCTTGTAAAGCAAGCTTTATGAATAAGTCAATGCATTGAGCCTCTCACTTGTTTCTTATGATCAAACTCCATTATAAATTTAAGAAGAAACCTCTCTGCACCCAACAAACTCAGACCATGCTTGTACTTGAACCTTGGAACTATGAAAATCCATTCAACTTTATTTCTCATTTTCAACCAAAACATAACATGTTATCTCAAAATTCTTGTTACTTCAGGATGTCAAACATCTTGCCCATAAATAAAGAGGTAATTTTCAACCTAACACACAAATTAACAACCCCTGAAACTCTCCTAAACCCCCTCTAGCCAGAAATTGCACACAAACTCCATTTTTATGCAGATTCTGACCTTGAACTTGTATCTTCCATTTCCATCGTGCGTTTTCCCTCAAAATCATTTTCGAAGCTTCCTTACATCAAATACCACTCATCCCTATCCTTGTTTCCCAACTGTAACACCATCTTCCTCATCTTCCATAACCAAAAATAGAGGTATGAAACTTGACTTCTCTAGGACATTCCAGGTACTCTCAGCTCAAGCTAAGCATTGCATTAGCTTCCTGGAGGTTCAAGGAAGCTAACCAGATCATTACAACACCTTGAAAGGTTCTCAAAATCAAAACACAATATCCACTTGCAAGGTGAGTTTTCTGACTTTTGAACTCTTCATACATGCATCATTTGGTTTCTATATGTGAAGATAAAATGTTTACATTATAACCCTGAAACTAACCATGTCCTTAGAATCCATTTATATTTCCTGAGTAGTGAGAATTTTAGTTTTGAACTTTATGGAAAAATTAGGTCAGATTTGGTACCAAGCAAAATTGATTTTCATCTTTGATCTATTGTTTAAGTTAGTTACATATTTGGATTAGTGGTGAAATTTTGAACAAGTTTCATGTTTACATTTTTGGAAATGGTTGAGAAATGAGAAAGTTTCAGTTTTCAAAAATCTTGTTGTTTGATTTGGCGCAAGGAAGGAGATGAAGCCATCTTCAGGAAAGTGTTTCAAATATATATGTTTGGTTTTGTTTATAACACCGGATGTATAGTCACCCTAGTGGTAAAAAGCGTGTGCGTAAGCCTTGGAACTATAGGGACTTGGGTTCGAGCCCCGGTGGTACCCTTTTATTTTATTTTGTTTCTCATTTCAGATCCAGTGCAAAAAAGAAGGGGCACGTATGATGCACCTCAACTCCCAACCATCTGATCTCATCCAAAATCAGATCATGCGCATCCAACACCTCCCCATGGTGAACCTCCAACAAACCTTTTACACTGAATCACCCCAGGCGATGGGCTCACTGTTTTGGGCCTGAGATTTTCTATTTTCTCACCCTCCAATTTCTTTTTACACACTGGCCCAAACATTTTCTTTTTATTACTTTTAATTCTTTTTTGGTTTAATCATTCATTTTATCAAAATAAAAATCATAAAATCATGAAAAATTAGATTTAAGTTTTTCTCATTAAATAATTTAATTTTTCACAAATGAAAATTAATTTGATTTAATCACTTGGTTTTATTTCATTAATTAATTTGTAAATTAATTGGAACCAGGTTTTACATTTTATTTCTTTACTAAAATAAAACTCCAAAAAGATTTTCTAAATACTAAGATTATTTTAGGTTCATTAATCAAATTATTTTCACAAATAAAATTGGTTAACTTAAATCACACTTTATTTTCATTTTAATCAATTTGTAAATAAAAATAGAATTCGGTTTAAACTTCTAATTTCTTTTCATTTTTTTAAAACATTTTCTCAAAAAAAATAAAAATAAATTTCCTTCTTAAAATACTTAAAACTTTTGGGTTTTATCATACTTTGCCCTTTTCCATCTTTATACATTTATTTACCTTTCATTAATATTTTACCATTCTGCAATATATCAATTTGTAATAGTAATTAGGTTTTAATCACTTTCATCCCCCATTTGTGACTTGTATCCCCATCCCCTAAATGATGTAATAGCGTAGAACTTTAAATTTCCGCAATTTATCGCTTTCAGTATAATTTCTAGTAATTAGGGTTTATATGGAAAGACTTAAAATCAACAATAGATAACCCCATTTCAAGACAATTTGAATGAAAATAAAACACTTCGCAAACTTGCACCTCTAGGGTTAACCCACACTTGTTGCCTTAGAATAAACAGACATGTCCCTCGAACATGGAATACTTTAGCAAAGACCCTCAAATACAAGATCGTAGTCCCTCGATGACCCTTCAATGTTGCCTTCGGTAAACGATCTTAGACCCTTAAGATAAATTGCTAAGGTATCCTACAATGTTGCTTTCTATGACTGTACGATGATCCATGTCTGTCCCTTCACATCCAATGATAAGGTTTCTTACCAACTAATGGTGAGACAACACTATCTAAAGGAGGAAGAAAAGAACTAATACTATTTGAGTAGGTAGAACGCTCGTAGTTGCTCGCTCACAAACAAAACCATCTCCACACTCACACTTTTAAAATATCTTTCAAAAACAAACTTCTTTTTGAACTATTTTCAAAACTAACACTTTGTATACATTCTTATAGAGACGAGAATTATTATAAAGTTTTCCGAAACAAAGACATTTTCAAAATATTTTCAAACTTACAAACACATTTAAAAATAATTTCAAAGTGAGCTTGCAACTAAGAGCCCGTAGATAACTACGAATGAAAAGGGTGCTAACACCTTCCCTTTTCATAACCTACCCCCCGAACTCAAGAAAATGTCTCAAAAGGTCTTTCCAGTTATTTTCACCCTTTTCTTTATTGGATAAAAGAAAAGTCGGTGGCGACTCTTGCTATTCGCAACTGTGATACGGTGGGAAAGAACTGACTGTTTTTTGGAATGCTGGTTTGCGTTTTGCATTTGTTGTTCGCAAAATGTCGCGGTAAGCAAGAGTCGCCACCGACTTTTATTTTATCCAACAAGGAAAGGAAAAAAGCACAGAAAAATTCCTTTTTCGAGATATTTCTCGGGTTCGGGGGGTAGATTATAGAAAGGGAAGGTACTAGCACCCTTTCTATCCGTGGTTATCCACAGGCTCTTAGGTACTTGCTCTTTGTTTTCAAAATTTCTTTCTTTGTGCTTGTGGGTTTTGAAAAAGTTTTTATTTGAAACTCCGATTTAACTCTTGCTTCTGTCCTCAAGAGTGTAATGAAGTGTTTTTGAAAACTTGTTTGTAAAAGAGTGTAAGTGTGAAAGAGTTTTTGTTTTTTTGAAAGAGCAAGTACTTAAGAACCATCTACCTACTCGAAAAAGGAATCGTTCTATGCTATCTTCCTTTAGACAATGCTATCCTACTATTGATGAGTAGGTAACATCGTCGTTGGAGTTTAAGGGTCAATTCGAATTTAGGGACTTACGGTCACCAAAGCAATGTTAGGATGTCTTAGCGGTAACCCTAATGTCTTAGATCATTTGTTTTGAGGCAACAATATCCGAGACAACCGTTTCGAGGCAACTATGATCTTTGGACAAGAGGGCGACCTCTAAAACTACCTATACTCAATGACCGCGTATGAAGGCAACCAAGTGGGGTGTACCCTAAGAGTGCGCATGTGCGAGTGTGTCGTTTTCAGTTAATTTTATCTTTGTACATGTTAATGGTGATCTATGTTGATTTTAGGTTGAAACATTCAATCTTGTCATGCATACCTATTATCAAACATCTAACAGTTATATTTTGCGGAAAATAAATTGCGGAAATTAAATTACAAGGCGTTGGGTATTTACATCGCCAAAAGCAACCCTTTGAAATTTAAATACTGAAAAATAAATAAAGCGATACAAATAATTAAATGGTCCTAATTATCTATTACATTCCGGGAACAAGTACAATATTGAATAAATAGATCGCGTGCGGAAAATTAAATCGAGTGCGAGTAGGGTTTTGACCTTTGTTATTTAAAGAAAAGAGTTTTGTTTGTTTGTTTTTGAATTAAGAAAGAAATTATCTAAGTTAATTATTAAATTAATAAATTAATTAATTAATTAATGAAAATAAATATTTTTGGTTTTTTAGTATTTAAAGAAATAAAATAAAATAAATTAATTTTAGTAAAAACCTAATTAAGTCTAATTAATTTTAATTATTTACAAAAAATATATTAAAGTTATTTCTAATTAATGGCCTAAATTAATTAATAGATTTGTTAATAAAAAATAAAATACTAAAATTTAATTTAATAAAGAAAATATTTTTTGGTTTTAATTTTATAGAGAAAAATAAAATTTGATTGGTTAGTTGATTAAATAAAATATTATAAAATTTGATTGGTTATTTGATTAAATAAAATATTATAAAACAATTAAAACAAAAATAAATAAAATAGAGAGAGTTAGAGGTGTATGGGCCTGAAAAGGGGGTCAGAATAGCAATTCCATGGCCCATTAAGCACTGGCCTGGTTGACTTTTTGGATTCCATACGCGCTGGTTGACTGGATCTATGATGGACCATCATCTCTGGATCACCAGATTTAGCCTTGGGCCATCTGGCGCTTTGATACGTGAAGGCACATGGGGGGTTGCAAGCCTAGATTCGCACCTGATTACATGAAGAAGAAAAATAACAAAGCGCATGGGGGACCTGGGATTCGAACCCAAGTCCTGTTGGATATTGCCAGCGCTTGCTTCCACTAGGCCATTGTGTTTCAATTGTTAATGAAATAAGAATAATATATAATAAAACAAAACAACTCTTATGGATCAGAAACAAACAAAACGCGCGAATTATTTGAACCGGCCATTGGGGTATTGACACATCTCCGTCCCCTACCTCCAGCCTCTGTAACTTTACCTGCGGATTTGGATCCGCAGCTAAATGCGCTGGTCGATCCAAAAATCAACTCCAGGCCATAAAAACGACCTTCTAAGACATGGTTGGGTTCGTCTCTCTCTCCTGAGTGCAACCATGCCTATCACAAGAATCAATTTCACCTGAAACACAAATCCCTAAAATCCAAAACGTAACCCTAGCCATGCTGTTATGGGGTTACAGTCCATATAAATCAAATTAAGTATTGCCAAAAGCTTAGAAATCTCATGAGAATCACAAATATATCAATGATTTGCCAGAAAGATGCAAGAATAGAGAGCTATGATTTCGAATACAGGGCTAAGAAACGTGATACTTACAACGCGTTTGGGCGTGTATGGGAGCTTGCTTTGGGTTGGTTTCAACTCAGTGAACCTCTAGGAATTGATTGAGATCCTTCTTGGCTTCTAAGATCGCCTCTTGCTATGACTTTGAATTTCAAAATTTTCACCACTTTTCCAAGTTTGGTCTTGATTATTCTTGCAGCCTCTAACCCTTGTTTTCGTGTCTTAAGCTTCTATATGTATCATGGAATGCATTACGTTAAAAAATATGCCTTGAATCTTCCACATCAATGATTGCATATTTGATTTGATTCACTTTTGAAAGCTTGCCTAATTTGTCAAAAATCCATCTTTTTGCATATGATCTTGTGTGATACGAATTTGATGCTCTTAATGATGATGATCTCAACCTGAAATAGCAAAAAAGATCTCAAGTAATCAATATTTGGATTTTATTTGATTTAATTTGATTTAAAATGAAATAACTCAATAAAAAATCAAATAAAATAATAAAAAAGAAATATGATCTCAAGGCTGAAGCTAGGACACATGTGAAATGGTACAAGCTCAAATCAAGGGGAAAAGAATGGGCCCATTTGACAAAATTTGATGTTTTGGGGATAGTTGACTTTTGGCAATTTTGCAAAAATGCCCAACTTCAACAATGCATAACTTCTTCAATTTTGAACTTTTGGAAGTGTTCTTGGACTTTTTAGAAATCTTGGGATGTCCTATAATCAACCCCTTTGGTCTCATATTATTTTGATATTCCATTCTCAAGTTATAAGCTTTGGCAAAAAAGGTGTTTTTGTTGACTTTCAAAAATGACCTATAATGTCCAAATTTATAACTTCTTGTGAGTGTATTTCTGAACTTGGGGAATGAAGATGGATTGTAGGAAATTGCGTCCTCTTCAAAATGAGCTTTGGATGGGTCATTTCTCATAGAGTATGAGAAAGCTATGCTTGGTCAAAGTTGAGTTGACTTTTCCTACAAAACCCTAATTTAGCAACTTTTGAGTCTTGATGAATTTTGAGCAATCCTTGATGAATCATGATCAACCCTTGATCAAATGATGAAATATCCTTCAAAGTGAGAATGTTGACAAAAAATCTTGAAGTTTGACTGTTTATAGGTCATAGTTGACTTTTGCCCTAACACAGTCGATTTTTGGACCCTTTGAGCAATTGATTGAGCAAACTTCCTCTGCAAGGCTTAAAATTTGACATGGATGACCTTTAGGACATATTAGGACATTGGGGAGCACTTGAGGTCATTTGGACTCAAGGATCTTGATGCAACACAAAACCCTAATTTGGGGTTGACTGCCTTAGGAGATGACTTGTCTGACCAACTCTTGAGAAACCTTGAGCCATTTGGAGATTTTTCTTGAAATGTTTTGAGGAATACGAGAGGGAAAATTTTGGGGTACAACATCTGCCCCTGTTCAATCTTCTTAAACCTGAGGATGTAGATTTGGCTTTCGTGCCTTTCGTGATCCGAAGGTGAAAGATGATTGAACACTAGAGTGCCCAGAAATTTGCAATCGCATGAAGTGGTGTCAGCCTTGTGATGTCGGGAATGGGCTTACAAATGCCATTTGGAGATTGCTGGAGGGAGGATGGGCTTACAGATGCCATCTGCAGGAGCGTCGATCGCATAAGATATTCCTTAGCGAGAACTAACATACCTGTTGTTGTAGAAGATTCCGCTGGGGAAGTCTAACTTTTATTGAGATTTAGGAACTTGCCTGTACCTCAGCTGAGAGAACATCTTTGCTGAGTTTTAAGAACTTGTCCGTAACTCAATTGGGGGAAACATCTTCATCAAGATCTAGGAACTGTCTGGTCTTCAACAGAGTATACCGTTGAGATTGTAGAACTCGTCCATACTATGACGGAGGAAAATATCTTCATCAAGATCTAGGAACTGTCTGGTCTTCAACGTAGTATACCATTGAGATTATAGAAATCGTCCACACTATGACGGAGGAAAACATCTTCATCAAGATCTAGGAACTGTCTGGTCTTCAACGTAGTATACCTTTGAGATTGTAGAACTCGTCCACACTATGACAGAGGAAAACATCTTCATCAAGATCTAGGAACTGTCTGGTCTTCAACATAGTATACCGTTGAGATTGTAGAACTCGTCCACACTATGACGGAGGAAAAAATCTTCATCAAGATCTAGGAACTGTCTGGTCTTCAACGTAGTATACCATTGAGATTGTATAACTCGTCCACACTATAACGGAGGAAAACATCTTCATCAAGATCTAGGAACTGACTGATCTTCAACGTAGTATACTGTTAAGATTGTAGAACTCGTCCACACTATGATGGAGGAAAACATCTTCATCAAGATCTAGGAATTGTCTTGTCTTCAACGTAGTATACCGTTGAGATTGTAGAACTCGTCCACACTATGACGGAGGAAAACATCTTCATCAAGATCTAGGAACTGTCTGGTCTTTAACGTAGTATACCGTTGAGATTGTAGAGCTCCTCCACACTATGACAGAGGAACATATCTTCATCAAGATCTAGGAACTGTCTGGTCTTCAACGTAGAATACCGTTGAGATTGTAGAACTCGTCCACACTATGACAGAGGAAAACATCTTCATCAAGATCTAGGAACTGTCTGGTCTTCACCGTAGTATACCGTTGAGATTGTAGAACTCGTCCACACTATGACGGAGGAAAACATCTTCATCAAGATCTAGGAACTGTATGGTCTTCAACGTAGTATATCGTTGAGATTGTAGAACTCGTCCACACTATGACAGAGGGAAACATCTTCATCAAGATCTAGGAACTGTCTGGTCTTCAACGTAGTATGCCGTTGAGATTGTAGAACTCGTCCACACTATGACGGAGGAAAACATCTTCATCAATATCTAGGAACTGTCTGGTCTTCAACGTAGTATACCGTTGAGATTGTAGAACTCGTCCACACTATGACGGAGGAAAACATCTTCATCAAGATCTAGGAACTGTCTGGTCTTCAACGTAGTATACTGTTGAGATTGTAGAACTCGTCCACACTATGAAGGAGGAAAACATCTCCATCAAGATCTAGGAACTGTCTGGTCTTCAACGTAGTATACCGTTGAGATTGTAGAACTCGTCCACACTATGACGGAGGAAAACATCTTCATCAAGATCTAGGAACTGTCTGGTCTTCAACATAGTATACCGTAGAGATTGTAGAACTCGTCCACACTATGAAGGAGGAACAAATCTTCATCATGATCTAGGAACTGTCTTGTCACCAACGTAGTATACCGTTGAGATTGTAGAACTCGTCCACAATATGACGGAGGAACACATCTTCATCAAGATCTAGAAACAGTCTGATTTTCAACATAGTATACCGTTGAGATTGTAGAACTCGTCCACACTATGATGGAGGAAAACATCTTCATCAAGATCTAGGAACTGTATGGTATTCAACGTAGTATACCGTTGAGATTGTAGAACTCGTCCACACTATGACGGAGGAAAACATCTTCATCAAGATCTAGGAACTGGCTGGTCTTCAACGTAGAATACCGTTGAGATTGTAGAACTCGTCCACACTATGACAGAGGAAAACATCTTCATCAAGATCTAGGAACTGTCTGGTCTTCAACGTAGTATACCGTTTAGATTATAGAACTCGTCCACACTATGAAGGAGGAACATATATTCATCAAGATCTAGGAACTGTCTGGTCTTCAACGTAGTATACCGTTGAGATTGTAGAACTCGTCCACACTATGACGGAGGAACACATCTTCATCAAGATCTAGGAATTGTCTGGTCTTCAACGTAGTATACCGTTGAGATTGTAGAACTCATCCACACTATGACGGAGGAAAACATCTTCATCAAGATCTAGGAACTGTCTGGTCTTCAACGTAGTATACCGTTGAGATTGTAAAACTCGTCCACACAATGACAGAGGAAAACATCTTCATCAAGATCTAGGAACTGTCTGGTCTTCAACGTAGTATATCGTTGAGATTGTAGAACTCTTCCACACTATGATGGAGGAACACATCTTCATCAAGATCTATGAACTATCTGGTCTTCAACATAGTATACCGTTGAGATTGTAGAACTCGTCCACACTATGACGGAGGAACACATTTTCATCAAGATCTAGGAACTGTCTGGTCTTCAACGTAGTATACCGTTGAGATTGTAGAACTCGTCCACACTATGACGGAGGAAAACATCTTCATCAAGATCTAGGAATTGTCTGGTCTTCAACGTAGTATACTGTTGAGATTGTAGAACTCGTCCACACTATGACGGAGGAAAATATCTTCATCAAGATCTAGGAACCGTTTGGTCTTCAACGTAGTATACCGTTGAGATTGTAGAACTCGTCCACACTATGACAGAGGAACACATCTTCATCAATATCTAGGAACTGTCTGGTCTTCAAAGTAGTATACCGTTGAGATTGTAGAACTCGTCCACACTATAACAGAGGAAAACATCTTCGTCAAGATCTAGGAACTGTCTGGTCTTCAACGTAGCATACCGTTGAGATTGTAGAACTCATCCACACTATGACGAAGGAAAAAATCTTCATCAAGATCTAGGAATTGTCTGGTCTTCAACGTAGTATATCGTTGAGATTGTAGAACTCGTATACACTATGACGGAGGGAAACATCTTCATCAAGATCTAGGAACTGTCTGGTCTTCAACGTAGTATACCGTTGAGATTGTAGAACTCGTCCACACTATGACGGAGGAAAACATCTTCGTCAAGATCTAGGAACTGTCTGGTCTTCAACGTAGTATACCGTTGAGATTGTAGAACTCGTCCACATTATGACGGAGGAAAACATCTTCATCAAGATCTAGGAATTGTCTGGTCTTCAACATAGTATACCGTTGAGATTGTAAAACTCGTCCACACTATGATGGAGGAACCCATCTTCATCAAGATCTAGGAACTGTCTGGTCTTCAACATAGTATACCGTTGAGATTGTAGAACTCGTCCACACTATGACAGAGGAAAACATCTTCATCAAGATCTAGGAACTGTCTTGTCTTCAACGTAGTATACCGTTGAGATTGTAGAACTCGTCCACACTATGACGGAGGAAAACATCTTCATCAAGATCTAGGAACTGTCTGGTCTTCAACGTAGTATATCGTTGAGATTCTAGAACTCGTCCACACTATGACAGAGGGAAACATCTTCATCAAGATTTAGGAACTGTCTGGTCTTCAACGTAGTATACTGTTGAGATTGTAGAACTCGTCCACACTATGACAAAGGAAAACATCTTCATCAATATCAAGGAACTGTCTGGTCTTCAACGTAGTTTACCGTTGAGATTGTAGAACTCGTCCACACTATGACGAAGGAAAACATCTTCATCAAGATCTAGGAACTGTCTGGTGTTCAACGTAGTATACCGTTGAGATTGTAGAACTCATCCACACTATGAAGGAGGAAAACATCTCCATCAAGATCTAGGAACTGTATGGTCTTCAACGTAGTATACCGTTGAGATTGTAGAACTCGTCCATACTATGACGGAGGAAAACATCTTCATCAAGATCTAGGAACTGTCTGGTCTTCAACATAGTATACCGTAGAGATTGTAGAACATGTCCACACTATGACGGAGGAACACATCTTCATCATGATCTAGGAACTGTCTGGTCTTCAACGTAGTATACCGTTGAGATTGTAGAACTCGTCCTCACTTTGACAGAGGAACACATCTTCATCAAGATCTAGAAACTGTCTGGTTTTCAACATAGTATACCATTGAGATTGTAGAACTCGTCCACATTATGACGGAGGAACACATCTTCATCAAGATCTAGAAACAGTCTGGTTTTCAACATATTATACCGTTGAGATTGTAGAACTCGTCCACACTATGATGGAGGAAAACATCTTCATCAAGATCTAGGAACTGTCTGGTCTTCAACGTAGTATACCGTTGAGATTGTAGAACTCGTCCACACTATGACGGAGGAAAACATCTTCATCAAGATCTAGGAACTGGCTGGTCTTCAACGTAGTATACCGTTGAGATTGTAGAACTCGTCCACACTATGACGGAGGAAAACATCTTCATCAAGATCTAGGAACTGTCTGGTCTTCAACGTAGTATACCGTTTAGATTATTGAACTCGTCCACACTATGAAGGAGGAACATATATTCATCATGATCTAGGAACTGTCTTGTCTTCAACGTAGTATACCATTGAGATTGTAGAACTCGTCCACACTATGACGGAGGAACACATCTTCATCAAGATCTAGGAATTGTCTGGTCTTCAACATAGTATACCGTTGAGATTGTAGAACTCATCCACACTATGACGGAGGAAAACATCTTCATCAAGATCTAGGAACTGTCTGGTCTTCAACGTAGTATACCGTTGAGATTGTAAAACTCGTCCACACAATGACAGAGGAAAACATCTTCATCAAGATCTAGGAACTGTCTGGTCTTCAACGTAGTATATCGTTGAGATTGTAGAACTCTTCCACATTATGATGGAGGAACACATCTTCATTTAGATCTATGAACTATCTGGTCTTCAACATAGTATACCGTTGAGATTGTAGAACTCGTCCACACTATGACGGAGGAACACATTTTCATCAAGATCTAGGAACTGTCTGGTCTTCAACGTAGTATACCGTTGAGATTGTAGAACTCGTCCACACTATGACGGAGGAAAACATCTTCATCAAGATCTAGGAATTGTCTGGTCTTCAACGTAGTATACCGTTGAGATTGTAGAACTCGTCCACACTATGACGGAGGAAAACATCTTCATCAAGATCTAGGAACCGTCTGGTCTTCAACGTAGTATACCGTTGAGATTGTAGAACTCGTCCACACTATGACAGAGGAACACATCTTCATCAATATCTAGGAACTGTCTGGTCTTCAAAGTAGTATACCGTTGAGATTGTAGAACTCGTCCACACTATAACAGAGGAAAACATCTTCGTCAAGATCTAGGAACTGTCTGGTCTTCAACGTAGCATACCGTTGAGATTGTAGAACTCATCCACACTATGACGAAGGAAAAAATCTTCATCAAGATCTAGGAATTGTCTGGGCTTCAACGTAGTATATCGTTGAGATTGTAGAACTCGTATACACTATGAAGGAGGGAAACATCTTCATCAAGATCTAGGAACTGTCTGGTCTTCAACGTAGTATACCGTTGAGATTGTAGAACTCGTCCACACTATGACGGAGGAAAACATCTTCATCAAGATCTAGGAACTGTCTGGTCTTCAACGTAGTATACCGTTGAGATTGTAGAACTCGTCCACATTATGACAGAGGAAAACATCTTCATCAAGATCTAGGAATTGTCTGGTCTTCAACATAGTATACCGTTGAGATTGTAAAACTCGTCCACACTATGATGGAGGAACCCATCTTCATCAAGATCTAGGAACTGTCTGGTCTTCAACGTAGTATACCGTTGAGATTGTAGAACTCGTCCACACTATGACAGAGGAAAACATCTTCATCAAGATCTAGGAACTGTCTTGTCTTCAACGTAGTATACCGTTGAGATTGTAGAACTCGTCCACACTATGACGGAGGAAAACATCTTCATCAAGATCTAGGAACTGTCTGGTGTTCAACGTAGTATATCGTTGAGATTGTAGAACTCGTCCACACTATGACAGAGGGAAACATCTTCATCAAGATTTAGGAACTGTCTGGTCTTCAACGTAGTATACTGTTGAGATTGTAGAACTCGTCCACACTATGACAAAGGAAAACATCTTCATCAATATCAAGGAACTGTCTGGTCTTCAACGTAGTTTACCGTTGAGATTGTAGAACTCGTCCACACTATGACGGAGGAAAACATCTTCATCAAGATCTAGGAACTGTCTGGTCTTCAACGTAGTATACCGTTGAGATTGTAGAACTCGTCCACACTATGAAGGAGGAAAACATCTCCATCAAGATCTAGGAACTGTATGGTCTTCAACGTAGTATACCGTTGAGATTGTAGAACTCGTCCATACTATGACGGAGGAAAACATCTTCATCAAGATCTAGGAACTGTCTGGTCTTCAACATAGTATACCGTAGAGATTGTAGAACATGTCCACACTATGACGGAGGAACACATCTTCATCATGATCTAGGAACTGTCTGGTCTTCAACGTAGTATACCGTTGAGATTGTAGAACTCGTCCTCACTATGACAGAGGAACACATCTTCATCAAGATCTAGAAACTGTCTGGTTTTCAACATAGTATACCATTGAGATTGTAGAACTCGTCCACATTATGATGGAGGAAAACATCTTCATCAAGATCTAGGAACTGTATGGTCTTCAACGTAGTATACCGTTGAGATTGTAGAACTCGTTCACACTATGACGGAGGAAAACAACTTCATCAAGATCTAGGAACTGTCTGGTCTTCAACGTAGTATACCGTTGAGATTGTAGAACTCGTCCACACTATGACGGAGGAAAACATCTTCAACAAGATCTAGGAACTGTCTGGTCTTCAACGTAGTATACCGTTGAGATTGTAGAACTCGTCCACACTATGACGAAGGAACATATCTTCATCAAGATCTAGGAACTGTCTGGTCTTCAATGTAGTATACTGTTGAAATTGTAGAACTCGTCCACACTATGACGGAGGAAAACATCTTCATCAAGATCTAGGAACTGTCTGGTCTTCAACGTTGTATACCGTTGAGATTGTAGAACTCGTCCACACTATGACAGAGGAAAACATCTTCATCAAGATCTAGGAACTGTCTGGTCTTCAACGTAGTATACCGTTGATGTTGTAAAACTCTTCCACATTATGATGGAGGAACACATCTTCATCAAGATCTAGAAACTGTCTGGTCTTCAACGTAGTATACCGTTGAGATTGTAGAACTCGTCCACACTATGACGGAGGAACACATTTTCATCAAGATCTTGGAACTGTCTGGTTTTCAACGTAGTATACCGTTGAGATTGTAGAACTCGTCCACACTATGACGGAGGAAAACATCTTCATCAAGATCTAGGAACTGTCAGGTCTTCAACGTAGTATACCGTTGAGATTGTAGAACTCGTCCACACTATGACGGAGGAAAACATCTTCATCAAGATTTAGGAACTGTCTGGTCTTCAACGTAGTATACCGTTGAGATTGTAGAACTCGTCCACACTATGATGGAGGAACACATCTTCATCAAGATCTAGGAACTGTCTGGTCTTCAAAGTAGTATACCGTTGAGATTGTAGAACTCATCCACACTATGACAGAGGAAAACATCTTCATCAAGATCTAGGAACCTTCTGGTCTTTAACGTAGTATACCGTTGAGATTGTAGAACTCATCCACACTATGACGGAGGAAAAAATCTTCATCAAGATCTAGGAACTGTCTGGTCTTCAATGTAGTATACCGTTGAGATTGTAGAACTCGTCCATACTATGACGGAGGAAAACATCTTCATCAAGATCTAGGAACTGTCTGGTCTTCAACGTAGGATACCGTTAAGATTGTAGAACTCTTCCACACTATGATGGAGGAACACATCTTCATCAAGATCTAAGAACTATCTGGTCTTCAACGTAGTATACCGTTGAGATTGTAGAACTAGTCCACACTATGACGGAGCAACATATTTTCATCAAGATCTAGGAACTGTCTGGTCTTCAACGTAGTATACCATTGAGATTGTAGAACTCGTCCACACTATGACGGAGGAAAACATCTTCATCAAGATTTAGGAACTATCTGGTCTTCAACGTAGTATACCGTTGAGATTGTAGAACTCGTCCACACTATGGCGGAGAAAAACATCTTCATCAAGATCTAGGAACCGTCTGGTCTTTAACATAGTATACCGTTGAGATTGTAGAACTCGTCCACACTATAACAGAGGAACACATCTTCATCAAGATCTAGGAACTGTCTGGTCTTCAAAGTAGTATACCGTTGAGATTGTAGAACTCGTCCACACTATGACAGAGGAAAACATCTTCATCAAGATCTAGGAATTGTCTGGTCTTCAACGTAGTATTCCGTTGAGATTGTAGAACTCATCCATACTATGACAGAGGAAAAAATCTTCATCAAGATCTAGGAACTGTCTGGTCTTCAACGTAGTATATCGTTGAGATTGTAGAACTCGTCCACACTATGACGGAGGAACACATTTTCATCAAGATCTAGGAACTGTCTGGTCTTCAACATAGTATACCGTTGAGATTGTAGAACTCGTCCACACTATGACGGAGGAAAACATCTTCATCAAGATCTAGGAACTGTCTGGTCTTCAACGTAGTATACCGTTGAGATTGTAGAACTCGTCCACACTATGACGGAGGAAAACATCTTCATCAAGATCTAGGAACTGTCTGGTCTTCAACGTAGTATACCGTTGAGATTGTAGAACTCATCCACACTATGACAGAAGAAAAAATCTTCATCAAGATCTAGGAACTGTCTGGTCTTCAACGTAGTATATCGTTGAGATTGTAGAACTCGTCCACACTATGACGGAGGGAAACATCTTCATCAAGATCTAGGAACTGTCTGGTCTTCAACGTAGTATACTGTTGAGATTGTAGAACTCGTCCACACTATGACAGAGGAAAACATCTTCATCAAGATCTAGGAACTGTCTGGTCTTCAACGTAGTATACCGTTGAGATTGTAGAACTCGTCCACACTATGACGGAGGAAAACATCTTCATCAAGATCTAGGAACTGTCTGGTCTTCAACGTAGCTTACCGTTGAGATTGTAGAACTCGTCCACACTATGAAGGAGGAAAACATCTTCATCAAGATCTAGGAACTGTCTGGTCTTCAACGTATTATACCGTTGAGATTGTAGAACTCGTCCACACTATGACGGAGGAAAACATCTTCATCAAGATCTAGGAACTGTCAGGTCTTCAACGTAGTATACCGTTGAGATTGTAGAACTCGTCCACACTATGACGGAGGAAAACATCTTCATCAAGATTTAGGAACTGTCTGGTCTTCAACGTAGTATACCGTTGAGATTGTAGAACTCGTCCACACTATGATGGAGGAACACATCTTCATCAAGATCTAGGAACTGTCTGGTCTTCAAAGTAGTATACCGTTGAGATTGTAGAACTCATCCACACTATGACAGAGGAAAACATCTTCATCAAGATCTAGGAACCTTCTGGTCTTTAACGTAGTATACCGTTGAGATTGTAGAACTCATCCACACTATGACGGAGGAAAAAATCTTCATCAAGATCTAGGAACTGTCTGGTCTTCAATGTAGTATACCGTTGAGATTGTAGAACTCGTCCATACTATGACGGAGGAAAACATCTTCATCAAGATCTAGGAACTGTCTGGTCTTCAACGTAGGATACCGTTAAGATTGTAGAACTCTTCCACACTATGATGGAGGAACACATCTTCATCAAGATCTAAGAACTATCTGGTCTTCAACGTAGTATACCGTTGAGATTGTAGAACTAGTCCACACTATGACGGAGCAACATATTTTCATCAAGATCTAGGAACTGTCTGGTCTTCAACGTAGTATACCATTGAGATTGTAGAACTCGTCCACACTATGACGGAGGAAAACATCTTCATCAAGATTTAGGAACTATCTGGTCTTCAACGTAGTATACCGTTGAGATTGTAGAACTCGTCCACACTATGGCGGAGAAAAACATCTTCATCAAGATCTAGGAACCGTCTGGTCTTTAACATAGTATACCGTTGAGATTGTAGAACTCGTCCACACTATAACAGAGGAACACATCTTCATCAAGATCTAGGAACTGTCTGGTCTTCAAAGTAGTATACCGTTGAGATTGTAGAACTCGTCCACACTATGACAGAGGAAAACATCTTCATCAAGATCTAGGAATTGTCTGGTCTTCAACGTAGTATTCCGTTGAGATTGTAGAACTCATCCATACTATGACAGAGGAAAAAATCTTCATCAAGATCTAGGAACTGTCTGGTCTTCAACGTAGTATATCGTTGAGATTGTAGAACTCGTCCACACTATGACGGAGGAACACATTTTCATCAAGATCTAGGAACTGTCTGGTCTTCAACATAGTATACCGTTGAGATTGTAGAACTCGTCCACACTATGACGGAGGAAAACATCTTCATCAAGATCTAGGAACTGTCTGGTCTTCAACGTAGTATACCGTTGAGATTGTAGAACTCGTCCACACTATGACGGAGGAAAACATCTTCATCAAGATCTAGGAACTGTCTGGTCTTCAACGTAGTATACCGTTGAGATTGTAGAACTCATCCACACTATGACAGAAGAAAAAATCTTCATCAAGATCTAGGAACTGTCTGGTCTTCAACGTAGTATATCGTTGAGATTGTAGAACTCGTCCACACTATGACGGAGGGAAACATCTTCATCAAGATCTAGGAACTGTCTGGTCTTCAACGTAGTATACTGTTGAGATTGTAGAACTCGTCCACACTATGACAGAGGAAAACATCTTCATCAAGATCTAGGAACTGTCTGGTCTTCAACGTAGTATACCGTTGAGATTGTAGAACTCGTCCACACTATGACGGAGGAAAACATCTTCATCAAGATCTAGGAACTGTCTGGTCTTCAACGTAGCTTACCGTTGAGATTGTAGAACTCGTCCACACTATGAAGGAGGAAAACATCTTCATCAAGATCTAGGAACTGTCTGGTCTTCAACGTATTATACCGTTGAGATTGTAGAACTCGTCCACACTATGACGGAGGAAAACATCTTCATCAAGATCTAGGAACTGTCTGGTCTTTAACGTAGTATACCGTTGAGATTGTAGAACTCGTCCACACTATGACGGAGGAACACATCTTCATCAAGATCGAGGAACTGTCTGGTCTTCAACTTAGTATACCGTTGAGATTGTAGAAATCGTCCATACTATGACGGAGGAATACATCTTCATCAAGATCTAGGAACTGTCTAGTTTTCTACATAGTATACCGTTGAGATTGTAGAACTCGTCCACACTATGACGGAGGAAAACATTTTCATCAAGATCTAGGAATTGTCTGGTCTTCAACGTAGTATACCGTTGAGATTGTAGAACTCGTCCACACTATGACGGAGGAAAACATCTTCATCAAGATCTAGGAACTGTCTGGTCTTCAACATAGTATACCGTTGAGATTGTAGAACTCGTCCACACTATGACGGAGGAAAACATCTTCATCAAGATCTAGGAACTGTCTGGTCTTCAACGTAGTATACCGTTGAGATTGTAGAACCCGTCCACACTATGACGGAGGAACACATTTTCATCAAGATCTAGGAACTGTCTGGTCTTCAACGTAGTATACCGTTGAGATTGTAGAACTCGTCCACACTATGACAGAGGAAAACATCTTCATTAAGATCTAGGAACTGTCTGGTCTTCAACGTAGTATACCGTTGAGATTGTAGAACCCGTCCACACTATGACGGAGGAACACATTTTCATCAAGATCTAGGAACTGTCTGGTCTTCAACGTAGTATATCGTTGAGATTGTAGAACTCGTCCACACTATGACGGAGGAAAACATCTTCATCAAGATCTAGGAACTGTCTGGTCTTCAACGTAGTATACCATTGAGATTGTAGAACTCGTCCACACTATGACGTAGGAAAACATCTTCATCAAGATCTAGGAACTGTTTGGTCTTCAACGTAGTATACCGTTGAGATTGTAGAACCCGTCCACACTATGACGGAGGAACACATTTTCATCAAGATCTAGGAACTGTCTGGTCTTCAACGTAGTATACCGTTGAGATTGTAGAACTCGTCCACACTATGACGGAGGAAAACATCTTCATCAAGATCTAGGAACCGTCTGGTCTTCAACGTAGTATACCGTTGAGATTGTAGAACTCGTCCACACTATGACGGAGGAACACATCTTCATCAAGATCTCGGAACTGTCTGGTCTTCAAAGTAGTATACCGTTGAGATTGTAGAACTCATCCACACTATGACAGAGGAAAAAATCTTCATCAAGATCTAGGAACTGTCTGGTCTTCAACGTAGTATATCGTTGAGATTGTAGAACTTGTCCACACTATGACGGAGGGAAACATCTTCATCAAGATCTAGGAACTGTCTGGTCTTCAACGTAGTATACTGTTGAGATTGTAGAACTCGTCCACACTATGACAGAGGAAAACATCTTCATCAAGATCTAGGAACTGTCTGGTCTTCAACGTAGTATACCGTTGAGATTGTAGAACTCGTCCACACTATGACGGAGGAAAACATCTTCATCAAGATCTAGGAACTGTCTGGTCTTCAACGTAGTTTACCGTTGAGATTGTAGAACTCGTCCACACTATGAAGGAGGAAAACATCTTCATCAAGATCTAGGAACTATCTGGTCTTCAACGTAGTATACCGTTGAGATTGTAGAACTCGTCCACACTATGACGGTGGAAAACATCTTCATCAAGATCTAGGAACTGTCTGGTCTTCAACGTAGTATACCGTTGAGATTGTAGAACTCGTCCACACTACGACGGAGGAACACATCTTCATCAAGATCGAGGAACTGTCTGGTCTTCAACTTAGTATACCGTTGAGATTGTAGAACTCGTCCACACTATGATGGAGGAAAACATCTTCATCAAGATCTAGGAACTGTCTGGTCTTCAACGTAGTATATCGTTGAGATTGTAGAACTCATCCACACTATGACGAAGGAAAACATCTTCATCAAGATCTAGGAACTGTCTAGTCTTCAACGTAGTATACCGTTGAGATTGTAGAACTTGTCCGCACTATGACAGAGGAAAACATCTTCATCAAGATCTAGGAACTGTCTGGTCTTCAACGTAGTATACCATTGAGATTGTAGAACTCGTCCACACTATGACGGAGGAACACATCTTCATCAAGATCTAGGAACTGTCTGGTCTTCAACGTAGTATGCCGTTGAGATTGTAGAACTCGTCCACACCATGCAGGAGGAAAACATCTTCATCAAGATCTAGGAACTGTCTGGTCTTCAACGTAGTATACCGTTGAGATTGTAGAACTCGTCCACACTATGACGGAGGAAAACATCTTCATCAAGATCTAGGAACTGTCTGGTCTTTAACGTAGTATACCATTGAGATTGTAGAACCCGTCCACACTATGACGAAGGAACACATCTTTATCAAGATCTAGGAACTGTCTGGTCTTCAACGTAGTATACCATTGAGATTGTAGAACTCGTCCATACTATGACGGAGGAACACATCTTCATCAAGATCTTGTAATAGTCTGGTCTTCAATGTAGTATACCGTTGAGATTGTAGAACTCGTCCACACTATGAGGGAGGAAAACATCTTCATCAAGATCTAGGAACTGTCTGGTCTTCAATGTAGTATACCGTTGAGATTGTAGAACTCGTCCACACTATGACGGAGGAACACATCTTCATCAAGATCTCGGAACTGTCTGGTCTTCAAAGTAGTATACCGTTGAGATTGTAGAACTCATCCACACTATGACAGAGGAAAAAATCTTCATCAAGATCTAGGAACTGTCTGGTCTTCAACGTAGTATATCGTTGAGATTGTAGAACTCGTCCACACTATGACGGAGGGAAACATCTTCATCAAGATCTAGGAACTGTCTGGTCTTCAACGTAGTATACTGTTGAGATTGTAGAACTCGTCCACACTATGACAGAGGAAAACATCTTCATCAAGATCTAGGAACTGTCTGGTCTTCAACGTAGTATACCGTTGAGATTGTAGAACTCGTCCACACTATGACGGAGGAAAACATCTTCATCAAGATCTAGGAACTGTCTGGTCTTCAACGTAGTTTACCGTTGAGATTGTAGAACTCGTCCACACTATGAAGGAGGAAAACATCTTCATCAAGATCTAGGAACTATCTGGTCTTCAACGTAGTATACCGTTGAGATTGTAGAACTCGTCCACACTATGACGGTGGAAAACATCTTCATCAAGATCTAGGAACTGTCTGGTCTTCAACGTAGTATACCGTTGAGATTGTAGAACTCGTCCACACTACGACGGAGGAACACATCTTCATCAAGATCGAGGAACTGTCTGGTCTTCAACTTAGTATACCGTTGAGATTGTAGAACTCGTCCACACTATGATGGAGGAAAACATCTTCATCAAGATCTAGGAACTGTCTGGTCTTCAACGTAGTATATCGTTGAGATTGTAGAACTCATCCACACTATGACGAAGGAAAACATCTTCATCAAGATCTAGGAACTGTCTAGTCTTCAACGTAGTATACCGTTGAGATTGTAGAACTTGTCCGCACTATGACAGAGGAAAACATCTTCATCAAGATCTAGGAACTGTCTGGTCTTCAACGTAGTATACCATTGAGATTGTAGAACTCGTCCACACTATGACGGAGGAACACATCTTCATCAAGATCTAGGAACTGTCTGGTCTTCAACGTAGTATGCCGTTGAGATTGTAGAACTCGTCCACACCATGCAGGAGGAAAACATCTTCATCAAGATCTAGGAACTGTCTGGTCTTCAACGTAGTATACCGTTGAGATTGTAGAACTCGTCCACACTATGACGGAGGAAAACATCTTCATCAAGATCTAGGAACTGTCTGGTCTTTAACGTAGTATACCATTGAGATTGTAGAACCCGTCCACACTATGACGAAGGAACACATCTTTATCAAGATCTAGGAACTGTCTGGTCTTCAACGTAGTATACCATTGAGATTGTAGAACTCGTCCATACTATGACGGAGGAACACATCTTCATCAAGATCTAGTAATAGTCTGGTCTTCAATGTAGTATACCGTTGAGATTGTAGAACTCGTCCACACTATGAGGGAGGAAAACATCTTCATCAAGATCTAGGAACTGTCTGGTCTTCAATGTAGTATACCGTTGAGATTGTAGAACTCGTCCACACTATGACGGAGGAAAACATATTCATCAAGATCTAGGAACTGTCTGGTCTTCAACGTAGTATACTGTTGAGATTGTAGAACTCGTCCACACTATGACGGAGGAAAACATCTTCATCAAGATCTAGGAACTGTCTAGTCTTCAACGTAGTATACCGTTGAGATTGTAGAACTCGTCCGCACTATGACAGAGGAACACATCTTCATCAAGATCTAGGAACTGTCTGGTCTTCAACGTAGTATACCATTGAGATTGTAGAACTCGTCCACACTATGACGGAGGAACACATCTTCATCAAGATCTAGGAATTGTCTGGTCTTCAACGTAGTATGCCGTTGAGATTGTAGAACTCGTCCACACTATGATGGAGGAAAACATCTTCATCAAGATCTAGGAACTGTCTGGTCTTCAATGTAATATACCGTTGAGATTGTAGAACTCGTCCACACTATGACGGAGGAACACATCTTCATCAAGATCTAGGAACTGTCTTGTCTTCAACGTAGTATACGGTTGAGATTGTAGAACTCGTCCACACTATGACGGAGGAAAATTGTCGAGATTGAGAACCTTATCTGAAATTCAACCGAGGATAATTCAGTTGAGATTTAAGAACCGGTCAGGTCTTCGACTGCTGAGAACTTAACTGCATCCTTCCTGAATGGTAAAGGCCAGTCATATGCAATGCATGATATGGATCAAGCAATGATGTTCTCAAAATAAATGAGATCGTTTTATATGATGCGTATATGCATGTATCATGATGTATGGAGATGTAATGTTTCTAGTTGGGGAAAATAAATCCCGGATAACTGTTGGAGAATAGAGTTGGATTCTTCGTTTCTGCTGGGGATGGCGAACGAAGATGATTTAGAATAAACCTGCAGGAGAGGATAACTCCGTTGGGGAATAAACTGATGAGGAGATTACTTTGTGGGGAAGAGATGTTCTGCTGAGGATTCCACTGATAAGTTCCGTTGGGATGAATTATCATTACTGGTGATACTGAATCCTGTTGGGGGTTGAATTCCTGTTTGTGAAAGGAAAGAACTCCGCTGGGGATGATCTTTCAGTTGCGACTTCACTGGGGATAACCTTTTGAGCTTTGCTGGGGACAGTCTTCCTTTGAACTCGGCTAGGGATATTTATTTTTATGCTCCGCCGGGGACGAACTTCCAGAGTCTACTGGGGATGATTCTTCAACTCCATTGGGGAAGCTTTTTCAGACTGCGCTGGGAAAATTTTAACTCCACTGGGGATACCTTGTATTCTGCTGGGAAATATCCTTACACTCCGTTGGGGAATATTAAGACTGACGGGGATATTAAGCCTTTTCAGTATTGATAGTAGATAAACTCTGCTTGGTGAGAATATTACCGATTCATTCATTCATAGTTGCAAGTCTCAGCTGGGGAGAGCTATCATTATTGTCTTACTCCGCGGGGAGTGAAAGTACCTTAGCCATATTCTTCAACTGAATTTACCTTGTACCTGGTGGACGGAGTAACTGTACAGTTTGGACAATTCTCATTGCCCCTGTTTCTGATATTACCAGTAATCGTCTTTTGTTTCGCATGTAAAAATTTATGAGCAGCAGTTAATGTCAAGCGCATATATCAAAAATGAACATTGGACGTTCTTTCCAAAACAAAACAGATAAAGGAAAAATAGCTTGAAATTTTTTGAAAATGAATTGTATTGATTTTGAAGTTTGGCCTGTAAATAGGCGCTCTTGTACAAGAGGCTGACGTCCTAGTAAGAGAACGCCGCCGAATAATAGAATTTACACAATTTGTGAAAAACTAAACAAAACAGCTATGTGAATAATCCCACTGGGTTTCAACTCTTCTATTGCCCTTATATCCTCGAGCATCTCATCACTTTGCTACTTGGTTGAAGGTAGATCAGATTGATCAGTGCCGTCCGAGCTTGATAGTCGATACCGAAGTCTGGATGCAAGGTGATCGAATGAGACATAGTGTTACGCTTTGATCCCTAATTTTTGCCTGAACCGCCCTTTCGGGTTTTCTGTCCATCGGGATACCCTTTTTTGCCCAAGCCGCCTTTTCAGGTTTTCGACTTGCCGGGTGTACAAATTTTTTATTTTCATCCCTTATTTTTGCCCGAACCCTTTTGGTTTGCCGGGAAGCCCTTATTTTTGCCTAGGCCAGTCAACCTAGCGGGTCTTTGATTATGCGCAGTATTTTTTCACTATGTCTGCATTGACAGGGTGAGGAAGGTCGTCACCATCCATGGTGGTTAGAATCATAGCCCCTCTTGAGAAAATTTTCTTAACCACAAATGGCCCTTCGTAAGTAGGGGTCCATTTGCCCCTGGGATCACCTTGAGGTAGTATGATGCGCTTGATAACCAGGTCCCCAACTTGATACTCTTGTCATCTAACTTTCTTGTTAAATGCCTTGATCATCCGTTTTTGATACGTATGACCATGAAAAATAGCAGTAAGTCTCTTTTCGTCGATTAGGTTCAGCTGATCAAGCCGGGTCTGAGTCCAGTCATCTTCGCTCAAACCTGCATCCTTCATAATCCGAAGAGAGGGTATCTGAACTTCAATGGGCAAGACTTCCTCCATACCATATACCAAGGAATAGGGTGTTGCCCCTGTTGACGTCCGTGCTGAGGTATGGTACCCATGGAGAGCAAACGGTAACATCTCGTGCCAGTCTTTGTATGTCACAATCATCTTCTGCACAATCTTCTTAATGTTCTTATTAGCCGCTTCTACAGCCCCATTCATCTTCGGCCGATAAGGAGAAGAGTTGTGATGCTGTATCTTGAACTGCTTGCAGAGTTCGGTGATCATTTTATTATTGAGATTTGTACCATTGTCCGTAATGATCCTCTCTGGTACACCATATCGACAGACCAGGTTGTGCCGAATGAACCATGCCACAACGTTCTTGGTTACTGTAGCAAAGGAAGCTGCTTCAACCCACTTCGTGAAGTAATCAATTGCTACCAGGATGAAACGATGCCCGTTGGATGTCGTAGGTCTGATCTCGCCGATCATATCAATGCCCCACATTGCAAAAGGCCAAGGTGCCGTCAATACGTTTAGAGGAACTGGAGGTATGTGCACCTTATCAGCACAGAATTGGCACTTGTGACATGTTCGAGAATGCTGATAACAGTCGGCTTCCATTGTAGACCAATAATATCCTGCCCGTAGGATCTTCTTTGCCATGGTGTGTCCACTGGAATGAGTTCCGAAAGTACCTTCATGTAACTCTGCCATGATCTTTTCTGCTTAGTCTTTATCTACACAACGCAGTAAGGTTTAATCATGGTTACGCTTATAAAGGATGCCATTGCTGATGAAGAACTTCATCGCGAACCTCCTTAGAAACTTCTTGTCATTAATAGATGCACCCTCGGGGTACTCTTGAGTTTCAAGATACCTCTTCACCTCATGGAACCAGGGTTTATCTGTTAGCTCCTCAGTCTCAATGTCACAGCAATGTGCTGGTTCGTCCAACCTTTCAATGATAATCTGGGGAGCTTCATTGTCCCAATTGACTTTGAACATAGAAGACATCGTAGCTAGCGCGTCTGCCAACTGATTCTCCTTTCTAGGGAAGTGTTCAAAGGTTATCTCTTCGAAATGGGGAAGCAATGTCAATATATACTCCTTGTAAGGAATAAGATTCAGGTGTTTCGTATCCCACTCGCCTTTGATCTGACTGATCACGAGAGCAGAATCTCCGAAAACACTCAAGAACTTAACCCTTAGGTCAATTTCTGCTCGAAGACCCATGATGCACGCTTCATACTCCGCCATGTTGTTGGTGCAGTTGAAACATAGTCGGGCGGTAAACGGAGTATGAGAGCCTTTAGGAGATATTATCACGGCACCAATGCCATTACCCAAAGCGTTTGAAGCTCCATCAAAGTACATAGACCATCGGGATCCTTCCTTAGGTCCTTCATCCGGTCCAGGTGTCTCACAATCAGTCACTATCATGATACTCTCATCTGGAAATTCAAAGTTCATAGACTGGTAATCATCCACTGCCTGATGTGCCAAATGGTCTGCCAACACACTTCCCTTGATTGCCTTTTGGGTCGTATACTGGATGTCGTACTCAATCAAGATCATCTGCAATCTTGCTATTATTCCGGACAAGGCAGGCTTCTCGAAGATATACTTGATTGGATCCATCTTTGATATCAATAGAGTAGTGTGAGTCAGCATATACTGTCTCAGCCACCGAGAAGCCCATGCAAAAGCGCAACAAGTTTTCTCAAGCAACGAGTATCGGGTCTCGTAGTCGGTAAATTTTTTGCTAAGGTAATAAATAGCATGCTCTTTTCGGCCAGACTCGTCATGCTGACCCAGCACACACCCCATTGAGTTGTCGAGTACTGCCAAGTATAGGATCAGAGGTCTCCCCTCAACCGACGGTATCAGAATAGGTGGCTCTTGGAGATACTCTTTGATCCTTTCGAAAGCAGCCTGACATTCATCGTTCCATCGTACCACTTGATCTTTCTTAAGTAACTTGAAGATTGGCTCACAAGTATCAGTCAGGTGCGAGATGAATCGGGTAATATAGTTCAGACGTCCCAGAAAGCCTCTGACTTCTTTTTCTGTTTGGGGAACTGGCATTTCCTGTATAGTTTTCACTTTTGCAGGATCCACCTGAATACCTTTATCGCTTACAACGAAACCCAGCAGTTTACCGGATCTCACTCCGAAGGTGCACTTGTTCGGGTTTAACCTCAGCTTGTACAATTTCAACCTGTCAAATAACTTCTGCAGATGGTCAAGATGTTCTTCCTCAGTCTGGGACCTTGCAATCATATCATCGACGTATACCTCAATCTCGTGATGGATCATGTCATGAAACAAAGAAACCATGGCGCGCTAATATGTTGCCCCAAAATTCTTTAATCCAAAGGGCATGACCTTGTAGCAAAAGGTACCCCATTGAGTAACAAAGGTTGTCTTCTCCATGTCTTCGGGAGCCATTTTAATCTGATTATAACTGGAGAAACCATCCATAAAGGAGAATACCTTATGCTGAGTGGTGTTGTCAACCAGAACGTCGATATGAGGTAGAGGGAAATCATCCTTGGGACTTTCCCTGTTCAGATCCCTATAGTCGGCACACATTAGAACCTTAACATCCTTTTTCGGCACAGGAACCACATTGGCCACCCACTGAGGGTAAGAAGTAACTGCTAGAAAACCGGCGTCAAATTGTTTCATAACTTCAGCCTTGATTTTCTCAGACATATCTGGGCGCATTCGGAGGACCTTCTGTTTCACTGGAGGACAGTCTTCCTTGGTAGGCAATCGGTGAACCACAATATCAGTATCCAAACCAGGCATATCTTCATAAGACCAGGCAAAGATCTCAATGTAGTCACGCAACATCTGAATTAACCGTTGCTTCACACTAAGCTCCATATTTGCCCCGATCTTGACCTCTTTCTTGTCTATCTCTGTACCCAGATTTACTGACTCCACTGGCTCTTCGTGCGGCTAAATGGCCCTCTCTTCTTGAAGTAGAAGTCTAGCAAGTTCACCAGGAACTTCGCAATCATCTTCACCTTCGTCTTCGGCTAAGTTGATCGGATTTTCAAAGTCATAACTGGCAGTAGCAGAGTCGTTACCAGTGAGATCCAGAGTGGATGTAGACCTGTATATGTGAGTGTGTGTAAAATAGTTGTTTTGCAATGTATAATAAAATAAAAACAAGGAGCGCAAAATTTGAAATGCAAGAAACGTCCAATGCTTTTATTAATGATATATGTAGATGACACACATAAAGCCCTCACAAATGAAGCCACAGTGCCCCGGGTAAGACACCAGGCCGTAAAGTTTAAAACATTGTCTGTTACAAATTCAAAACAAAAAGTCTCATTATTGGGTAACAAAATAAAATGGGATGAAGTACTTTGCTGTCCAGTTGCTTAGTCCACCGTCGGTCGTTAGGTAGATCCAACTGTCGAACTCAGACTCTTCAACATCGTCTTCAATGGCATTCACTCCCGAATTGCTGATGAACAGGGGAGGTCTTCCGATCCGTGCATTCCGAACAGCCTTTTGAGTTTCTGCAGTGAAACCCAAACCAAACTTGTTAGTCTTATGTGCAAAATCAGGGAGTTGACCCCAATTTGCACACCCACCTTTCTCGACAACAGCCCGGGCATCCTTGAAGGAAGCCATCTTCATCGGAGGATCTTCAACAACAGTTTCAGCTGATGCTAGCGTCTGGGTAACCTCTTCAAAATTCTGAAATGGGGTCTCAATGAACTCCCCATCCATCTCTACATATCGGAAAGAGTTGAGGTGACTCACCATGTACTCCTCTTCTCCTTGTACTGTCACAATTTTCCCTTTGACCGGGTACTTCAGCTTCTGGTGGAGTGTTGAGGTTACTGCCCCAGCTTTGTGGATCCATGGACGACCCAACAAACAAGAATAAGATGGCCGAATGTCCATCACATAGAATGCAGATGAAAAAACCTGAGAACCAACCTTAATCGGAATATCCATTTCTCTGTGCACCATCCTCTTAGACCCATCAAAGGCCCTGACGACAATGTTGCTTGGTTTCAGCTCCAACTCTTCACAGTCCAACCGGTCTAGAGCTTTCTTAGGCAAAACATTCAATGAGGAACCAATATCCACTAATACATGAGCAAGAGTAGTGCCCCTGCATTCAATGGAGACATGCAGGGCATCATTGTGATTCTTCCCCTTAGCAGTCAAGTCGGCGTCAGAGAAACCTAATCCATTATCAGCAGTCAGACTAGCCACGCAATCTTTAAACTGATCAACTGATGTTTCTTGAGGTACGTGTGCAGTCTTCAGGAATGCAATCAGAGCCTTGGCATGGGCTTCTGAGCATAGCAACAGTGACAACATAGAGATTTTGGATGGGGTTTGCCCCAGCTGCTCGACTACATTGTAGTCGCTCTTTTTGATGATCTTCAAAATTTCCTCCATCTCTTTCCTAGAGGCTTCAACAGTAATTGTCTTTGGTGCCTCCGTCCGGGCAGGCTCATCAGTGGTCCCTTTGCCCCGAGTGTCGAACGACTCGGCAACAGGGGTAAGAATGGGAACTGGAACATGAATAGTAGCAGGTACACTAGAAGGTGTAATAACAACAGGTTTCTGGGCAGTTGGTGGAGAGATATCAGGGGAGAAAAGTCTTTCGCTGCGGGTGACTTTGGTAGGTCCAACAATATTGCTAACGTCAGTATCAACATCCAAATCTTGTTTAACTCCGTGATAATAAACATCAGCCCCGTAGTGCCAAGGGACAACTTTATCAGATGTATAGGGGATAGGCCCTGGAACAGTGATAATCAACGACGCGATTCTTGGGACAGATGTAATTCTAACAGGCTTTCTCGAGGAAGCCTTGGAAGAATTATCGAAAATGGTGATGATAGCAACTTCTTTGGTAGGAACCAAAGGAACAACGGTCTTCTCAAATAGAATTTCTTTATTATCCATCAGGCGTTGGATACCTGACTTTAAAAGATGGCAACCGGTAGGTAGGACAGAACACATATGGCAAGCTTCGTCACAGCCCGAAAATAAACCGGCTAGAAAAAGGTTCTTCTTCACAGTCATCAAAGGGGTAACAATGTCATTCACAGAAACCACAAACGAGTCTTCATCTATAGCATTCACTCCATGCTTGGGCATAGGAGCAGTCACAACATTAGGTCTTTCAGGTGCTTCGAACTCAATCTCCTTCGCATCAATTAAGTCCTGTATTTTGTTCTTCAAAACCCAACAATTATCTGTATCATGCCCCGGGCTATCAGAGTGAAAAGCACAGTGGGCATTAGGGTTGTACTTTGGTGACGTAGTGTTGGGATTCTGTGGAGCCTCCCTTGGAATCACTAGATTGGTTTTCAATAACTGCGGTAGAATCTGAGATAAAGATATGTTGAGCTGAGTGAATTGTCTTCGAGGTTTCTCGGCCCTTAGTTGATTGTTACGCTGAGGAGCACTAGCAGGTCTTGAAATAACAACTGCATTAACAGCTTGGCGGCGTTCAGGTGTATTCTGGCTTTTCGAGCTGTAAACAGCACTGGATTCCTTCTTAAAAGGCTTCTTCTCGGTGCCTGATGAAGCACCCTTCTGTATTTTACCATACTTAATACCAGCATCAATCCTTTCCCCGATCATAATCAGCTCCGTAAATACGGACGATGAACTTCCAATCAGATGGTTGAAATATGGACCAGACAAGGTCCCCAGAAACATATCTACTAGTTCCCTATCAGCCAAGGGTGGTTGCACTCTTCCAGCAAGGTCCCTCCACTTCTGAGCATAATCTTTGAAACCTTCGCCCGCACCCATAGACATACCCTGGAATTGGGTACACGTGGGAGTGAGGTCGGCATTGTATTGGTACTGCTTGTAGAAAGCAGCAGCCAAATCTTCCCAACTGCGGATACTGGCTCCTTCTAGCTTGTAAAACCATTCAAGCTGAGTCCCTGAGAGACTGTCTTGAAAGAAGTGGATCCATAGGTTCTTGTCAGCGGTGTATGGCTGAATCTTCCTAACATACGACCGGAGGTGCAGTTTCGGGAAAGAAACTCCGTCATATTTAGCAAAGGCTGGAGCTTTGAACTTGTGGGGAATCACCACCCCAGACGATAGACCCAGATCACCAAAGTCCAGACCAGGCACTTTCTGAACTTCCATCGCACTCAATCGGTCTTCCAGTTGCTTGTATCTATCCTCAGCCGGAGGATACTGGTCTTCGTCGAAGTCCGTCTCGTTGTCTGAAACCACAGGGCTAGGAGCCCTCCTTTCTTCCTGACTATCTTTCCCTCCAGATGAGGTGGTCAAATCAACTTCATCTCGTAGCCTGTTTCCAAACCTGTGGCCCATGTTAAATAGGGCCGTCTTTTTCTTCTTATTCTTCTTCTCTTTCAAGATAAGGGCCTTCAGATCTTGCTGACCCTTAGCCAAATTCATGAACAATTCCTGGAACTGGGAATTTTGAGCCTGCAGAGCCTTGATTGCTTGTTCAGTTGATGGTTCAGAAGACATGATGCTGAAATAAACAACGAAGAATATAAAAGACCTGTAAGGGTACCTGTTATGAGGTGCATGGAATGAAATGCGTATGCTATAATTTCAAAGACATCGAGAGATTCAAATTCGTAAACCAAACATGAAACACACTTTTATTAGATAAACTTGAAATTCAATTGTTCAACAAATGCCCTTAAGGCGTTACAAGAAAGGAAATACTGAAAAGTAAATAAAAACTGGAAATAATCAAAAGACATCAGCGCTCCCATGGTCGTTTGCCTTTAGTGCTGACATAGTCGTTGATAATCTGCTCCCTCTCCAGCTGCCTAGTCAACTTCTGAATCTTTCGCTCTTGCTCGTTGTTGTACCCCAAAATTTTCCCTCCCATATTCTTCAAGATTTGCAAAGAGCATGCTTCAAAATCTCCCAAGAGTTGCACAGTTCAATGGCCTCCTAACAGTAAAAAATTAGGGTTTTGGTTCTGGAAAAGAAGTTGAAGTTTCCAAGGGTCCAAACAAGTCCCACATGCCTATAAACATTGTCAAGCATCCTTATGCCAAGTTTCAAGACTCACAGCACAAAATTGCACAGTCAAAAACCCTAATTGCTCAACAGTCAACTGTAGGGGCAAAATGGTCATTTGACAGTCAAAAGTCCAAATTATTGGTCAACATCTTATTTTGAAGCCACAAACATCATTTGATCAATTCTTGATCATGACTCTCAAGGCATGGCTCAAGAAGTCTCAAGATGCAAAAGTTTCTATATTTGGACAGTTGAAAAAGTCAACTATAACTTGACCAAGGCATAACTTCCACATGGTTTATCAGAAAAATTCCATCCAAAGCTCATTTTGAAGAGAATGACATTTCCTACAACTCATCTTCACACTCCAAGTCCAAGAAATTCTCTCACAAAAAGATATCAATCTCAACATTATAGGTCATTTTTAAAAGTCAACAAAAAGGCACTTTAAGTCAAAGACCATAACTTGAGATTGGTAAATCAAAATGACATGGGACCAAAGACATTGGTTAGAAGACTTCAAGACCTTTCCAAAATGTCCAAGAACATGATCAAAGCTTAAAACTTGAGCAAGATATGCCTTGTGGAAGTTGGGAAATTTTTGGGAATTTTGAAAAGTCAACTTTGCTTCAAATGCCTCAAAATTGCTAATGGGCCTCAATTTCTTCCAAGAATCATCACCCAAAAGCTATGCACGACCCATTGACCCAAAGGGGATTTATTTTATTATTTTTAATTAATTAATTGAGTTTATTATCCTATTAATTCATTTAATTAAAATTAAATATAAGAAAAATACTAAAATATGTTTGCCAAATCTTTTTATGCAGCATATGCCCTCTTTATTCACTCAAGATTTCGTGCACATCCAAAAGGGAAAGAATCTCCCATGATTGGCAATGTTTTGATGGAAAAAAGATTGGAAAAGATGCTTGAAAAAATCAAATATTGAAACATTGATTGAATGGATTTTGGGCTTTTTTTTTCTAACCTAAATCATTCCTCATACATATGCAAAGACAACCCTAATCAAAAGAACAGGCAAGCTGCGCCCAAACTCAAAGAATAACTTTGCATTTTTTCATAAAAAACTGAAAACTGTTTTGATAGCTAGAGCACAATTCAAGGCCTCAAAACTATTTCACAAGCTTGCCAAGGCGACCAGGAATCTTTTCTAATCGAAATCAAGTCTTCATACATCTAGAACTGGTAGAACCACGTTGCCCTATTCCCAAATATTTTCATATTCGTGTTTCATGATTCATGCAGTATTGTTGATTTTTAATGCTTGATTTATACTAACCTGATCATTCTAAAGCTAATGGTGCCATCCAATTGAGTTTTTAAGCCCTGTACGTGAATCCACCATGAAAACTGCCTAGGGTTTCAGAGCTCTAATTTTGGGGCTTTGCATATCTGGAATAATTGGACCATAAGACCTATACCAATGAAATCAGGACTTGCAAACAAGTAGAAACCAACCATCACGACCTTTTTCTTTTTGATTATATGCTATTCGCTATTTTCCTGGTTTAGGGTTAGTGGGGGTTTAAAACCCCCGCTATCTATCTCATGTTTTCAGGTAAAACGAAGAAGAAGGCAGACGTGTCTCAGCCAGAGTGGACGGTTTGAATTTAGCGCGTTTTTTCAAGCTACCAGCACTTTCTCACATATCTTATTCATTATCCATTATAATATCAAAGTGACTCAATGGCACGGTTGGTGAACATGCTGGCATGCAGGTATTGGGACCTGGGTTCGATTCCCAGGTCCCTCACTTCTCCAATATTATTTTGCTCAATATATTTCTGTGCAGTACACTCTCAAGGGAACATCATACAACCTCACCATCTGGCTTGCCACGCGCCTGAAAATTCCAATCTGAAGGCCACCAAAGAGGCTCATCATGCACGCTCAGTCAACCACCAATACACAATCCCAGAAAAGTCAAACAGGCCTTGATTGAAGTGGGCCAAAATGCTTCCCAAAAACCTCCAAAAGGGCCTGAATACCCCCCATGTTTGCATTTTTCTTTCTCTCTTTTTATTCTTTTCTTTTATTATTTTTAATCATGCTAATTGTTTTATTTAATTCCATAAAAATAATTTTATAACACAAAAAAAACAGAAAATCATAAAACAAAAAAATATGTTTTATTAATATTAATTTCTATTAATTTTGTAAATAAATTCTAATCACCAAACTAGTTTAATTTTAGTTTTAATTTTAATGTTTTTTCTTTAAATAAATAAAATACATAAAAATTAGGTTTAACATTTTCATTCTTTTTTTTTCTCAATAAATAATTTTTATCCTTATTATTATTATCGTTAATTAATTTTGCAAATAAATATGCCATTTAATTAATTAGGATTAAATTAGGTTAAAACTTAAACAATTTTTAATAATTAAAAACAAACTAGAATTAGGGTTTTTATTTAAATTTCTAATTTCAATTAATCTTCCTTTTTTCCATAAATACAAAAACTCCAAAAATAACTTCTTTTCCTTATTGAATAATTTAATTAATTTAATAATTTCAATTCAATTCCTTAAAGGGTCCAACGCCCTCGCACTCGATTCTAATTTCCTTTCGCACGTTTATTTTTATTTCCTTTTTAAATCTCATGTAATTGCCCCGAAGCCTTGTAATAGATAATTAGGACATTTACTTTCCGCACTTTTATTTTAAATCGGGTCTTTGTTTAATTTGGCGATGTAGACCCGCGCCTTGTAATAGCGTAGGACTTTTATTTTTCTGCATCTTAATTTCTGCACCTTTAAACTGTTAAAACACATGAAAGAATGTATGCTCAAATAAAATCAAAGCGTAGATCACCCAAAGCATGACAAGACAAAATATAACTGAAAATGACACACAATTCACACACCACTCCTAGGGTACGCCTCACTGTTGCCTTGCCCCTCGAAACGTGGTCGTCGAGTATAGGATGTTTTAGTAAGTCCTTATGTCCATGAACATGGCATAAGGGTAGCTTCTAAGGTGTCCTACTATTGCTCTGGTGACCACACTATTGCCTTGCCCCTCGAAACGTGGTCGTCGACTATAGGACGTCTTAGTAAGTCCTTATGTCCCATTGATCTGGTTGCCTCGAAACAAGTTACCTCGGAACAATTGCCTCCGAATAAAAAGATCAATGGCATAAGGGTAGCTTCTAAGGTATCTTACTGTTGCTCGGTGACCACACTGTCCCTACAAACTCGAATTGACCCAAACACCTCCAACGGTGGTGCTACCTACATCTCAATGGTGGGATGGCACTACCTTAAGGACATTTACACAGACTAATTCCTTAGGGTAGGTAGATGACTCGTAGATACTTGCTCTAATTCAAAACAAATCAAAAACTTCTTTTCACACCGACACTTTGCAAAAAGCTTTCAAAACAACTTTTCAAACACTCTTGAGGACTAATACAAGAGTCGAACTGAAATTTTAAACGAAACTTTTTCAAACCCACTCACTTTGAAAAGCAAACAAACCTTTTGAAAACACAAATGAGCAAGTATCTAAGAGCCCATGGATAACCATGGATAGAAAGGGTGCTAACACCTTCCCTTTCTATAAATCTACCTCCCGAACCGAGAGCTAATCTCAATAAGGAATTTTTCTGTGCTTTTGTCCTTTCCATGTTGGAGAAAATAAAAGACGGCGGCGACTCTTGCTTCCGCGACATTTCGCGAACCAGCGTTAAACAGTCAGTTCCAGATCCACCGATCACAGAACTGGCGACTCTGCTGGGGAAAATTTTAAAGTGAGGTGTACCTTAGGACTAAGATCACTGTGTTTTCAATTGCTTTGACTTGTTTGCTTTAAATTGTGGGACTGTCTTGGGAGTTCTATAGATCCTAACCCGGATCTGGGGATACCTTCTTAGAAAGTAGCAACAAGGCTGTGAGGGAACTGTGCGGGGTATACCGACATGGTTGAAACAGTCTGCTACGTTGATGTGGCACTTTGGTGTGTACCGGTAACCCTTGAGTTCAGTCAAGGAGAGTACGGGGCCTCCGCGTGGTGTCGTGAAGCATCAACTGACCTTAGGAACCTTAATTGAACAATCTTGGCCTCTTTAGGGTAGTGAGGTAATTGACTTTGGTGCAGTCCGAGGTTGGTTGATACTCGATACTACACTCAATTGAGGGTTGCTTTCCTGGAATATTTCGGTCGCCAGTTCAGTGGCTAAATCGAAACGATGAACAATGAAAGCAATCCAGTGATATTGGGATCCTTAGAACCCGGTTACTTCTAATAGGACAGGTTGAGCCCACCAACTTCAGGAGGGTAATACCCAGACCCCATGCAGGCCTAAACTCTAAGGGCTGTGGTGTGACTTGTGTGCCTTATCATGTTTGCCTTTGTAAATATTTGTGGTGTTTAATCATAGCATCATCCAGCATCATATGCATTGGCTAACCATTTCAGGGGTTCGAATCTTCATCTTTGTTCTTGTTTTGTAGGACATGGAAACTGGTCGCAGAAAGACAATTCAGATTAGCCTTGTAAGGATCCCTCCTCAGCTTAAGGAGCTTATTTCCAGGATTCCCGAGAGCTCTTCATTCAGTGAGAGACATGGAAGACTCATCAGCTTGGTCAACACCGACATTGAGGAAGATATGATAAAGGTCCTATTCCAGTTCTTTGACCCTATGCATCACTGTTTCACTTTCCTGGATTATCAACTGGTGCCTACATTGGAAGAGTTCTCCCGGCTTCTGAAGATCCCTATCCTTGATCAACTACCCTACAACGGTACGGAAAAAGAACCCAAGCCTGAAGAGATTGCTAAAGCCTTACACCTACAGTCATCTGACCTCAAGGGACATTGGGAAGTTAGAAGTGGTATCAAAGGGTTCTTAGCCAGGTTTCTGTTTGAGAAGGCCCAAGAATGTTGGAACTCCCTTGACCTACAAGCTTTTGAAGAAGTTGTAGCCCTCCTTGTCTATGGTTTGGTGTTGTTCCCTAATCCAGATCAACTTATAGATATCAGTGTTGTCCAGATCTTCATGTCCAGGAATCCTATACCTACTTTGCTCGGGGACATCCTTCACTCATGTTACACTCGAACCATGAGAAAAAGGGGTGTTCTTATGTGTTGTACTCCTCTCCTGGGAAGGTGGTTTATTTCGCACCTTCCACAATCAGTCTTGAAGAATGAGCGGTGTTTGAGATGGTCACAACGATTGATGACTCTTACACATGTAGATATACATTGGTGCTCTCGGTCCAGAGAGGATGTCACTATCATTGATCGTTGCGGGGAGTACCCTAATGTTCCTTTACTTGGAATCAGGGGAGGTATTACTTACAACCCATGCTTGGCTTGGAGACAGTTTGGTTATGCTCGGAGGGACGGTCCTCATGACATGTTAATTCCTGACATAGTGTTCGACTTCGACAACGATGCACAAGGACTTCGCCAGAGATTCATCAGAGCTTGGAGGATGCCAAGTAGGATAGACAACAAGACCCTGGGGCACATGAATTCCATCCCATTGGAGCCTTATCTCAAGTGGGTACGAGCCCGCTCCCAGAAGTTAGTGATGCCATATCCTCATGTTCTCCCTGTGATCAAGGAGCCAGTTTTGGAAGGTGAAGTGTCCTACACCATTCAACATCCTGACATGCCCACGTCCTGGGAAGAGATGCAGAAGAGCTGGATCCAGCTTAAGGAAGAACGGAATTCTCTTGAGACCAGTCTACATGCTAGTGAAAAGAAGGTCTTGGAGCTCACCCGCCTGCTGCACGAGGAGAGGAATCTCAACACTTACATAGCTCCAAAGAGGATGCGTAGTGTCTTTTGGGATTAATTTGTTTTGTAATGTTTGCCCATGAGGCTTTGATGTACCGAACAATTATTTTCTTAATGATAACGTGTGTTCCTTTTTTGTCTACAACAAATTTGAACTTTCGAACCCTTGAATGCATTGCATAAACACATATCATTCATCATGTGCATAGCATGTACTCTTCTTTTCAGGTTGCTTATTGTTCTTCGCTGTTTATTTCAGCATCATGAACCCTGAATCATCAACCGAGCAGTCTATCAAGGCCCTTCAGGCGCAGAACGCACAATTTCAGGAGCTGATCATGGGTTTGGCTCAAGGTCAAGAAGAGCTGAAGGCTTTGCTCTTGAAGAAGGAGAAGAAGAAGAAGAGAACTGTTCTGTTCAACTCGGGCAGGAGGTTTGGTAACACTCTGCAGAATGAGGAAGCTGGTTCTTCTGTAGGTAAACACAGTCCCCAGGGGGGAAGGGTTCTAAGTCCGGTGGTCTCTGACAACGAGACTGATTTTAATGAGGAACAGTATCCTCCCGCTGAAGACCGATATAAGCAGTTGGAAGACCGTCTGAACGCCATGGAGATCCAACAGGTGCCTGGTTTGGATTTCGGAGACTTGGGTTTATCTACTGGTGTGATTATCCCTCACAAGTTTAAAGCACCATCTTTCACAAAGTATGACGGGGCGTCTTGCCCTAAGCTACACCTCAGATCTTATGTGCGGAAGATTCAGCCGTACATAGTGGATAAGAACTTGTGGATCCACTTCTTCCAGGAGAGTCTTTCAGGGACTCATCTCGAATGGTTCTATCAGCTGGATGGGACCAAAGTTCGTAACTGGGAGGAGTTGGCTACTGCTTTTTACAAGCAGTATCAATATAATGCCGACCTTGCCCCTACACGTACCTAACTCCAGGGTATGTCGCTAGGGTCAGGCGAAGGTTTTAAAGAGTATGCACAGAAGTGGAGGGATCTGGCTGGCAGGGTGCAGCCTCCGTTAACTGGCCGTGAGCTGGTAGATATGTTCTTGGGGACCCTCTCCGGGCCATTCTTCAATCATCTTATCGGTAATTCGTCTGCAGGGTTCACAGACCTTATCCTAACTGGGGAAAGGATAGAGGCTGGCATGAAGTCAGGGAAGATTCAGAAAGGTGCGTCTTCGAGTTCTGAGAAGAAACCCTTTAAGAAGGAGGCCAGTGCTGTGTATGGGCCTAGAAGGTAAGATAAACCAGAGCGCCGCCAATCTGTCAATGCGGTGGTGATTGCTAAACCTGCTGCCGCTCCTCGGCAAACCAATCAATAAAGGGCTGAAAGACCCAGAAGAGAATTTACCCGGCTGAGTATGACCTTGTCACAAATCTTGCCGCAATTGCTATCAACCAACTTGGTGACTGTCAGGGAAGCCCCGAAGGTTGTGAATACTTCCTCCCCCAAATATAATCCAAATGCCCGCTGTGCTTATCACTCCGATAGCCCGGGGCATTCTACTGATGATTGCTGGGCCCTGAGGAATAAGGTGCAGGACCTTATTGATGCAAAGGAGGTACAGTTTGAGGCACTTGAGAAGCCCAATGTGGTGACTGCTCCCATGCCTAACCATGGAGTGAATGCTATCAGGGAGGATGATGAAGTGGAAGAATCTGAGTTCGACAGCTGGATTTATCCGACGGCCGACAGTGGACCTAGCAATTGGACTGCAAAGGACAACCTACCTGTTACTTTCGTTACGCAGTAATGAATTCCTTTGTTTTTGTTATTTGTAATAAACAATGAGTTAAAAATTTATGGCTCGGTGTCTTACCCGGGGCACCGTGGCTTCATTTGTGAGGGCTTATAACTGTCATTTACATATATCATGAATAAAGATCTTGGACGTTTTCTCGCACTTCAAATCTTATGCTCCTTTTCTTTCTTTCCTTTCTTTATATATTGCAAAACAGCTGTATTTACACACACTCACCCATACAGGTTTCAATCCACTCTGGATCTCACTGGTAACGACTCTGCTACTGCCAGTTATGACTTCGAAAATACGATCAACTTAGCCGAAGACGAAGGTGAAGATGATTGCGAAGTGCCTGGCGAGCTTGCAAGACTGTTACTCCAGGAAGAGAGGGCAATTCAACCACATGAAGAGCCGGTGGAAACGATAAATCTGGGTACCGAGGCAGACAGAAAGGAGGTTAAGATTGGTGCTAATCTGGAGCTCAGCGTGAAGCAACGGTTGACTCAGATGTTACATGATTATGTGGAGATCTTTGCCTGGTCCTACGAAGACATGCCTAGGTTGGATACCGACATTGTGGTCCATCATTTGCCTACCAAGGAAAACTGCCCTCCGGTTAAGCAAAAGGTCCGCCGTATGCGTCCAGAGATGTCTGAGAAGATCAAAGCCGAGGTTATGAAACAGTTTGATGCCGGGTTTCTTGCAGTGACTTCTTACCCTCAGTGGGTTGCTAATGTGGTATCGATACCGAAGAAGGATGGTAAAGCCAGAATGTGTGTTGACTACAGGGATCTGAACAGGGCCAGCCCCAAGGATGACTTCCCCTACCTCACATTGACGTTCTGGTTGACAATACGGCTCAGCACAAGGTGTTCTCTTTCATGGATGGTTTTTCAGGGTATAATCAGATCAAGATGGCTCCTGAAGACATGGAAAAGACTACCTTTGTTACTCAGTGGGGCACCTTCTGCTACAAGGTCATGCCTTTCAGGCTGAAGAATGCTGGGGCAACCTACCAATGTGCCATGGTTGCTTTATTTCATGACATGATCCATCACGAAATAGAAGTGTATGTCGGCGACATGATTGCAATGTCCCAAACTGAGGAAGAACACCTTGACCACCTGCAGAAACTGTTTGGCCGTCTGCAACTGTATAAGCTGAGGTTGAACCCGAACAAGTGCACCTTCGGGGTTAGATCTGGAAAGTTGCTAGGCTTTGTTGTAAGTGATAAGGGTATTCAAGTGGACCCTGCCAAGGTTAAAGCCATTCAAGAGATGCCGGTTCTTAAGACAGAGAAAGAGGTCAGAGGCTTTTTAGGATGCCTGAATTACATTGCTCGATTCATCTCGCACCTAACCGCTACCTGTGAACCAATCTTCAAGCTGCTGAAGAAAGATCAGGTAGTACGTTGGAATGATGAATGTCAGGCCGCTTTTGATAGAATTAAAGAGTATCTCCAAGAGCCACCCATTCTTATGCCACCGGTTGAAGGGAGACCTCTGATACTATACTTGACAGTACTTGACAATTCAATGGGGTGTGTGCTGGGGCAGCATGACGAGTCTGGCCGAAAAGAGCATGCCATTTATTACCTTAGCAAAAATTTTACCGATTGTGAGACCCGATACTCACTGCTCGAGAAAACTTGCTACGCTTTAGTATGGGCTGCTCGCCGGCTGGGACAGTATATGCTGACTCACACTACCTTGTTGATTTCTAAGATGGATCCAATAAAGTACATATTTGAAAAGCCTGCTCTGTCTGGGAGAATAGCAAGATGGCAAATGATCTTGACAGAATACAACATCCAGTACACGACCCAGAAAACCATCAAGGGAAGTGTATTGGCAGACCACTTGGCACATCAGGCAGTAGACGATTATTAGTCAATGAACTTCAAGTTTCCAGACGAGAGTATCATGATTGTGAAGTACCTGGACCGGATGAAGGACCTGAGGAAGGATCCCGATGGTCTATGCACTTTGACGGAGCCTCCAACGCTTTGGGTAACGGCATCGGCGCTGTGATCATATCCCCTCAAGGCACTCATACTCCACTCACTGCCCGGCTATGTTTCAACTGCACCAACAACATGGCGGAGTATGAGGCATGCATCATGGGTCTTCAAGCTGCGATTGACTTAAGGATCAAGTTTCTGAGTGTCTTCGGAGATTCCGCTCTCGTGATCAATCAGATCAAAGGCGAGTGGGATACGAAGCATCCGAATCTTATTCCTTACAGAGAATGTGTATTGACAATGATCCCTCATTTCACAGAAATAACTTTTGAACACTTCCCAAGAGAGGAGAATCAGTTGGCGGACGCGTTAGCTACGATGTCTTCCATGTTTAAAGTCAAGTGGGACAATGAGGCTCCCCGGATCATCATCTGGAAACTGGACGAACCGGCATACTTTTGTGATCTGGAAGCTGAGTTAGTGACTGGGAAACCTTGGTACCATGAGGTAAAGAGATACTTGGAAGCTCAGGAATACCCTGAAGGTGCATCTGTCAATGATAGAAAGTTTCTGAGAAGGTTCACAGTGAAGTTCTTCCTTAGCAACGGTATTCTGTACAAGCGAAACCATGATTCGACCTTACTGCGTTGTGTGGATAAGACTGAAGCAGAAAGGATCATGGCGGAGCTACATGAAGGTACCTTCGGAACACATTCCAGTGGACACACCATGGCAAAGAAAATCCTTCGGGCGGGATATTTCTGGTCCACAATGGAAGCGGACTGTTACCAGCATTCTAGGACATGTCATAAATGCCAGATTTATGCAGACAAGGTGCATGTTCCTCCAGTCCCTCTGAATGTCCTGACTGCACCTTGGCCTTTTGCAATGTGGGGCATAGATATGATCGGTGAGATCAGACCTACGACATCCAATGGGCATCGCTTCATCCTGGTGGCGATTGATTACTTTACAAAGTGGGTTGAAGCAGCTTCCTACGCTACAGTAACCAAGAATGTCGTGGCACGGTTCATTCGGAATAACCTGATCTGTCGATACGGCATCCCATAAAGGATCATTACAGACAATGGTACCAATCTCAATAACAAGATGATCACTGAGCTCTGCGAGCAATTCAAGATACAACACCACAACTCTTCTCCTTACCGGCCGAAGATGAATGGGGCTGTAGAAGCAGCGAATAAGAATATCAAGAAGATCGTGCAGAAGATGACCGTGACATATAAATATTGGCACGAGATGTTACCGTTTTCTCTACATGGGTACCGTACCTCAGCAAGGACGTCAACCGGGGCAACTCCCTTCTCCTTGGTCTACAGTATGGAGGCAGTCTTACCGATTGAAGTACAGATACCCTCTCTCCAGATAATGAAGGATGCAGATCTGAGTGAAGATGATTGGATCTAGACACGACTTGATCAGTTAAATCTAATTGACGAAAAGAGACTTACTGCTATTTGTCATGGTCAGACGTATCAAAAACGGATGATCAGGGCATTTAACAAGAAAGTCAGACCACAAGAATATCAAGTTGGGGATTTGGGAATCAAGTGTATCATCCTTCCTCAGAGTGATCCCATGGGCAAATGGACCCCCACATACGAAGGGCCATTTGTGGTTAAACATGTGTTCTCAGGAGGAGCCATGATTCTAACCACCATGGATGGTGACGACCTTCCTCACCCCGCCAATGCAGACATAGTAAAAAGATACTACGCATAATAAAAGACCCGCTAGGTTGACATACCTAGGCAAAAATTAGGGCTTCCCGGCGAACCAAAAGGGTTCGGGCAAAATGAAGGGATGAAAAAAAAAATCTGTACACCCGACAAGTCGAAAACCTGAAAAGGCGGCTTGGGCAAAAATGGGTATCCCGGTGGACTGAAAACCCGAAAGGGAGGTCCAGGCAAAAGTTAGGGATAAAGCGTAATACTATGTCTCATTGGATCACCTTGCATCCAGAATCCGGTATCAACATCAAGTTCAGACGGCATCAATCAATCATCTTCATCTTCAGCTAGGTCATCAAGTGATGAGACGCTCGAAGATATAAAGGCGATAGCAGAGTTGGAACCCAGTGGGATCATTCTTTTCACGTAGCTGTTTTGTTTTCCCTTTGTACAAATTGTATAAACTTTTTTATTCGGCGGCGTTCTCTCACTAGGACGTCAGCCTCTTGTACATAAACGCCTATTTACAGGCAAATTCAAAAATCAATATAAATACACTTTTCAGATCAATTGCCAATTGTTTTTCCTTTTTCTGTTTTGTTGTGCGAGGAACGTCCAAGGTTCAATTTGTGATATATGCATTTGACAATAATTGCTAACTCATAAATATTTGCATACGAAACAAAGGATTAATTACAGGTAACATTAGAAACAGGGGCAATAATGAGTGGTCTAAGCGATCTAATTGTTCCATCCACCAAGGTACCAAGGTAAGTTCAGCCGAAGAACATAACCAATATACCTTAATTCCCCAGAGAGTGAGCCAGCAAGTCAATGAATTCTCCCCAAGCAAAGCTATATTATCAGCCTTAAGGAAGTTGGGTATTCCCCGCAGATCTCAACATTCCCCAGCATAATATACAAATATTCTTAACAAGCATCTCCGGCAGTCTTGATCTAAGATTGTTCCCCGGCGGTACACCAGACATGAAGTGGAGTCACTTCCCCAATATATCTCAAAGAGTTCCCCAGGAGAGTCCAGTATAGTTCAAGATTTCCCCAGGAAAGTCTGAATCATCTCCTCAGCAGGAAGCTTATCCCCAGTAGATTCTGGAAGCTTCCCCCTACAGAGCATGAACGCGTCTCCCAACTTTATTCAAAGGTTATTTCCCTACCAGGATATAACTGGGTTATCCTCAGCCAAAAGCCACGGAAAGATCGTCCTCGGCGAAGTCTTCCTATCCCCAGCGGAGTCTATTAACACTTCCAACATAACAATGGTATCCCCAACGAAGTTATCATCAACATCTTGACAACATACCTCTCTCCCCACAGAGTCCTGTTCCCCAACAAGATCGCCAGAGTAGTTATTCCCCGCAGAGTAATCTCTCCATCAAGTTTCGTCCCCAACGGAGTCATCTTCTCCTACCGGTTCATTCTTGCAATCACTCCCCAGTGGAAACAAAAGCTCTACATCAGCCCAGGATGTGACTTCCCGGCACCCGTCAAGGATTTACTTTCCTAGACAAAAACATACATTCATAAACATCGCATTTCCATACATTATAGCATGCATATACGCATCATGATCTTACAATCTCATTTATGTTGAGAACATCATTGCTTGATCCATATCATGCATTGCATATGACTGACCTTTACCTTTCAGGAAAGATCCAGTCAAGTTCTCAGCTATGTCCAAGACCTTGCCTGGTTCAGTTAAATCGACTCCTAAAGATTTTTCTGATTCTTATCCAGTCAAAGGCCTTCTCTGGTTCAGTCAGATCGACCCCAAGATCTCCCTGATTCTTATCCAGTTGAAGTTATTCCAAGACCTTGCCTGGTTCGGTTAAATCGACTCCTAAAGATTTTTCTGATTCTTATCCAGTCAAAGGCCTTCTCTGGTTCAGTCAGATCGACCCTAAGATCTCCCTGATTCTTATCCAGTTGAAGTTATTCCAAGACCTTGCCTGGTTCAGTTAAATCGACTCCTAAAGATTTTTCTGATTCTTATCTAGTCAAAGGCCTTCTCTGGTTCAGTCAGATCGACCCTAAGATCTCCCTGATTCTTATCCAGTTGAAGTTATTCCAAGACCTTTCCTGGTTCAGTTAAATCGACTCCTAAAGATTTTTCTGATGCCGATCCAGTCAAAGGCCTTCTCTGGTTCAGTCAGATCGACCCTAAGATCTCCCTGATTCTTATCCAGTTGAAGATTCCAAGACCTTGCCTGGTTCAGTTAAATTGACTCCTAAAGACTTTTCTGATGCCGATCCAGTCAAAGGCCTTCTCTGGTCCAGTTAAATCGATTCCTAAAGATTTTCCTAATGAAGACTCAGTAGAAGACATCCAAGATTCTCTCATCGTTACTGTTGAAGTAGTAATCGCCCAAGGTTCTCTCATCGTTACTGTTGAGGTAGTAATCGTCCCTAGGTTCTCTCATCGTTACTGTTGAGGTAGTAATCACCCAAGATGTTCTCAGCGTTACTGTTGAGGTAATAATCTTCCAAGGTTCTCTCACCGTCCCGTTGAGAGCACGTCTGAAGAGTTCGAAGATTCGATACCTGTATCCAGTCAGGGCACATCTACACAAAGAGTTTGAAGACCAACTCCTGTAATAGGCCAGGTAATCATTTTCTTTTTCAGGTACGCAAATTCTCGCTAAGGAATCTCTCACGCGACCGACACCCAGATGGCATCTATAAGCCCATCCACCTATCCATCACATCTCAGCATGGCATCTGTAAGCCCATCTTCCTATCCATCAATCTCCAAATGGCATCTGTAAGCCCATTCCCACCATCGCACTACTATGTGAGCGCACATTTCTGGGCACTCTAGTGTTCAATCATCTTCCACCTTTGGATTACGAAAGGCACGCCAGCCAATCTACATCCTCAGGTCAAGAAGATTGAACAGGGGCAACTGTTGTACCCCAAAATTTTCCCTCCCATATTCTTCAAGATTTGCAAAGAGCATGCTTCAAAATCTCCCAAGAGTTGCACAGCTCAATGGCCTCCTAATAGTCAAAAATTAGGGTTTTGGTTCTGGCAAAGAAGTTGAAGTTTCCAAGGGTCCAAACAAGTCCCACATGCCTATAAACATTGTCAAGCATCCTTATGCCAAGTTTCAAGACTCACAACACAAAATTGCACAGTCAAAAACCCTAATTGCTCAACAGTCAACTGTAGGGGCAAAATGGTCATTTGACAGTCAAAAGTCCAAATTATTGGTCAACATCTTATTTTGAAGCCACAAACATCATTTGATCAATTCTTGATCATGACTCTCAAGGCATGGCTCAAAAAGTCTCAAGATGCAAAAGTTTCTATATTTGGACAGTTGAAAAAGTCAACTGTAACTTGACCAAGGCATAACTTCCACATGGTTTATCAGAAAAATTCCATCCAAAGCTCATTTTGAAGAGAATGACATTTCCTACAACTCATATTCACACTCCAAGTACAATAAATGCTCTCACAAAAAGTTATCAATCTCAACATTATAGGTCATTTTTAAAAGTCAACAAAAAGGCACTTTAAGTCAAAGACCATAACTTGAGATTGGTAAATCAAAATGACATGGGACCAAAGACATTGGTTAGAAGACTTCAATACCTTTCCAAAATGTCCAAGAACATGATCAAAGATTAAAAATGGAGCAAGATATGCCTTGTGGAAGTTGGGAAATTTTTGGGAATTTTGAAAAGTCAACTTTGCTTCAAATGCCTCAAAATTGCTAATGGGCCTCAATTTCTTCCAAGAATCATCACCCAAAAGCTATGCACGACCCATTGACCCAAAGGGGAGTTATTTTCTTATTTTTAATTAATTAATTGAGTTTATTATCCTATTAATTCATTTAATTAAAATTAAATATAAGAAAAATACTAAAATATGTTTGCCAAATCTTTTTATGCAGCATATGCCCTCTTTATTCACTCAATATTTCGTGCACATCCAAAAGGGAAATAATCTCCCATGATTGGCAATGTTTTGATGGAAAAAAGATTGGAAAAGATGCTTGAAAAAATCAAATATTGAAACATTGATTGAATGGATTTTGGGCTTTTTTTTCTAACCTAAATCATTCCTCATACATATGCAAAGACAACCCTAATCAAAAGAACAGGCAAGCTGCGCCCAAACTCAAAGAATAACTTTGCATTTTTTCATAAAACACTGAAAACTGTTTTGATAGCTAGAGCATAATTCAAGGCCTCAAAACTATTTCACAAGCTTGCCAAGGCGACCAGGAATCTTTTCCAATCGAAATCAAGTCTTCATACATCCAGAACTGGTAGAACCACGTTGCCCTATTCCCAAATATTTTCATATTCGTGTTTCATGATTCATGCAGTATTGTTGATTTTTAATGCTTGATTTATACTAACCTGATCATTCTAAAGCTAATGGTGCCATCCAATTGAGTTTTTAAGCCCTGTACGTGAATCCACCATGAAAACTGCCTAGGGTTTCAGAGCTCTAATTTTGGGGCTTTGCATATCTGGAATAATTGGACCATAAGACCTATACCAATGAAAGCAGGACTTGCAAACAAGTAGAAACCAACCATCGCGCCCTTTTTCTTTTTGATTATATGCTATTCGCTATTTTCCTGGTTTAGGTTTAGTGGGGGTTTAAAACCCCCGCTATCTATCTCATGTTTTCAGGTAAAACGAAGAAGAAGGCAGACGTGTTTCAGCCAGAGTGGACGGTTTGAATTTAGCGCGTTTTTTCAAGCTACCAGCACTTTCTCACATATCTTATTCATTATCCATTATAATATCAAAGTGACTCAATGGCACGGTTAGTGAACACGCTGGCATGCATGTATTGGGACCTGGGTTCGATTCCCAGGTCCCTCTCCAATATTATTTTGCTCAATATATTTCTGTGCAGTACACTCTCAAGGGAACATCATACAACCTCACCATCTGGCTTGCCACGCGCCTGAAAATTCCAATCTGAAGGCCACCAAAGAGGCTCATCATGCACGCTCAGTCAACCACCAATACACAATCCCAGAAAAGTCAAACAGGCCTTGATTGAAGTGGGCCAAAATGCTTCCCATAAACCTCCAAAAGGGCCTGAATACCCCCCATGTTTGCATTTTTCTTTCTCTCTTTTTATTCTTTTCTTTTATTATTTTTAATCATGCTAATTGTTTTATTTAATTCCATAAAAATAATTTTATAACACAAAAAAAACAGAAAATCATAAAACAAAAAATTATGTTTTATTAATATTAATTTCTATTGATTTTGTAAATAAATTCTAATAACCAAACTAGTTTAATTTTAGTTTTAATTTTAATGTTTTTTCTTTAAATAAATAAAATACATAAAAATTAGGTTTAGCATTTTCATTCTTTTTTTTTCTCAATAAATAATTTTTATCCTTATTATTATTATCGTTAATTAATTTTGCAAATAAATATGCCATTTAATTAATTAGGATTAAATTAGGTTAAAACTTAAACAATTTTTAATAATTAAAAACAAACTAGAATTAGGGTTTTTATTTAAATTTCTAATTTCAATTAATCTTCCTTTTTTCCATAAATACAAAAACTCCAAAAATAACTTCTTTTCCTTATTGAATAATTTAAATAATTTAATAATTTCAATTCAATTCCTTAAAGGGTCCAACGCCCTCGCACTCGATTCTAATTTCCTTTCGCACGTTTATTTTTATTTCCTTTTTAAATCTCATGTAATTGCCCCGAAGCCTTGTAATAGATAATTAGGACATTTACTTTCCGCACTTTTATTTTAAATCGGGTCTTTGTTTAATTTGGCGATGTAGACCCGCGCCTTGTAATAGCGTAGGACTTTTATTTTTCCGCATCTTAATTTCTGCACCTTTAAACTGTTAAAACACATGAAAGAATGTATGCTCAAATAAAATCAAAGCGTAGATCACCCAAGGCATGACAAGAAAAAATATAACTGAAAATGACACACAATTCACACACCACTCCTAGGGTACGCCTCACTGTTGCCTTGCCCCTCGAAACGTGGTCGTCGAGTATAGGATGTTTTAGTAAGTCCTTATGTCCATGAACATGGCATAAGGGTAGCTTCTAAGGTGTCCTACTATTGCTCTGGTGACCACACTGTTGCCTTGCCCCTCGAAACGTGGTCGTCGACTATAGGACGTCTTAGTAAGTCCTTATGTCCCATTGATCTGGTTGCCTCGAAACAAGTTGCCTCGGAACAGTTTCCTCGGAATAAAAAGATCAATGGCATAAGGGTAGCTTCTAAGGTATCTTACTGTTGCTCGGTGACCACACTGTCCCTACAAACTCGAATTGACCCGAACACCTCCAACGGTGGTGCTACCTACCTCTCAATGGTGGGATGGCACTACCTTAAGGACATTTACACAGACTAATTCCTTAGGGTAGGTAAATGACTCGTAGATACTTGCTCTAATTCAAAACAAATCAAAAACTTCTTTTCACACTGACACTTTGCAAAAAGCTTTCAAAACAACTTTTCAAACACTCTTGAGGACTGATACAAGAGTCGAACTGAAATTTTAAATGAAACTTTTTCAAACCCACTCACTTTGAAAAGCAAACAAACCTTTTGAAAACACAAATGAGCAAGTATCTAAGAGCCCATGGATAACCATGGATAGAAAGGGTGCTAACACCTTCCCTTTCTATAAATCTACCTCCCGAACCGAGAGCTAATCTCAATAAGGAATTTTTCTGTGCTTTTGTCCTTTCCATGTTGGAGAAAATAAAAGACGGTGGCGACTCTTGCTTCTGCGACATTTCGCGAACCAGCGTTAAACAATCAGTTCCAGATCCACCGATCACACTCGTGATACTTTTCTCTATAAGTATCCCGCTCTTCTCTCAGCTGTATCCAAGACCTCTTCAATGCCCCAATGCCAGTAGGCATGTAAGGGTGTAAGATAGTAGGAGGAACACCTTCCTCACCAGCAACTTCAACAATGATAGGAAAGACGACTTCATTGGGCATTCCCAGCTTTTGGGCACGTATGCGAACCCATCAGAGATATGGTTCCATTGGTAGAGAAGTCTTCACACCCAGCTCGTGTGGATCAGATCTATGTACTCTATCCCAAGCCCTTATGAATCTGCGGCGTTGCTCGTCACTATCCCCTTGGAAATAAAAGATTATATTAGGCATTAGCAGCTCATGAGGTCCTTCCCTTCTGGCTCTCCCAAACTGATGTAAGGCCAATCATGGATTGTAACTAATTCCTCCATTGGTTCCTATCAGTGGAACATTGGGGTATTCCCCACAGCGATCAATAACGACCATCTTGTCCATACCCTTAATAGTCCAAATGATGTCATTGTGAGAGAGAGAGACATAACCCTATAAGCCCAGCCCATGCCTTCCTTGTTCTTTAAAACTGATTTGGGGAGGTGAGAAATAAACCACCTCGCCAACAGTGGAGCACATCACATCAAGGTTCCCCGCTTCCGAGCAGTACGGGCATAAAGCTGATGAAGAATGTCACCCAAGAGAGTGGGTACAGGATTACCAGAGATGAAGATTTTTACCGCATTCACACCAACAAAGGAGTCAGAGTTAGGAAACAATACCAAGCCATATATCAGAAGAGCCAGAATATCTTCGAATGCCTGGAAGTCTAGACTATCCCAGAAATGATTAGCCTTACCAACCAAGAACTTAGTCAGAAATCCCTTTGCTCCACTTCTAGTTTCCCAGTTTGACATTACCTCATCCTTTGTCAGATGAAGGGCTGAAGCAATCTCTTCCGGTCTAAGGATCTTCTCCCAACCTGTAAACGGGGTTTGCTCCAGAATAGAGATACCGAGCATATCAGAGAAATCCTCTAAGGTGGGGACCAACTAGTATTCCTGAAAAGTAAAGCAATGGTACAGTGGATCAAAGAACTGGACTAAAACACTCATCATCTGCTCTTCCAATTCGGAGGTGACCAAACTAAGAAGATGCCCATGTCTTATGATGAAGGAGGTAGTATCAGACATCTTTGTAACCAATTCTTTGAGCATAGTGGGAACCTGAACAAAGTTGATCCGGATGGTATTCCTACGCATAGGTGCCATGACCTACAAAACAGAACAAAGATGAATCCCTCTTGTCTTTGAAATAGGTTAGTCCAATACAAGATGTATGCAATGTTATGATGTCATGATGTCATGATAGAAAGCACACCACAAGTATCCACAAATAGCAAACATGGTAAAGGCACACAAGTCACACAGAGAGCCCCTAGATTTCAGGCTGGCAAGGAGTCTAGGTACTACCCTCTTTCAGTTCAGTTGGTTCAAACTTGTCCTAAAAATAGTAACTGGGTTCTAGAGGATCTCAATATCACTGACTACCCTCGATCAATCATAATTCCAGTTTAGCAACCTTTTCTTGCGGCCAGAATCATCGCGAGAGTTTAGTCTCAATGAGTGTAGCATACTGCTACTGTTCTATGGCCAAGTTGGTCAATTTAAAGGTTCTAAGGTCAGTTGGTGCTTAATGACCCCTTAGCAGACCCATATTCTCCTCGTTGCGCCACAAGGGATATCGGTACATACTAAAGTTCCACACCAACGTAGCTACTAGTTCAACCGTATCGGTTTATGCCGTACAATTCCCTCACAGTTTATTGCTACTTACCTAAAGGGTATCCCCCAGATCCGGGTTATGATCTATAGAAACTCCGATACAAGCCCACAAATATGAAGCATACAAATCAAGCAATTGAAAACATTATGAACTATTCCTAAGGTACACTCCACTTATTAAGCGATCCCCAGCAGAGTCGCCAGTTCTGTGATACGGTGGGAAAGAACTGACTGTTTTTTGGAATGCTGGTTTGCATTTTGCGTTTGTTGTTCGCAAAATGTCGCGGTAAGCAAGAGTCATCACCGACTTTTATTTTATCCAACAAGGAAAGGAAAAAAGCACAGAAAAATTCCTTTTTCGAGATATTTCTCGGGTTCGGGGGTTAGATTATAGAAAGGGAAGGTATTATAACCCTTTCTATCCATGGTTATCCACGGGCTCTTAGGTACTTGCTCTTTGTTTTCAAAATTGCTTTCTTTGTGCTTGTGGGTTTTGAAAAAGTTTTTATTTGAAACTTCGATTTAATTCTTGCTTCTGTCCTCAAGAGTGTAATGAAGTGTTTTTGAAAACTTGTTTGTAAAAGAGTGTAAGTGTGAAAGAGTTTTTGTTTTTTTGAAAGAGCAAGTACTTAAGAAACATCTACCTACTCGAAAAATGAATCATTCTATGATATCTTCCTTTAGACAATGCTATCCTACTATTGATGAGTAGGTAGCATCGTCATTGGAGTTTAAGGGTCAATTCGAATTTAGGGACTTACGGTCACCAAAGCAATGTTAGGATGCCTTAGCGGTAACCCTAATGTCTTAGATCATTTGTTTTGAGGCAAAAATATCCGAGGCAACTATGATCTTTGGACAAGAGGGCGACCTCTAAAACTACCTATACTCAATGACCGCGTACGAAGGCAACCAAGTGGGGTGTACCCTAAGAGTGCGCATGTGCGAGTGTGTCATTTTCAGTTAATTTTATCTTTGTACATGTTAATGGTGATCTATGTTGATTTTAGGTTGAAACATTCAATCTTGTCATGCATACCTATTATCAAACATCTAACAGTTATATTTTGCAGAAAATAAATTGCGGAAATTAAATTACAAGGCGTCAGGTATTTACATCGCCAAAATCAACCCTTTGAAATTTAAATACGGAAAAATAAAAAAAGCGATAAAAATAATTAAATGGTCCTAATTATCTATTACATTCCGGGAACAAGTACAATATTGAATAAATAGATCGCATGCGGAAAATTAAATCGAGTGCGAGTAGGGTTTTGACCCTTTGTTATTTAAAGAAAATATTTTTTTTTGTTTGTTTTTGAATTAAGAAAGAAATTATCTAAGTTAATTATTAAATTAATAAATAAATAAATTAATTAATGAAAATAAATATTTTTGGTTTTTTAGTATTTAAAGAAATAAAATAAAATAAATTAATGTTAGTAAAAACCTAATTAAGTCTAATTGATTTTAATTATTTACAAAAAATATATTAAAGTTATTTCTAATTAATGGCCTAAATTAATTAATAGATTTGTTAATAAAAAATAAAATACTAAAATTTAATTTAATAAAGAAAATATTTTTTGGTTTTAATTTTATAGAGAAAAATAAAATTTGATTGGTTAGTTGATTAAATAAAATATTATAAAATTTGATTGGTTAGTTGATTAAATGAAATATTATAAAACTATTAAAACAAAAATAAATAAAATAGAGAGAGTTAGAGGTGTATGGGCCTGAAAAGGGGGGTCAGAATAGCAATTCCATGGCCCATTAAGCGCTGACCTGGTTGACTTTTTGGATTCCATATGCGCTGGTTGACTGGATCTATGATGGACCATCATCTCTGGATCACCAGATTTGGCCTTGGGCCATCTGGTGCTTTGATACGTGAAGGCACATGGTGGTCTGCAAGCCTAGATTCGCACCTGATTACATGAAGAAGAAAAATAACAAAGCGCAAGGGGGACCTGGGATTCGAACCCAGGTCTTGTTGGATGTTGCCAGCGCTTGCTTCCACTAGGCCATTGTGTTTCAATTGTTAATGAAATAAGAATAATATATAATAAAACAAAACAACTCTTATGGATCAGAAACAAATAAAACGCGCGAATTATTTGAACCGGCCATTGGGGTATTGACACGTCTCCGTCCCCTACCTCCAGCCCCTGTAACTTTACATGCGGATTTGGATCCGCAGCTAAATGCACAGGTCGATCCAAAAATCAACTCCAGGCCATAAAAACGACCTTCTAAGACTTGGTTGGGTTCGTCTCCCTCTCCTGAGTGCAACCATGCCTATCACAAGAATCAATTTCACCTGAAACACAAATCCCTAAAATCCAAAACATAACCCTAGCCATGCTGTTATGGGGTTACAGTCCATATAAATCAAATTAAGTATTTCCAAAAGCTTATAAATCTCATGAGAATCACAAATATATCAATGATTTGCCAGAAAGATGCAAGAATAGAGAGCTATGATTTCGAATACAGGGCTAAGAAACGTGATACTTATAGCACGTTTGGGCGTGTATGGGAGCTTGCTTTGGGTTGGTTTCAACTCAGTGAACCTCCAGGAATCGATTGAGATCCTTCTTGGCTTCTGAGATCGCCTATTGCTATGACTTTGAATTTCAAAATTTTCACCACTTTTTCAAGTTTGGTCTTGATTATTCTTGCAGCCTCTAACCCTTGTTTTCGTGTCTTAAGCTTCTATATGTATCATGGAATGCATTAGGTTAACAAATATGCCTTGAATCTTCCACATCAATGCATTGCATATTTGATTTGATTCACTTTTGAAAGCTTGCCTAATTTGTCAAAAATCCATCTTTTTGCACATGATCTTGTGTGATACGAATTTGATGCTCTTAATGATGATGATCTCAACCTGAAATAGCCAAAAAGATCTCAAGTAATCAATATTTGGATTTTATTTGATTTAATTTGATTTAAAATGAAATAACTCAATAAAAAATCAAATAAAATAATAAAAAAGAAATATGATCTCAAGGCTGAAGCTAGGAAACGTGTGCAATGGTACAAGCTAAAATCAAGGTGAAAGGAATGGGCGCATTTGACAAAATTTGAAGTTTTGGGGATAGTTGACTTTTGGCAATTTTGCAAAAATGCCCAAGTTCAACAATGCATAACTTCTTCAATTTTGAACTTTTGGAAGTGTTCTTTGACTTTTTAGAAAGCTTGGGATGTACTCTAATCAACCCCTTTGGTCTCATAGAATTTTGATATTCCATGCTCAAGTTATAAGCTTTGGAAAAAAGGTGTTTTTGTTGACTTTCAAATATGACCTATAATGTCCAAATTTATAACTTCTTGTGAGTGCATTTTCTAAACTCGGGGGATGAAGATGGATTGTAGGAAATTGCGTCCTCTTCAAAATGACCTTTGGATGGGTCATTTCTCAGAAAGTATGAGAAAGGTATGTTCGGTCAAAGTTGAGTTGACTTTTCCTACAAAACCCTAATTTAGCAACTTTTGAGTCTTGATGAATTTTGAGCAATCCTTGATGAATCATGATCAACCCTTGATCAAATGATGAAATATCCTTCAAAATGAGAATGTTGACAAAAAATATTGAAGTTTAACTGTTTATAGGTCACAGTTGACTTTTGCCCTAGCATAGTCGATTTTTGGACCCTTTGAGCAATTGACTGAGCAAACTTCCTCTGTAAGGCTTGAAATTTGACATGGATGACCTTGAGGACATATTAGGACATTGGGGAGCACTTGAGGTCATTTGGACTCAAATATCTTGATGCAACACAAAACCCTAATTTAGGATTGACTGCCTTAGGAGATGACTTGTCTGACCCACTCTTGAGCAACCTTGAGCCATTTGGAGATTTTTCCTGAAATGTTTTGAGGAATATGAGAGGGAAAATTTTGGGGTACAATAACAACAATTGAGATAAAATGTAAAACACCCAAGTCAATTATGCCACCATATAACAGAACTGCCGACTCTGTTGGGGAAGAACTTAAAAGTGGGGTTACCTTAGAGACTAGTTCACATTTAAATTCTTTCTTTGTTTGATTTGCTTGTTTTACTCTTAAATGGTTGTCTGGGTTTTGTATTGATCCTCTACCCGGATCGGGGAACATTATTAGGTAAGTAGAAATAGATCATGGGGACTGTGTGAGGTATACCGACATGGTTGAAGTGATGGATACATTAGTGTGACACATTTGTTGGTACCGATATCCCTTGAGTCCAGTCAAAGAGAATACGGGGCCACTGTCTGGTGTCATGAAGCACTAACTAACTGTAGAACCTTTAATCGAACAACTTGGCCATTAGGAAGTAGTGAGATAACCGGCTTTGGTGTAGTCCGATGTTGGTTGATACTCGATACTACGCTCATTGAGATCAGACTTTCGGGATATTTCGGTCGCTAAAACAGAGGCTTGCACCGAAGCAAAGCATGATGAAGAAATATCAATGATATTGAGATTCCCTAGAACCCGTTTACTTTCTAGGACAAGTTAAACCAACTAAAATTCAAGAGGGTACTTACCTATAAACCCCATGCAAGCCTAAACCTAAGGACTTGTGTGTGTGCTTGTATATAATTATTTGTACATAGCAGCATGACATCATACCATAGCATTTTCACTAACCATTTCAAGGGCCTAGAGATTTATCTTTGTTCTTTTTTGTAGGACATGGCTTTCACTTGCAGGAATACTATCCAAATCAACCTCGTAAGAGTGCCTCCTCAACTCAAAGATTTAGTGTCAAGGGTTCCTGAGAATTCTCTGTTCACCAAAAGACATGGTCGACTTCTCAATATGGTTACCTCAAGCCTTGATGAAGACATGATGAAAGTGCTCTTTCAGTTCTTTGACCCTTTACACCATTGCTTCACATTTGTTGATTATCAATTGGTGCCTACCATGGAAGAGTTCTCTCAACTATTGGGAGTACCTATTCTTAATTAAATACCCTTCACTGGTATTGAGAAGGATCCAAAACCTGAGGAGATTGCATCATCCCTACATTTGTAACGGTCTGGCATTATGGCTAATTGGGAAACAAGGAGTGGCATCAAGGGTTTTCTTTTCAAGTTTCTGTTTGAGAAGGCTCAACTATTTTGGGATGCTCTGGATTTGCAAGCTTTTGAGGATGTTTTGGCTCTTCTAATCTATGGAATGGTACTATTTCCTAACCCATACCAACTCATAGACGTGAATGCTGTCAAATTGTTCTCTCATAACCCGGTGCCTACTTTGCTTGGAGATATCTTGCATTTCCTTCACACTCGTATCGTGAAGAGAAGAGGGATTCTTATATGTTGTACACTGTTTCTATCTAGGTGGTTTATTTCACACCTTCCTCGATCAGTTTTAAAGAACGAACAAGGATTGATATGGTCTCAAAGGATAGTGTCGCTTTCGCATTCAAACATTCATTGGTGTTCCCAATCTTTGGAGGATGTTACCATCATTGACCGTTATGGAGAATTCCCTAATGTTCCACTCTAGGGCATTAGGGAAGGTATTACCTATAAACCTTCTCTTGCATTACGACAGTTTGGGTATGAACGAAGAGATGGCCCTCATGAAGCACTTATTCAAGGTATTATGTTCGACTACGAGAGCGATGTCCAAGGTTATCATCAAGGGTTTATATGAGTTTGGGGAATGGTGAACAAGGTTGATAGTAAGACTTTGGCGCATAAGAATTCCATCCCACTTGAACCTTACCTCAAGTTGGTGTGAACTCATGTTCAAAGCCTCATGATGCCTTACCCCGACATCCTACCTGTGATTAAGGATCATGTTGTTGAGGGAGACACCCCTTACACTCTTCTTCATCCTGACATGCCTACCGACTTTGAGGAATTGCAAAGATCATGGATTCAACTCAAAGGGGAACAAGACACCTTTGAAGCACAGTTCTATGCAAGCGAGAAGAAGGTTTTCAAGCTCGTGAGACAACTTCCTGAAGAGCGAAGTTTGAACGCCTACATTGCACCAAAGAGGATGCGCCAATGGGAAGCTTGAGTCCCTTTTAGGATTTTATTTTGTATAATTTTTCTTTCTTCCATTGTAAGCCCGAGAGGCATTTGTAATTCTTGAATTTATTAATGCAATTAATGTTTGTTGTCTTCTCTTTGTCTACAAAATTTAAATTTCTTAAAATCCTAGAAAACATTGCATTCGCATAACATGCATCACATCATAAGCAGGTTTCCCTCATATTTTTACTGTTTATTTCAATATAAGATGGATCTTGAGTAAACTGTCAAGGACTTGCAGACTCAACACTCTCAGTTTCAATAAACTCTGCTCAACTTAGCAAAGGGGCAGCAAGAAATGATGACACTTCTTGTTACGAAAAAGAAGACAAAGAAGAAAGTTATAATCAACATGGGGAAGAGGTTTAAAGGGCCCGCTAGACAAGTTCAAATTGAAGAAGACTCCTCTGAGGAGGATGAGAATCAAGATGAAGATGCTAAGAGCACCCGTGCTGGGGGTGGAGACAATCAAATCTCTGAAGACGAAGATTATTTTGATGAGAAATATCCATCGGCAACGAAAAATATAAGAAACTAGAAGACATATTGAAGGCTGTATAAATTCAAGCTGTGTCTGGCTTGGACTTTGGTGACTTGGGTTTGGTGTCTGGGATAGTCATTCCCCACAAATTCAAAATCATTACCTTTTCCAAATATGATGGTGTCTTATGTCCTAAGATTCACCTAAGATCTTATGTCCGTAAAATTCAGCCGCATACCGCCGATAAGAAAGTGTGGGTACACTTTTTTCAAGAAAGTCCATCTGGGATGCATTGTAGTGGTTTTATCAATTGGAAGGGACTAACATCGATACTTGGGAGGATTTGGCCACTGGTTTTTATCGCCAATATCAATATAACACTGATCTTGCGCCAACTAGGGTGCAATTACAAGGAATGACCATGGGTTCCAACGAGGGCTTCAAAGAATACGCTAAAAAATAGAGAGACTTGGCTGGAAGGGTGTATCCACTTTAACTGATAGAGAGTTGGCATACATGTTTATGAGAACATTGACTGGATCGTTTTTCAACTTACTAATTGGAAGTTCATCATCCGGATTCACTGAATTGATCTTGACTGGTGAGAGGGTTGAAAGTGAGATTAAAAGCGGAAAGATACCCATGGCTTCCACTTCAAATTCTATGAAAAATCCATTTATTGGTAAAAAAGAGACTAATGCTATGTATGAGTCAAGAAGTCGTGCTAAGAATGACCGTCATTATTTAGTGGGGGCTGTACTAATTCCCAATCCAACTCCAACTCAACGGCCGCGTCAACAAAATAATCAACAAAGACCGGATGTCCAAGGAAGACATTTTACTAAAATCAATATGCAACTGTCTCAAGATCTGCAACACCTATTAAAATTTGATTTGGTGACCTTGTGAGATCCCCCTTCCAACCCTAACACTGCTTCTCCAAAATACAACCCCAACGCCAAATGTGCTTATCATTCGAATATCCCCGGACACGATACCAATGATTGTTGGTCTCTAAAGAATAAAATCCAAGACCTAATTGATAATAATACAATTGAATTTGACCCTCCGTAGACTCCCAACATAATCACCGCACCCATGCCAAATCATGGTAAGGGTGTCAATGCTATTGAAGATGCCTCTTTTGTTGCCTCCATCAATGACTTGACCACTCCTTTGAAGACTATTAAAGAGAATTTGTTGAAAGCCGGGGTATTCCCTGGTTGCCTTGAAGGCTGTTGCTACTGTGTTGTATAAATTAATGGTTATGAATGGCTGAAGAAAGGTATCCAACACTTGATGAATAGCCATGAGATTCTATTTGAAAGAACTCCATCTGTGAAAAGTTTGACCGAAGTTGTATCTCAAGAATTTGAAGACATGTCCATCATTACTATCTCAAAGAAACCTATTAGGATCACCTCAAAAGGTCCTATTAGGATTCCAATTGAACCAAGAATACTCCACTAATTATCACCCCACCGAGCCAGACCCCTACGCTTCTGATAAAGCTGTGCTCTGGAATTATGCGGTGGAAGTGTACTACCATGGTATCAAACAAGATTCATGGATTGATGAGGATGAAACTGCTGACATTACAAACATTGCTGGATCAAGTAAAGTTATTAGGAAGGAGAGGATCTTCTCTCAAGAAATTTCACCTCCGACAAACACTACTACACCCATTCGTGTTACTACTATTAAACCTGTTGCTGATACTCGAGGAAAGGAAAAAATGACTGGGCCTTCCAAGACGGAGGCACCCACAAAAGATATTGCCATTAAAGACCCATCTACCCAAGAGATGGAGGAGATTCTAAAAATCATCAGAAAAAGTGATTACAAGATAGTGGAACAGTTGGGGCAAACACCCTCGAAGATTTCTATGCTCTCTTTGTTGCTATGTTTCGAGGCGCATGCCCAAGCACTAATAAAGGTCCTAAAAAATGCACATGTCCCACAAGAAACTACGATCGACCAATTTGAAAACTATGTAGCAAGCTTGACTGTCGATAAAGGTTTAGGGTTCTTTGATGCAGATCTGACTTCGACAAAGCTTTGGATAGACTAGACTATGATAGACTGGTGTTGAAACCTAGTGACATTGTAGTAAGGGCTTTCGATGGTTCTAAGAGGATGGTCCACGGAGAGGTTGATCTCTCTATCAATGTTGGGTCTCAAATCTTTAACTCAACATTCTATGTGATGGATATCCTTCCTGCTTATTCGTGCATGTTTGGATATCCATGGATACATGGGGCAGGCGCGGTGACTTCCATACTACATCAAAAGTTGAAGTATCCGGTCAAGGGGAAAATTGTCATTGTATGTAGAGAAGAAGAGTTTATGTCCAGTCATCTAAATTCACTTAAGTATGTTGAAATGGATGGCGAGTTCATTGAAACTCCTTGTCAAGTCTTTGAAGTGGTCTCTCCCATGGTTGTTATTGCCAAGGTTACTCCTGACACTCCCGAAGCTGCTGAAGATACACCGAGGATGACTTCTCTCAAAGATGGCCGTGCTATTATTGAAGAAGGAGGTTGTACCATTTGTGGACAACTTCCTGATTTCCCTTTCAAGTCAGACAAATTTGGGTTAAGCTTCACTTCCAAAGCTCAAAAGGAGATTCGACGTGATTGCATAGGGAAACCACCTCTCCTCATTAGTAACCATGAGATTAATGCTCTTGAAGACTCCGATGTTGATTATGACTTTGATGATTGGATCTACCCGACTACTGACGGAGGGCTAGATAACTGGAAGACCAAAGACTTTATTCCAATCTCCTTCAACCAGGAGTAATTGCCATTTACTGTTTTTATTACTTTGAGAACTTTGTCTATAATTTCCATTAAAACAATGACTTTAAACCATGTGCCTTTCCGGGGCACAGTGGTCCATTTGTTAAGGGTTTGTCATTTTCATATGCCATATGCTCATTTTAATGAAAAAACATTAGACTATTTTGCATTCAAATTATGTGCTCTTTGCCTTTCTTTACTTTATTGCATTTTCAAAAATAGCCATGTAACCTTACATGCACACACACATTTGCAGATCCACATTCACTTCGGATCTCATTGGCAACGACTCTGCTATTGACATCTATGACTTTAAAAATCCAACCTATCAAGCCAAAGACGAAGGTGATGAAGATTGTGAAATACCGGTGGAACTCGCCAGACTTCTATTACAAGAGGAAAATGCCACTCAATCACACGAGGAGTCAGTTTAAGTGATAAATCTAGGTACTGAGACAGACAAGAAGGAAGTCATGATCAGCTCCAACTTGAAAGACTGTGAAGAGAAGATTGGTCCAGATATTACACGACTATGTCGAAGTGTTCGCTTGGTCATATGAAGATATGTCGGGACTTGATATTGATATGGTAGTTCATCGTCTGGCAATGAAATAAGATTTTCCTTTGGTCAAGCAAAAGGTTCATCGTAGGCAGCCAAATATGTCAGAGAAAATTAAAGCTGAGGTAATGAAATAGTTCGTTGAAGGTTTCCTTGAAGTGACTCCATACCCTTAATGGGTAGAAAATGTTGTTCCAGTACCAAAGAAAGACGGTAAAGTCTGTATGTGCGTAGACTACATGACTTGAATAGGGAAAGCCCTAATTACCTCATATCGATATCTTAGTTGACAACACTGCTCAACACAAAGTTTTCTCCTTCATGGATGGATTCTCCGATTACAAACAAATTAAAATGGCATTTGAAGACATGGAGAAAACCACTTTTGTTACACAGTGGGGAACCTTCTGTTATAAGGTCATGCCTTTCGGTTTGAAGAATGCAAGCGCAACCTATCAACGGGCTATGGTAGCTTTATTTCATGATATGACTCATCATGAAATAGAAGTATATGTTGATGATATGATTGCAAGATTGCAAACTGAGGAAGAAAACCTTGATAATCTCCACAAGCTATTTGAGAGGTTGAAGAAATACAAGTTAAGGCTGAATCCCAACAAGTGCACCTTCAGAGTGAGGTCTGGAAAACTCTTAGGCTTCACCGCAGTGGAAAAGGTATTGAAGTCGACCCTGCAAAAGTCAAAACCATACAAGAGATGCCAGCTCCATGTACTGAGAAGGAGGTCAAAGGTTTCTTAGGTTGACTCAACTATATTGCCCTGTTCATATCTCACTTAACTGCTACTTGTGAGCCAATCTTCAAACTGTTGAAGAAAGATCAAGTAGTCAGATGGAACAATGATTGCCATGCAGATTTTGACAAGATCAAGGAGTACCTACAAGAACCTCTAATCCTGATGCCTCCAGTTGAAGGAAGACCTCTGATTATGTACTTGACTGTATTAGAGAATTCAATAGGGTGTGTGGTGGGTCAACATGATGAGTCTTGCCGAAAAGAGAATGCAATATACTACCTTAGCAAAAGTTTATCGACTGTTAAACCAGATATTCATTTCTCGAGAAAACTTGCTGCGCTTTGGCATGGGATTCTCACCGGATAAGACAATATATGCTGACTTACACCACTTTCTTGATTTCTAAGATGGATCCCATCAAGTATATCTTCGAGAAGCCAACACTCTCCGAACGAATAACTAGATGGAAAATGATTTTAACTGAATATGATATTCAGTACAGTATATAAAAAGCAATCAAAGTAAGTGTGTCGGCGGATCATTTGGCCTATTAAGCTGTTGATGACTACCAATCCATGAACTTTGAATTCTCGAACAAGAATATCATGCTGATAACTGATTGTGAAAAGCCTGGACCGTATGAAGGACCTGAACATGGATCCCGATGGACTATGGTTCTTGATAGAGATTCCAATGCATTGGGTAACGAAATTGGTGTTTTGATCATTTCTCCTGAAGGTTTCCATACACCTTTCACTTCTATACTTTGCGTCGGCTGTACAATTAACATGGTCGAGTATGAAGCATGTATCTCGGGTCTAAAGGCTGCCATTGACCTAAGAATCAAATTTTTGAGCGTGTACGGAGACGCATCTCTGGTAATCAGTCAAGTTAAAGGAGAGTGGGATACAAAACATCCAAATCTGATCCTCTACAAAGATCTTGTGAAGCCTTAGTGTAATACGGTGGAAGAACCGACTGTTATTCTGGTTTTGTGTTTGTATTCCCAAATGTTGCGGTAAGAAAGAGTCGCAACCGACTTTTCTTTTATCCAACAAAGGAAAGGGTGAAAAGAACAGAAAAAGACCTTTCAAGAGTTTTCTAAGTAAGGGGGGTAGATTATGGAAAGGGAAGGTGTTAGCACCCTTTCCATCCGTAGTTTTCTATGGGCTCTTAGATGCTTAGATCATATTGAAATACCTTGTGCTTTGTGTGTTTTTAAAAAGCATTTTTAAAAGCGCCTTAGTACGACGAACTTTGTAATGTTTCTCGGAATAGTAGAGAACGTATACAAAGTGTTTGAAAATGATTTTGAAAGAGGTTTTATGTAAGTGTGAAAATTGTTTGAGCATGGAATCTAGGAACTATCTACTTTACTCGAAAGGGTTATTCTTTTCCTCTTTTACTTTACACAGTGCTATCCTACTATTACTGAGTAGGTAGCCCTAGCCGTTGGATGTTTGAGGGACATTCGAAGGGGCGTTTGTACAGTCACAAAGGCAACTGGGCAAGAAACTTTAGTAACTATCCTAGGGTTTTAAGATCACTTTACCGAGGAAACATCGAGAGGGTCATCGAGGAACATATGATCTTTAAACTGGAGGGTAGCCACTAAAATCTCTCACGTTTCGAGAGTTGTGACTGATTTTCGAAGGCAACCAAAGTAGGATACCCTAGAGGTGTATAGTGCAATTATGTTGTATTCAGTTATTTATATTTGCATTTAGGTTTGCTAGCATTTTGTGTTATTCTTGCCATACAATCCTAATTAGCATACATCTAAGAAGTCAATAATTTACAGTAATTAAAAGTGTGGAAATGTAAATCCTAAACTATTACAAAGCTTCAGGAAGGGGGATTATTACAAGTCCAAAACTAGGAGGGAAATAAAGCAGTAAATGTAAAAGCCTACTTTAAACTGTTACAACTAGGAAGTAGGTACAATAATATGAAAAAAAAGTGTGAAAGGAAATAACACGTGCGAAATGAAAATAACGTCTAAAACCTAAAAAGGAAAAATCTTTTTGTTTGTTTTTGATCATGGAAAGAAATTTAATTCAAAATACTAAGTCTATTTATTATTAAATTAGGAAAAAAGGATTAAAATAATTAATCAATTAATTTACAAAATTAATTTATTTGGGAAAATGCTAACCTATTATTTTTGTGATTTTTTATCTGATTTTATAATGTTATAAAAAAATAAAACCATTAAAAACAAATAAATAAAACAATACAAAAAAATAAATGGGCCATGATAGTAAAAGTAACAGGGGGGGAGATCTGGAAATTTTTTGGGCCCAAACAAATAGAACCCAGGAGCTGCGCTGGATCCTATGTTGCTAGCCCTTGAGAGTCCACCAGGAGACTGCGTGTTTGAAGGTGTTGGATCTAACGTTGTATGGATCTGATGGTGCTTATTTAATGGTACATGGTGTAACCATAGGATCACATCACGTTGGATCTGCAAGAAACATGTTAGAAAAATAAAATACACGACCTGGGTATCGAACCCAGGTCCTTCTCATTGCAGAGCATCTTCCTCACCAACTGTGCTAGCTATCCATTCATTGATAAAAATAAAATGATAGCATTATATTAGGAAAAATAAAGTATTGATATCAAAATGACATTTGTATGCTCCCTTACCTGAGTCAATGAACAGAGAGATGCCGGAGTAAAACTCCGATCGTCTTCTCCGGTGCACCAAAACCTGCAAACTCAACTAAACATTAATTTAAAACAATGCAAAAGGCCATATCCCATGTGAAATCAGCCCCTGAATCCAAATCTAGGGCCTACTTGGCTTGAAACTGCCTGTATCGTGAGCTTCGAAGGCTAATTCAGATCGTGTCCTAACGATGGCACGATCTTATTCCTACATGTTATCTTATATGTAATACGTTCATACAAACACAAACAACATTAGCAGCACAAATATGCAAGCAATATGTATTTAAATGGCCTGGAAATACAGTTTTGATTTTGTAAATCCTTACCAATCAGAGATGCTTCGATCTGTAACCCTGGGCATGGAATAACTCGTGTAAGGGCCTGGGTGGCTTCCTGGAAGGCCTGTAATGCAGGTTTTGAATTTTGACAGCTGTATGGAATTTTGAGAATTTTGAGATGGTTTTCTTAGGCAGTGTGTGCGTGTGCTCCTTGAGGCTATTTTTTGCGTGTGGCCATCTGCTTCTGATTTGGTCTTGTATTTATATAAGGGTTTAGTGGTGAACAAATATGGCATGAATCAGCCATTAACCATGGCTTTGAAAGAAAAATCAAAAGATTTGAAAAGTTGCCATTTTGAGATATTTCATGCCATTTTGAACTTTCAGTGAACCTGGACAGGTTACGGTTGGTGTTTTACACAAATTTGGGCTTCGAGCTAATCAATCCAAGCCCAACAAGCTTTATCACATTAGGTTTTCATTTCGAATTGCATCTCCATTTCACATCAATTGATTCTTTCCACATGCTCCCAAGCTTTGTTCTTTTCGATCCCTCTGAGTTCCAATTCGAATTGCTCAAGGCTTCATCATCACGGCTTCTTCGACTTAGTCACCATCTGCACCGATTGTGTAATATGAAAACCCCTCATATCCAATCAACCTAGTCTAACTCAGTTCTTGTTCCTTTCGATCTCCTTTCCTTCAATTCGACCAATCAAAGTATCACCTATTCCTTTTGACTTGTCGAAGCTTTATTCTATTATTTTTGATCTCTTTTCCTTCAATTCGACCAATAGAAGTATTGCCTCTTCCTTTTGACTTGTCGAAGCTTCCTTCTATTCTTTTCGATCACTTTTCCTTCAATTTGACCAATCGAAGTATCGCCTCTTCCTTTTGACTTGTCGAAGCTTCATTCTATTCTTTTCGATCTCCTTTCCTTTAACTCAACCAATCGAAGTGTCACTTCTTCCTCACTATGCCTGAATCACGTTGATCCAAAAACTCTAAGATGACTTATATTTGGCTTCGTCCCTGTCCAAGCATCCTATGGTGCCTTTTTCGACCATCTGCTTCGTTGGACATCAAATTAGACTGCATACTGCCGTCGAAGCTGCTTTAGCCTAAAATCTATTAGACATATTATTAGATTTCCACATACACCTCGTCATGTTCCGTACACTTATTTTCTTTCTGTCAGCTAAGCCATTATGCTGAGGCGTATAGGGTGCCATGGAAATTGCTCGAAGCTTTTGCAAATGAAACATCTTGGTGAAAAGTGAAAGCCTAGATGGAGTTTCATTGCTTGGGAGGAGAATTTGTATGATCAATTCTTTGATTAACCTTGAGCAATTGAAGACCTCAATAAGCATGTCTTGAGTAAAAATGGGAGGGAAAATTTTGGGGTACAATAACTTCCCATGTTCAATCTTCTTAAACCTGAGGATTTAGATTGGCTTGTCTTCCTTTCGTTAATCTGAAGGTGGAAGATGATTGAACACTAGAGTGCCTAGAAATTTGAACTCACATGAACGCCGTTGGTTGAGGATATCAGGAGTGGGCCTACAGATTCCATTTGGAGAAATTGACTGAGATTTGTTGGAGATGGGCTTAAAGATGCCATCCAAAGTAGATGTTGACTTCATAAGAGGTCTCTTTATGCGTATTCCTGTTCCTGTTATTTGAGAAGGACTCCGTTGGGGAATGCTGATTTCTGTTCTTTTGCTTGAGGAAAACTCTGCGGGGAATAAAGTCTAGGAGCTTTAGTTATGCATGGCTCTACTGAGGATTTATCTCTGGACTGGAGAGGTGAAAGTTAGTTGTTTTCTGGTCGAAATCCAGGCTTCACCGTAACTTGCTAAGGGTAATAAAGTTGACTGTCATTTGGTCGTATTCTAGGCTTCACAACGACTTACTGGGGAAAATGAAATTAACTATTATCTAGTCGGTTTCCAGGCTTTGTAGTAATTGAAGAGGTTGAATGTTATCTGGTCAGGTCCAGGCTTCAGAAATTAAGTTGTTATCTGGTCGGGTCCATGCTTTAGTGACTTGAATAGTTATCTGGTCAGGTCCAGGCTTTAGAAATTAAGTTGTTATCTGGTCGGGTCCAGGCTTTAGTGATTTGAACTATTATCTGGTCGGGTCCAGGCTTCAGTGACTTGAACTTTTATCTGGTCGAGCCCTGGCTTCCGTGTCCAGAAATGTATTAGAAGGCAATCGTGTAAGGCTGCTTCAGGATAAACTTGCGTTAGACTACACATGGAAATGTCTTAATAGGAACTTGTTTAAGATTTCTTTAGGATGATCCCGTGTAAAGATGCATTTGGAAATTGTGAGAAGGAATCCATGTAGGGATGCTTCAGAATGAGCCCGTGTGAAGTTGCATCTAAAAATTGTAAGAGGGAATCCGTGTAAGATTCCTTCAGGATGAGCCCGTCTAAAGCTGCATCTGGAGATCATGAGAAGGAACCCGTGTAAGATTGCTTCAGGATGAGCCCGTGTGAAGCTGCATCTAGAAATATATTAGACGGAGCCTGGGTAGGGCTTCTTCATCTGGTCGTGTAGATAGTTGCCCCGTCTTGTTTTGTGAATTGATCTATAATTAACTGTTCGCATATAGTTGTCCTGTCTGGTTTCATGAATTAATCTGGAACTTTCTTTTGTTGGTCGTTGAGATAGTTTCCATGTCTGGTTTCAGAAATTACTCTCTAACCTGGTCTTGTAGATAGTTGCCCCGTCTTGTTTCGGGAATTGATCTACAATCAGTTGTTCACAGATAGTTGCCCTGTCTGGTTTCAAGAATTAATCTGGAACTTGATTTTGTTTGTTGTTGAGATAGTTGCCCTATCTGGTTTCAGGAATTACTCTCTAACCTGGTCTTATAGATATTCGCCCCGTCTTGTTTTAGGAATTGATCTATAATTAGTTGTTCACAGATAGTTGCCTTGTCCGGTTTCAATAATTAATCTGGAATCTTCTCTTTCTGGTTGTTGAGATAGTTGCCCTGTCTAGTTTCAGGAATTAATCTCTAACCCTATCTTGTAGATAGTCGCCTCGTCTTGTTTCGGGAATTGATCTACAATCAGTCGTTCACAGATAGTTGCCCTGTCTGGTTTCAGGAATTAATATGGAATCTTCTCTTCCTGGTTGTAGAGATAGTTGCCCTGTCTGGTTTCAAGAATTAATCTCTAACCCGGTCTTGTAGATATTCGCCCCATCTTTTTTAGAGAATTGATCTACAATCGTTCGTTCACAGATAGTTTCCCTGTCTGGTTTCAGGAATTAATCTGGAACTGTTTTTGTTGGTCGTTGAGATAATTGCCCCGTCTGGTTTCAGGAATTAATCTCTAACCTGGTCTTGTAGATTGTCGCCCCGTCTTGTTTCAGGAATTGATCTACAACCAGTTATTCACATATAGTTGCCCTGTCTGGTTTTAGGAGTTAATTTGGAACTTGCTTTTGTTAGTCGTTGAGATAGTTAACCTGTTTGGTTTCAGGAATTAATCTCTAACCTGGACTTGTAGATAGTCGCCTCGTCTTGTTTTAGGAATGGATCTACAATCAGTCGTTCACAAATAGTTTCCCTGTCTAGTTTCAGGAATTAATCTGGAATTTCTTTTGTTGGCCATTGAGATAGTTTCCCTGTCTGGTTTCAGGAATTAATCTCTAACCCGGTCGTATAGATAGTCGCCCCGTCTTGTTTCGGGAATTGATCCACAGTCATTTGTTCACAGATAATTGCCCTGTCTAGTTTCAGGAATTAATTTGGTACTATTGAAAATTGGTGATGATATTTGTCAGCTTGCAAACTTTCCTGAAAAGGTAAAGAATTAGTTGTATGCAATGTCATGATGCATGAAATGCATTGGGTAATGATGTTCTCAAAATAAATGAGACTACGATATATGCATTTGTATTGCATATGTTATGACGTTTGTAAAATGATGTATGAATGCAATATGTGAACGTATGAGTTTTTCTATTGCAGTGTTGTTGAACTAGGGAAAATAAATCCCTAATTTTTGCTGGGGATAAAGAATGTAAGTCTTCAAATTTTGTTGAAGTTGAAATTTCTAGGAGATGGATTTCCGTGATTAGAGAAATAAACTCCACTGGGGAAATAAAAACTCCATAGACTGCTTGGGGATTTTTTATGAAGCCCTGTTGGGGAACCCAAGAAGTTTATGAACCAACTCGAAGAAATCTCCAAGATGTTGGGGAGATGATTGAAGCTTTTGATCTATTAAGAAGATGTCAGAATGTCTGAAGTTGTTATGTTATATACTGAAGACATGACAATGACTTTGCGGGAGGACGTCTCTGTCTCCATACCTACTGGGGAACATATCCTTACTGACGATGAACTCTGTGAAGATAGTCCCCTAGGGGTGGTTACTCTGTGGGGCTTCTGTAGATAACTTGAATGTTATCCCAACTCCCGGAGTCTTCAGTAAATGTTGATCAGGTTGATAAGAGACGAGATAACGAGATATAGTCATACGCTTTAATCCCTAACTTTTGCTTGGACTGTCCTTTGATATTTCCAATACATCGGGATACCCTTTTTTGCCCAAGCCTCCTTTTAAGGTTTTCGACTTGCCGAGTGTACAATTTTATTTATATACCCCTAATTTTTCCCGAACTCCTTTGGTTCGTCTGGATGCCCTTACTTTTGCCTATGCCAGTCAACCTAGGGGGTCTTTTTTCATGCATAGTATTTTCCGACTATGTCCACGTTCACAAGGTGCGGAAAATTGTTATTGTCCATAGTAGTAAGTGTTGCAGCACTGCCAGAAAATGTTTCCTTGATCACACGTGGCCCTTCCTATTCAATGCCCCAAGTGATTCAAATGGAGTACTGCCTCTGGCATTCGGCGCTTTTAAGAGATTCCTTGAATCTTGACTCGACTGCCCCCAGATCAGTTTAGACACCATTTCATGTCATTCCATCTGAGGTGATTTTGTTCATTGAGAGGATTTGCATTAATTGAATATTCGTCGTGAGAATTTCTCTATTGTTGAACAATTAGTTATATGCAAACAGTGGTATTAAAAATGCAAAGCTTATGTTTGTCTTGAAGTTTTTGAAAATTCATTTTTTAGTAAAACAAAACTTGCAAGAATGTGATATCAACTCAGGATTTATAGCAAGCCTTACAAGAGTCAGGATACCTTTTGTAACAATATGCTTTCGAACTAACCCATGCTTCAGCTAGGACTTTTAAGGGTTGTAGCGTGGCCTGGTTCAAGGTTCAAGAAACAAAGGATAAAAGCTCAAACTTTATTTGTATCCAACCCGTTCTCCGTAATGTTCTTCGGTCCTATACTCAGTTAATTGTGCGTTTAAATCCCAATTGAGTATGGAATCTTTTCCCTGATATTCCGGTGATGGTTTGGATACTGAAAGTTTATTTGAGAAGACAGACATCATTTTTTTGTAATATTTTTTGTTGAGGATTCGAAGAGACCTCTTTTTTCATATTTTATTATCCATACCTTTTGCCTGAATTGTTTCTTTTGTGATTACAGTCAGCGGGATGCCCCTGCTTTTTATTAAGTCTCCTTCATAGGTTTTGACTTAGCGGGCTTTTCTTTTGAGAGATAATGACTGCCTGTTTTAATGATTATGTGGAACCATCACCATCTTTTGTTTTAGAAGGATACCTTCGACACTACTCGTTATGTATGAAGGGAAAGCTTGTGATTAAATGCACCATTGAATTAACTGGGAAACTACCCTGCCACAGGTTACGATTCAGGGTTTCAATTTGCGTGAAGAAGAAAAATCCTACTTCTTAGGCTCAAAGGGGTTGACTAGGGATTATCTTCCTTATAACTCCACTGTTTAGGCTTTGAAACAATGCCTGTACATTGTCAGCCAGGTCTATTTAAAAGCATACTATAGAGATTATGGTATATTTTTCATCATCCTCCCTCTAAAGGCTTACAACTTTCAATCGAGAGCGGAATATCACAAAAAGGAAGTAAAAGCATAGTTTTAGTATAGTGACAACGAATGGACTAATTTAAGACAAATATATGCAATGCATTAATGGAATGACAAAGTTTGACATAAATAAGTGTTTGAACAATCAAAAGAAAATTACAATTTGAAAATTCTAATGAACAAAAATCCTTTTTGTCTGAACTTGTCACTTCAGATGGTGTGCCTTTGAGGGATGGCAGAAGAATTCAGTCTAACAATCTTGTGTGAACTTCAGTACTCCTTCATCGATCAAGTCTTGAATCTTATTTCTCAAAGTCCAACAGCTATTAGTGTCATGTCTAGGACTGTTGGAGTGATACGCACACCTTGCATTTTGATTGTACATTGGAGAGGTGGTGTTGGGATTCTGAGGAGGATCCTTCAACGTAACCAGCTTGGCCTTTAACATGTGTTGAAATGCTTGAGCCAATGACATGTTGATTTTGGTAAAGTGTCTTTTAGATGTATTTTGCTTATGTTGACTACCCCGTTGTCATTTTTGTACTGGTGCTGGATTAGAGATCCGTACTTCCCCCACAGATTGGTTGAGATTACTCTTACTGCGGCCCTTCTGGTCATACACAGTACTGGACTCCTTCTTTCCATGGTATGGTCTCTTCTGAGTACTTGAAGATGCAGTCCCATGAATTTCACCGCTCCTGAGTTTATTTTCAAAATGCTCCCGCATGAACATGTCACCCAATTCCTTATCTGCCAAGACAGGTTGATCATCAATTAGGCCCCAAGCTCTAGCAGTTTGCCCCAAACGGTCGTATCTGTCTTGATGAAGCTTGCTGATGAGAATCCTTAACTCTTCTTGTTCCTAAGCTAAACTTTGGATAAGATCCATCTGACTACTCAACTAGATTCTAATCCTTTCCATCTCAGTTTATAGTTGTTCCAACTAGTCATCCTTAATGTTGTTAGGATTTTTCCTGGTCAAGTTCCCAACGAGGAGTGCTTTCAATTTTGCTTGTAACTTGGATAGATTTAGGAACTTTTCCTTGAACTGAGCATCTTGAGTTTGGAGATCTCTGTCGTTATGTTTGAGAGCCATTTTCCTTGCTGAAATAAATAGCGAGAAAATGAGAAACCTGTACTGGAAGACTTGTTATGTAATGACATGCTTGCAATGTTTTCAAGGATCTCGTGGGGTAAACATAAGAAGATGTTAGAATCCGACTGCACCTTTGATTGAAGAACTTCGTATTTTTGAATGTCCTTCTACGAGAATCAAGCTCACCATGTCGAGTGGGTCATAGCCTCTGGCTCAAGTTATCGCGCTTTGGTCTTATGAAGGCATTGGCTAGAGGAAAAATAAATCCTCTTGCCCATTGCTAGACGTTTGGTTCATCATAGCCTGCATCACAAACCCTTGAGATCCTTTAAATGGTTAAGGAAATGCTATGGCATGATGTCATAATGTGTATGCTATGCACCAAGCAAAACTGTAAGGTGATGAAGACAAGTGAGTTTTGCAAGAAGTCCAGGTTATCGGATAATGACTACAAACAAGTCCAAAGTGAACTCACATCGTTAGATGATAAACAAAACCCTGTAAGGAGTTCAAGTTGTTAGATAATGAAAGCAAACAAGTCACACAAGTAGCCTTAAGTTCAAAGGCTTGCATGAGGTTTAAAGGTAAGTACCCTATTGAAGTTTCAGTTGGCTCAACCTGTCCTAGTAATAGTAATTGGGTCCTAAGGAGTCTCATATCACTGACCTTTATTTTAGTCATTGTTCTAGCTCAAGCACCAAAGTATTGCGGCCAGAATATCCCAAAAGTCCAATCTCAATGAGTGTAGCATCGAGTATCAACCAATCTTTGGTCGGAGCCAAATCCGACCATCTCACTACTTTCTAATAGCTTAGGGTGAGTCAATTAAAGATTCTAAAGGTCAGTTAGCGCTTAATGACACTATAAGGAAGCCTAATGTTATCCTTGACTGAATCAAGAAAAATTAGTATAAGCCAGAGTATCACGCTAACATAGCTATCACTTCGTCCATATCGGTATACACGGTACAACTTCCATGATTTATTGCTACTTACCTAAAAAGGTGCCCCAAATCCAGGTGTAGGATCTTTTAGTAACACCCCAAACAAAACCCTCAAAAGTAAAGCATAGAAAACACACAATGTAAAGCAAATAAAATGATCTAAACTCTAAGGTAACCCCATTTTTTATCTATCCCCAGCAGAGTTGCCAGTTCTGTAATACGGTGGCAGAATCGACTGTTATACTGGTTTTGCATTTATATTCACAAATGTTGCAGTAACAAGAGTTTCCACCTACTTTTATTTTATCCAACAAAGGAAAGGGTGAAAAGAACAGAAAAAGACCTTTCAAGTGTTTTCTGAGTAAGGGGGGTAGATTATGGAAATGGAAGGTGTTAGCACCCTTTCCATCTGTAGTTTTCTATGGGCTCTTAGATGCTTAGCTCATTTTGAAATAACTTGTGATTTGTGTGTTTTTGAAAAGCATTTTTGAAAGAGCCTTAGTACGGAGAACTTTGTAATGTTTCTCGGAATAGTAGAGAATGTATACAAAGTGTTTGAAAATGATTTTGAAAGAGGTTTTGTGTAAGTGTCAAAATTATTTGAGCATAGAATCTAGGAACTATCTACTTTACTCGAAAGGGTTGTTCTTTTCCTCTTTTCCTTTAGAAAATGCTATCCTACTATTAGTGAGTAGGTAGCCCTAGCCGTTGGATGTTTGAGGGACATTCGAAGGCACGTTTTTACAGTCACAAAGGCAACTGGGCAAGAAACCTTAGTAACTACCCTAGGGTTTTAAGATCACTTTACCGAGGCAATATCGAGAGGGTCATCGAGGGACATATGATCTTTAAACCGGAGGGTAGCCACTAAAATCTCTCGCGTTTCGAGAGTTGTGACTGTTTTCTGAAGGCAACCAAAGTGGGATATCCTAGAGGTGTATATGTGAAATAGTGTTGTATTCAGGAATTTATCTTTGCATTTAGGTTTGCTAGCGTTTTATGTTTTTCTTGCCATACAATCCTAATTAGCATACATATAAGAAGTCAATAATTTGCAGTAATTAAAAGTGCAGAAATGTAAATCCTAAACTATTACAAGGCTTCAGTGAGGGGGATTATTACAAGTCCAAAACTAGGAGGGAAATAAAGCAGTAAATGTAAAAGCCTACTTTAAACTATTACAACCAGGAAGTAGGTACAATAATATGAAAAAAGTGTGAAAGGAAATAACGCGCGCGAAATGAAAATAACGTCTAAAACCTAAAAAGGAAAAATCTTTTTGTTTGTTTTTGAGCATGGAAAGAAATTTAATTTAAAATCCTAAGTATATTTATTTTTAAATTAATAAAAAGAGTTAAAATAATTAATCAATTAATTTACAAAATTAATTTATTTGGGAAAATCCTAACCTAATATTTTTGTGATTTTTTATCTGATTTTATAATGTTATAAAAAAAATAGAACCATTAAAATCAAATTAAAAAAAATAAAAAAAGGGGCCAGGATAGTAAAAGTAACATGGGGGAGATCTGGAATTTGTTTGGGCCCAAACAAATAGAATTGAGGAGCTGTGATGGATCCTATTATGCTAGCCCTTGAGAGTCCACCATGAGACTTCATGTTTGAAGGCGTTAGATCTAACGCTGTATGGATCTGATGGTGCTGATCTGATGGTACATGGTGCACCCATAGGATAACCACGCGCTGGATCTGCAAGAAACATGTTAGAAAAATAAAATACACGACCTGGGTATCGAACCCATGTCCTTCTCATTGTAGAGCATCTTCCTCACCAACTGTGCCAGCTATCCATTTGTTGATAAAATAAAATGATAACATTATATTAGGAACAATACAGTATTGATATAAAAATGACATTCACATTCTCCCTCGCCTGACGCAACCGAGGGAGAGGCACCAGAGTCAAACTCCGGTCGTCTTCTCTGTTGCACTAAAACCTGTAAATTCAACCAAATGTTAGTTTAAAACAATGCAAAGGACCCTATCCCACATGAAATTAACCCCTGAATCCAAATCCGGGGTCTACTTAGCTTGAAACTGCCTGTATCGTGAGCTTTGAAAGTAAATTCAGATCGTGCCCTAACAATGGAACGATCTTATTCATGCACGTTATCTTACATGTAATACGCTCATACAAACACAAACAACATTAGCAGCGCAAATATGCAAGCAATATATATTTAAGTGGCCTGGAAATATAATTTTGATTTTATAAATCCTTACCAATCGGAGATGCTTCGATCTGTAACCTTGGCCGTGGAACAACTCGTGGAAGGGCCTGGGTGGCTTCCTGGAAGTCTCAGGAGAATGATTTGAGTGTTAGTTTGGATTGAGAAGGCATTTAATGCAGGTTTTGAATTTTGACAACTTTATGCAATTTTGAGAATTTTGAGATGGTTTTCTCAGGTAGTTTGTGCGTGTGGCTTCTCGAAGATTTTTTTTGTGTGTGTGGCCCTCTGCTTCTGATTTGGTCTTGTATTTATATAGCGGTGTAGTGGTGAATAAATATGGCATGAATCAGCCATTAACCATGGCTTTGAAAGCAAAATTGAAAGACTTGAAAAGTTGCCATTTTGAGATATTTCATGCCATTTTAAACTTTGAGTGAACCTGGATAGATTATGGTTTGTGTTTTGCACGAATTTTGGCTTCGAGCTAATCATTCCAAGCCCAAAAAGATTCACCCCATTAGGTTTTCATTTCGACTTGCATCTCCATTTCACATCAATTGATTCTTTCAAAAAGCTCCAAAGCTTTGTTTTTTTTTATGGCTCTGAGTTCCAATTCGAATTACTCAAGGCTACATCATCATGGCTTCTTCGACTTAGTCACCATCTGCATCAATTGTGTAATCTGGAAACCCCTCATATCCAATCATCCTAGTCGAACCCAGTTCTTTTTCCTTTCGATCTCCTTTCCTTCAATTCGACCAATCGAAGTATCACCTCTTCCTTTTGACTAGTTGAAGCTTCGTTGTGTTCTTTTCGATCTCTTTTCCTTCAATTCTATCAATCGAAGTATCGCCTCTTCCTTTTGACTTGTCGAAGCTTCATTCTATTCTTTTCGATCTCCTTTCCTTCAATTCGACCAATCGAAGTATCACCTCTTCCTTTTGACTTATCGAAGCTTCGTTCTGTTATTTTCTATCTCCTTTCCTTCAATTCAACCAATTGAAGTATTACCTCTTCCGCACTATGCCTGAAACATGTTGATCCAAAAACTCTAATATGGCTTATATTTGGCTTAGACCCTGTCTAAGCCTCCTATGGTGCCTTTTTCGACCATCTGATTTGTTGGGCATCAAATTAGACTGCATATTATTGTCAAAGCTGCTTTAGCCCAAAATCTCTTAGATATATCCTTAGCTTTCCACATACACCTCGTTATGTTCCGTACACTTCTTTTCTTTATTTCAGCTAAGCCATTATGCTGAGGCGTATAGGGTTCCATGGAAATCGTTCGAAGCTTTTTCAAACCAAACATCTTGGTGAAAAGTGAAACCCTAGTTGGAGGTTCAGTGCTTAGGAGGAGAGTTTGTATGATCCATTCATTTGTCAACCTTGAGCAATTGAAGACCTCAATGAGCATGTCTTGAGTAAAAATGGGAGGCAATATTTTGGGGTACAACACTTAGCAACTATGTCATCTATGTTCAAGGTCAATTGGGACAACGAAGCTCCCAGAATTACTATCGAAAGATTTGACGAACCTACTTACTGTTATGTGATCGACACTGATGAAGAGAAGCCATGGTATCATGAAGTGAAAAGGTACCTTGTAGCACAAGAGTATCATGAGGGAGCCTCAATCAACGACAAGAAATTCCTGCGAAGTTTCTCAGCCAAATTCTTCCTAAGCAATGGGATTATGTACAAGCGCAACCATGATTCTACTCTGCTCCGTTGTATGGACAAGAAGGAGGAAAAGAAAATCATGGAAGACATGCATGAAGGTATCTTTGGAACTCACTCTAGCAGGAAAACTATGGCCAAGAAGATTCAGAGGGCTGGTTATTATTGGTCGACTATGGAAACGGATTTCCACTATCACTCGAAGACTTGCCATAAATGTCAAATCTATGCTGACAAGGTTCATGTGCCTCCAATCCCTTTGAATGTCAAGACTACTCCATGGCCATTTGCAATGTGGGTAATTGAAATAATTGGAGAGATCAAACCCACTGCCTCTAATGGACATCGTTTCATCCTCGTCACCATTGATTATTTCACTAAATGGGTCGAAGCTGCTTCATTTACCCCAGTCACTAAGAATAATGTAGCATGGTTTATCAAGCATAACCTCATCTTCCGGTACGACATCCCTAAAAGGATTATCACCAATAATGGAACCAACCTCAATATTGCTATGATCACTGAACTCTGTATGTAGTTCAAAATCAAGCATCACAACTCTTCTCCTTACAGACCTAAGATGAATGGTGCAGTGGAAGCTGCCAATAAAAACATAAAGAAGATTATGCTGAAGATGGTGGTGACCTACAAAGAATGGCATCAAATGCTTCCATTTTCTCTTCATGGCTACCGTACCCCGGATATAACGTCAACAGGGGCAACCCCTTTCTCTTTAGTCTATGGCATGGAAGTTGTTCTACCTGTCGAAGTTCAAATTCCATATCTGAGGATTATGAAAGAAGCAGGCTTGGGAGAATATGAATGGGTTCAAACAAGATTAAATCAGTCGAATTTGATTGATGAGAAGAGACTGGTTGTTGTTTTTCATGGTCAAATGTATCGAAAACGTATGATCAAGGCATTCAACAAGAAGATCAAACCTCGAGTGTACCAGGCTGGAGACTTGGTAATAAAACGTATCATTCTACCACAAGGCAATCCCAGGGGCAAATGGAATCCCACTTATGAGGGGCAATTTGTTGTCAAGAAAGTATTCTCTGGAGGTGCTATGATGCTAACCACTATGGACGACGAAGATTTCCCGCATCCTGTGAACACAGACAAAGTCAAAAAATACTACGCATAAAGAATGACCCGCTAGATTGACATACCTAGGAAAAAATAAGGGCATCCCGACGAACCAAAAGGTTTCGGAAAAAAATTAGGGATATATACAAAAGACTGCACACCTGGCAAGTTGAAAACCCGTAAGGGCAGCTTGGGCAAAAAAGGGTATCCTGGTGGACTGAAAACCCGAAAGAGCGGTCCAGGAAAAAGTTAATGATAAAAAGCGTACAAATATGTCCCGTCAGATCACTAACAACCATCTTTATTACCAAGGTCAAAAGTTCAAACGGTACGAGATCTATTCAATAAACTTCTTTCGATGGAAAGGGATGGTGTTCGAAGACATATGGGAAATAGCGGAGTTTGAATCCAATGAGATCACTTCAATATGGTTATAAAATTTTTGTTTTCACTTTGTATTATTTTAATTTTTCGACGAGTTCCTCTTACTAGGATTTTTGTCTCCCTGCACAAAAACGTATGTTTTTATGCAAATCATCAATACAAATATACTTTGAAGTGAAAAGTTTTTGTTTTTCTGTTTTGAGTGCAAAAACGTCCAATAACTAAAATTGAATGAACATATACATATGAACATGATTAACTATTAATAAATGTACACACAAGAACAATAATAAGCATTTACTCAAGGATTTAGGATATCCCCACAGAGTTACTTCAATAAATTTATCCCCACAGAGTGAATTCATACATTATCCATCCAGAGTGCCAATCAATATATCTCCTTGAAATTCTCTTTTGAGTTTGGTTTTCCAAAGCTGAGAAAGATACCTTGCAATAAATCTTCCTCGGATAAATACGTTTCCCCAGTAATGTCTTCTGAATACCTTCCTCAACAGGGTTTATTTCCCCAATAGACTACAATATCCCCATCTTGAGTTTACTTCTCAACGGACAACACCCCCTGTCCCCAGCAGAGTTGATACTATCACCAAAAAGTTGCTGCAAAGCCTGGAATCTGACCAGATGCCATTTAACTTCATCTTCTCTAGACGATCATAAGTCTTATCATCTCTTTTATCCCCAGTCAAGGCATATGAGAATTCAATTCCCCAGTAGAGCAATGGATAACCAAGGTTCCTAAAACTCTACTCCCAAAAAAAAAATCAACACTCCCTGTAGAGTTTCCTCAAACAGCAAACAGGATTCCCAGCGGAAACATTCTAAACACGGTTGAAGAGATACATACTCTTCATCTCCAGTAGTAGTCCGAGATTTATTTCCCAAGAACTCCCCATTAGTTGTTAAGGAATTGTTTTCAATACAAATATATACTTAAGATAGCATTTCACATTCATACATCATGACATATGCATACAAAATGCATATAGCACAGTCTCATTTATTTTGAGAATATCATTACACAATGCATGCATCATAACATTGCATTAAAACTAATTCTTTACCTTTTCAGGAAAGATTAGTCACCAGATGAATATCGTCAGCGACAAACATTTTATCTGCTGGTTCAGTTTAAATCGACCAATGATTTATCCCGATTCTGTTCCGATAGACACTTTCTTTGGTTCAGTTAAATTTCTCCAAAGATTTATACTAATTCTCTATCCAGTTAAAGATTATTCAAGCCCTCAGCTGGTTCAGTTTAAATCGACCAATGATATATCCTGATTCTATTCCGGTAAACACTTTCTCTGGTTCAGTTTAAATTGCTCCGAAGATTTATACTGATTCATTATCCAATTAAAGATTAATAAAGACCTCTGCTGGTTCAGTTTAAATCGACCAATTCATTATCTTGATTCCATTCCGGTAGACACTTTCTCTGGTTTAATTTAAATCACTACGAAGATTTATACTTATTCGTTACCCCATTAAAGATTATTCAAGACCTCTTCTAGTTCTGTTTAAATCAACCAATGATTTATCCTGATTCCATTCCGATAGACACTTTCTCTGGTTCAGTTGAATCGTTCTGAAGATTTATAATGATTCGTTATCCAGTTAAAGATTATTCAAGACCTCTTCTTGTTCAGTTTAAATCGACCAATGCATTATCCTGATTCCGTTCCGATAGACACTTTCTATAGTTCAATTTAAATCGCTCCGAAGATTTATACTGATTCGTTATCCAGTTAAATATTATTCAAGACCTCTTTGCTGGTTCAGTTTAAATAAACCACTGATTTATCCTGATTCTGTTCCGGTAGACACTTTCTCTGGTTCAGTTAAATCTCTCCGAAGATTTATACTGATTCGTTATCCAGTAAAAGATTATTCAAGACCACTGGTGGTTTAGTTTAAATCGACCAATGATTTATCCTGATTCCGTTCCGGTAGACACTTTCTTTGGTTCAATTTAAATTGCTCCGAAGATTTATACTGATTCGTTATCCAATTAAAGATTATTAAAGACCTCTACTGGTTCAGTTTAAATCTACCAATGATTTATCCCGATTTCGTTCCGTTAAAACTTTCTTTGGTTCAGTTTAAATCGCCCAGAAGATTTATAATGATTCGTTATCCAGTTAAAGATTATTCAAGACCTCTGCTGGTTCAGTTTAAATCAACCAATGATTTATCCTAATTCTGTTCCAGTAGATACTTTCTCTGATTCAGTTAAATCTCTCCGAAGATTTATACTGATTCGTTATCCAGTTAAAGATTATTCAAGACCTCTGTTGGTTCAGTTTAAATCGACTAATGATTTATCCTTATTCCATTCCGGTAGACACTCTCTCTAGTTTATTTAAATCACTCCAAAGATTTATACTGATTCATTATCCAATTAAATATTATTCAAGACTTCTACTGGTTCAGTTTAAATCAACCATTGATTTATCCTGTTTCCTATCCGGTAGACACTTTCTCTAGCTCAGTTAAATCGCTCCAAATATTTATACTGATTCGTTATCCAGTTAAAGATTATTCAAGACCTCTGCTAGTTCAGTTTAAATCGACCAATGATTTATCCTGATTCCATTTCGGTGGACACTTTCCCTGGTTCATTTAAATCTTTTCGAATATTTATACTGATTCGTTATCCAATTGAAGATTACTTAAGACCTCTACTCGGTTCAGTATAAATCGATCAAAGATTTATTCTGATATTTCTTCCGATCAACAGTCACTTTGGATGGAATCTATAAGCCCATCTCTGACAACATTTTATCACTCTCCAAATGGCATCTTTAATCCCAATCCTGACACAATCAACCAACAACATTATTTTGTGCGAGTGCAAATTTCTGGGCACTCTAGTGTTCAATCACCTTCCACCTTCAAGTTACGAATGGTGGACCCGCCAATCTAACTATTCATGTTTAAGAAGATTGAACAGGGGAAGCTGTTGCACCCCAAAATTTTCCCTCTCTTTTCTCAAGACATTTCACACAAGATCTCCAATAACTCAAGCTTTCACAAGTGTTGACTAGGTCAAACCATCTCCTAAACACGGATGCCTCAAATTAGTGTTTTGATTTTCACAAGGATAATTGGGCTTCTAATGCCTCAAATGACCTTCATGGATCATTATAGACCTCAAAAAATACTCATGTCAAGTTTCAAGTCTTTAATCACAGTAAAACTTCATGACTTTTAGCCAACATTAACATTTTAAAGTACTATTCATCATTTGATCAAGTATTTATCATCATATCTAAAGAAAAGCACTCAATTTACCAAAAGGGCAAAATGGTCAAAGTTAGGGTTTTGACTGTATTTGATTGATCAATGACTTTTGACCTAATGCATGATCTAATGGCTTAAAAAAATCTCAAGGATTCAAATACAACATGTTGACCTAATTTCATGGTTCAAAACATTTCTCAAGATTATTGAATTGACAGTTGAAATTTGATCAACTGATGAAAAGTCAACTGATGCATAAAAAGTCAAACTTTGACTTTTTGATCAAGATTTGATTTCAAACGTCACAATTCATCAAGACATTCAAAAATATGAAGCTTGATTATCAAGAAATCAAGAAAGTCAAAAGTCAATGTGAAAATTCAAAATTTTCAAGACTTCAAAATTTTTCTAAGTGTTTTATACATGACTATTTCATTACTTCATGCCTATTTTTCACCAAGATGCAAGATGATTCAAAGAAAACTTTCAACATGAAAGTTGTAGATATTGATGAGATTTAAAACTTTGCTTTACTGACCAAGTCTTATAAGTGCTTTTATTTTTAGTTATAAATTCATGAAGTCGTGAACTTTTTCTAAAAACACAGTGAAAATTTGACCTAGTTTAGGCAGATTTTTGACCTAACTTCTTGGCCAATTTTCACCAAGCTCCAACATGATTTTGTCAAAATGGTCAACATGAAGGTTGTATATGATGTTTCAATCTTTCCAAATTGTCCAAGAACTTAAAGAGACCATTTTTGAGCTAGGAGAATCGAAGAGAAGAAGTTGTCATGATAAACTTGAATTACAAGGCATTTTCATGAAGAACACGTAACCTAATCCCATAGCTATGCTGCATAATCTTGCTTTACAGGCCTTATAACTTAAAAATAACTCCATAGTTAAATGTTTACACAATTGTTTGAGCTATTATCCAAGTGTTTGAGCCATTGTCTAAGACAATTTTACATTTTTGGCACAAAGTTACCATTTCCATTCTTGTAAAGCAAGCTTTATGCATAAGTCAATGCATTGAGCCTCTCACTTGTTTCTTCTGATCACACTCCATTGTAAAGTGAATAAGCAACCTCCCTGCACCCAACAAACTCAGACCATGCTTGTACATGAACCTTTGAACTATGAAAATCCATTCAACTTGATTTCTCATTTTCAACCAAACCATAACATGTTATCTCAAAATTATGGTTATTTCAGGATGTCAAACCTCTTGCCTATAAAATAAAGAGGCAATTTGAAACCTAACACACGAATTAACAACCCCAGAAACTCTCCCAAACTCCCTCTAGCCAAAAATTACACACAAACTCCATTTTTGTGCAGATTCTGACCTTGAACTTGTATCTTCCATTTCCATCATTCGTTTTCCCTCAAAATCATTTTCAAAGCTTCCTTACATCAAATACAACTCATCCATATTCTTGTTTACCAACTGTAACACCATTTTCCTCATCTTTCATAACCAAAAACAGAGGTCTGCAACTTGACTTCTCCAGGACATTACAGGTACTCTCAGCTCAAGCTAAGCATTGCATTAGCTTCCTAGAGGTTCAAGGAAGCTAATCAGATTGTTACAACACCTTGAAAGCTGCTCAAACTCAAAACACGATATCCATTTGCAAGGTGAGTTTTCTGAATTTTGAACTCTTCATACATGAATCATTTGGTTTCCATTTGTGGAGATACAATGTAGACATTATAGCCCTGAAACTAACCATGTCCTTAGAATCCATTTATATTACCTGAGTAGTGAGAATTTTAGTTTTGAACTTTCAGAAAAAATTAGGTCAGGTTTGGTACCAAGTAAATTTTGTATTCATATTTGATCTATTATTTAAGTTAGTTATATATTTGGATTTATGGTGAAATTTCCAACAAGTTTCCTGTTTACATTTTTGGAAATGGTTGAGAAATGAGAAAGTTACAGTTTTAAAAAATCTTGTTGTTTGATCTGCTGCAAGGAAGAAGATGAAGTCATCTTCAAGAACATGTTTCAAATATATATGTTTGGTTTTTTTTTATAACACCAGATGTATAGCTAACCCAGTGGTAGAAAGCGCGCGCGTAAGGCTTGGAACTATAGGGGCCTGGGTTCAAGCTCTGGTGGTACCCTTTTATTTTTTCTTTGTTTCTCATTTCAGATCCAGTGCAAACAAGGAAGGGGAGCGCATGATGCACCTCAACAACCAACCATCTGATCTCATCCAAAATCAGATCCTGCGTATCCAGCACCTCCCCATGGTGAACCTCCAACAAGCCTTTCAAACTGAATCATCACAGGCACGAGGCTCATTGTTTTGGGCCTGAGATTTTGCTATTTTATCACCCTCCAATTTCTTTTTACACACTGGCCCAAACATTTTATTTTTATTATTTTTAATTTATTGTTTTTTTTAGTTTAATCATTTATTTTATCAAAATAAAAATCATAAAATTATGAAATATTAGATTTAGGTTTTTCTCATTAAATAATTTAATTTTTCACAAATAAAATTAATTTGATTTAATCACTTGGTTTTATTTTATTAATTAATTTGTAAATTAATTGGAACTAGGTTTTACTTTATATTTCTTTACTAAAATAAAACTCCAAAAATATTTTCTAAATACTTAGATTATTTTAGGTCATTAATCAAATTTATTTTCACAAATAAAATTGGTTAACTTAAATCACACTTTATTTTCATTTTAATCAATTTGTAAACAAAAATAGAAATAGGTTTAAACTTCTAATTTCTTTTCATTTATTTTTTTAAAATATTTATCTCAAACAAAAATAAACATATTTCTTTCTTAAAATACTTAAAATTTTTAGGGTTTATCATACTTTACCCTTTTCCATCTTTATACATTTATTTACCTTTCATTATTATTTTACAATTATTCAATATATCAATTTGTAATAGTAATTAGGTTTTAATCGCTTTCATCCCCCATTTGTGACTTATATCCCCATCCCCTAAATGATGTAATATCATAGAACTTTAAATTTCTGAAATTATGGCATTCAATATAATTGCTAGTAATTGGGGTTTGTATGGCAAGACTTAAAATCAACATTACATAACCCTAATTTAAGACAATTAAAATGAAAACAAAAAACTTCGCACACTTACACCTCTAAGGTTAACCCACGCTTGTTTCCTTAGAATAAATAGTCATGTCCGTCGAATGTGGGATACTTTAGCAAGACCCTAAAATACAAGATCGTAGTCCCTTGATGACCCTTCAATGTTGCCTTCGATAAACGATCATAGACCCTTAAGATAAATTGCTAAGGTATTCTACAATGTTGCCTTCTATGACTGTAGGATGACCCATGCCTGTCCCTTCACATCTAATGATAAGGTTGCTTACCAACTAATGGTGAGACAACACTATCTAAAGGAAGAGTAAAAGAACTAATACTTTTCGAGTAGGTAGAACGCTTATGGTTGCTCTCTCATAAACAAAACCATCTCCACACTCACACTTTCTAAATATATTTCAAAAACAAACTTCTTTTTGAACTATTTTCAAAACCAACACTTTGTATACATTCTTATAGAGATAAGAATCATTACAAAGTTTGCCGAAATAAAGACATTTTCAAAATATTTTCAAACTTACAAACACATTTAGAAAGCATTTCAAAGTGTGCTAGCAACTAAGAGCCCGTAGATAAATACAGATGAACGAGTGCTAACACCTTCCCTTTTCATTACCTACCCCCCCGAACTCAAGAAAATATCTCAAAAGGTCTTTCCTGTTCTTTTCACCCTTTCCTTTATTGGATAAAAGAAAAAGTCAGTGGGGACTCTTTCTATCCATAATAATTGCGATAAAACACAAAACACCCAAGTCAACTCTCCCACTGTATTACAGCGAGTGATTTGTATTCAATTATTTTATCTTTGAGATTAGGTTTTTATATCATCAGGCTTTTATCTTTCCATGCAAACCCTAGTTACTAAGCAGTAAACATAAAATAATAAAAAGCGGTAAAGTGCGGAAAATAAAGGCATAAACGTAAACCCTAAACCATTACATTGCTTCGGGGCAGTTACATAATAGTAGAGCAGAAAAGAAAAACCCTAAGCTATTACAACCCGTACACAGTTACATAATAGTGGAAAAAGGAAAACGACGAATAAAAATTACATTCGCGAAATCTATACAGTCGATTTAAAAATGTGAAAGAAAAAGAAAGGTTTTTTGATATTTTTATGAAAAAAAGGTTTTTGAATGATGATTTAGAATAAACCTAAAAATTGATTAATTTTAATTAATAAAACAAAAGTTAATCAATTAAGTTAATTAAAAAAGTTAATGGTAAGAACCTAAACCTAATTATTTTAGGGTTTGTAAAAGAAAGGGTTTATGGTTTATGGTTAAGTGAATTTAGGGTTTAATCATGCTAAAAATGCATAAGGAAAGAAAAGCAAAAGAAAAGGGTTAAAAAATATAAAAAAATGAAAATGTCAGAGGTAAGTGTTGAACCCACGCCCTTTGCTTCCTCAGCCATATGCTTTACCACCGCACTAAATGAGCGCTTGTGTTGAAAGAGTAGAACCAGCGTGCTTTATGTTAAACCAGCAAAACATGAAAATGTAAAAACAAAACAAAACACCAAAATGTAGGGATCGAATCCATGCCTTTGTAGGGTAATTCCTAAACACGCGCTGCCTTGTCATTAGGGTGGCTATACATCCTGTATTTTTGGTGAAACAAATTAAATATATTATAAAACCCATTAACTGGACCGGAGAGGCGCCTGAGCCCTAGCTCTGGTCGTCTTCTCTGGTGACTATGCTTCTTCTAACCTATAAAACAACCATTGTTAGAGATCCAAAGGGACCCTAACCCATAAATAAAGCCCTGTAAGTTCAATGGAACCATTGGTTTGGGCTAAACACGCTGAATCGTGAGCTATAACAAAGATAACTCAAATTGGTATGAACATGGAAAACTTCAATGTAGCCATTATGGGGATCATGCTTTGGGTTATTCCTGCACTATTAAACCTCATGAACACGTTAGAAAAGTTAGTATGCATAAAAACAAGAAGAAAACGAATGTAGGAAATTCATTAAATAACAAAACCGGTGAGGCATGTATATGAGTTTTTATGCCCTCTTGATCATTGACATTGATCCAACCTTACCCTATAGTGTTCCTGGAAGTGAATGGAAAGGTTGGTTTGCCTTGAAAGTGGCTATAATTAGGGTTCTTGATTTGCCCTAGCTTTAAGATATTTGGAGAGTTTGGAATGGTGTTTCTTGCAAGGGTTTCATGTTGTATCTTGTCTGAATTGATGCGAATATATAGAGCTGAATTAGGTCAAACCAAGAGTGGGATTGGACCTTTGTAAGAAGACTTGATTTGATCCTATTTACTTTTGACTTAAATAAATAAAAATAAAAATTAAATAGAATAAAAACCTAAGGGGTGTATGAATTGGTTTAGAGGTTCATATTGAGGCCTTATGCACGTTTGGATATTAAAATATCAACCCCTTAGCCCAAAAATTCATGTTTGATCACTTTTAGTTTCATGCATTTCCTTAAAATTCCCAAATTTCACCAATCATAACTCTCTCAATTTTTATCATATGAATGTTTTCTTTGACATTTTGGAAATCCCAATATGTCCTCTACCATCTCTATTTTTATCATTTTTTAATTTGAAGAATTTATCTTGATGTAAGTTGCCTTGAAAAAAGTGTCTTTTGGTTGCCTTTTGAATTGGCCTATAATATATTGGCCCATATCTCCCAAATGAAGCATTTTTTGGACTTTAGCTTAGAGACACAAAGCTGTATAGAATTGAATTTCCTTCAAAATGAGTATGGGTTTAGGAAAATCTGATGAAGCATGTGAAAGTTGTGCTTGGTCAAAGTTTTGTTGACTTCTCCTTAAGAAAACCCTAATTTGGCATCTTTTGACTTTTGATGAATTGAGAGTTTTCTTGATGAATAATGATCATACCTAGATAAAATAATAAATATGACTTCAAAATGTCGATGTTGACCCAAAATCCTGAAGTTTTACCGTATGTTGACCACAGTTGACTTTTTGTCCAATTTAGTTAATCTTTTGTCATCTGAGCCATTGACTGAGCAAACTTGTGATGCAAGACTTGAGAATTGGTATGAGGATCCATGGAGACATATAAGAAACCATTAAATCCACTTGAGGCATTAGAAACCCCATCTTCCTTGAGAAAAGTGAAATCCTAGTTGTAGGTCCATTGCTTAGGAGGAGAATTTGGCTGATCCATTCTTTAGCAAACTCGAGCAATTGAGAACTCTATCAGCATAAGAAGATGTCTTGAAGGAAATGGGAGGAAAAAATTTTGGGTTCAACAATTTCCCCTGTTCAATCTTCTTAAACCCTAAGAGTTATATTGGCATGTCCGCCATTCGTGATCTGAAGGTAGAAGAGGATTGAAAACTTAAGTGCCCATAAATTTGCACGCACATGTGCCTGACGTAACAATGTTGCTTGATAATATTTCTTGAAGGGGATTAAAGATGCCATCCGGGTAGATGATGGAGTGTCGTCGAAGACGGGCTTATAGATTCCATCAAAAGTAACTGTTGATATGAGTGTCGGAGTGATTCTATGCTTGACTGTGTGTGAAGAATGCTTTTCAGGACGACTCTCTGGGGAAAGTGCTTAAGTAGATTCTTGTCATATTTAGTCTCTGAAAGGAAATGCTTGTTATATTTAGTCTCTGAGGGAAATGCTTGTCATGTAGATTGTCGCCCCGTCCTGTTTCGGGAATTGATCACCAATCTATTTTTGTGGGTAAACCCGTCCTATTTCGGGAATTCATACCACCTAAACTTGTCGATAGTTTCCCCTTCTTGTTTCGGGAATTAATGTTTGTCTAGTTATACAAATAGTTTCCCCGTCCTGTTTCGGGAATTAATCTTTGCCTGGTTATATAGATAGTTGCCCTGTCTTGTTTCTGGAATTAATCTAGGAATTGCTATTTATCGATCGTATAAATAATTTCCCCGTCTTGTTTTGGGAATTAATCTCTGACTTATTTTTGTTGGTAAACCCGTCCTGTTTTGAGAATTCATACTGCCTGGTCGTATATATAGTTTCCCCGTCTTGTTTGAGAATTAATCTTTAACCTGTTTTTGTTGGTAAACCCGTCCTGTTTCGAGAATTCATATCGCCTGGTCGTATAGATAGTTGCACCATCTTGTTTCGTGAATTGATCTACAATCAATTGTGTGATACGATAGGAGAACTGACTTGAAGTTTTGCGTTTTGTGTTCGCAAATGTTTCGGTTTAGCAAGAGTCATCACCAACTTTTTATTTTATCCTAAGGAAAGATCAAAAAGCACAGGAAAGACCTTTGAGATGTTTTCTTGGGTTCGAGGAGTAGATTATGAAAAGGGAAGGTACAAGCACCCTTTTCATCCATGGTTATCCATGGTATCTTAGTTACTTGTTTAGATCACTTGCTTTGCTTTTCAATTGTTTGAAATGGTGCTTTTCATTTGTTTGAAATGGTACTTTGTGTGTGGTTTTGAAAGATGTTTTGAAAAGAAGCCATCTTTGTGGCAACCTTTGTAATGATTCTTGTTTGAATGTATACAAAGTTGTTTTTGTCTTTTGAAAAGTTTTCAATGTTTGAAAGCAGGGTTTTGAAATTGTGTTGTAAAGTGTGTTTGAAAATAGCAAGGATGTTTTGCAAGCTTTTGATCAAGTAACTAAGAGCTATCTACCCTATTATACTCAAAGATCTTTCTTATGTTTTTAACCCTTTTAACAGTGTTGTTTCACCATTGCATTGGTGAACAACCTTGTGTTAGGATGTTAAACGGACAGGCGCGGGTCATTGTATAGACCATGATAGCAATTGTGTCAAGTATTTTTGGCAATTTTCTTGAGGGACTTGATCATTTTTTGTTTAGGCAACCAAGATAGCATCATCGAGGGACTATGATCTTTTGTTTTTGTTTTTGTTTTGCCAAAGTACTCAACATGCATACCATGACCCATTTTTGAAGGCAACAAGTGGATTGTAACCCTAGGGTGCAAGTGTGTATTGTGTTTGTTTTTTCATGCATTTTTGTCTTTGATTAGGTCAAACTATTTATTAATTTAATTTTGGCAAACAAACCCTAATTCTCTAATCATGGCATAATTGAAAGCGTTAAGTGTGAGAATTTAAATTCTAAGCTATTACAACATGATTATGGGGATGAGGGTACAATTTTGAATAGGGGGGTATTTGACAAGAAATATAAACCCTAGTTACTATTACATCCAAATTGAATCTCATGCAACAATATTTAAATGTACAATTATTTAAATAAACAAAATAAATAAATGTTAAATAAAATGTATTATGTAAAAAAGAAGTTTCTGTGTATGTAAAATATTTTCAATGTAAAGAAATACAAAGAAATAAATAAATAAAAGAAGATTAATTTTATTTATTAAAGGGGGTAAACCCTAATTCTTTAAGAAAATAAAATCTTATATTATTTATATACAAAAAAAAAGTATTAATGTATACAAAAATGAAATATTCTAAAAAAGGTGTTTTTTAGTATAAAAAATAAAATGTAATATTTTTGTATTTTTATTCTATGTTTTTAAAATAAAGGTATAGTATATATATATATAATATATATATATATATATCATATATATAATATATATATATATATATATATATATATATATATATATATATATATTACATATATATATATAATATAGTATATATATATTATATATATATATATATATATATATATATATATATATATATATATATATAATATATATATATACTATATATCTAATATATATATATATATATCTATATTATATATATATATATTAAAT